>OX344859.2:17262654-18462654 GCA_947037095.2 Nycteola revayana | reverse complement strand
CTCATGCGGAGGTAAGTTTACGGTAACATTATATACTAGTTTTCATCTCATTTTTGAAGCGCCTTAAAATATAACTACTTTTGATGATAAAATGATGTGAAAAATACTGCCAGAATTTTTTTTTTCTTTATTTGTCTTATTTATCAATTCCTGGTTGCTCCTTAAGACATTTTAATTAAAAATTATGAACAATGTAAGTAAATAATTGGACTAGGAACATTTCAATTAGTTTTTTCTTTTACATTTTTTTATAGATTATCTTTATTAAATGGCGTCTTAGTTCTGATTACTTAAGGATCCTGATAACTCTGTTATTCCTCCCGTAGTCATTAAATACTGAAACTAAGCACTTCCATGGCACTTGAAGTTCTAAAACATGTTTATAAAAGTGAAAAAACATAGAGTTTATAGGTTTAACTTGTTGAATAGTTCTACGCGGAGCTGTAAGCTGATATTTTTTAGGGTTCTGTTATCGTTTGAAGAAAACCCTTTATATATCACACGGCTTACTGACTGACTGACTATAATTTTGTAATAATAATATTAGCTATCAACATATTTTCTAAATACAAAAAAGATGAAAAAAAAAAATGGCACGTACAAAGAATTCTTTATAATGTTGAAATAATAGTACGTATTGTTACCTATTTATATGAAAATCGTTCTTATACTTTGCACTAATACCTACTAAGTTTCTTTTTATTTATTAAGTTAATTAATTTCACGAACTTAGAGTGAGTATTTTTTCATTATTAACAAAACGATCCCTGTTATTTCAGTAAATAAGTCGCATAAAAAAGGCAATGTTGTAAGTAGTTGATACTTACTTGACAATTACCGAAAATAACCCTGAAGAAAAATATCAAGTAGCGGAGAAAGAAAGAGACATTGACGAAGAGAATAAAGCTTACTCAAACAATTCTTCCAATGATGAAGAAAGCGACATGAATTAAAAATATTTAAAAACAGATAAAAACATCAAATACGATCATAAAGGTAATGAATATTGTGTCATAGAATCAAACAATTCTTTTGAGCCTAATGTGAAATATATCTTAAATAAAACACGATTGCTTGAAATAACAATCTTTTATTTTCAAACTGTGTGTAACCGTGTTTGTAAAAGAGGTAAGAAGTACAGAAATCTACTTTTTTAATAAAAACTATTCTTACTTTTTACATCTTTAGGATATAATATAATTTCACATTGAAACCCTTAACACGAACCTCCTTGCTCCAAAATCTTCTAGGAATTAAGTTAGGTTTTTGGTTTACCTTTCCCATAATAAATGCCAATAATGAAAGGATCACTAGTGTCACCTTGATAAATGTTAGTCAATATAGGCCAGAATTCATATTAAGAGCTTTTAAATATAGGTAAGCCATCAAGATTTATATTCAGAAGAATGTTGTTTGGCAGTGGTACAAAATTTCTAAGTACCTATATTTGATTAAGGCATAATAATCCCATGATGCCAATATTCACCACCTTCGATTGTTTTAAGACAAATTGCTGTTGGCGTTTGTAAAATCGTTCGAGGATCGGACGGTAAAATATCCGTGAATCTCTTATTTAAAATTAAAAGCAAATCTTTTAAATAGGCTTGCCTTATATTTTTTTGAAGAGCCCATGTTCAAAAATTATTTTTAAAATTTATATTTTTTATATATTTACTTTCTTGTTCGTCATCCGAGTTGTTTGAACTACTGAGGAATAGATCGTCACAGATTATAGGATATTCTACATCGGAGATAATTTGAATAGTAGTAAATAAGTTAGTTGTATTTTTTATTAGTTACTTTTAGTTTGTATTTTATTCATGTTTGTTAATTATAATAAAGGTTTACAAAATTAAAAAAAAAAAGAAGATAATTTGCTGTTGTACGGAACCCTGTAGTATTTTAGTTGATTGCTCTTGATATGAATAGTTATCAGTTCACTGGATTTGTATTTTGTACTTCTATTGATATCAGAAATAAGCCTGGGATAACATAAAAGTCTTTTTCTGGATTCTGATTTAGGAAACACTGTTTCTCCATTATATGCAACGCTTCTCTAGTCACAGTGTCATAATTTTTTTCCACATCTGATATAGGCTCGTCGCATTGGACTTGCGATAATCTAATTATATTTTCATTTTCTCTCAAAGCCTTTCTTTTGAAAGAATGTGAAACGGGTGAAGACCCGTGAAACAATTAAATATTTCAAAATAAACGCCGCATTGAAAACGTAGCTAACTATAGTTTTTGAGGTTAGGTTAGGTTAAGTGAATTAAATCCTATTTCTCAACTTAAAGTGATAATGAAGAGTTATAAAATTTGCACATAGTGTTTGCTGCTATATAAAAGTTTTTATAAAAACCTCAATATAACTTATGGTTGACCTATAAACTGCATTATGTAGCCTGCAATGATTTAAAGGTGGATTCTAACTCTTGCAGAAATTAGCTCTATAGGACTTATAATGAACACTTCTTAGATCCTTATAGCTTTTTTACTAACTCTTAAGGCTCGACTAAACTTGTTAGGTGGTACAAAGTATTTGTCTAACTCTTTTTAAGAATACTAGTCGATAGTAAGTGTTAGTACACACCTGAGCATCACTCACAGCGCTTAATAATTCTTGAAGCTATTAGGGTAAGCCTTAAGGAGTTACAAGACCTTTTACTACCTCAGTAGTAGAATATCAGCCGTTAGTAAGTGTTAATAGACACCTTACAATTGCTTTTATAGATTTGTACATCTTAAAGCTATAAGAATAAGTTATACAATGGTTTCGATAAACTCCATACTACCGTTTTGATTTATATTTTTTTAATTTATTACTGTTATTCCTCTGGAAGTTTTAATTATTTATAACTAACCCTACTGTAGAGTCGAATGTTACTATCGGAGCCCTTATATACCATATATAATACTAAGAGCTCTAAAAAAGGCTGCCGTAAGCTCTAAAATGTTTGTTGGGTGGGGTTCGAACAGGCGACTACAATATCACAAGTCCGATGCCCCAGCCATTGGGCTGCGGCAGCTCCATTATATTTATGTATTCGTAATGCAACAAGACGGAAATGAAACCCGATAACAATCTTAGTTCAAAGATCAAGTTACGTTATATGTTAAAGTACTAGGTAATAATTACATATTTATTTACTGCTACAAACATTGATAGCAATCGGCTGTTAAACCACCATCATACCATCAACATTTTAAAAAAAGTTCACATCACATCACATGACTTGACTGACAGTCATCATCATCATCATCATCATCAGCCCGTATAACGTCCACTGCTGAACATGGGCCTCCTCCCGAGGGAGGTTATTTGCCATAGTCACCACGCTTGGCAGACGGGTTGGACCGCAGTATTATGATATAACACACAAGGAAACGCTGCTGCCCGTTCCCTGGTATACTATTGATATAGATGATGTTATAACAATCGGGACCAACGGCTTAACGTGCTTTCCGAGGCACGGAGGGTAGTCCCTCAGCCAACCAGGCCCGGAAAGAAATCTTAGAATGTACACACAGATTTCATGTCCGGCGTGGGGATCGATCAGACGACCTCCGAGATGTAAAGGGAGCCAAATACCGCTACGCTACGGAGTTTGCCGATTGACAGTATGTATAAAATAAATAATTATTTATTATTTTACCAATAAAAACACACGACAGGATATTTCTAGATTTCTTACCTGAAACAAACGAACAAAATGTTAAGTTGAGTATAATATTATAATGTTTTCTATACTAATACTTGAGATAACATTATTTATTTTTTTACTTTAAATATAGGCTCCGGAACTGCTGGATCGATTTCGAAAATTCTAGAAAATTCGCTAATGGCATCAGGGCCCATTGCAAATTCTATAAGTAACAAAAAAAAATGGCAGACCATTGTGTAGAGTCACCTTGCAACTTTTTTTTTATGGACTTACGTAGTTAGCTACTCGGCTTTTGCTACTTCACCGGGCATAAAGGCGAGCAGAGCTCCAGCCTTAATAAATGGTTTAAAAACTACAAACTAAGCAACCTGCGCAACAGGGCGCCCCCTGTGGGGCTTGGATCTCGGTTGGCGATGAGATTGAGGGATTATGACTTAGTATTTTAGGGTTAGAGTTTTGTGCAACTGTCGCTCTCCTTTACAGTTCGCGGGCCTGGAGGACTTCGGGTCTACGAGGGCATCGGAGGGATGCCTTGTAACATGATACGAAATGTTAACAAAGGGTTTTAAGAAACGCCGCCCATACACACAAGTCGCTTGCACTGTAACTGCCTCACCCGTTATTTGAGTAGTTTTTTTTTTTTTTTTACTAAGTATAGGCTTACGTTTTACCTTAATCTCGCTTGATGAAAGGCGAAGATAAGGCCTAAGATGATACACGCTTGCCTAGAAAGTGTTCACTTTAGTTTTAGAGATGTCCAGATTATAGCGTTCCGGAAAAACTGACCCCGGCAGAGAATTCCACTGCTTAGCCGTCCGCCGTCCACATATTAAATTATTATTGGAATGAAATGAAAACGTTTGTTGATACTGTAGACGAATCGATCGTACTTATTATAAGTCAAATACAATGATAATGAAAACAAAAAAGAAAAAACAATTTTGACTAATAAATAAGTATACATTGCAACAGTAATGTTATTAAATAGAATTTGAATCTACCAATGTGGCATGTGCTAGTCGCGTATTATAAATATAATTAAGATCAACCAGCGCGGGCTGGGATCGGGTCTGAAGCATAGAACGCGTCGCGAGCCTCGCCTTGCGAGGACGACCGGACCCTATCCTAGCTCCCTACGAGTCTTTCTCTATCTACCTACGTTGTGACACACAGAACGCGTCGCGAG
The DNA here is from genome assembly GCA_947037095.2 of Nycteola revayana. NCBI lineage: Eukaryota > Metazoa > Arthropoda > Insecta > Lepidoptera > Nolidae > Nycteola > Nycteola revayana. The sequence goes on along the minus strand of OX344859.2, from coordinate 18,457,803 downwards.
CCTCGCCTTGCGAGGACGACCAGACCCTATCCTAGCTCCCTACGAGTCTTTCTCTATCTACCTACGGTGTGGCACTCGTAGTGGCGGTGTGGCAAAAAAGAATGATCTCGGAGTTTCTTATAGTCTTATAAGAAACTCCGAGATCATTCTTTTTGTCATCTTTTAAAGAGAAGATTAATAATTATGTACATTTATTAATCATTTTTAGTAGGTATCTGGGTTAGTGAATAGTATAATAATAGTATTCTGTAATAATATTTAGATATGTAAAAAGTGAATAGACTTTAGTTATGTACTTTTGATATCATTTCTATCCTATAATTACCTTACACACCGTACATCAAACACGCAATAAATAGATACTTAATAAAAATACATATATATAACAAATGGCAAACAGATCAGTTACGATAACAAACTTACAGACGTCCTTCAAATCTTGTACACAGTATCAACCGACCTGCACTTGAATCATGCATTACATACCAAACAACATTATCATAAACAAACAAACAAACAAGCGACGTATATCTACGATCTACTATGACTAACATTTTAAAGAGAGATTTGTATTATTGTTTGTTACAAATAGTCAAAACCGGTCAAGTGCGAGTCGGTCTTGAGCATGAAGAATCATTTTAGGGTTCATAATAATAAAGTAATGAATTATGCACCTAGGTTACATATAAGGTAGGTTACATACATTTACATACACTTGTACTTATCAGAATTACAATGTGTAAGACTAAATTAAAAAGTTTTTTTTTATTTGATAAATGAAAGAATACGTGGCCTATATGTTTAGTAATACGGACGGACTACATATATTTTTTTAGTCTTCATGTCTATTATTAGCCATTTAAATCGAACCCTTTTAATTTTAGGGTTTCGCCCCAAAAATCATTACCTGAGTGAAACAGCGAGACAGCTAGGCATCACATAAACAACATTTTCATAAACAAATAAACATGCCAAGTATATTATTCTACGAAATCTTACAGACAGATCTATCGATAGGTCTGCACGCGACCACAGCTGAGACACATATGAAAGAATATTTGAATTTAGAAGGTTGTTGACTGTGGTGCAACCGTCTAGTCTATTGTTTTGTTTATGTTTATGTATATTTTATATATTTCAAGCAGCCGTAGCCCAATTGCAAGAGGTGGTTGCCGGTTCGATCCCCAACCATTGCACTATACTACCGACGTGAACCCACTCGTAACACAAAAAACCGGCCAAGTGCGAGTCAGACTCGCGCACGAAGGGTTCCGTTTCAGTTACAAGTGCGTACCTATTTTTGATATCAAGAATAAATAAAAAAGCGTATGTTTAATAAATGAAATGTTATTTTATATTTTTATATTCGAGTTGATTGAATGAAAGCTAAATTGCGGTTTACGATTTTTGACGTATTAAAAAAAAACTACTTACAAGATCTCGTTCAAACCAATTTTGGGTGGAAGTTTACATGGTAATGTACATCATATATTTTTTTTAGATTTATCATTCTCTTATTTTAGAAGTTACAGGGGGGGGGGACACACATTTTACCACTTTGGAAGTGTCTGTCGCGCAAACTATTCAGCTTAGAAAAAAATTACATTAGAAACCTCAACATCATTTTTAAAGACCTATTCATAGATACCCCACACGTATGGGTACGATGAAAAAATTTTTTTTGAGTTTCAGTTCTATGTATGGGGAACCCCAAAATTTATTGCTTTTTTTTTCTACTTTTGTGTGAAAATCTTAATGCGGTTCACAACATACATCTACTTGCCAAGTTTCAACATTATAGTTCTTATAGTTTCGGAAAAAAGTGGCTGTGACATACGGACGGACAGACAGACAGACAGACAGACAGACAGACAGACAGACAGACAGACATGACGAATCTATAAGGGTTCCGTTTTTTGCCATTTGGCTACGGAACCCTAAAAAGGGCGGCGGAACTTCACGATTAAATTAAGCCTAGCCTTCCTCCATAAATAAGCTATCTAACAATTTTTTTTTTCAAATCGGACCTGTTCCTGAGTTTAGCGCTTCCAAGCAAACAAATAAACTTTATATAATTAGACTAGCGCCCCGGCCCGGCTTCCGGGTGGAATACTCAAGTATAAGGGTGCGTTTCCACAGAATCGGAGTTGCGCGGAGTTCAGCGGAGCACAGCTTCCACTAAAGCTGCGCAGAGACGAGCGGTGCAGGGCTGAGCTGTGTAGCTGGGTGAAGTGGAGCCGAGCAGAGCTGAGACGACCGGAGCGGACCAGAACTGATATTAGTGGAGCGGAGCTGTGAAGATGAGCTGAACGGGGCTGTGAATACATTTTGTTTTCAGTCAGTACGGTGTGGTGTGTGTGTGTGTGTCAGGTCAAACTGCAACAAACAAACTCCCGCGCCTGACGTCCCGTTACCCCTCTCAGGCCTGCTCCACCCCGCGCAACCCCACTCTACCGTGCGCATTCCCGCTCTACACCGCACAGCCCCGCTTCACCCGGCACAGCTCCACTAAGCTCGACACCGCTGTGCCCCGCTTATCTCCGCGCACCATACATTTTAATGTAAATCTTCTCAACTCCGCTAACAGTGTTTCCACTGAATCGGAGCGGAGATGAGATGTATATTTTGAGCAATGTGATTGGTCATTTTTTATAAGTCTCTGCACAAATCCGCGCAGCTCAGCTTCTGTGGAAACGCAGCCTTAGGTATATATGTTACGGGCAACGTGATTAACTGGGCATCATTAATAAGGACCGGCCATTATTAATAACTCCCGACGGCCCGTGGTCCATGTAATAAGTTCAATCATCAATGTTTTAGATAGCTTGAATTTATCACTTGGACCGGGCAGTATGAATAATTTCTGCTTCCTGCTCATATAAAATACGCAAAATTATTATATTACTAACCTAACTTTTGTTAACTTTTTTTGAAAATTTTGTAACTTTGATTTCATTTAATAAATAAAAACACTACAGTTCACCTATTTTATTACTTTGCCCAAGATAGGGTGGGCATTATTCATAATGGCCGGGAAAAGTGATTAATCAGGCTGTTTTAATCACATAGCCCAATTGAGTCGGGCATTATGAATACAGACCGGCCATTATTAATAGTGCACGGACTTATCAAATTGCCCGTAACATATATAAAAAAACCGCATCGAAATCCGTTGGGTAGTTTTAAAGATCTAAGCATACATAGGGACAGACAAACAGCGGGAACTGACTTTGTTTTATACTATGTAGTGAAGTTTACAACGTTATATGCAAATCGGGATCGGGACGGCCTCAAGGCCGCGGACTCGATTCCCGGGTCAAGCAAATATTTGTATCACCCCAATTGACCTATTGTAGCAATATCATTAATACAATAAAAATGATCTTGACCCCATTCGCGGGTAGACAATAGGTACAGGTATAGTGACCCCAATGTACTTGAAATTATTTTAGTAAGAGAATGGGTATGGCATGGGCGCGCGACATCTAGTCTAGATACTCTATACAAATATTTTAAAGAGCAGATCATTTGCTTTGAATAGCCTCTGAAACTACTGGCCGAGTAAAGATATTAGGGCATTTAGAAATCATTTCGCCAGCGAGGAGACGCATTTTACCACGGAAATATTAATAACGATTAGTATAGATAAACAAGCAACTGCGCAAATCTGATCGTGATAACATGTTTTACGGCTATTTCAAGAGATTACAATATTTGTAAGTGTTGCGTAGACATGACATTGAATTTCTCTTGGAGTTCGTGGGTTCGATCCCCACGCCGGACAGGAAATCTTTGTGTAAATTCTAAGATTTCTTTCCGGGTCTGGATGGTTGACGGACTACCCTCCGTGCCTCGGAAAGCACGTTAAGCCGTTGGTCCCGATTGTTATAACATCATCTATAATGCTCGTATATCAAGGAACGGGCAGCAGCGTTTCCTTGTGTGGTACAACATAACGTGTGTGTGTGTGTACATTATTTTTAAGTATGACTTGAACAGCCCGATTACTTCCACTGCTGAATCTGGGCCTCCTCTTAACATACCTTGGGATGCCATGATCGTTGTCATATTGCCATAATCACCCCGCTTGGCAGGCGGATTGGTGATCGCAGTACATCATATTCTCTTACGACACTCATAGGAAGACATAGAGTGGTATATTCTAAGCCGAGAACCACACGGCATTTTTCAGTACCATTTTTTTTAAAGATTTACTAGCATACTTTTTTATTCTACTAGTATTCTTGTTAATCCCTCGTACTAAGCTAAATGCTTGTGTTACGAGTGGGTTCACGTCGGTAGTGCTATGGGTGGGGTTCGAACCGGCGACCTCAAGATCACAAGACCGACGCCCTAGCCATTGGGCTACGGCCGCTTCAATTTTTCAATATCTGACCAGACAAATGACCCCTTTCTTAGACTGCAATCCAGGTACCTATAAAATCTTATGAACCCAGTTCGTTGACCTATCCAGACGTCTCCCGACCTTACCGTGACCCTTCAAATAAATGGTCAAGCTGGATTCGAGTATAGAGGTCGTATCAATGTAGTCTGAATTACCTTAGCTATTCGGCTTATAGCCGCAAGGCTCCTTTGGGCATAATAATATTATAAAGAGGAACGATTTGATTGAAAAGGTTCTGCAGCTACAGGTCAGGCAAAATAAATCTTTCAATGTTAGAGATCATTCATCGGAGAAGGCTACAAGCTATATTAAATTACTAGCTGCGCCCCGCGGGTTTACCCGCGTCACTCTTCAAACTTTCAGCCGCATGCAAACTTTCAGCCAAATCCATTCAGAAGTATTTACGTGAAAGAGTAACAAACCTGTCATATCTAAAATTCTTGAAAAAGTTATGTATTCACGATTAACAAGCTTTTTAAATAAGCATAATATACTAAAACCTGAACAGGCAGGTTTTCAAAAAGGTAAATCTACCGCACTAGCTGGTTTTTAAATTAATAGCAAAAGTAATTGAAAATGTTGATAAAAATACTCCTACGTGTGGCGTGTTTTTTGATATGAGCAGGGCGTTTGATTTTGTGGATCACAATATCCTGCTCCATAAGTGTGAAATGTATGGTCTCCGTGGTGTGATTTCAGATTGGCTTCAAAGTTATTTAGAAATGAGATCTCAATATACAGCTATAACCAATATTAATCGTGATAAAGAAGAAGAAATGTATGTTTCCCAAACGCGATTTAATAATACCGGAGTTCCCCAAGGAAGTATCTTAGGCCCATTATTATTCTTATTATACATCAATGATCTCCCTAATGTGACAAATCATTTTTATTCTCTTTTTGCTGATGATATTGCAGGCGTCATTACTGAAAGTAAGTTCATAAACTACAATTTAGAAATTAATAATACTATCCGATCTATTATAGAATGGTTAAATAATAATAATCTACAGGTGAATATTGGAAAAACCTCGTATATGCAATTTTATAATAGGAAAACAACCCCTAATTTATCGGTGATACATAATGGCCAGTCTATTAAACAAACAGAGGAGACAACTTTCCTGGGAATCACTTTAGACAAAAATTGCTCATGGAAATCCCAAGCTGAAAAAATAATAAAGAAATTAAACCAATTTGTTTTTGCTTTATGGCGTCTGAATAAAGTAGCCAATCTCAAAACAGCTATGTTGGCATATCATGGATACGTTGCCTCAAATCTGAGATATGGAATTGTATTGTGGGGTAACACGGTCCTCATAAATAGAGTGTTTATAGCCCAGAAGCAATGTGTTCGCGCCATTTGTGACGTAACAACATTGACATCATGTAGACCTCTTTTAAAAAAATTAAAGATATTGACAGTCACTTGCGTATACATATACGAATGTTGTAAATTTGTAAAATTAAATTACCATCTGTTCCAGCGACTGGGTGATACTATCACTTTCAATACAAGGTACCCGAATAAACTTGTACTGCCAAAAATGAGAACACACTTGTACCATAGCAATTGTTATCCAATGACCATCAAAATATTTAATAAACTACCTGCAATGTTTAAAGATCTTCCAATTAATAAATTTAAATCGAATGTACAAGACTGGCTAATTGAGAAAGTGTTTTATAATTTAAATGAGTATTATGGACATAAAGAATAATTTTTATATTTTGACTTTGTTGAACAATTTAATCTAATTTAATATTGAAATTTTATCTGTGCTATTATTATAACAATTATTAATTTTATTCTGTGAATTATAAGTGTGTTATTGTTGTTATCCAGATTGTGTAGTATTTATTACTTATTATTAATGTAAACATTTGCATGCTATTTTATAGTGGATTGTATGGACACAAAAATTGTATGTACCTAACACCTGTAAAGAACTACAATTCTAGCAAATAAATATTCATTCATTCATTCATTCACATCCATCCATACTTACAAATGTTCGCGTTTATAATATTAGTTGGACTTGCACTTCGGCTTAAGGGCCTATGCACACTACGTCTTTTTTACGCGCCGTCGACGCGCGTTTTAGAAACGCGCGTCGACGGCGCGCTTTTATCCTACAGAGCAGTTTGTTGTCGTTTGTATCGATACACACGCGCGTTAGCAATTTGGTGGCTTTTGCATCGCGTCTGTATTGATACACACGCGCGTTTGTATCGATTCATAAGCGTGCAGGTGTGCAAAGGTCTGCTGGCTGCGTCTGACTCGCGTGCGTATCGCGTCTGTATCGCTACAGACGCGCGTCGACGGCGCGTAAAAAAGACGTAGTGTGCATAGACTCTAAGGCGGGCGCTGGCGGGGGTCAGTTTTCGTACGGAAAAAATCACGATTGCTATCTTTAATATTCATTTTATTTTATTTTTAGTATTTGTTGTTATAGCGGGAACAGAAATACATCATTTGCGAAAATTTCAACCGTCTTGCTATCGCGGTTCTTAATTTACAGCTTGGTAATACACAGGCAGACAGCGAAGTTTTAGTAATAGCGTCCCGCTTTTACCCTTCGGGTCCAAAACACTAAAGAGGGCTCCATCTGAGTCCATCTTATATTCAATCATAACAGTCAGTCAGTCACTCCTAAAATGTTTAATCATAAAGAAAATTCAAAAGAAAATGTGCATCGTAATAGATTCGCCAAATATTTATATCTCAAACACAAAACAAAGCATTAAAGAAAACTGATTTCCCTTCCTTTGTGCCAGCGTTAGACAAAGAAAGGTCACCCTCGAGGTACAGACGTCTGGACGAGTCAATGAACTCGTAACCAATAAGGTGACTCAGCCCAACTTTGATAACGGCCTGTATTTTGCAGTTCAAAGTTGATGTGTGAGAGGGACGACCTTATGATATGAAGTTGTAAAAATCTATACATATAATAATATACCAAATAATTCATATTTCTCTTGGTCACAGCATCATGCATGAACGGCTGGACCGATTTCGCTTTTTAGGGTTCCGTAGCCAAATGGCAAAAAACGGAACCCTTATAGATTCGTCATGTCTGTCTGTCTGTCCGTCCGTATGTCACAGCCACTTTTTTCCGAAACTATAAGTACTATAATGTTGTAACTTGGCAAGTAGATGTATATTGTGAAGCGCATTAAGTTTTTCACACAAAAATAGAAAAAAAACAAAAAATTTTGGGGTTCCCCATACTTAGAACTGAAACTCAAAAAAAAATTTTTCTTTGAACCCGTACGTGTGGGATATCTGTGGATAGGTCTTCAAAAATCATATTAAGGTTTCTAATGTCATTTTTTTCTAAACTGAATAGTTTTCGCGAGAGACACTTCCAAAGTGGTAAAATGTGTGTCCCCCCCCTGTAACTTCTAAAATAAGAGAATGATAAAACTAAAAAAAATATATGATGTACATAACCATGCAAACTTCCACCGAAAATTGGTTTGAACGAGATCAAGTAAGTTTTTTTTTAATACGTCATAAACCGTAAACCGCAGTTTACCTTTCATTCATTCAACATCGATCAAAGTTACAACGAACTACAAGAACTTTTATACTATGTTATTTGTTGTATTCTTGATATCAAAAATAGGTACGCACTAGTACGGAACCCTTCGTGCGAGAGTCCGACTCGCACTTGGCCGGTTTTTTCTTTTTTTGTTATCGTCAAAAAAAGATCTTTATAAAAGAAAAAACTAAGAAAAATTCGCGTTAATTTAAGACTTCTTAACCACCATATTAAATTTTCTAATTTTAAGCCAAATCCATTCGATAGTTTTTGCGTGAAATAGTAACAAACATACATAGGTACATCCACACATGCAAACTATCGCATTAATAATATTAGTAGGATGTTATAAAAATCGGGACCAAAGGCTTTCCGAGGGACGTAGTCCCTCAACCAACCAGTCCCAGAGAATGTCCTTTCTCAGGTTCTACAGCAGGATTTCTTAAATTTTAAACAGTCACGTCACGGACCACTTTTACAATTTAAAAAAATCCATGGACCGCTGAAAATGTCTACTTAGTTAATGAGAAGGGTGCTGCTGTTTGGCCTCAATGAGAACGAATAAATTGTGGGATTGTCTCGACACAACTGACCTACTGCGGACCCCTGATATACACGCTACGGACCCCCAAGGGGTCCGTGGACCCCACTTTAGGAAACCCTATTCTACAGTATCCGAGTACCAAATTTCATTTAAATTAGGTTCAGTTATTTTGGCCTAAAAGACACACAGACCGAGTTACTTTCGTATTTATAATATACAAGCTTCCCGCGAGCGGTTTCACCCGCGTAACTCTCGTCCCCGTGGGAACTTCATAATTAAATATAGCCTTTGTCACTCAGGGTGAACGTATCTATCCTAGAGATGCGCCGAGTAACACTTTTGCCGAGTAACGAGTACCGAGTTTTACTCGGCTCAATTTTTTTTCAACCGAGTACTCGGCCGAATACCTCGGTTCTATCAAATTCCCATTTCGCGCGCGTAAACAAGTACCTACATACAGGTTCGCGCCGCCGTTCGACAGACCAGCTCGCGTTGATACAGCCCTCACCCCGCTGCGCCTTTCAACTACAAGTCGCTATATCTATTAAGAAAAACAATAGATTTATTGCTTTTCTTAAACAAAGTATTCTCGGCATTCGAACCGAGTTATTCGGCCGAGTACGAGTATCAAAAACCCGCCGAGTACGCCGAGAACTGAGTATCAACCGAATACTCGGCCCATCTCTAATCTATCCAATGGTGAAAGAATTTTTGGAAACGGCACAATAGTTTTTGAGTTTATTCATTACAAACATACACACAAAAATACAAATCTTTCCTCTTTATAATATTAGTATAAGTATATAAGTAAGGATATAGGTCAAAAGTCTTATATCAACATTGTACTTGAGCTATCAATACTGATAAGTTACATACTATAGGCTAGTTGACACTATGAAATTATGTTACAATGATGTTTATTTCTAAAAGTATTTGTCATATGGAACCTAAATATAATCATTTCTGTTCATAAAACTTGAATATGTTCGTATTAACTTAATAAGAAAATTATTTCTTTTGTCTATGTCTTTAACTTCCGAAAACGCTATCAGCCATTTTGTGACGTCATTCATCTCGTTAAAAAACATGAACGCGATCCTTTACTATTGCACTTTCTGAGTCATGACGTCATCAACATGGCTGACATCGTTTTAATCTCTAAATGTCAAGCCAATTTTAAAATATAATAGTGCTTTCTAGTTCTCAACAAAACGCCACATTTTTTCTTGATCTAGTAAAACCATTCTTAACCATATAAAAATAATTTCAAAAAGTGTCAACTAACCTATTGTCGTTTATCGACCTACTATTAGTTAAGTGGTGTCACATTAACACGACTTAACTTATATTTAAGCCGTCGGTCTCACTTGTTATAATGAAAATGAAAACGTTTATAGATAATGTAGACGAATCGATCGTACTTATTATAAGTCAAATACAATGATAAAAATATCATCATCATCATCAGACTGTTGTAGTCCACTGCTGAACATAGGCACGATAAAAATATACAAAGAAATTCTTGACTAATTAATTAGTACACATTTCAACAGTAATGTTATTAAATAGAATTTAAACCTACCAATGTGGCATGTGATAGTCGCGTATCACTACATAGTTTAAAGCAAGTCGCTTGCCGCTGTCTGTCCGTCCCTATGTATGCTAAGATCTTTAAAACTACGCAACAGATTATGATGCGGTTTTTTTAATAGATATATTGATTCAAGAGAAAGGTTTATATGTATGATACATCAGCATTGCACCCGTGAGATGCCGGGGCGGGTCGCTAGTTATAACTAAAATTAGAATCAACCAGCGCGGGCTGGGAAGTCAGAAGCATAGAACGCGTCGCGAGCCTCACCTTGCAAGGACGACCGGACTTCACCGGACCCTATCATAGCTGTTCTGGAACAGATGCAAGGCATGCATCTGTTCGTGAATAAAAAGCGCCAATACACAGGTCACACCTCGCGGTACAGTAAATCATCATGGGCACGGAGGGTAGTGCCGTGTGGTTTCCGGCTTAGAATAGACCACCGCATGTCCTCCCATGGGTGTCGTAAAAGGCGACTAAGGGACATATGGCTGATAGATGGGCAGCAGCATCTATTAGCTCAAGGTTTAGGTACATCTTACTGCGAAAACCAATCCGTCTGCCAAGCGTGGTGATTATGGCAATATCCCTCAACGACCCTGACCTGCCAAGGTGTGTTAAGAGGAGGCCCACGTTCAGCAGTGGACGTAAACGGGCTGTTGATGATGATGATGATGATGACGGAGGGTAGTGACACATAATACGAAAGTGCACCACAAGTCGTTCAGCACATGAACTAGGAAGTGCAGGTCATCACCTCCCAACATTTCGTATTTATTTATAGAGACATCTGGCAAACTGCCCACATTAGTGTGTGGCACATATGTTGCAGTCAAAACTCTTAACCAGGCAAAAGTACCGTTAACAAGCTAAATCAGTCAAAGTAGTTTTAGGTTAGGTTAGTTTTGACTGATTTTGCTAGTTAAAAGGTACTTTTGCGGTATTCCTCGAAGCGCTACCATTTTGAGGCGCTCCTTTTTTATTCCTCGGAGCGCTCCTTTTAGTAGCGCCTCCCGATAGTAATTAAAAATATTAAAATGTTATACCTGGAAGCCACCATCATCATCTAAGTTGTTTAACTTTTGGTTAAGCAACTTCAATGATGGCATAAATGAATTTAGAAAAAATCATCGATATAATTTATTACGTTTACTTCATACTCTTCCCTATTTTTAAACGCGGGTGGGCTTCGAAGTTTTCTTCAATTTTAATATTTTTAATTACTATCGGGAGGCGCTACTAAAAGGAGCGCTCCGAGGAATAAAACAGGAGCGCCTCATTAGGAGCTCCTCAAAATGGTAGCGCTTCGAGGAATACCTCGTACTTTTGACTGGTAAAGAGTTTTGACTGCAACACATATATCTACACTATGTATAATCTACTTGCTTCCCGCCCGCGGTTTAACCCGCCTATAGATCCCGTCCCCGTGGGAACTTCATAATGAAACATAGCCTATAGCCTTTAACGATAAATGGGCTATCTAACTCTGAAATAATTTTTGAAATAGGTCCAGTAGTTCTTGAGTTTTACGCGTTCAAGCAAACAAACAGACTCTTCAGCTTTGAGAAGAGTGCGCCAGCGAACGCGACGCGTCCCCTCTCGCCCTCCCGATCCTTAGTTTTGTTTCTTTGGGACTAATCCCAACCACATTCCCACCACTGCAACTCCTGTAAGCCAGGATCAACAGTGGCACACACTGAAAATGGCAATAAGCACCGAGGCTCACCAAGTCCTGGGAAAAAGTTAAAGTGCCTTGGGACCCGCAACGAATTTAATCTGAAAGAGAATAGGAGGAGAAAGAAAGACTTAAGTTTTCACTTCCCTCCATTACAAAGCGGAGACAGTCCCGACCCTTAGTTTGCTAAGAACCCTCCGATGCCCTCGTAGACCCAAAGTCCGGAGACCCGCGAACTGTAAAGTAGAGCGACAGTTGCACAAACTCCCCTAAAAAAGTCATAATCCCTCAATCTCATCGCCAGCGACCGCCCTGAGCCGAGGTCCGAGGCCCAAGTCCCGCAAGGGACGTCCCTTGCGGGACTTGCCTTGCGCAAGGGCGCAGGTTGCTTAGTTTGTAGTGTTTAAACCATTTATCTAGGCTGGATCTCTGCTCGCCTTTATGCCCGGTGAAGTAGCAAAAGCCTCGTGGATGACTACATATATGTCCTTCCGAAATAAAAATCAATACCTAGGTATATGAGTAAGACAACCTCCGTAGAGTAGCGGTATTTGGCTCGCTTTAAATCTCGGAATTCGTGGGTTGGTCATCCCCACGCCGCGCCGGACAGGAAATGTTTGTGTCAATTCTAAGATTTCTTTCCGGGTCTGGTTGGTTGAGGGACTACCCTCCGTGCCTCGGAAAGCTCGTTAAGCCGTTGGCCCCGATTGTTATAACATCATCTATTATATATCAATCGTATATTAAAAAACAGGCAGCAGCGATTCCTTATGTGGTACAACATAATACTGCGGTCACCAACCCGCCTGCAAAGCGTGGTGACTATGGCAAATACCCTCCTCGGGAGGAGGCCCATGTTCAGCAGTGGACGTTATACGGGCTGATGATGATAATGATTTTAAAAAAATGATGCTCATTTGATCAATTGATAATATTGATGCTTAAGGCCCCTCGCCCACGGCGACTTTTTGCAGCGATGCAGTCGCGCGTTTCGTAAACGCGCAACAGCATCGCGACTGAATCGTGGTTTTGTGGGCGATAGCACACAGCTATTGACCGCATCGCGACTGTATCGATGCAAACGCGCGACATCATCGCTACTGCATCGCTGCAAAAAGTCGCCGTGGGCGAGGGGCCTAAAACAGTATTTTTGTATGCTTTATTTTTGTTCAACAGTAAAAAGTATAATTTAGTGAAAAACAGTATAATACTGTTATTAACTACTCAGTAGAGCCCTCTTTTTTTATAATAATATTTTACAATATTTATTTAATTTTTAAATATTTATTTTATACATTGTAATAGGAGCGACTCAATCCCAAGCATTTTTGTCATTAATATAATCAGAAATTATATAGGGTGACTGGTAACTAGTGACTGATACCTAAACACATGATTGTGAGTGTGACCCTGAAATCGCGAAAAAAAAACAGCTGTTCCATACATTCATGTTCACATAACTAGTCGACATGGTAGGGAGCAGCTGATTTTTTTTTTCGCGATTTCAGATTTGGTGTCGTAGTAAAAGTTGTTTGTTATCATGAGCACAATCATGTGTTTAGGTATCGGTCACGAATTACCAGTCATCCTATATAATAAGCCCATATAATTTGGCTTTAACAGTTGTTTTAAACTTATTTATTGACAATACTCTTACATTATGGGGAAGTTTGTGTTTTTTTACGAAATAAATCAATATTTTCATGTACATAAATAATAAACTATCGAAAATATATTGCGATGCAACGGTTACGGTCCGTTCACACAGACCGGCTCGGAGAGCATCGGCGCGCATTTTATATATATGTATACGCTTGGAGTTGGTCGGAGCGGAGCTGCGCGAACGAGAAAAAGTACGCAATCGGAGCCGGTCAGCTCCTCTTATCATTTCACACCAAGCGCGTTCAAGCATTGTCAATGACAAAAGCAGTGCACATGCAAAAATAAACCTTACTACAAATACTAAAAACTCTGTTTTCAACGTGATAAAAATATACTCTCCTCTCCGAGCCGGTCTGTGTGAACGGACCCTTAGAATATTTATTTCTTTAAAATTTTCTTACAAGCTCTCACGGGGACCATGTTTATAATTAGCCCTCACGCAGGTGAAACTGCGGGCACGAATCTAGTTCACTATAAATCATTACATTCCTTTCTCAAGTCAAGTGCGATTGTTTTCAATAAGATACTCACTATCTTTAACATAACAATAACAAAATAGTACGAAAACAGACTTGTACAAACACATCTGCGAGTGACTCATGAGTCTCATGACATTCTCGTAGGTATTAGGATAACATGTAACAATAAAAATAATATGTCAATGCCAAATTGACAAGTAAATAATAAAAGTAACTGGACCAAAACTTCTCAGACATGCATCCATCTGAGTATTTTTCACCGGATCGTCTCGATGAGCCTGCGCTGAAACCGGCAGTAGACTAACCCACTGAGTTTGATTCGCCGGGTCTTCTCAGTTGGCGTGTATTAGATCCGGAGGTAGCACTAAAAAGCGCGTTCGTCGATATTCTTATGGTCCGTATAAATAATAACATACTCAAAGGACAGAACTTAAAACTTATAATTATAAAAATAATTTTGTATTTTTGTACGTTTTTTTTTTGTTGTCCGGGCCAATTGCCTTTACGCATTCACACCGCTGCTGCAGCGTATTCGCGCGCTGGCGGTGGGATATGTGGGACTCGCCCTCTCCATAGCGTGCTATGCTAAACTCATACCACGAGGAGAGGACCCTACACCACTAAAACCCCCCGGACACTCCTTCGATCCGCCGTTGGCGGGGGCCGGGTACGCATGAGCAATCCGGCCCAATTATATTTTTATACCTGACAGCTTTTAGGCTAAAGCTATATAAACTGTTAAAATCAAATAAAATTAAGTAATTAAACATAGTTAATTTAAAAACCAAAATAAGTTTTGACTATTTACAAATACCTGGGCCTCGAGTCTACTAACGTAATGGCGTATCCATAAACTGTCAATGACAGTTCAATGGCCGGTTTTTTTCCAATTTGGTAATCTTCTAATCCAAACGACGTCACAATGGTGTCACTATGACACCAGGATGACATTAGCGTAGTTGAATATAATAACAAATTATACATTAATAAGTTTTGAAATCGCCTAAATAAACATTACAATCTCCCTGCAACTTCTGGGGGCCGAGTCTGCTATTTTTTTAAGTATTGTGCCACCGTAGTGCCATCATGATATCATTATGCCAAAAACGGTAATCTACTAATCTCACTATAGTGTCGGCGCTGGAATGGCAGTCCGTGTTGCTACCGCAGAAAAAGGCCGTCAACAGAAGTAGCAGGGGAGATGGTTAGGGAGATTGTAATGTTTATTTAGGCGATTTCAAAACTTATAAATGTATCATTTGTTATTATATTCAACTACGCTAATGTCATCGTGGCGTCATAGTGACACCATAATGACGTCATTTGCATAAGTTTGATGTTTTGTAGCCTATATATTAATCCAGCGTATAACCTATCCCGGTGCAAAATTTCAATGGTGCCAATTCCGTTCTGTAGATTTGGCGTAAAAGAGTAACAAACATCCATCCATACTTACAAACTTTCGCGTTTATAATATTAAATTTTATTTAGTAGGATTACATATTTTTCTTTGTTAGTTTTTCCGACCATAAACAATGACAATTAATTTTTAACACGGAAGCCCTAAAGCGGTTACGTCCATTTCTTTTGTCTATGCATTAATATGTAATATTTATTGTTATAAATACATGTACACCGCTTTGTTGTATTACTAATATGTTATCTATTTATGTTATGTATTTACGTAGTTATGTACTTAAATAAAGTTATACTAATATCTATACTAATATTATAAAGAGGAAAGATTTGTACCTATTTTTGTATGTTTGTATGTTTGTAATGAATAGGCTCAAAAAGTACTGGGCCGATTTAAAAAATTCTTTCACCATTTGAAAGCTACATTATCCACGAGTAACATAGGCTAAATTTTATTTTGGAAATAAATAGGGTTCCGTAAGATATTTGGGTTTTTCTGACACAAGGTGTAAAAAATCAACCAGAAAAGTTACTTATTTTGCGTACGCTGCCTAAACTATAAAAGATAGAACCATAAAATGTTCTAATTAATTATAGATCTTATAAATATCTACAAAAAAGTCCGCAACACACTATACCTATCTATGTCGAGTGAGGCACAAAGACCATTTTTTTATTTAGAAATCTTGAATTTTTTTTGGACTACATTTAAACGCGTTTATTTTACTCATGCTATTAATCCTTATCTAAATAAATTATTTCATCACTAAGTACAGTTTATGTAGATAATATTTGGTCTTTGAATGATTAAAATTGGACGTTTGGTTTTGAAGTTATGGCGAAATTAAAATATTACGATTTCTGCTGCACGGCCCGTTGCGAAGTCTAATAATTTTCGAGCGTTTTTTTTTAGATTTCGTTCTTAAAACTACACCTACGCAAAAGTTCTTCTCAGAGCTAATCAACAGTTCTTCTCAGAGCTAAACAACAGTTCTTTTCAGAGCTTTGAAAATGCCTAAAATGCCTAATCCCTAAAATGCCTATTAATTACATTATTAATTATATTTTCATCATTAACAACTTTAACATCCACAGAAAGACAATCTGTGCAGCCTGCGGATAATGACTACGTTGTCGATGTTTATGTCGGTGTCCGTGAATTGACCTGGGAATCATTTTGCTGACCGTGTCTTTCCTGGGTAGGCTTTTGGCAGCGGTAACCGACATCCGCACGGAGCCGCGGGCGACCGCTATCACTACATCACTACATATTATAAACAAAGTCCCCTGCCGCGTCTGTCTGTCTGTTCGCGATAAACTCAAAAACTACTACATCGATTTTCATGCGGATGTTACCAATCGATAGAACGATTCTTCCGGAAGGTTTACGTATATGATTTGTTTAGTTTATGTGTACATTTGACTAATATATATTGATATTTGTCAGAGGTGTCGGAAAAAATTAAGCCATTTGGGAGCTTTCAACGAAAACGCTGCCTAACCCTATGAGATATAACAAAACAATGTATGGTGGCAAATATTCTTCTCTTTTAGATCTACAAAAAAGTCTGCGATAGCATATGTCTATCTTTCAAGGTTAACTTGCTATATCCATTATATCTTAGAAAAATGATAATTTCTAATGCGGTAATTGTAAAGCTAATCAGACGGATTCAGTATTTATCCTTATCATTTTAAATGAGTTAATATTCTTAACCATTTCATGCAGATTATTTTACCCCTACACTATATACTTTTAATGAATAACTTAGAAGTTATCGCAAAATAACAGCGCGTGTTTTAGGTAGGCCTAATGCGATTATGCGCGCTCGATCCTTAAGAATTATAGGGCAAAGTTTTTGTTTTGTGTTCGTTGTAACTATGATGGATAGATACTTGAATACCTATTTATTTAGTGTTTGTTGTATTGTTAGTCCTGAAGAGTATAGGTATTTCATACGATAAAAGTATACCCACCTACTTATTTCACTGAGTTTTAGTAGGTCATCATCATCATCAGCAGGTATATCGTCCACTGCTGAACATGGGCCTCCTCCCGAGGGAGGGTATTGCCATAGTCACCACGTTTGGCATGCGGGTTGGTGATCGCAGAATTATTTTGTAACACACAAGGAAACGCTGCTGCCCCTTCCTTGATATACGATTATTATAGATGATGTTATAACAATCGGGACCAACGGCTTAACGTGCTTTCCGAGGCACGGAGGGTAGTCCCTCAACCAACCAGACCCGGAAAGAAATCTTAGAATTTACACAAAGATTTCATGTCCAAACCCACGACCTCCGAGATTTAAAGCGAGCCAATTACCGCTACGCTACGGAGGTAGGCCGAATGCGATTATGCGCGCTCGATCCTTAAGAAATAAAGGGCAAATTTTTTGTTTTGTGTTCGTTGTAACTATGATGGATAGATACTTGAATACCTATTTATTTAGTGTTTGTTGTATTGTTAGTCCTGAAGAGTATAGGTATTTCATACGATAAAAGTATACCCACCTACTTATTTCACTGAGTTTTAGTAGGTACCTATATTCATTTGTTTCTGTTTGTTTTGACCAAATTTCGCCCGTTTGTTAGAGGTTTAAAGACATTATGTAGTATAATTATCAGTATTGTACCCGTGCGAAGCCGGGGCGGGTCGCTAGTGTATAAATAAAATAAAATAAATAAAAATAATTTTTATTTACGTAAACCAATTACAGGCACTTGTAAATCAATCGTCAAACATTATTTGAAAATTAATTATTAAATACCCTCCTGAGGGAGGACTATGGCAAATCCGCCCTTAGTCCTTGTTGAGCAATGGATTTTATTTTTCTGATGATGATAATGTGTAGTAAGCCACGCTTTTGCTACTTTGCCGAGATTAGCTTATAAAGGCGAGCAGCGATAACAACGTGAAAATGATAAAACTCATTTAAAAGTATTTTAAAGATTCAACAAATATTATCAGTAGAAACGCGGAAGGCCTACTTAACGATAAGATAAGTCAACCAAACGATAGCTTATCGTACGATACAAAAATCTATACTAATATATAAAGCTGAAAGGGTTTGTTTGTTTGCTTGAACACGCTAATCTCAGTAACTACTGGCATATTTTCAAAATATATTTCAGTATTAGAAAGCCCATTTATCTAGAAAGACTATCGACGACATCTTTCAAGCTAGAATCCATCAAGCTGTTTAATCTACGAGTTCAACATTTTAATTTGGCGCCAAAAATCCGCCATCTTGTTTTTTTTTTTAATATACCTACCCAGTGGCAGTAAAAAATAAAAATGAAAATAAAAATCATTTTTATTAACGTAAACCTATTACAGGCGCTTGCAAATAGTCAAAACAATAATTTATTATTTCGTATTATTATCTATAATTATAGAGATGGGCCGACTAGCCGCCGACTAGTCGGGAAAGCCGACTATTCGGCATCGTTTGTAGTCGGCGACTAGTCGGTGACTATTCGGCAAAATA
The DNA here is from genome assembly GCA_947037095.2 of Nycteola revayana. Lineage (NCBI taxonomy): Eukaryota > Metazoa > Arthropoda > Insecta > Lepidoptera > Nolidae > Nycteola > Nycteola revayana. The sequence continues at coordinate 18,438,989 of OX344859.2, read as the reverse complement.
TGCCGATTATGATCGGCGCATAACAAATGAAATAAAATAAATAATTTGTACTTGTTTTATAATTTCTAAACATTACGTAGTTATCTAAAGTTACAGTTTTTACAACATAGGAAAGTAGTAATCAGTCAGTAATTAAGCTCAGCGGCCGCGCGATGACTAAGCCGAGTGATGACGAAAAAGCCCGAACACCTCCGACAAGTAGGTATTAGAATGATCGGCATTGCCGATTAGTCGGCCGACTAATCGGCATTTTGAAAACCGATTAGTCGGCTAGTCGGTTAGTCGGCAAATACTATAATAATAATAATAATTTATTTATTCACTTCTCACAAGGATTTTACAAAAACAGTAATTTATATACATTTCTTATATTAATTCCTTGTAAGAGTCTGGAGTCTGAACTAGGTCGAAACCTGTACTACAGATCTCCAGGCTCTCCCTGGGCTATACAAAGGCTCAGTGTACATTTTTTTTTTTGCTTGTGATTTATGCAAAATCCATCAATAAACTCATACAAGAACAAAAAATAAAAAAAAAACAAGTGAACTACATAAATATCAGTACAGTTGCTTTTAAGTGTTATGTACCTATAGGTGGTTTTAGAAAAAATGTTACGAGTGTAATATCGAATAGTATATAAATATATAATAAAAGGCTCATTTAATAGTTATGATTAGGTTTTCCGTTTCGTCATAAGGAAGGGTAAGCAACCACCTTGACAAAATTTTTTTAACATGTCATTTCTTATTGGGGTATATATCTAATTCTTTATTCAATCTATTGTAAAGGAAAGGACCGAGAAAACTATAAAATCTTTGTGCAAAGGATGTTCGAAAACTCAGATGATGTTTAGAGATATTAAATGACTTACGTTTTGTTAGAAGTAGCGGGTCAAAAGGTAATTCCGTGTGATGTTTAAGTACCGTATTTAAAATATGAAGTTGTCTAATAGTTAAAACGCCGCAGTCCTCGTACAATTGTTTAGTCGAATAAAGATAAGGTTTGAAGGTAGACACTTTTAATAAGGCTCTTTGAGCTACTTCCACCGACTTTAGATAGGCTTTTTGTGAACCTCCCCAAATCAATATACCGTAGGAGCATGTCGATTGACACAGTGCTAAGTATGTTGATTTGATAAGTTTCTGATCTAGAACGTGACGTAGTTTTTTGAAGATGACAATTAGTTTACGAATTTTATTAGTCAGAGATGATAAATGATTTTTGAATGAAAGGTGGCGATCTATTTCTATACCCAAGTACTTAATATGAGAGGTCTGTTCTAGTGGGGTACATGGGCAGCTTACTGTTGTGGATGTATTACACGAATGTGCCGTTAAAGTAATATCACTTGTGGAGTCATTGTTTCGTATAGAAAAGCAAATATATTTCGTCTTGGCTACGTTTAAAGATAAAAGTGTATTGTTCAATATAGTTGTAACATTATTAAGGCCCTCTTGAGCTACCTCTTGTGTTTCTCTCCAGGTATTACCAGTAAAGACAAGAGCAGTATCGTCTGCATAAGAAATTAATTTACCGTTCTTTATTGGGCTTAGGCATAAGTCATTAATGTAGAGGAGAAACAACGTTGGGCCCAGAACGCTTCCCTGGGGAACTCCATACGTTATTGAAAGATCGGAGCTTAAAAACGGCCCTATTGCTACTCTTTGATAGCGGTCAGTTAGGTAACTTTTAAACAGTTGTAGTTGTTTGCCTCTTATTCCGATGTATTTTAATTTTTCCAACAAGATAGAAGTAGAAACCGTATCGAAAGCTTTGGCCAAGTCTATAAAAACAGCTATCCTTTTTTTTTCACTGTCTAGGCTTCTGACTACAAAATCAGTTAAGGAGTGTACTGCGTCTGTGGTGGATTTTCCTTGTCTAAAACCAAATTGATTTTTAGAGAGTATAGAATGCTTTTCAATAAAGTTTACTAAGCGATTGTTTATTAGTTTTTCAAGAATTTTCGAAAAAGCAGGGAGTAGGGATATTGGCCTATAGTTTCCGACACGGCTCCTATCACCACCTTTATATATTGGAATAACCACAGATTTTTTAAGACACGTTGGAAAAATTCCTTTATTAAAACAGGAGTTAAAGATGTTATGATGATAGTCGGCCCATCTCTAATAATTATCATATTTTATAAATTTTTAAAATTAAACAAGTATTTAAGTTATTGTTTTAATTATATTTGAGTGTTAACGTCTTAGTTTATTATTTAACTATATTGTGTCAAATAGCTTGTTCTGTCTATAGTAGGTTAGAACAATTGTCATTATTTAGGTGGACCATGAGTATATAACGACGGACGCGCTTTAATGCTACCACCGGATCCAATACGCTCCTACTGAGAAGATCCGGCGAAACAAACTTAGTGGGTTATTCTACTGCCGGTTTTAACACGACCCACATGAGACGGACCGGCGAAACATACTTAAATGGGCAGAACGTGTCTCACAGTAAACACAAATCTAACCACCTCTCAGGCTTAAATCCATCAAGCCGTTCAGGATGCAGAGCGTGCCAAACAATTATACAAACATCTAATCTAATCTAACTGGCCTGTGTTGTCCCACTGCAGGACAAAGGACTCCCTCTCCCTTTTCCACACAACTTTGTCTTTTGCGAGTGCCGGCCAGTCCCTACATACATCCTCTCGAAAAACATAACCCTATTTCTGGCGCAGTCGGGTACAGATTCTATTGTATCATTCTATTTATAACAAGTTAACCGTATTCACCTCTAGAGAGGAGTCAGATTGGACAATCTTTCTATTAAGCCCATTGTAGGTTATAGACCTGATCTAACTTAAGGATGCGTTTCCATTGACGCGGAGCTGGACGGAGCGGAGCGGTCTACTATATCAATTTATTTATTTTTTATTTATTTAAATAAAGGGTTACCAACATAAGTACAGCAATTACACATTAAATATACCAAATTATATAAAATTACTTAAAGCTAAGTGCACTTACAATTATAGGTTAACCACATCATGCATTAATAAATGAAATAAATTAGAAATTATAAGAAACAATTTGGAAAACAAAAAGTAATGTTAAGAAAGACAAAAATAATAAAATGAAACAAAACAACTATTACACAAATAAAAAAATAGAACTAAAGCACATCACTGGCTTTCAGTAGTTTCATAAATTTTCATTTACGTCCGCTATAGAACATGAGCCTCCTATTAACCTTGGCAAGTCAGGATTGTTGAGGGATTAGACATTTGCTAGCAAATGGCATCAAAATGACGTAACCGTTTTGAAATGCGGCGGTTCAATCATCATCATCATCATCAGCATCAGCCCATATAACGTCCACTGCTGAACCGCCGAATAAATCCGCCACTATAAAAACAACTAGCCGTATTGTAATGCGGCGGATTGTGCGATCTGGCTGCGACATTGATATTGATTTCTAGTTCTGACATTACGTAGTGTTAGAATTAGAAATCGTGAGCTGTGTATGTACACGCCACTAAAAACTAAGCAACCTGCGCAGGAGCGCGTCGCTGACGGGGAGATTGAGGGATTATGGCTTTTAATTTTTTAGGGGAATTTTGTGCAACTGTCGCTCTACTTTACAGTTCGCGGGCCTGGAGGACTTCGGGTCTACGAGGGCATCGGAAGGTTGGTAACAAGTTTAATGATTAACGATGTTTTTTACTACTTCACCAGTCATAAAAGCAAGCAGAGTTCCAGCCACTATTTCAAGTTTTTTTTTTCAAGGATTGATATACATAGGTTGCCACGAGGCTTTTGCTACTTCACCGGGCATAAAGGCGAGCAGAGCTCCAGCCTTAATAAATGGTTTCAAAACTACAAACTAAGCAACCTGCGCAAGAGGGCGCCCCCTGTGGGGCTAGGACCTCGGCTCAGGGCGGTCGCTGGCGATGAGATTGAGGGATTATGACTTTTAGTATTTGAGGGGAGTTTTGTGCAACTGTCGCTCTACTTTACAGTTCGCGGGCCTCTCGGACTTCGGGTCTACGAGGGCATCGGATGGTTCTTTGCAAGCTAAGGGTCAGGAGGACGAGGGGGGAACTATTTCCACTGATGTAGAGAGAAGATATCGAGACTAGTGATGGGTTCCCGTGTGGTTTCCTACTTAGAAAAGACCACCCACGTCTCCCCGTGGACGACGTAAGAGGTGACGAGAGACATACAGCTGATGATTGGTCAGTATCATACTCAAGGATACTCACCATATTACTTAATGCGATTACCAATCCGCCTCCCAAGTGTGGTGATTATGACAATATCTCTCAACAACCCTAACTTCATCATCATCGTCAGCCCGTTTATTGACCACTGCTGAACATGGGCCTCCTCCCGGGAGAGGGTATTTGCCATAGTCACCACGCTTGGCAGGCGGGTTGGTGACAGCAGTATTATGTTGTACCACACAAGGAAACGCTGCTGGACGTTCCTTGATCTACGATTATTATAGATGATGTTATAACAATCGAGGGTAGTCCCTCACCCAACCAGACCCGGAAAGAAATCTTAGAATTTACACATAGATTTCCTGTCCGGCGTGGGGATCGAACCCACGAGCTCCGAGATTTAAAGCGAGCCAAATACCGCTACGCTACGGAGGTTGTGAACCCTAGCTAGGTCTATTAAGAGGAGGCCCATTTACAACAGTAATATAACGGATGGGTTTCATGGCCCGCTCATCTCCGCGTCAATGGAAACGCAGCCTTAGCGTTGTTATTGTTCAATTGTGTGCTATTTCGGGATAAGATATAAAGGAAACACGTAACAATAGGATAATCTTGAAATTGGTTACAAGTGATAAAGTGCATCTACGCAAGGGACCTTAAGGCTGACGTCACATTGTGCACATTGTGGAACTAGCATGACTAACAACTAAACAACTAGGGTGATCTATTCTAAGCCGGAAACCACACGGCCCGTAAACTTAGAATCTTGAAATTTGGTACGAAACCAATTCTAATAGCACAGATATAGGAAAGATTACGTAAACCACAGATTTTTTGTTACATCATATAATAAAAACAGATTTGTACAGAACCTCGGTTCGCGAGTCCGACTCGCACTTGGCCGGTTTTTTGATAACACCATTGTAATAGTAAAAGAATAACAACAATAAACCGCAATTCATTTGATAAGTCAATATTACATTGAGAAAACAAACCCGGCCGTAGTCCAATGGCTAGGGCGTCGGACTTGTGATCTTGACGTCGCCGGTTCGAACCCCACCCATTGCACTACCGACGTGAACCCACTAGTAACGCAAGTATTAAACTTAGTACGAGGGGTTAACAAGAATACCAGTAGACTGAAAAGTATGCTAGTAATATTAAAAAAAAAAAAAACCATATAAATTACATTTTGTAGCCATGTGGTGTCTGACTTAGAACAGACCATCTTCCCATGTGTCGTGAGAAGCGACTAAGGGACTAATTACACTAATATAATAAGAATAAGTGTAATTAGTCCTTAAGGCACACACACCCCATGGATGGGCAGCAGCATCTATCAGCTCAAGGGTACTCTCCATCTTACTACCAATCACCAATCTGCCTGCCAAGTACGTAGTGATTACGGTAATATCCTTCATTAACTCTAGCTTGCCAATGTATGTTAGGGATCGTTCAAGTATTACGTAACGCAATTTGGGGGGGGGGAGGGGGTCTCGTAAGACGTTAAAAAATTAGGGAATTAAAACTCCCAAACCAAAACCAAAAAAAAATTGGTCAAAAATCTTCAAAAATTGCGTTACATAATACTTGAACGCTCCCTAAGAAGAGTCCAGTTCAGCAGTGGACATAAATAGGCTGAAAAACTAAGGTGTTGTAGCTACTCGGGTCTATCTGGCCCATTCCACCCTAGGCTTTCAAAGATTCCATAAAAATGGTTAGCTACATTTGTTAATAATCGTCATATATTTTCTCCTACCATGCAGTGTGTGACATGACATACTGTCAAAAAAGTCAGTAAAATCCTCTTTTAATAGGTATAGAAAGATAGATTAACAATTTATTGTACACTTTCATGAAAGAAAAGACAACACAGAGGACTTAAAACCAAATTAACATAGATAAGTACAATAGGCGGCCTCTGAGAAAGCAGCTCGACAAAGGATTGTGAAATAATAATATTTCACAATTATTTATTAACCTAATTACAATTTTTTGTTTACTTATCATTCAAACTCTGAGCAATTTAATCCCGAACATTTTTGTCACAAAGATCATTCAGAAACTGCATAATAAGCATCATTTGGCTTAAATAGTTGCTAATTCATATACTAGATGTTGTTCTTGACTTCATCATTCAACATTCCATCCCTTTTCACCCACTTACAAGTTTAAATTTTCAAAAATTCATTCTTATTACTCACTATCTTCCCATGTGCGTTCACCTGTATAACTCCCGTTCCCATGAGACCTTTATAATTAAACTAGCTTTCCGCGCGCGGTTTCACCCGCGTAACTCCCGTTCCCATAAAAACTTTATAACAAAATATAGCCTCGATAAATGGGCTATCTAACATTGAAAGAATTTTTCAAATCGGACCAGAAGTTGCTGAGATTAGCGTGTTCAAGCAAACTAACTCTTCAGCTTTATCTATTACGGCAAATAACTCATTATTAGGTACCAATGCCTTGCGTTTTTATACTCGTGATAATTTCTCAACGAAATGTCCGATTGGAATAAAACAAAAAGTATTTTACTTCTACATAAATACCCTTGATAACATTATGCTTATTTTGGATAAGGATTAATATTACGATATACATTTAACGTAGTTTCTTTCTTCAGACGATTTAATATTTTTTTATGAACATAAAAGCGGTTATTGTGACTAAACTATGATAGTTAGATATATGCTCTCGCGGACTTTTTTGTAGATCTTAATAAGACCTACAAACCCGTACTACATCATTTTGTTCTATTGTCAATAGTTTTTGCAGCGCACGCATAAATAGGTTTTCGCTTTTACACCTTGGGTTACAAAAACGCAATTTTCTTACGGATCCCTAACTTTTTTGAAAATAAAATATAGCCTATAACCTTCCTCGATAAATGGACTATCCAACACTGAAAGAATTTTTTAAATCGGACCAGTAGTCCCTGAGATTAGCGCGTTCAAACAAACAAACAAACAAACTCTGCAGCTTTATAATATTAGTATAGATATAGCCTATGTCATCTGGGGATAGTGTAACTTTCCAACGGTGACAGAATTTTTCAAACCGGTCCAGTAGTTTCAGAGCCTATTCAATACAAACGAACCATCAAATCTTTCCTCTTTATAAAATTATTATATATATACACATTTACATCACTTACGGAATATTCCAGATGAAATCATTGCATCCAGCTGCACATTGATTGATCATTCATTCTTTTCTATTATTAGGAAGTTTGTTATAGAATCATATTATAATATTACCCAATAAAATATTTACTAATTTTTTGGGATCATGGGAAGTAGGGACCATGGTCCAGCTCTACTCAGACCTACCAAGCATGTTAAGCAGTTAAACTGCAGACAGGCATTCCTTTGACTCTACCTACCCCTAGTTAGTTAAAGGTATGACAATGTTCCAATGCCCTCGTAGACCCGAAGTCTGAGAAGCCTGCAATCTGTAAAGTTGAGCACTCCTAACACAAACATTTTTGCTTAGTACGAGGGGTTAACAAGAACTTGACTAGACTGCAAAAACTCTGCTAGTAATCTATTAATAAAAAATAAATTAAACTGTTGTGTGTGTGTAACCTATGAAGTATGGTGACTACAGCAAGAACCCTCATATGATCAGCAGTTGATGTTATACTTAAGACTACCCACTGACCGAATAAATAAATAATCATGTCATATTAGACATAGAAAGTTAACAGACAGGCAGAAAGAGACAAGTTTATAAATCTGTCCTTCTCTTCAACTGCCCAAAAACGTAAAATAAAGATTTGTTATGTAAACAAACAAATCAATTTCAAAACAAAATCTGTGCAGTTATGACTTATGATACAAAAGTACCAGGCGTACATAACATACAAAGAAGTCTACAAGTATAACACGACTAAATTTAAAAGTCATTACTTATAAACACATCCGTTCCAAAACTATCCTATTTAATTAATCCGCATTACCATCGCTCGTATCACGTAGGCTATTATTTATGACGCAAATTAAAATTATTGACCTCGAAAGTTCATCCGCAGCCGGCCATTTTGAATATTTTCAAACGTATGTTCGATATAGGTAGGTACATAATTATGTACCTAAATATCTCAAACGTAAACATTGAATGAGACTTTGTTTTATTACGAAGTTGTTTAATAACTTCAGTTTATCAACTAGAGTAAACAAATCTAGCGTTGATTTATTGTAAGAGGAATGTTTATAAACAAGAAATTCTTGTTATACCAAGTACAAAACAAGTTTTATAGCCACAGGTTTTATATTTATGTATGAAAACTATGTACTCACCACTCAGATCTTCGAGAGTATTCAGCTTTCTCGCCGTCATTTTAACTTTAAACGAGTTCACAACACGATCTAACAGTAACCACGAGAGGATAACGCACTTTTATCGAAGATTAATTGAAATATTTCGATGTTTTCACAAAGACAACAACAGCCTTTCACGACTGCCTTTGTTTTCTTTTCGTGTTGTGTTTTGATTTTGCTCCGCTATGACAGAAGGCGTGCTAATCGCTTTTGCTTCTGATTGGTGGATTCGGACTAATTTTTGACCAATCGCATTACAATACGTCAGATTTAATCGTTGTGATTGGTTGAAAAATGGTAAACAAAAAGCAATGCTGCCAGTAAACAAAAAAAACCAAGGACAAGACTTTTACTCTACTTTGTTACTTTTTAATCAATATTTTGACATTGAATAGTAAAAATATTGTTTCTACATTTAATGTTGCTCGGAAAAGAATGCTATTTATGCTCGTATTTATGGCAATGAATATTTTATACTAAATGATAATATTATCTAAGGTCCAACGGTTTCATTCAATATTTTAACATGTGCAGCAGTGTGGCCAGTTTGTAAAACTGACGAATTACGAAAATATTTATTTATCTCATCTGCAGACAAGAGAGATATTATTATTGTACGATATTTTTTTCATGAAAAGTATTGATCAATTGCGATTGCAAGCTATCGTTATTATCGACTAATTAAAGTTATTAAATACGTATAAATTAGCATGACATAATGTTAACAGCTATGGAGAATTTGTCGTAAGGTGAGCCCTCAGACCAAGCGCTGTCAAACAACGCACTGAGGCCAGTTTTTTACATTAGTGTGAGCTTAAGAGCCGCTGTAATTTTTCACAGTGCCCCAGTGTTATAAAAATAACGTTAAGCTTTGATTTGGATACCGTATACGACACAATTTGGTATATTTATTAATAAATAATGAAGATTTGTAAATTTCTTACACCGCCTCTGATATCTTTTGTAAAAAAAACGCCTTTACTTTAAGAGCCTACATTATTCGATCAGCATATTTTAATATATTACTACATCTTGAGCTAGATAGCATAGATAGATCCATACATATATCTATGCTAATAGATAGATACATCTTGATTAAAATTAAACAATAAAAATTATACATTGCTTCACAATGAATAATTTTTATTCAAAGTATTCAGAAATGTATTTATACAAAAACATAAGTGAAATGTCTTTACATACAGAATTGTTGAAAGTTTTGTTTATCTACACTATAACTAAATATTACTGAAATGGGAATTATGATAAAGGTAAATTATTTGCACTTAGAAAATAAATAATTTGTTGTTCATAACTAGATACATTCTTCTAATATCAAGTACGCTTCAAGAGAAAAATAAATACATAAGTAAACAAATATATTAGTGTTTGTCGTTCCAAATAAATAAATTACATTACTATTAAAATCGGCTCTCTTTAATGCGGCACGTTCCCTCAGTGCTGGTATTTATTTTGCACACCAGGTAAGCATTGCCATTCAACGGGGTAAAGCTTCAAGCATTCTGGGAAACTTGCCAAGTAGAAAAGATTTAGAATAGTAGAATTTAATAAGTAAGTTTTATTTTAAATTTGTTACATAATTTATTTTATTCATGATGCTATTACTAAATAAAAAAATAATGTTGGTCACACTATATTAAGACATGCCTTGTCTTTGATTATAAAATTTATAGAAAACCTCAAAACTAGAATCTTTTTTTCATCGTTGTTGGAAATATTTACTTGTACCCTGTTTATATGTTCAATATAAAAGAAGATTATGTTTTTATTAATAAATAATAATAAAAAAATGTCGAGAAATAGATTCGTTAATTTACAGTTATTTTGCTTTATGGCAACATCACTTTGTTCTATTGTCTATTCATAATTTCTATTCTTTCCTTAAAAAAATTGACATGAAGGTTCAAGATTCGTCAGTTTTTTACTAAAGTTATTACTTAAAAAATTAAAAATGAGTATAATTAAATCCGAAGCTGAGTGCTCTTCATCCATAATCTTTGAAGACGGTGATAGTCCTCGGTAATTAGTAGGATATTTAATCGAATAAGTGCAATTTTCGTGCATGCCATGACAGCTGATCAGCTAAGCGGGAAAGTTGAAAGGCGCGAAACGGCCTATGTGTAAAAAAACTTAATATTTTTGACAAATTTTCGTATATTGTGTTACAATTAGTGCATATTTCGCAGGAAGAAGATGCGTTTGGATAGTTCCGGCCGTAAAAGTTGGAGTTTAATGGATAGGAAGACTGATCACGAAGTAAGTACTCCAGATGATGTGTACTATTCCCGCTTTTTTCGGGTGTTTTTTTGGTTATGATTACATCAAAATAGTTGTAATTTTACACTACATTAGCTTCCTAAAACCTCAATAACGTCTAACGTATTAACAAAACACCTGTATATCTAATATTTTGACGTAAATACTTACATTTAATAACTTAACGAATTTTCGCCGATAAGCATTATTTTCAAGAACGTATTTACGATTCGACTGCTCGGTATACCTTAATTCATGTATTAGTCTATTTTAACAGTATCCTGCGTACCTAAATCTGTAGTAAATATAGTTTTAGACTAAATATTATCTTAAATATGAGCGTATTTAGTCACGGTTCGTGCATTAGGTTCATTGACCCAAAGTTATTGATTTGTCGGCATAATTCAGTGTTTCTGTTGACCATGCTTATTTACCGTTACAGTACACTATCTTTCATACTACATAAGCCCCGTGGCTTTGCCCGTGTTAGACTGTTATTCTGCTCCAGTGGGTTGTAGCATGATGGTTTTGCATGCTATGCCAAATTTAAACTTTGTGGCGCCCTATCTCTGGACTTTTACTTATATTTTATACACTTTCAAAATTTGGCTGCCCTGGGCACTGGCCATGACTACCTAGGGTAAATAAACCACTGATTGCATGATTTTAAAAATTGGTCCAGTAAGTACTTTTTGAGCCAATTTGTTACAAACATACTTACATACAAATCTTTCCTCTTTATAATATTAGTATAGATTAACCCTATAATACATCTAACACAAAAGCCGTCTCCTATACAAATAGACTTATGTCATAATAGGTAGTCTTCAAGGTTTTGTACCCTAAGGGTAAAATCGGGACCCTATTACTCCATTGTCTTTTTGACCTAGTTGTATTTCATAAATCAAAATTGCATTAACACTATCTATTAAAGGCGCTATCCTTATATTTGGACATCTTTACCACTTCAGCATATTGCTGTATAATACTGTAGTCAGGTAGTCAATGTCTAAATCATTTACTTACTTTATCAGTCTGTTAAAATGCTCTCTCCTGATGGTGTGTTTTGGCTTAGTTGGTAGGTAAGTCGGTGACTACATGTTAAGGCACAGGAAAATGCTACTTACCATTCCCTGTTATACAATAATTAAAGATGATGTTATTAAAATTAAGATCATTGGCTCAATGAACTCTTTGAGGCATATAGGGTAATCCCTCATACAATTACCCAGCTATAACACTTATATTTTACATAAAAAAAAATTCTCAGACTCTCCTAGACTTAAAGTGAGACACAAATATTAATACCGTCAAATCAAATTTATCAATTTCAGGTGCTTCAAGAAATGGGTGTCAGTTTGTTGGAGCCCGATGACTGTGAACTCTTGTGTGATACTGGCTCGGTGAGAATCTTTCTTTCATTACAATATAAATTACCCATGCAGTTTAAACTGAAGCTTTCATTCCCTTGTGTATATCAATGTCATCTGTGTTAGTACTGGTAAAAGTGATGATAGTAAAATCATTTTTAAAATTTATTAAGTAGGTCATACATTTACACCCCTTTCCCATAGGATGACAACATAACAATCTATCAACTAGCAGTACAGCACTATACAGAGACCAATCTATACGAACGCGAAATTTTTTTTAGCTGTTACCTACATTTATGTTCACATATCTCAACAAAATGTATGTAACAGCATAATATTTTCGGCTGTATAGGCTATATTTATTTATAAAGTTCTCACGGTAACGGGAGTTACGCGGGTGAAACCGCGCGCGGGAAGCTAGTAAGTAAATATTTTTTCTTTTCGCAGGCCCACAAAACTTTGAAACGGAAACGGGACATTGAAAATGTTAATCCTAACGCAAACCTGGTAACCTCACCGAGGTCCAAGTTCAGTCCTAAAAGTCCACGAGTGAAGCCCACCAGTCCTAACGCTGGACCTTCGAAATTGAAGAGCCCTAGGAGTGTGGAGAAATGTGAGTAGATAGAGCTATTACATCATCTATAACAAGCATATACTAGGGAGCAGGCAGAAGCATTTCCTTGTGTATTATGTTATGTTATGAGGTCTGAGGTCTAGAATGTGTAACTATCGCTTTCAAAATATTAATTTACTACTGTTATTTATTCTTCCAGATCCCCTCCAGCCTACAGAGCAACATCTGCTAGAAACAACCCTGATAGATGAATACCTGATAGAGGAGGAGACTCCGGTGGCGCAAGTGAGCCACCACTACCAGCCGGCGCAGTACGAGGGGGGCCACAGCGTGGCCAGCCACAGCGGGGGCACGCTGCGGGGCACGCGTGAGTTTGTGTCCAGTACTACTACTAGCTACTACCTACCCGTGCACTGTTTCATAATATAGTAACTTCATCTATAATAATAATAATAATTCATTTTATCTGAATCATATCAAATAATTTAATATTTTGGTGTTATTTGTTAGAAAATATCACGTGATTCACAATGCCTCTTGGCATAGGCCTCCTCTTAGCTCTTCCACTGTGTTCTGTCGTGTGCTACCCTTCGTTTTCTATCTCTAGGATACCAGGCTGTTTACTCCATTTTTCTTGTGGGACTTAGATCATGTGCCTGTCCATCTCCATATATGCCGGTCTATTTGAGTAGTTTTTTTTTAAAGATTACTAGCTGTTTTTTGCATTCCACTTGTATACTTGTTAACCCCCCATGCTTGTGTTATGAGTGGGTTCACGTCAGTAATGCAATAGGTGGGGATCGAACCGGCGACCTTGTGGTCCCCGGATCACAAGTCCGACGCCCTAGCCATTGGGCCATATGTCCGCTTCAAATCGTTATATACTACTACGGCTACTTGAGTTTTTCCCGAATGACTGCACTTCGTATTACAACTTCATCTATACAAATATTATATAAGCGGACTACTCCACGCGGACAAAGTGGAGGGGCAAGCTAGTAATTATACTGGGTGACTTTTTTATTTTGTGATATGTGTATGATATAGACGTCATAAGGCATAGTTATATTATTATTATTATTTTTTTCTTTTTACTGACAGAGTGAAAATTGTAACGGTAAGAATGCGTTCCTAAGTAGGTAATTACGCTATTTCGCTCACTCTTTTCATTCATGTGTGATTACGGCCTAGGTATTATAGGCTTCTATTTTATTATTATGCTCGCGCTGTGTATGCGTTTTATTTTTTTATGTTTTCTAGCAGAATTTTGCCGTCTTCTAGTATTGTTGTTAACCCCTCGTGCTAAGCTAAAATGCTTGTGTCACGAGTGGGTTCACGTCGGTAGTGCAATGGGTGGGGTTCGAACCGGCGACCTCAAGATCACAAGTCCGACGCCCTAGCCATTGGGCTGCGGCCGCTTCATAAATAATGAAATACTATTACAAATATACAGTGGTCTATAGACTCCATTCCACTTACACAACACACCATATTATTATCAAGACGGTAAGAAAAGTCACCGAATATATAACTTTTGTTACTTCAGGATGACCTAGCTTTGTAAGAAAATAATTATCGATATCCGTCTAATATAAATAACTAACTTTCACGCGCGGTTTCACCCGCATAACTCCAGGGGGCCGAGTCTGCTACTTTTTTAAGTATTGTGCCACCGTAGTACCATCATGATATCATTATGCCAAAAACGGTAATCTACTAATCTCACTATGGTGTCGGCGCTGGAATGGCAGTCGGTGTTGCTACCGCAGAAAGAGGCCGTCAACAGAAGTAGCAGGGGAGACGGTTAGGGGGATTGTAATGTTTATTTAGGCGATTTCAAAACTTATAAATGTATCATTTATTATTATATTCGACTAGACTAATGTCATCGTGGCGTCATAGTGACACCATTATGACGACATGGATTAGTAGATTACCAAATGGGAAAAAAACCGACCATTGAACTGTCATTGTCAGTTCATGGACACGTCATTACGATAGTAGACTCGGGGCCCAGTTCCCGTAGAAACTTTTTAATTGTAAAAGCGACCGTAGCCCAATGGCTAGGGCGTCGGACTTGTGATCTTGAGGTCGCCGGTTCGATGTCCACCCAATGCACTACCGACGTGAACCTACTCGCAACATAAGAATTTTAGCTTAGTACGAGGGGTTAATAACAATACTAGAAGTGTGTAAAATCTATGCTAGTAATCCATAAATAAATAAAATAAAACACGCTCCGACCCACTGAAGTAGAGTAACTCGGGTAAACTCGCCAGGGACCGGCCGGGTACTCGTTCAAGGGGTTTTTGAAGGGGTTTTTTTAAGCGCTTAAAAAGAAAACCCTACGATACATGGTACACCCTCGAACGGGTGTCATGTAACTGCTTCCGAACAGCTTACCCTTTCAATACCCTGTAACACGGTAACAGGGTAACCCATTCCAACCCATGACACTGTAAAATGCACTCTTCATAATCAACATTAGTTTGAAAATTGCATAACCTAGACCACATGTGTCATCTTATCGCCCGGCGCGGCGGCGGCGCCATTGTTCTTTATTCGTGTTTTAAACTTGTTTAGTCTCATCATTCGTCATTTAATTCGGAAGTCGGACGAAGCTACGGAAGTCAATCAGTGTTACAGTTTAAGTGCGTGTTATAATGCGTACTTCCTTATTATTAGGGACCGGCTTATATGCATTTGCATATTTGCATATGCATTGGCATATTTAAGCCATTCTCAACGGTACTAGCATATTTTACCTAATATCGAGTTATAATGCATATTATCGGTATATTTACAATATGTGCAGTGCAGTCATCCTGCGTTCCGATATTCGATAAAAGTGTCGCGAGTTAAACCAAATTATAGTCACAAAATAAATATATATGTTACGGCTAATAACCGAAGTGCGGCTACACCTAGGTTTAGCCGGCTACAACTAGGTGCAGCCGACCACATGCGATTAAACTTAGATGTACCTATCCTACTTATCTTCGGTTAGAACTAGGTTTTAATTAAATAAACAATACCTATGCCCGAAACAAAAAGAAGTTGGGGTGGTTAAAAAAAAAATAACCGAAACCTTAACCAATGGAGTTGAACAGGGACTTATTGAGGTTGATCTAAGTTTAACCGCATGTAGCCGGCTAAACCTAGGTGTAGCCGCACTTCGGCTATTAGCCGTAACATATACATTAATAATAATAAACGTGATATACATTTATAAAAATTAAAAAACACAAAAGTAATGTCACGTAATAAACTGTAATATGTAGTGACACCTATGGTCGCCTATTCAAGGATATTTTACTAATTGTATGCTAATTTTGAAATAAATTAAAATTAAAACTAACTTTTCTTCTTTTTTTAAGGACTGAATTGATTGATTGAATTATAACATATAATTTAATTATGCATATTCTGCCAATTTTCGTGTATATAACAAGCTTTTTATGTTGCATATAATCTCTCGGTCTCTACTTATTATATTATAACAAATTTGGCATATAATTTAGTTACGTAGGTACCTATTATTTCTGTGAAAATGCCACAGCCGAGGCGAGATGCTGAACACCGTTATTTTGTATATGATGCATCAAATAACACAAGCAAATGTAATTTAGTTGGAAATGCCTTAAAGGTAAGGTTTGATATTTGTTAATTCGCCTGATCTTAAACATATGAAAAATAACATTACCTTAGTGTTAAGGCGAGGTTAAAGGCGGAAACATATTATTAAAACGCGACGCCACCTGACGACACGACTCAACACGCGTCGCGTTTCGTCAGATCGCGTGGCGGTTTAACAATATTTTTCCACCTTAACCCGAGCGCCATAGGCATT
Organism: Nycteola revayana; assembly: GCA_947037095.2. Lineage (NCBI taxonomy): Eukaryota > Metazoa > Arthropoda > Insecta > Lepidoptera > Nolidae > Nycteola > Nycteola revayana. The sequence goes on along the minus strand of OX344859.2, from coordinate 18,422,422 downwards.
CAACGCTTACCCCAGCCCCCGCAAGGAGTAGCGATACGTAACAATTTACGAAGCGCGAGATTTGCGCGCGCCAAACGCGTCGTCGCTCATGAGTTCAAAAACTTGAGTAGGTATATTCTGCGTCTCAGAATAGAGCATGCATTGCTCTTGTTGTTGTAGAACAACTTGAATTGATTAGTATTATTTTATTTTGTTTAATTTTTCCAGTTAGTATTTTTTAAGGTTATGGATACATTAGGATTAAGTATTATTATTCTAGATTACGTATTGTATATACTTGAACCTAATGACTAGAGACCGGATTATATGCAACATAAAAAGCTTGTTATATGCATGCAAATATGCATGAAAAATGCTGGAAATTTGCACAAAAATTGGCAGAATATGCAAAATTAAATGATAAGTTTTTATTCAATCAATCAATTTAGTCCTTAAAAAAGAAGAAAAGTTAGTTTTAATTTTTTCTAATTTCAACATCAGCATACAATTAGTAAATTATCCTTGAAAAGGCATCGTCAGGCGTCACTACACATTACAGTTTATTACGTGACATTATTTTTTATTTTTATAAATGTACCTATATCACAATTATTATTATTATTATTAATGTATATATTTATTTTGTGACTATAATTTGGTTTAATTCGCGATATTATCTCTTTTATCGAATATCGGAACGCAGGATGACTGCACTGCACTGGAGTAAATATTGTAAATATACCGATAATATGCATTATAACTCGATATTAGGTAAAATATGCTAGTACCGTTGAGAATGGCTTAAATATGCCAATGCATATGCAAATGCATATAATCCGGTAGGGACCGGATTATATGCATTTTCATATGCAAATTATAAGTCATTAGTAGGGACTAATGACTTATTATTTAAAATAAGTATAGGTACTTAATTATTTTTGTGAATAAGGTGGTTTTAAAATCTGATTGACAGATCATGAATAGATTAGATCACATTTATTACGACCTTTATTATGGCATAAGTTTTATTGTTCAAAGCCTAATGTAACTCAAATAAAATAATGATAATTTTGACTTGTCTTTGCGATTTAATTAAATGCAGTAAAGTTCAAGTAATCTTGTATCGCACAACCGAAATATCTAGATCGAAGTGTGAAGTATAAAATATGTTTTTTCATAATTTTAATCTGCGTTATCTACGAATAAAACCCAATACAAGACGATGTTTATCCGGAAAACCTCGCCTTAAAGCGGCTGACTATATTCATGGAACAGTATATCATCATCAGTATCGATAGGGTCACCTGGAATATGATCAATCATATTAGTAATTAAATAATAATTAAAGTATATGTTTGTATATAAGTAAAAGATTATGTAATTCAGTTGTAACCTAATATAATAACAATAATTATTTAAATACAATCACATGACACAATATTAACATTAAGGTACCTAACTCAGTACATGAAATAATACTTACGTACCTGTGTTACTCATCCTAATTATTAGCTCGCTTACCTGTCGTCTCGTCAGTCGTATCGTAACTCACTCGTCGTTGTCAAATTCTTAACTAAATAAAAATAGTAGGTAAGACAATGAGGCGCCGCTCGGGTGCAGGTATCGTTTCACCTACATACAACTCAAGTATTGGGTAATTCAGGGTAACACGAATAAAAGCTTTTCGTGAAGGTAACCCCTTCAAAGGATTAAGCCATTAAAGGGGTTAACCTCTTCACGTGGTTACCATTATAAAGGAGTTAACCATTTCCCTGGGTTTCGAAGATGTAATTTGAACAAAAGATAACACTGCGATATGAGTTACCCCATGTACGGGTTACCCCGTCAATAGGCTTAACTCTTAAGCGGGGTTGTCCGGTCCCTGAAACTCGCTAACCAGAATAATAGTAGACAGCAAAACTCTGCTATTAAGTAATCTTTAAAAGAAAAATGCAGTGGATTTCTAATATAAATAATGTTGTTTCCAGCACTAGGACACGAAGAAGACTTGATCATAAGCCGCCGCCACAAACCGGAGCCCGTGGGAACTGACGCGTTCAACATATTGTCCGATGAAATGATACTCAGCGTGTTTCGTTGGCTTCCCAAACGTACATTGGCGCATTGTATGATGGTTTGTAAGAGGTGAGGATCGCATATATACAGGCTGTAAGGGTAGTTAAAGACGTGAGTGGATGAAGGTGGACGAGTTTTTGTGTTTTTTTGCATAAATGAAGGTGATATGTCAATACAATACGACTACAGATCTTAAACCGTCCATTTAAGGCTTTACGAGACAACTACATTCATCTTAGCACCTCATTTTCAATAGCTAAACTTGCAGAAAAGTTTACTTTTGTTTATGAAAAAAGGAGTTATGTCAAGATTTTTTTTTCCAATCAAATAATAAAAAATATAAATTTGTTTGGTTGCTTTCATACCAGGTATATTTCATGTTATTTACACAACTTGGCATCATAGTTTAATACAAACATTAAGTTTTGTAGCGACTTATCTCAAAAAATACAAGTTAAACTTTAACTTCGATGTACTCCAAATTTAAATTATGTGACTTATAACCATCATCCACTCACGTCTTCAATTATAAAAATGTTTATCTGAATTTAAAAATAAATAATCGTATTTTTCATTCAAAAATTTTAAAAAGTTTCTGTCCGACATCGTCCGTAAATTCATGGATAATAAGCGCCCGAGTTACGCAATCACTGCGAATAGCGCTGACCTGCTTTGATCAAGCGCTGTGTTCCCGAGCTCCGTCCTCTTTGCCCTTGCGTATAGAGTGAAATAATTTTGAGGAAAAATAGAGATATTACTTTTTTTTTTTCATTGAATTTGCGTTCTATAAGTCAAACCTAACCACTGGTTTCAAGGATAACGGTGTTTACATTTACACTAACACACTGTATATATAAAAATGATTTTTTGTATTCCTTGGTCATCGCATCACGCGTGAACGGATGGACCAATTCTTTTTTTGTTGTATTCGTTATTGTCAGGAGATGGGTCTTTTCTTATTTTTTTCTTTCATAAGACCCATCGTCTTATGAAAGAAAAAAAATAAGAAAATTACGCGGAACTTAAGAAAAATTAAGAAAACTTGACCACCATATTAAATTTTCTAATGTAACCAATGTCAAAAGCGTTACTTTAGACATTATTAACTTTTGTAATGTAATCTTATGACTTTTGACATAACATTGACAGAATGCGTGCTGCTATCACGCCTAATATTAAAAGTTCAATTTAATAAAGAGTTTTAGTTAAGACACGACAACGTCTGTCGGGTCAGCTACTATTTATATATTTTTTAATTGATAACCTCCGTAGCGTAGCGGTATTTGGCTCGCTTTAAATCTCGGAGGTCGTGGATTCGATCCCAACGCCGGACAAGATATCTTTGTAAAAATTCTAAGATTTCTTTCCGGGTTTAATTGGCTGTGATAATACTCCCCCGTGCCTCGGAAATCACGTTAAGCCGTTGGTCTCGACTGTAAAACATCATCTATAACAATAATCGTATATCAAGGAACGGGCAGCAGCGTTTCCTTGTGTGGTACAACATGATACTGCGGTCCCCAAGCTGCGTTTTTTTTTAGATGGACTTACGTAGGGAGGCTTTTGCTACTTTACCTGGCATAAAGGCGAGCAAAACTCCAACCTTAATAAATGTTTTTAAAACTATAAACTAAGACCAACCCGTGCCAAGCGCATTAGCTTAGATTTTGGCATAAAGACTTTTTCTGTAGTGTCCATAGTTTATCAGGTTCAGGTGGGCCCTCAGTCCTCTATGTGAGAACTGAGGGCCCAACTGTACAGTCCATAACTCGGTTATTTGAGTTTCACAAAATCTGATTCCAACTTCCACAATTCTTTTGGAATGTTCACTAAATCCTAAGCACATTTTCAAAGAGTTTTAATAAAGTGGCCCTCGCACCACACGCACATCTTGTAAAGTATAGTAATGTAAAAATGTTTCTAGTATTGAAGTGATTGACTCGTTGTATGATGTGTACAGATGGTACCGCGTGGCGTGTGACGAGACGCTGTGGCAGCGGCTGGACCTGGGCAACAAGACGCTGGCCACCGACGCGCTCGGCAGGATCCTCGCCAGGAAACCCGTCATCGTCAGGCTGGCCAGCTCGGAGGTACCCTGCTTGTTACTGCCACTGCTGAACATGGGCCTCCTCCCAAGACAGGATTCTTACCGCGGTTTTACCCGCGTCACTCTGCTCCAGTGGGTCGGAGCGTGATATTTTGTAGTCTATATGTTAATCCAGCTTATAAACTATCCGCGTGCAAACTGTCAGCCAAGTCCATTCAGTAGTTTTTGCGTGAAAGAGTTACGAACATACATACATCCACACATACAAGCTTTCGCATTTATGATATTAGTAATTAGTAGGATAGGAATGCCACCCCATATCTTCATATGGGCGTAGTAAAAAGTGTTAAGGCCCAGGTGGAAAGAAATAGTGTACTGTACAATACATATAATAGGTTTATTGCCGTATAACTATCTAATTATTTAAAATATACAAAAAGTGTGGCACGCGATCGCGACGGACAATTCTCTCTTCATTTGTTTTCTTCTTATTTTCTTTTTAATTTTCGTTTCGCGCGCTTTTCGCTTAGCTCTATAGTTTGTGTTGCTTTTTAAAATGTGGTTTATTACTTTTTAAAAGTGTTTATTATTTTTGCATTAACAAAAGGCGACTAAGGGACATACAGCTCCCTCGCCCTCCCGACCCTTAGTTTCCTAAGAACCTCCTGATGCCCTCGTAGACCCGAAGTCCTCCAGGCCCGCGAACTGTAAAGTTAAGCGACAGTTGCACAAAACTCCCAAAAAAAAAACTAAAAGCAATAATCCCTCAATCTTCTGGGCAAGGTCGCTCCATCTTCGGCCTCATCTCGTCTCTCGCGAACTTGATTGGGGTCAAGAATTAGCCCATCATAAGTGGAAAAAAAAAACTCCCCGTCAGCTCGCTCCCTGAGCCGCGAGGTCCAAGTCCCACTGGGGACGCCCTCTTGCGCAGGTTGCTTAGTTTGTAGTGTTTAAACCATCCATCTAGGCTGGAGCTCTGCTCGCCTTTATGCCCGGTGAAGTAGCAAAAGCCCCGGGGCTAACTAAATAAGTCCGTCCGAAAAAAAAAAACACATAAAGCTGTTGAATGGACAGCAGCGTCTATCAACTGAAGGTTACTCACTATTTTCATCATCATCATCATCATCAGCCCGTACAACGTCCACTGCTGAACATGGGCCTCCACCAGTATTATGTTGTAATACACAGGGAAACGCTGCTGCCCGTTCTCTGGTATAAACTTGTTATATATGATGTTATAACAATCGGGACCAACGGCTTAACGTGCTTTCCGAGGCACGGAGGGTAGTCCCTCAACTAACCAGACTCGGAAAGAAATCTTAGAATTTACACAAAGATTTCTTGTCCGATGTGGGGATCGAACCCACGACCTCCGAGACTTAAAGCGAGCCAAATACCGCTACGCTACGGAGGTTGTGTACTCACTATTTTACTGCCTGTCAAATGGTGATTACGGCATTCAATGACCCTGGCTTGCTAATGTCTGCTATGAAGAGGCCCATGTTCAGCAGTGGACGTGTGGACGTTGACGGGCTCATGAAGTGAATACGTATGAAAACTAATAAAATCTATTTGGTCCGTCAGTTAGATTACTAAAAAATATTGGACATGTATTATTTTTTAGTTCCGCAAACAAAAATCTCTCCTCTCTTGAACTTTATAGTTTGTTGTTGCTCTGTATCTTTGTAATTTTTTTATTGATAGATATATAGATAAACTCTTTATTGTACACTTTCACAAAGAGAAAAATAAAGAAAAGGACTTAAAACTAGACTTAAAATTAATTGATTTAATAAATTGTCCAATATTTTTTAGTAATCTAATTGGCTAACTAAATATAATTTTTGCAATGCGCATCCCGGCAATAAGAAACGTTTTTGAGCGGAATTAAAACTTATATTTGCGAATATAGTAAAGGTAGATCCCATCATATTTTGAACTGTATTGGATTGTAATAAAGTTCAAAACCAATTTTTTGAAACATACCCATTGACTATTAAGGGATTAACACCAGTGGCGTATCTAGGTGGGCAAGGGCCCCGGTGCATAGCTACAAGAGCTAGAGAGTTGGCTGTCCCGCTCTTTTCAAAGCTTAGGTAAGAGCCCCCTGAGGTTTGGGGCCCTGGTGCACTACACCACCTGGCCCTACGATAGCTACGCCACTGGTTAACACAAAACAAATGTCCTTCCATTTTATTGCAGATAGGCGAATGGCACCCCACGTCCCTCCCCACTCCGTCCCGCATCCAGTACCTGGACCTCAGCATGTGCTCCACGGACGTGCTGACCCTCAACCACCTGCTGCTCCGCTGTCCGCAGCTCAAGAAGCTCAGTCTGGAGAGTGTGCAGCTGCAGGACACCACTTGTAGCGTTATCGGTGAGTTATACATCCAGTACCTGGACCTCAGGACCTCAGCATGTGCTCCACGGACGTGCTGACCCTCAACCACCTGCTGCTCCGCTGTCCGCAGCTCAAGAAGCTCAGTCTGGAGAGTGTGCAGCTGCAGGACACCACTTGTAGCGTTATCGGTGAGTTATACATCCAGTACCTGGACCTCAGGACCTCAGCATGTGCTCCACGGACGTGCTGACCCTCAACCACCTGCTGCTCCGCTGTCCGCAGCTCAAGAAGCTCAGTCTGGAGAGTGTGCAGCTGCAGGACACCACTTGTAGCGTTATCGGTGAGTTATACATCCAGTACCTGGACCTCAGGACCTCAGCATGTGCTCCACGGACGTGCTGACCCTCAACCACCTGCTGCTCCGCTGTCCGCAGCTCAAGAAGCTCAGTCTGGAGAGTGTGCAGCTGCAGGACACCACTTGTAGCGTTATCGGTGAGTTATACATCCAGTACCTGGACCTCAGGACCTCAGCATGTGCTCCACGCTGTAGGCTTTTGGGGTTGAAATGTTGGGAATATAAAGTACTCGCAGCGGCTCTTAACAATGTGGCTTGTTACCAGAATGCTGGTGTATACTTTGCCCAACAAATAAGCATTCAGTGTGGCAATGCTGCCAGCATTCTGGGAACGCTTCCCAGTGACGACATTTAAGAATAGTTTTTACTTTAGAATATTTATTATTATTATTTGTGATCAGGCAAGCAGTTGATTCAACTGGTAAGTGTCTGTATCCTGCTCTTCTCCACTAATTTCTATTGCAGATGTTTGTCGAGTCTATTTTTGAATTGGTTCACATATTAATGAATTTTTTTTTTTTTTTTTAACGTTCTGTGATAAACTGGAACATAATTAAATGAAATGTTATTTTTATTTGTTAGGTTAGTTTTAGAATTATTATATTTTATTAATTTATTTTGTGTAAGTATTCATCATCATCATCATCAACAGCCCGTTCACGTCCACTACTGAACATGGGCCTCTTAACAGACCTTGGCAAGCCAGGATCGTTGAGGGATTTTGCTATAATCACCACGCTTGGCGGACGGATTGGAGATCGCAGTAATATGTTAACCTTGACGCTGCTGCCCATCCATTAGCCATATGTCCCTTAGTCGCCTTTTACGACACCCATGGGTAGACACGGGGTGGTCTATTCTAAGCCGTAAACCACACGGCCAAGTGAAAGTATTATAAACGTGAAAATAACTCGTTCATTTTGTTTGTTTTCAGGTAAATTAGGTAATTTAGAAACATTAAATTTGACAATGGCGCAGGGGATCACTGCGGATGGACTGAAATCTATACTAACTGGATGTACTAAGTGAGTTCTGTTTTTAATTATACAAGTATACTATTTTAAAGTTTTTGAATACTTTACGGAAAAATTACCATATACTATGTTTCAAAATTGAGGTTAATAAAATTCGACCATCGGCAGGACTCAAACCTTCATCTCAGGTTAAGCTAACCAATTAGGTTACGGTGGAACCCTACCGGTTATCGAAATTTATCAATCTCATTTATAACACGTTTCTAAGGGGGACGTTAGTGCCATCTATCGGTAATGATCCGCATTACATCGACTAATATCTCTAAAGTTGCATTTGGCATTGAATATTAAACGATGACACCGCCCGTATAGCCCAATGGCTAGGGCGTCGGGTCGGGTCGAATTCAGGTCTACGAGGGTATCGGAAAGTTCTTTGCAAGGGGGAGAACCAACCATGAAATCGCGAAAAATTTGCTGTTTCATACATTTTGTCGAGGTAAGTGAACATAAAGGTATGGAACAGTTTTTTCTCACGATTTCAGGGTTGGTCCTATTTTAAAAGTTGTTTATAATCATCAGTACTTTCACCCCCTGAACGGTTGTTGGTGTTCTTAAAATAACCCATTTAAAGCATGCCCTGTAGTACCGGCTAGCATCGTAATATTCAGGCGACAATACTACTTTATAAGCCCAAGATTGTATAACTACATAAATGGGATTTTGAACATTTACCCCCTTCCTTCACGTGAGTGTTAATCAATAACACATAAGTGGCTCAGTTCCCTGACTTACGAAGAACTAGAACATCTTGTAACAATCTAAAAATGTCACTTTCACTTCCTACTTCCTTCCAAATCACATATTCACATAAACGGATAAACATATATATACCTATCTGCACATACTCCCACTCGCACTCTCGTTCACGCATACTTTCACTACACTTCATTCACGTACATACACACATTGACATGCATAATTTAGTAATTTAATTTAATAATATTTTATAATAATAATATTTAGTGCTTAAGACTTTTCTTTTCTAAAAATTTCCGATTAAATCCTTTTATATTTGGAACGTTGTCGTCTCCCCTCTTGGAGGTGGGCGCTAATGGCTGCGACACAGTATTCCGTACTAATGCGGTTGTTAGCGAACAAAATTTTTTTGTTAACTGTTTTTTGTTCCAATAAAATATTTGTATTAGTAACGGAAATAATAGTACCTCCGTCCCTATGCTTCTGAGGGACAGATTATATCTTCAGAAGCATTTTCTCGTTAGTGCAAGTTATTTTTTTTATTTTTAACTTTATTGCTATGATAGTACATGGTGCATACTAGATAGTACTTAATGTCTGACGCATTTTCTCTCAGTCTACGATTAGGTGATGCAGAGACAGTGTCCTAAGGTTGTAGAAATCTGTATGGATAATAGAATAAATACCGCTATGGTAAATATATAATAATAATATAAATCATTGGCACCTCTGCATTGTGGTCCTAACCCTAAGAGTGGGGTACACTTAAAGAGTTAGGACCACAACCCAGATGTGTATATATATACCTATAATAATAATTGTAAATATGTTCGTATTATAAGTAGAGGAATTAATGTCACACGGACAGACGGAGTAAATTGTCTGTAATGTCCTACAATTAGCAGCACTCACAAGTTACACTTGCTAGTTATAGTTATCTAAGTAGTTTAATTCATCGAATAATAATAATAACCTATTAATTACAATTCTTTTTCATTGTGATTTTGACAAGTACAAGTGTATGTAAATAACTAAGTGCTGAATAAATTCATTATTTCATTATTACATGGAACCAACAAACATCCGTAGCGTAGCGGTAATTGGCTCGCTTTGAATCTCTGAGGTCGTGAGTTCGATCCCCAGACCGGGTAGGAAATCTTTGTGAAATATCTAAGATTTCTTTCCGGGTCTGGTTGGTTGAGGGACTACCCTCCGTGCCTCGGGAAGCACGTTAAGCCGTTGGTCCCGATTGTTATAACATCATCTATAATAATTGTATAACAAGGAACGGGCAGCAGCGTTTCCTTGTGTGGTACAACATATGACTGCGGTCACCAACCCGCCTGCCAAGCGTGGTGACAATGGCAAATACCTTCCCTCGGGAGAAGGCCCATGTTCAGTAGTGGACGTTATACGGGCTGATGATGAAGATATCTGTAACTCAGTTGCTGATGGTGCTGACATGTTTTTGTCAACTCTAAGTAGAGTCGACAAACAAACCGAGATCTTTTACGCTAAGAATAAGAGGAATTACTGCTTTGTTGAGAAATTGTAGGTAGTGAATTGATCTACCCTCGACATCATCCGTGAACTACCTATAACTATGGCCTGGCACTTTAGCAGTGCCGTAGCAATCGTAGGGCCAGGTGGTGCAGTGCACCAGGGCCCCAGACCTCAGGGGGCCCTCTAACCGAAGCTTTGAAAAGAGCGGGTCAGCCAACTCGCTAGCTCTTGAAGCTATGCACCGGAGCCCTTGCCCACCTAGCTACGCCACTGCACTTTAGAGGATTAAAGACCAATCATTTAGCGCTTCAATATCCCGATTAATGTTATCGACCACAGCTGGTCAACTATCAATATTCCTTTGAGCGTAAAGTTGTAAGTCATCGGCGTAAAGATGATGCGTACATTGAAGGTCGTTAGTGACAAGATTTATAAAAACCGAGCAGAGAAAAGAGAATACCGCCTTGAGGTACCCCAGCGTCTAAATTTCACTAGTCAGATGAAGATTTGCAGACGCGAACAGACTGCTGGCGGCACCGAAGATATGAGGAAAACCACTCCAGAGCTTTGTCATAGACCATTATGTAGGATAAGATGGATAGAAGGATGTCGTTTATAAAGGTCGAAGGTTTTGGGAGAGAAATGATAACACTCGCTGCTCGAATGTCATCTCTCTATATTTATAACAATTAAGGATTATATAGGCTAGAGAACAGTACAGATATGACATCATATATCATCACTACACGTGACTGACGGTATTAAAGGCATTAGAAAAATCGATCACGACAAGAACTGTCAGATTCGAATCCACCATGACCTTTGTAATATAGCCAGTACTTTAAGGAGAGCAGTTGTGGTACTGTGACTAGGGCGGGAACGGGATTGGAGAGGGCTGATGAGATTTTGGGACAGGATGTAGCCAGAAAGTTGTTTGTGCACAACCGCCTCGGCTGCTTTGGAAATAAATAAAATAAAATAAAAAAAGTTTTTATTCACGTAAACCTATTACAGGTATTTGTAAATAGTCAAAACATATTAGGCTTATTTTTGATTTAATTAATTAATTTTATTTGTTTATTGCTACGTATAATAATAGTTTATATAACTTTAGCCTAAAAGCTGTCAGGTATGAAAGTACAATATTATTGTATTATTTTATATCTATGATTAAATCTAAGTTCTGTCCTTTGAGCATGTTATTATTTAGACGGACCATAAGTATCTCGACGAACGCGCTTTAGTGCTACCACCGGATCCAATACGCCCCAACTGAGAAGATCCGGCGAAACAAACTCAGTGGGGTTATTCTACTGCCGGTTTCAGCGCGGCCTCATCGAGACGATCCGGCGAAACATACTCAGATGGGCATGTCCAAGAAGTTTATGTCCAAGCAATTTACCAATTGGTTGTCTTTATACGAATTTTATTTACATTTTCATTAAAAAACAGATTAAATAATTTATTTAAAGACAGAACTGAATATATATTTGGTAGTATTATACTAACTTTCCTATCCTAACTTTGGTAGGGAGATACAAAATATAATCTAATTAAATAATTATACTGAAAACATCAACATTAATGAAGTAATATATTTGACAAAAGGTGGAGGCCTACATAATAAAAAAATCTCGTTGAGTGACTCTGACAGAATTTGCTACCTATTAGAAATTCAAATGAAGTGGTTTTTCGGGAGATTTTTTATTTCGTCGGAAGTCGGGCGGGATTCTCCCGAATTTTTGGATACCCATCCAAAAATTCGGGAGAATCTTGCCATATCCCGACCATCTGGCAACCCTAAACTCAATTGGTGTGAGGTGAAAATGCTTAATATTTGGGCGCTTTAAACCATTGACAAGGTATGTAGTAGTGAAATGGCGATTAAGATTGTCCAATTCAATGAAACTGGAAGTTTCAAGGCGATGCGACCTACCAATACCTAGTGTTCCAAAGAATTTCCAGATACCGGCAGGAATTGACAACATTTCAAAATTCGTAACACCCTAAAACAAAAATACCGTTTCTTTATTTTCGAATTCTGATCCCAAAACTAAACTTCTCGCAAAAATTAAGGGAACAGATTTTTTTTCTATTTTTGGGTGATTTTCAACAGGCTCTTTTTCAGTGAAAAATGGTCGTACAGATAATAACAAAATAAAGCTCTTGAAGCTTGAAAATTCAAGTTTTCAGATTTTTTGGATAAACATTTTTAAGAGCTCAGGTTCTCAAGCAAACCTGAGATGAAGCACGAAAAAAATTTTTTTTGAGCTTCGCCAATGCTTGGGTCTCATAACCTGTTTATTAAAGATCCTCTTAAATTTTTAAATCGTTCGGTTCAAAGGTTTCTTTGGACCATTCAATCAAAATTTTTAAAAAATTAAAGGAACAAGAGAATTGGTCGTATCGGGGTCCTGAAAAAAGCATCTTGAAGTTGAATAAACAGGCTATGAGACCCATGCATTGGAGGAACTCAAAAAAAAAATTCCATGGTCATTCCATCCATAATAGCGTAAAATAGAAAATGTAAAAAAAAAATTCGTGCTTCATCTGAGGATTGCATGAAAACCGGAGCTCTTAAAATTTTCAAGCTTCAAGGGCTTTATTTTTTTATTTTCTGTACGACCATTATCACTGAAATAGAGCCTGTTGTAATTCACCCAAAAATTTGGAAAAAAAATCTGTTCCCTTAATTTTTGCGAGAAGTTTATTCATTTTTTTTGCCGGCTTTTTTTGAGAAAAATAAAAACACTGAAAAGTGAGCAATTTCCTCATTGTTACGGTCGAACTATTAATTACGGACTGAAATTAATACCTTTGCCTATTTAAAATTAAAAACTTAAAAATTGGCTACTCTATTCACAAGAGTTTGTTTATTAGCTGTTAGTTTTTCTATTAAATTTTCAACTCTGACTATTATATTTCGTCAACCGTAACAATGACGTCATCCGGCGCTTACGTCTATTTAGAATAAGCCTAGCCTTAATATATTTTTTTGTACTTCGAATTTCGAAAAAAGAAAAAATATAGGTTCCTTAATTTTTGGTCGAGTTTTATAAAAATAAATCATTATAAAAAAATTAAATGTTAATTTAAGAAAATATGTTCTCAAGAATGTATCGGCGTTTAGCATTACTTATCATCTGGTTACACCGATTCCTGGCTGACTTCTTCCCTCATTACTGAGGATCGTGGTCACTGGACCCTTTTAAGCGGGCAATCTGCCTCCATCGATTCCGGTCCAAAATTGCTATCACCAACTGCTGAAATTTGCTTAAGGACGTAGCCTCTTTTACTTGGTCCGACCATCGTGTTGGCGACCGGCCTCTTGCTCTCTTTCCTTCAGTATTGCCAACAATGAACAGCTTTTCGAGGCTGCTATCTCCCCTTCCCTGGCTGACTTAAAAAAAGTTTAATTCTTATCACACCAGTTTACGATAAAGGTACATACGACGAATGTTTCTGACGTCTAATGGCACCTCCGACTTTAAGCTTCTGAGCTCTAGAATAATCTATATAAGTCTTGCAAGTATATGAACGCTCGGTACATTTGTCGGCAGCCTGCAGGCGGTGAACGTGTCGTGGTGCAACCTGGACGAGGCGGCGCTGCAGGTGCTGGTGCGCCACCTGCCCACCCGCCTGCACCGGCTCAACGTCGGGGGCGCCAGGATCATCTCCGACGAGTGTGAGTACATTATGTACAGTATGTTGTGAGTGAACGTGTCGTGGTGCAGGTGCTGGTGCGCCACCTGCCCACCCGCCTGCACCGGCTCAACGTCGGGGGCGCCAGGATCATCTCCGACGAGTGTGAGTACATTATGTACAGTATGTTGTGAGTGAACGTGTCGTGGTGCAGGTGCTGGTGCGCCACCTGCCCACCCGCCTGCACCGGCTCAACGTCGGGGGCGCCAGGATCATCTCCGACGAGTGTGAGTACATTATGTACAGTATGTTGTGAGTGAACGTGTCGTGGTGCAGGTGCTGGTGCGCCACCTGCCCACCCGCCTGCACCGGCTCAACGTCGGGGGCGCCAGGATCATCTCCGACGAGTGTGAGTACATTATGTACAGTATGTTGTGAGTGAACGTGTCGTGGTGCAGGTGCTGGTGCGCCACCTGCCCACCCGCCTGCACCGGCTCAACGTCGGGGGCGCCAGGATCATCTCCGACGAGTGTGAGTACATTATGTACAGTATGTTGTGAGTGAACGTGTCGTGGTGCAGGTGCTGGTGCGCCACCTGCCCACCCGCCTGCACCGGCTCAACGTCGGGGGCGCCAGGATCATCTCCGACGAGTGTGAGTACATTATGTACAGTATGTTGTGAGTGAACGTGTCGTGGTGCAGGTGCTGGTGCGCCACCTGCCCACCCGCCTGCACCGGCTCAACGTCGGGGGCGCCAGGATCATCTCCGACGAGTGTGAGTACATTATGTACAGTATGTTGTGAGTGAACGTGTCGTGGTGCAGGTGCTGGTGCGCCACCTGCCCACCCGCCTGCACCGGCTCAACGTCGGGGGCGCCAGGATCATCTCCGACGAGTGTGAGTACATTATGTACAGTATGTTGTGAGTGAACGTGTCGTGGTGCAGGTGCTGGTGCGCCACCTGCCCACCCGCCTGCACCGGCTCAACGTCGGGGGCGCCAGGATCATCTCCGACGAGTGTGAGTACATTATGTACAGTATGTTGTGAGTGAACGTGTCGTGGTGCAGGTGCTGGTGCGCCACCTGCCCACCCGCCTGCACCGGCTCAACGTCGGGGGCGCCAGGATCATCTCCGACGAGTGTGAGTACATTATGTACAGTATGTTGTGAGTGAACGTGTCGTGGTGCAGGTGCTGGTGCGCCACCTGCCCACCCGCCTGCACCGGCTCAACGTCGGGGGCGCCAGGATCATCTCCGACGAGTGTGAGTACATTATGTACAGTATGTTGTGAGTGAACGTGTCGTGGTGCAGGTGCTGGTGCGCCACCTGCCCACCCGCCTGCACCGGCTCAACGTCGGGGGCGCCAGGATCATCTCCGACGAGTGTGAGTACATTATGTACAGTATGTTGTGAGTGAACGTGTCGTGGTGCAGGTGCTGGTGCGCCACCTGCCCACCCGCCTGCACCGGCTCAACGTCGGGGGCGCCAGGATCATCTCCGACGAGTGTGAGTACATTATGTACAGTATGTTGTGAGTGAACGTGTCGTGGTGCAGGTGCTGGTGCGCCACCTGCCCACCCGCCTGCACCGGCTCAACGTCGGGGGCGCCAGGATCATCTCCGACGAGTGTGAGTACATTATGTACAGTATGTTGTGAGTGAACGTGTCGTGGTGCAGGTGCTGGTGCGCCACCTGCCCACCCGCCTGCACCGGCTCAACGTCGGGGGCGCCAGGATCATCTCCGACGAGTGTGAGTACATTATGTACAGTATGTTGTGAGTGAACGTGTCGTGGTGCAGGTGCTGGTGCGCCACCTGCCCACCCGCCTGCACCGGCTCAACGTCGGGGGCGCCAGGATCATCTCCGACGAGTGTGAGTACATTATGTACAGTATGTTGTGAGTGAACGTGTCGTGGTGCAGGTGCTGGTGCGCCACCTGCCCACCCGCCTGCACCGGCTCAACGTCGGGGGCGCCAGGATCATCTCCGACGAGTGTGAGTACATTATGTACAGTATGTTGTGAGTGAACGTGTCGTGGTGCAGGTGCTGGTGCGCCACCTGCCCACCCGCCTGCACCGGCTCAACGTCGGGGGCGCCAGGATCATCTCCGACGAGTGTGAGTACATTATGTACAGTATGTTGTGAGTGAACGTGTCGTGGTGCAGGTGCTGGTGCGCCACCTGCCCACCCGCCTGCACCTAATAATGTCATATTACTCTTACCTTGTCATTAAGTCGTTAAGCTGAAATTCCAGCCCCACTTTTCTATTCGCAAAATAGCAGAATCATTTGCGTATTTAAGGTTCATTCGGTAACACTGTTCCGTTAACTTCTATGCCAATATTCACATCTTCTAGAGCAGAGGTCTCCAAACTACGGTCCGCGGGCCAAATCCGGCCCGCCAGTGCCAACTATCCTGCCCGCGACACCTTAAGACTAGTGTCATCAATCTGGCCCGCGACACCCAATGTCTTATTGTTTTTACTATTGCTGTGATAAGTTGAAAAAGACAACACAAAATGATAATTACTCGGTCGCACACTTTACACTAGTCTAGAAATACTTCGAACATATTAAAAACATCGTTATGGCCTTAAGCCTTCAAAATTTGAAGACCCCAGTTCATCAGGTTCACATCTGATGACAACATGAAATGTTGTCAATTGTTAATGTGCGGTTTGTCTCGCGATGTAGCTCTTAGGTGAAAGTCGATGAGGAGGTCGTAGCTCAGTGGTTGGCGTGCTGATCGATCAATCACGCTTGTTATGCAATGTCAGGCGCGGTCAGTAATTGCATGGGTGACCATTTAATGGCTAAATATCACGCCCCATTAGTGATGATGGGGTCGTAGCTCAGTGATTGACGTATTTAGTAAGTCGGCATGTTCGTGGCACAGGCATGGAGCAGCTGGTGGCGCGCTGTCCGCGCCTGCTGGAGCTGGACGCGTCGGACTGCGGCCGGCTCACGGCGAGGACCACAGTCGCTCTGACGTCACTCACCTCGCTGGAACACCTGGCGCTCAGTCGCTGCTACCTGCTGCCCTGTGCTGCTCTCACGTGAGTCACATACACACATACACACATACACGGCGAGGACCACAGTCGCTCTGACGTCACTCACCTCGCTGGAACACCTGGCGCTCAGTCGCTGCTACCTGCTGCCCTGTGCTGCTCTCACGTGAGTCACATACACACATACACACAGACACACATACACGGCGAGGACCACAGTCGCTCTGACGTCACTCACCTCGCTGGAACACCTGGCGCTCAGTCGCTGCTACCTGCTGCCCTGTGCTGCTCTCACGTGAGTCACATACACACATACACACAGACACACATACACGGCGAGGACCACAGTCGCTCTGACGTCACTCACCTCGCTGGAACACCTGGCGCTCAGTCGCTGCTACCTGCTGCCCTGTGCTGCTCTCACGTGAGTCACATACACACATACACACATACACACATACACGGCGAGGACCACAGTCGCTCTGACGTCACTCACCTCGCTAGAACACCTGGCGCTCAGTCGCTGCTACCTGCTGCCCTGTGCTGCTCTCACGTGAGTCACATACACACATACACACAGACACACATACACGGCGAGGACCACAGTCGCTCTGACGTCACTCACCTCGCTGGAACACCTGGCGCTCAGTCGCTGCTACCTGCTGCCCTGTGCTGCTCTCACGTGAGTCACATACACACATACACACATACACGGCGAGGACCACAGTCGCTCTGACGTCACTCACCTCGCTGGAACACCTGGCGCTCAGTCGCTGCTACCTGCTGCCCTGTGCTGCTCTCACGTGAGTCACATACACACATACACACAGACACACATACACGGCGAGGACCACAGTCGCTCTGACGTCACTCACCTCGCTGGAACACCTGGCGCTCAGTCGCTGCTACCTGCTGCCCTGTGCTGCTCTCACGTGAGTCACATACACACATACACACAGACACACATACACGGCGAGGACCACAGTCGCTCTGACGTCACTCACCTCGCTGGAACACCTGGCGCTCAGTCGCTGCTACCTGCTGCCCTGTGCTGCTCTCACGTGAGTCACATACACACAGACACACAGACACACATACACGGCGAGGACCACAGTCGCTCTGACGTCACTCACCTCGCTAGAACACCTGGCGCTCAGTCGCTGCTACCTGCTGCCCTGTGCTGCTCTCACGTGAGTCACATACACACATACACACATACACGGCGAGGACCACAGTCGCTCTGACGTCACTCACCTCGCTGGAACACCTGGCGCTCAGTCGCTGCTACCTGCTGCCCTGTGCTGCTCTCACGTGAGTCACATACACACATACACACAGACACACATACACGGCGAGGACCACAGTCGCTCTGACGTCACTCACCTCGCTGGAACACCTGGCGCTCAGTCGCTGCTACCTGCTGCCCTGTGCTGCTCTCACGTGAGTCACATACACACATACACACAGACACACATACACGGCGAGGACCACAGTCGCTCTGACGTCACTCACCTCGCTAGAACACCTGGCGCTCAGTCGCTGCTACCTGCTGCCCTGTGCTGCTCTCACGTGAGTCACATACACACATACACGGCGAGGACCACAGTCGCTCTGACGTCACTCACCTCGCTGGAACACCTGGCGCTCAGTCGCTGCTACCTGCTGCCCTGTGCTGCTCTCACGTGAGTCACATACACACATACACACAGACACACATACACGGCGAGGACCACAGTCGCTCTGACGTCACTCACCTCGCTGGAACACCTGGCGCTCAGTCGCTGCTACCTGCTGCCCTGTGCTGCTCTCACGTGAGTCACATACACACATACACACAGACACACATACACGGCGAGGACCACAGTCGCTCTGACGTCACTCACCTCGCTGGAACACCTGGCGCTCAGTCGCTGCTACCTGCTGCCCTGTGCTGCTCTCACGTGAGTCACATACACACATACACACAGACACACATACACGGCGAGGACCACAGTCGCTCTGACGTCACTCACCTCGCTAGAACACCTGGCGCTCAGTCGCTGCTACCTGCTGCCCTGTGCTGCTCTCACGTGAGTCACATACACACATACACACATACACGGCGAGGACCACAGTCGCTCTGACGTCACTCACCTCGCTGGAACACCTGGCGCTCAGTCGCTGCTACCTGCTGCCCTGTGCTGCTCTCACGTGAGTCACATACACACATACACACAGACACACATACACGGCGAGGACCACAGTCGCTCTGACGTCACTCACCTCGCTGGAACACCTGGCGCTCAGTCGCTGCTACCTGCTGCCCTGTGCTGCTCTCACGTGAGTCACATACACACATACACACAGACACACATACACGGCGAGGACCACAGTCGCTCTGACGTCACTCACCTCGCTGGAACACCTGGCGCTCAGTCGCTGCTACCTGCTGCCCTGTGCTGCTCTCACGTGAGTCACATACACACATACACACAGACACACATACACGGCGAGGACCACAGTCGCTCTGACGTCACTCACCTCGCTGGAACACCTGGCGCTCAGTCGCTGCTACCTGCTGCCCTGTGCTGCTCTCACGTGAGTCACATACACACATACACACAGACACACATACACGGCGAGGACCACAGTCGCTCTGACGTCACTCACCTCGCTAGAACACCTGGCGCTCAGTCGCTGCTACCTGCTGCCCTGTGCTGCTCTCACGTGAGTCACATACACACATACACACAGACACACATACACGGCGAGGACCACAGTCGCTCTGACGTCACTCACCTCGCTGGAACACCTGGCGCTCAGTCGCTGCTACCTGCTGCCCTGTGCTGCTCTCACGTGAGTCACATACACACATACACACAGACACACATACACGGCGAGGACCACAGTCGCTCTGACGTCACTCACCTCGCTGGAACACCTGGCGCTCAGTCGCTGCTACCTGCTGCCCTGTGCTGCTCTCACGTGAGTCACATACACACATACACACAGACACACATACACGGCGAGGACCACAGTCGCTCTGACGTCACTCACCTCGCTAGAACACCTGGCGCTCAGTCGCTGCTACCTGCTGCCCTGTGCTGCTCTCACGTGAGTCACATACACACATACACACATACACGGCGAGGACCACAGTCGCTCTGACGTCACTCACCTCGCTGGAACACCTGGCGCTCAGTCGCTGCTACCTGCTGCCCTGTGCTGCTCTCACGTGAGTCACATACACACATACACACAGACACACATACACGGCGAGGACCACAGTCGCTCTGACGTCACTCACCTCGCTGGAACACCTGGCGCTCAGTCGCTGCTACCTGCTGCCCTGTGCTGCTCTCACGTGAGTCACATACACACATACACACAGACACACATACACGGCGAGGACCACAGTCGCTCTGACGTCACTCACCTCGCTGGAACACCTGGCGCTCAGTCGCTGCTACCTGCTGCCCTGTGCTGCTCTCACGTGAGTCACATACACACATACACACAGACACACATACACGGCGAGGACCACAGTCGCTCTGACGTCACTCACCTCGCTGGAACACCAGGCGCTCAGCCGCTGCTACCTGCTGCCCTGTGCTGCTCTCACGTGAGTCACATACACATACACAGAGACACATACACACATACGTACAGACACACATACACACAGACACACATACACGGCGAGGACTTCTAGTTTACTGATGAAAGAACCGGGAATTCATGGTACTTTCGGGACTGGGATATCCCTGTTCTGAACCGTAAAACAAAGCGCCCCTACGCACTGCGGTTAGCCGAAATGCGGTCAGCCGTCCGGCTAACCGCAGGACGCGGTTGCGCTTGCGGTCACCGTCGCAAACAGTGGCTAAACTGAATAATAATCCATATTGGACCTTTTTGTAATGATTCTTATAATCATTATTTATTTTTACAATTGAATATCTCAAATAACTCAGAAACCATTTAGTTTAGGGTACAACACTTTAACATTCTAACAGGAATACGTCACATTTCCAACAAGCCTGTATAAAGTAATAGTGTGCGGAATTTCATACTTCCCCAAAGTCAAACTCAAAGTCTCAAAATCTTTATTCCTACCACTTCTTACCACCAGTTCTGGACGTGGCAACTCTAAGAAGAACTGGCAAAAAACTCAAGAGGAATTCTTTTTTTTTTAATACGTTTTGATAGTACAATAAGTTTAGCCGTATTTCATCAAAGCGAGTCACTCCCAACCCGTTTTGTCGTTTACACAATCATCAATTTTATAATATGCATTTTTACATAGTTATATTTTGTCAAAATTAACTTTCAAGCGGCCTCAATATCACAAGTCCGAGGCCGTAGCCCAATGGCTAGGGCCTCGGACTTGTGATATTGAGGTCGCCGGTTCGAACCCCATCCATTGCACTACCGACGTGAACCCACTCGTAACACACTCGTAACTTTTCGCTTAGTACGAGGGGTTAACAAGAATACTAGTAGACTGCAAAAGTCTGCTTTGTTATAAAAACGTATACATTGCCCTATAAAAGAATTGCTTATTTTGTGGAGACGGGTAGCAAGTTAAACCAGATTATCCTTATTACTAGTATTCATACAGTGAGTGTCACTTTTTTCTTAAAATTATCTATATTCTTATGAACATGAGTTTTTCAAATATACAATTTGATGCGACTGTAAGAATATTTGTCTCCTCGTAGGGAAACTTGCGGACCAAGTTTATATATGGCTCTTACAGCCCGTTTCTGGTAGCCGAGTCTGCAATTTTTTTAATTATTGTGCCACCGTAGTGCCCTCATGATATCATTATGCCAAAAACGGTAATCTACTAATCTCACTATGGTGTCGGCGCTGGAATGGCAGTCGGTGTTGCTACCGCAGAAACAGGCCGACAACAGAAGTAGCAGGGGAGATGGTTAGGGAGATTGTAATGTTCATTTAGGCGATTTCAAAACTTATAAATGTATCACTTGTTATTATATTCAACTACGTTAATGACATAGTGACACCATAATGACGTCATTTGGATTAGTAGATTACCAAATGGGAAAAAAAACGACAATTGAACTGTCATTGAGAGTTTATGGACACGCCATTACGATAGTAGACTTGGGGCCCTGTAGTACAAATATGGTGTCAATATCCGCACAGCTTCCCCACAGTAGAATCCCATACGACATCATCCCAGAATCGTAAAAAGGGTATTACAAAATGTTTGCTTCACGTATCAATATAAGATGATATTTATTATAATATATTTGGTTGCAACAGCAAGCTGGGCAGTATGTCGTGCCTCCAGTACGTGGACGTGTGGGGCATGCTGCACGCCACCGCGCTCTCCGCGCTCCGAGCTGCTCTACCGCACGTGCAGCTCAACCAGTTCATGTTCAGGTGATGTTCTACTAAATGATAATGAATCAAAAGTCATCACTCGGTCGGGTCGCGGGGAGTGGGGACCCTACGGACATCGGGGGGGGGCCTACAACAGGATGATGATGATCAGGTCGTGGGCTCGATCCCTGCGGCAAACTAGAAATCCTTATTATCTTTATCTTAATTAACACATTTAAGAGCCATGAACACTTTTCGATAGGTAAGTTATCAAAAAATAAACTATACTAACATCTGGTGAAGGTCGATCTTCCACCGCTCGTAGACCATTAAGTAAATTCTAAAATCTCTTTCTGGGACTACCCTCCGTGCCTCGGAAAGCAGGCCATTGGTCCCTATTGTTATAACATCGCACCTATGTTTTGATTGTAGAGTTATAGGGCTCCGTAGAACCCACTTGGAGTATAGCTGTGTTAGATAAATGTTATATCATTGTTAAGAATCTTACTATCGAAACCTACTTTCTTTTAAATGATACATGTATTTAATATTTCTATTTTTTTAAATTCCAGTGCGATCGCTCGTCCAACAGTGGGCACGCGGCGGACATCGATCTGGGGACTACGAACAAGAGACTGAACCGATATATTTATATATACATAGTTATTTGTAACATACAGCCCGTGTGAGGACGGCTGTGATTGTTGTACTACCTCACCTTGAAATGTTTAGTCTTTTAATGGTAATTGTGATTTTAAAGTTAAAAACTAACTTAAAAAACTATTATAATAATTATTTAAAATCGTCCCTAAAACGAAATTGTTATGATTATACTGAGTGACACTTTTTTACCGTCTTGATAATAATATGATGTGTTGTGTAAGTGGAATAGAATCTATAGACCACAGTATATTTGTACTAGTATGTCGGTAATTAGAGTTTCAAAAATCTCATAAATTACTTTAAAGAAATACACTCAACATAGCGCGTGCATAATAATATAATAGGTGCCTATAATACCTAGGCCGCAATCACACATGAATGAAAAGAGTGAGCGAAATAGCGTAACAACGAAATAAAGAATTCGGCACTTAGGTATTAACATACACTTGTACTTGTCAGAATCACAATGTTACATAATTATTCTTATTCTATGAATTAAACTAGATACTTAATTAACAGGTAGTAAATTGTAGGATATTACAGACAAAGTAGTCCGTCCGTCAGCTGGTCATTAATACCTTTACTAATAATAAGTTTAAGTTCATATTAATTATTATAGGTTTGAGTGGATCAATATAGAAGTTTGGTAAACACATACAATAAAGTGAAACACACCTGGGGGCAGTGCCGGCGTCAGGGGGACTGTCACCCCGGGCAAGAATATTATGGCGCCCACTTAAGGAAATCAAAATCGATTGGTCAAAAACATTGTAAACGGTCGTACACGGTTTTCTCGTTGCTTGATCGAGACGCTCGAGACGAAAGACCAAGTACACTTCTCGGCGACCTCGCGCCACGCTCGAAGGTTTAGCTATCCCCACCATCCGACACGCGTTCTAGTTTGGCGAGCGACCCCACCCACCAATCGCCCCCTCAAATTTGCCGCCCTGGGCCGTCGCCCCCCCTCCTTAACGCTGGCACTGCCTGGGGGCCTACACAATCTACTTAGGTACGCATTTTTACCGAGACGATTTTCACTCTAAAGTCAATAATAAGAAAAAAGATAAAATAACTATGCCTTAGACATCTATTTCATATACATATCACGCCCTATTATTTTCAAGACGGTAAAAAAGTCACCCAGTATACACCGGGATTGCTAATACATGCCGAAATGATTTATTGTTAACTAGCGACCCGCCCCAGCTCCGCACGGGTGCAATGCTGATGTATTAAACATATAAACCTTCCTGATCCGCATCAAAATCTGTTGCGTAGTTTTAAAGATTTAAATATACATACATAGGGACAGAGAAAGCGACTTTGTTTTATACTATGTAGTGATAGTACGATCGATCTATGTACGGTAATACTTCCTATCCTTGACACCTTACCAATAGGCGTGAAGACTAAAAAACATCTAAGTAGTCCGTCAGATAGATTACTAAAAAATATTGGACATGTATTTTTTCATTTATCAAATCAATAAAAATTTACAATGATACAGAGCAACAACAAACTATAGTTCAGGAGAGGGGGCTTGTGACGTCACTACTAGGTCAAATTGTACCTACAAGTGACGTCACACAAAATTTCAACGCGCTGTGTCTTCGTCATTTTTTGTTTGAGAAACGGAAATAAAAATACGTGGCCAATATTTTTTTGTAATCTAACTCGTCAGTTAAATCGAATTTTTTAGTCTTCATGCCTTTTATTGGCACACCTTCGTTAAATGTAAAAAAAAGAACTAGAATCAACTTTATCTACAAAATCTATAGATTTTTCTATGGTTATTTTTTTTTAAATGGCAACACTAGTGATTTTTAAATGGAAATGGTGGCAAGAGTTTATCGATGCCAATCATTTGGTTAAACACATAAATATTGGAGACAATTTTATATTCTATTTGTACAATTAATAATCAATGTTGATGATGAAAAAATATTCCTATTGTTACTGTTTACTATTTTCTTGTCTTAAAAAGGTTCAGTAGTTTTGGCGTGAAAGAGTACGAACATCCATCCATACTTTCAAACTTTCGCGTTTTTAATATAAGTAGGATTGCAATAGAGCTCAATTTGTCATGTATATTTATGATTGCGTGTTGATGGTTCGGCAGATTGTTCCGCAGTTGCGGTGGATATTGACGAAAGTATATGAAGTTAATGTAATAGAACGTTATTAAATCAAATTGTATTAATAGTTAAGTTAGAAGATTTTTTTAAATAAACATTTTTTAATATGTCTTTTTGGGTTTTCATTTTGCATCTTAGTTTAAGCCCCTAATGCCTTAACCAATTAGGTTACGGTGGAACCTCACCGGTCGTCGAAATTTATCAATCTCTTTTTAAGGCGCGTTCCCGTGCAAAACACAGCGGATGCCGTTTTTAGGCTGTTTTTGGGAGCTAACTTCTCTTTATCTAAAAGAACTAGCAACTAATAAAAAATACATTAAATTTCTACATAATCTGGACTCCAAAATGGTAGTTTTTTTTTTTTTTTTAAGCGGCATAATATTTAATTAAAGGGCCACAAAAAAGCTACAGAAATGAGAGATAATGATTTATAAAATGCATCTCCTCCTAAAATAACCATTATTTTGATTTGCTTCCTAAACTAATGGATAGGTAATTTAATAAAGAACATTTTGCTAGTTTTATTTTTTTCAAAACACGAAAATTTGATTTAATAAAGATTTTATTCTCAAATCTGAGCGTACTCGCTAAGTAACTCTTGCGCAGAGTTAGTGAGCCACAAGGCCTCGAGGGTGAAACACGTGTCGTTCGTCATCGCGCCGCGTCGGCACTCGTGCACTTGTTCGCTCACACACATCACAATAATATTAGTTTATATTATTGTGTTTTTGTTAGTGACATTTGTATTAGTGATCGTTTTTTATGTTAGTTATTTATTTATTCTTATTGACCGCGAAAGGACGCTTTGTGTGTGTATGAAGAACTATTGAGTTCTTTTCATCGTAAAAAAATAATCAGCTGTCTTATACATTTGGTCGAATAGGTATTAGAATTTTGGATGGGGCCGTTGATTATTTTTTTCACGATTACGATGGTGTTCACATCACACACTTTCAGATGGCTATACCCTTACTTACACCTTGTATAAACAAGCTAAAATGAACCAGAACATAATTAGATGATTTTTTGTGAGGTCATTGACCGCAGTTAGTGATATATCAGATTAAAACCAAAATTATTTATTTGTAAACTTCATAGACGTGATGGGTATCGATAAATAAAAACGATAAAAAATTATCTCAATTCATTAACAACAGCATAGCGGTCAATATCACGTCTGCAGAGTTTCGCTAGATAGGGTCATTTCGCCTGTTCGCGTCCATTTAGCGCAGTTGGCAAGTTTGACGGCGATAATAAAAATGTTCCATTACTAATTTCTATGAAATATTTATGTAATCTGTGCATTATTTTAGTCTATTTTAAGATTAACTTTCAGTTTTGTTCGAAACATCTTGAGTTTTTTTTTTAAATAGATAAACATCAGAATTAGGCGTTTTACCCAGTTTGCGTCCAAAAAATCCAAATTGCGTCCACCCGTGGACCATTTAGCGCCCACCAGCTTAGAAAAAGAATATAAAGGTGATATTTTTAAGAATTTGTAAAGAAAGTTTGTATTTTAACAATTCCTTTAATTAAGAATATAAAAATTAAAAATCATAAAAATTATTAAAAAAAAAACACATTGATTGAACTTAAAATAAGGTAAGTGGTAGGTGTTTGAAATATTTTTTAAGCTCCCCGTCTCGAATTATTTTCTGAACAATATCTAACAATTCTTGGTTTTTTAACTAGAAATCTTCGTCATCAGCCTGTTGTAGTCCACTGCTAAACATAGGCCTCCCCCATCGATTTGCAGCGGGAACGATCGCTAGCGGCCTGCATCCACCGACTCCCCGCGACCTTTATGAGGTCGTCGGTCCATCGTGCAGGCGGTCGTCCTACGCTGCGCTTACCAGTTCGTGGTCTCCACTCGAGAACCTATCTGCTCCATCGGCCGTTAGTTCTTCGAGCTATGGGTCCTGCCTATTGCCACTTCAGCTTGCTAATCCGTTGAGCTATGTCAGTGACGTTCGTTCTCCTGCGGATAATTTCTGATTCAGACGAACACGCAGGGAAACGCCGAGCATAGCTCTTTCCATAGCTCGCTGAGCGACTTTGAGCTTTCTTATGAGGCACACAGTAAGAGACCACGTCTCAGATCCATATGTCATCACCGGTAACATACATTGATTGAAGACTTTTGTCTGAAGGCACTGAGGTATTTTGGACGAGAAGATCTCCCGATGCTTCCCAAACGCTGCCCAGCCGAGTCGGACTCGACGATTGAACTCTTTCTCTTAGTTGGTCCTACCTAGTTGGATCGTTTGACCTAGGTACAGGTATTCGGTCACAACTCCGAGAATGGGAGTTCCCAACGGCTATAGAGTTGGGCACTACATGGGCGTTATGCATGACTTTCGTCTTGCCCGTGTTCATTCTAAGCCCAACTTGTTGGGAATCTCCATCTCCATCGAGGTCATTGAGCATCTGTCCAAGGTCTCCAGCGATTCTGCCATGATCACTATGTCGTCGGCAAATCGAAGGTGAGTGATGTACTCGCCATTTATGTTGATGCCGTATCCTTGCCATTCCAAGAGCTTGAAGGCGTCTTCTAGAGCAGCCGTAATAAGTTTGGGAGATGTAACATCTCCCTGTCTTACGCCTCTCCGTAACGGGATTGCCTTCGTACATTGGCCCTGTACTCGGACCGACATTGTGGCGATTTTGTTCAAGCACTTCAGCACTTCAACATAGAGATAGTCGATAAGACAGCGCTGAAGAGACCTTAGAACCACCCAGATTTCGACCGAATCAAAGGCCACAAACGCCAAGCATAGGGGCTGATTATACTCCTCGGTCATCTGTATAATTTGCCGCAGCGTATGTATGTGATCTATGGTAGGTATTAAAGCCTTTTCGGAAACCGGCTTGTTCGGGAGGCTGGAAGTCATCGAGTCTGTGTTCGAGACCATATATGACGACTCTCGAGAACAGCTTATAAACATGGCTCAGCAATGTGATGGGTCTATAATTCTTCAACATGGTTGTGTCACCTTACATTTTCAATTATTTTTACAAGCAAGTCGTTTGTATATAACGAAAATAGTGGACGCAATTTGGTTTATCATTATCCCCTGTATGTACAATTTACGTCTATTGCGGACGCAAAGTGGAAGTTTTGTAAATTCGATGTAGTAATTCGCGCCCACCTTATATTAACCCGGCGTGAATGAGGTGACAAATTTTTACACCAACTACGAGGTGGGTATGAGATACTCGAAACTTTGATGTTATTTTTTTAAATTTAGATTGTGTAAATATAATTTTAAATGGATAATATAATAATAATAGGATCTATTCAACAAGGTAGACAAATATTATATATATATATATATATATATATATATATATATATATATAAAATATTTGTCTACCTTGTTACCTTATAGTAAAACAAATATAGTAACAATGTTTTTTTGTGAAAAACTACGAGTTTCGGTAGTTGTACTACTTTTCGCATAAAAATCTAACAAAAAATCCAACTTCTTTGGTAAATCAACATAAAAACAGTATCTTCTTATAATTATAATTAAACAAGGATCTGAAAGTTTTATGAGATCATGTAACATAGCGCTAAATTTACACCTACAAATCAGAACAATTTCCGCACACAAAATTCGCATGTTCCAAACATATTGGCTTATCACAATTTGAACAGCAATATTTTGTTTTTCTGTCTTTTTTTTGTGTACAATGACTGTATTGATGGTGCAGGTTACCCCAAGCGATCAGCAATCCTCTTTCGTGTTTCCCTTGGAAGACGAACATTCTGTTGTCTGTTGCGAAGACTACCTTTTATTAGGTCCAAACCTAAATTAAGAATATAATCTCGGCGCTTCATTCGTGTTTTGTCTAGCATGTTATTTGCAAAAACTAATTAATCACAAAATACTATAAAAAACAATAAATTATAAACTTACTGTCAACACAAATATGTGACACCGACTACAAGGTCGGGTATTACATACCCCTGCGACGTTTGCGTACGTATATCTCCAGTCGATGCCGGTACAACACTGAACTCGATGCCGCATCTCATCCCCCGTACCCTTACCTCCAGCTACTACAAAGGCGGGACTCGCATAGCACCAATAACATTAAATAATTTGCGTTTAAAAACTTAGCGGGTATGACATACCCCACCTCACTCACGCCGGATTAAGCGTTAAATATAAAAAAATATAATCAGATTAATAATTAATATTATTCCTTTTTTCATTATAAAAGTCTAAAATTAGCTATGTATCCTAAAATTCACATAAAACAATAAAAAAATTACCATACAATGCGCCGCTGCACAATTTTTTTTTTCTAAAATCCCGCTTGTACAGTCTTTTTGAACAGCCGAGACTTTTTATTTTTCTAAACGGGATTGGTTTGGCGCACGGACCTTTTGTCCATATGTGCGTGCCTCTTATGCATTGAGGTACTAGCAGTTATGACTTTTTGTTTGATTAGTGCGTTAGTTTATTTATTTTTGAGGATTCTTAAAGGGAGATCCGCAAAATGGAAGCGAATTGGGCGACGGACGCGAACAGGCGAACTTACCCTAATTTTATTTGAACCTGCTACCTATACCTGTTATAGCTACCTACTAAAAAATAATAAATGGTGATAAAATTGACTTTGTTATTTCATTTTTCTGCTTTTATCAATCACCCACGGTCTGAATAACAGGTGTAAATAATAAACACCGTACAAAGTTTATTATAGAATATCATTAATACTTTTATATGACTAAATGTTAGAAGTATTCATGATCGTAAATATGGTCATTACATTCATCATGACCAAAATTATTTTGGCGCACCAATAAATATTTCATAAAAAGATATTTCTTATTGAATGCCATGTCTGTGAATTCTTAGGTCTGCGATTTTTACTTGTATTCGTAAGATGATCGCTAGATGGAGCTAGTACTGCTTTACGAAGTATTATAGAGGTGAGGTGCGGCAAAGAGGGAACGAATGCTCAAGGTTATTTGGTCAGGGTAGCGCCTTAAAGCACGACGTTAGTGCCATCTATCTACAATGCCTTAACCAATTAGGCTACGGTGGTATTCATTTTATCCTTGTCCAAATAAAAAGTATAGGCAAAGAACTTAAGATAATTCAAAATTGAATTAAGCTCGCCTTTGTACATGTTGTTTCTTTGTCAAAAATGTATTTTTACTTGTTTTTCTGTTTGTGCAATAAAGAATAAGAAGAACTTATAATATTGAATATCATACAGAAAATGCCTTTGGCATTAAGTCCGCCAATGTACAACATCGTGCAAGAAGTTTTAAATAAAATAAATAAAAAGCGCTATCGAAAAATGGACTGAAGAATTTTTTGTGCATTAGTGTGGGTAAAATTTTTGCAATACTTAATTATTTACACTCCAATGTTATAAATATAACGTTGAGCTTTGATTTTTATACCCTTACATGTATGACACAATTCGACATTTTTGTTAACAAAATAAATAATATAAAAAATCGACTACAACATGACATCCATGACAAAACGAGTTGTCTTATATTAGCATTAAGTATGTGCGCGACAAATGGATGAATAACTCAATATCACGACAACCGATTCAGATGATTAGTTTTTTAAATATTTTTTTATTTTTTATTTGTGGAGCTGCAGTTACGCATCCTCACCGCCTCTGCAGCGTGTTCGCGCGCTGGCGGCGTGATATGTGGGACTCTCCCTCCATAGCGTGGTATGCTAGGCACTACTGCAATGTTACACCTGTAGAGGCGGGTAGCAATGTTTGTATGGAGAAAATAACTCTACGCGGACATTTCAGCCTACAAATTGGAATCATTATTTCTTCAGGGGAAGGAATAAATACAGAAGATCAATATACAGTAATATACTCTATATCAGTGTTGGATTTGCCATACAGCAAGACTAGCAAATGCTACGGACCCGCGATTTGCGCAAGCAAGAAACTGAATCCAATAAATAATCCTATGGATCCGAATCATGATGCTTCACAATAGGTGGCCTAATAAGCCTAACAACAAAATAAAAAGCTCGTTGAGCGACTGAGTCATTACTAAGAGGGGCCTCCGGACAGAATTTGCTTCAGACCCCGCGCTGGCTTAATCCGGCACTGGTCTCACATGCTCACAAGAGGATATTAATGAATGTGGAGAAGGCAGCGGCAAACGCGACCAGTGTGGTGAAATATAACTTGAGACAGCTCAAAACGTAACATTTTCACAAGGCTAGTCTTAAGAGACGCAAATAGGTCCTTGACCCTCGCGGCACGTTCCTCGAGTGGTTTTTACACAATAGGTAAGCATTGCCATTCAAAGGGGTAATTATAGAATAGTAGTATTTAATAAGTTAATATTATTTTAAATTTGTAATTTAGTTGTATATATAATTATGTATTTTATGGAGGATGTTATTTCATAAATATAATAAAAGTAATAAATAAATGCATATAGGTCGTCCACATAGGTAGCTAGTGAAAGGTTGCAGGTTAGCTAGGGTAGGATTCTCGCCGGCGAGGACCGCGTTGCACCCCTACCCCTGCCCTGTGATCCAGCGCCTGTAGGCCGATCACTTCCTTTTATGTTCATAAATCTGACTTATATATCAGTGGTACCAATGGGTCGTGGTCCTAACCCCTTAAGGGTGCCCCCAGGTGTGTGCCACTTAATTGTAAGTATGTTTTTTTTCCAAATTTTTCTATATTGAACCATTAAAGTCTAAAATAATTAATATGAACATAAACTTATTATGAGTAGAGAGATTAATGACCAGCTGACGGACGGACTACTTTGTCTGTAATATCCTACAATTTGCTACCGGTTAATTAAGTAAGTATCTAGTTTAATTCATAGAATAAGAATAATTGTGTAACATTGTGATTCTGACAACAAGTACAAGTGTATGTAAATACCTAAGTGCTGAATAAATTCATTATTTCATTATTGCACAAGAAAGGCAACATTAATTTAACATATATTGTGGAAAGTGACTTACTTATATTGTGGATGACTTATGGCATACTAATTTGCCGCACTGATGATGTCCTGTAAGTGTTACTAAAGACGTGCGTTCTAAAGTATAACCACTGACGTGCTGGAAGTGTTACTATAGACGTGCGTTGTGAGTTGTCACCACTGACGTGCTGAAAGTGTTACTATAGACGTGCGTTCTACAGTATAACCACTGACGTGCTGAAAGTGTTACTATAGACGTGCGTTGTGAGTTGTCACCACTGACGTGCTGAAAGTGTTACTATAGACGTGCGTTGTGAGTTGTCACCACTGACGTGCTGAATGTGTTACTATAGACGTGCGTTGTGAGTTGTCACCACTGACGTGCTGAAAGTGTTACTATAGACGTGCGTTGTGAGTTGTCACCACTGACGTGCTGAATGTGTTACTATAGACGTGCGTTGTGAGTTGTCACCACTGACGTGCTGAAAGTGTTACACAGTAACGCCCGACCCTTACTTTGCAAAGAACTTCCCGATGTCCGAAGTCCGAGAGGTCTACGAACTGTAACGCCTGTAGGCCTGGAGGATTTCGGGTCTACGAGGGCATCGGATGGGACAGAAAGATGGACAGCAGGCTTAGTAACAAAACCGTCTAATATTTACCTTTTGTGTTTGAAAATGAAATAAAACAACTTACTTCTTTTATAAAATTTCAAAATACAAATATTTATTAATACTAGTAGTCGGTCAGTGATCGCAAATCGATCATAATTGGACACAATAGGCTAGTTGACACTTTATTAAAATTATTTTTATATGATTAAGAATGGTTTTAATAGATCAAGAAAAAAAATTGCATTTATTTGAGATCTAGAAAGCACTAAAATAAATATTTTGAAATTGCCTTGACATTTAGAGATGGAAACGATGTCACCCATGTTGATCTATATACATTACCTGTGTTCAAGATCGATGACGTCATGACTCAGAAAGTGTAATAGTAAAGGATCGCGTTCATGTTTTTTAACGAGATGTATGACGTCACAAAATGGCTGATAGCGTTTTCGGAAGTTAAAGACATAGACAAAAGAAATAATTTTCATATTGAGTTTATACAAACATATTCAAGGTTTATGAACAGAAATGATTATAGTTAGGTTCCATATGACAAATAGTTTTAGAAATAAACATCATTGTAACATAATTTCATATGTGTCAACTAGCCTAACTTTTAATTGTTATAATATTAGTATAGATAATACCTATATTACTTAATTATATTATTATATATAAACTTATATTTTAAAGTGCCGTGTGGTTTCCGGCTTAGAATAGACCACTCCCTGTCCTCCCATGGGTGTCGTAACAGGCGTCTAAGGGACATATGGCTGATGGATGGACAGTTTTTACATCTTACTGCGATCACCAATCCATCTGCCAAGCGTGGTGATTATGGCAATATCCCTCAACGATCCTGTCTTGCCAAGGTCTGTTAAGAGGACGCCCATGTTCAGCAGTGAACGTAAACGGGCTGTTGATGATGATGATATTTAAAAACTGCCTTTGCTCTAGCAAAGTCTACTTTAGCTTTAAAAAAAATAATTAAATATTACAAAACGTGTGGGTTAGTTCTGTTTTGCATGACTGCGTCCAATTTAAAAAACACATCTTGCACTCCTTCTCTATATAAACTATAAGTGTGCGAAATTTCATACTTCTCCATCCGCTCAATCTTCGTAAAAAATGGTGATGGTACAAAGTTTAAGCTGCGCCCCGCGGATTTACCCGCGTAACTCAGCTCCAGTGGGTCGGAGCGTGATGTTTTGTAGCCTATATGTTAATCCAGCGTATAACCTATCCCGGTACAAAATTTCAGCCAAATCCATTCAGGAGTTTTTACGCTGCAGCGGCGGTGGGATTGCGTAAATGCAATTCACAACGGAAAAACAAAAAAAAACTACTGACACTAACATCTATTTGAAAAAATTTTTTAGTGTCATCTAGCCCATTGATCGAGGAAGGCTATATAATGGTAAATATTATGGTGAATTTCCCACGGTAACGGGAGTG
Source organism: Nycteola revayana (assembly GCA_947037095.2). Taxonomy (NCBI): domain Eukaryota; kingdom Metazoa; phylum Arthropoda; class Insecta; order Lepidoptera; family Nolidae; genus Nycteola; species Nycteola revayana. The sequence goes on along the minus strand of OX344859.2, from coordinate 18,388,597 downwards.
ACGCGGGTATAACTGCCCGGAGGAAGCTAGTAAGGAAGCGTTCAAGTATTACGTAACGCAATTTTCGAAGATTTTTGATCCCCCCTCCCCCCCTTGTAACGCACCGTAACGTTTTTCTGGACCCCCCCTTCCCCTCTCTAAACGTTAAGTAACACTCAAGTGATAATTTTTACCCTAAAGTCGTAAAAAGTTATGAAATAGTTTTTACACTTGGTATAGTTTTAATCTACTAAATAAAGCAAGAGAATTTTAATTCGCAACATCTGCATATTTTGTTAATTTTTTATCAATTTTTGACTTTTTTTTTTGGTTTGGGAGTTTTAATTCCCAAATTTTTTAGAAAAAATGTTACGTAACGTGTTGTATTAAAGACCCCCTCCCGCCCCTGTAACGCATCGTAACGTTTTACGAGACACCCTCCCCCCCCAAAATTATGTTACGTAATACTTGAACGCCCCCTAAGCTAATGTGCTCCTATTTATTATTGAATGTCCTTTTAGCCTTGGCTTCGGCCGCGTCGCTGGCTTGCACAAAAGTCCTCTTCAGCTTATCCTTCCTACCTTCCCGGTATTTCGCTGACACTTTTTCAGACAGTTTAGCTATCCTCTTCATAGTTTCAGCTGGGTAACTGAAAAAAATACAAATAACAAGGTAAATAAAATCAGCCCCAAAGTATAAAATATTGGCAGGCAGGTTGGTGACCGCACCGCACACAAGGACACGCAGCGGCCCATTCCTTGATATACGATTATTATAGATGATGTTATAACAATCGGGACCAATGGCTTGTCCTTTCGGAGGCACGGAGGGTAGTCCCTCAACCAACCAGACCCGAAAAGAAATCTAAGAATTTACACAAATATTTCCTGTCCGGCGTGGGGATCGAACCCACTACCTCCAAGATTTAAAGTGAGCCACATACCGCTATGCTACGGAGGCTGATACATCTACAGTCCCTGTATCAGCCTCCGTGAATTGTTCAGAACATTCACCATGTACAAATATACCAGATCACCCACACGCCTAATATGTAATTACTCCCACGCCGCATTTAGAAACCCCCCATTTAAATTGATGACAGAACAAGGAATTTCAATGAAATTAAATGAAATGAAATAGTTTATTAGTAATGTAGACGAATAATTCGCGCTTGTTGTACGTCATTTACAATGCATAACACATTTAAGTACATTTTTGTATTTACTTAATTAAGAACAATATTTATTAAATTATAACCAGGTCTTAAGTAAATGGTAGAATTTTTGGAAAACTATAAAAATAACTTTGGCCCTCACCAACAGCAGACTGAGGAATGTCTGGGGAGTTTTAGTGGTGTAGGGTCCTCTCCTCGTGGTATGACTATAGCATACCATGCTATGCAGAGGGTTCCCACATAACATTTCGCCAGCGCGAAGGGGATGGCATTTAAAAAAGTATTGAGTGTTGTGGGTGCTTTGGTGCATTTGTATTTATAGTGAATGCTCTGAACAATTTGATCACTGTAGGCCAATGGCTAGGGCATCAGACTTGCAAACCTATGGTCGCCGATTTGATACCCACTCATTGCATTACCAACATCTACGTCATTTACCTAATGAATTTCACTATCCATACAAACATTGTGTGGAAGAAATTGCTTTATGCGATAAGATTGCCCATTGTATTGTGTCTATTATATTTTCTTTGTCTTGTTTACTTATGTGTGTACAATGACGAGTATTATATTCTATTCTACTGATGTGAACCCACTCATAACAATGTTTTATTTTTTTATTTAATCCACAATCAAACGTTGAGCGGATGGGTTGTGAGGCGGTTATCTTGGTGGGTGTGCTCCTTCACCAAGGGCACTACCCTTGTTGAAGGAAGCATGCCTCTTCAGGCGATTAGGGTAATCTTTATAAATAAAAACACACACCCAGACTAAGCACAATTATTTGTGGTTCACATGAATAATTGTCCCAGTTGGGAATCAAACTGTTAACACCAGGTCTCATAAGTCACTGTTGTCTCCACGGAGCCAGCAGTCATAATGGTACAATAAATTAATATTATCTATACTAATATAACTTACTTACTAACTGGGCAGGCGACTTGTCAAGATACCAAGATACAAGATGGACATACCAAACAACTAAATGGCACGGCGCAAGAGGCAAAAGAAACGTGGGGAGTCCGAAAAAAAAGATGGGCTGATGATATTATAAACATTGCAGGGGTCAGATGGATGCAAGAAGACAAAGACAAGAAGAAATGGAGGAGGCTTTTACCCATAGAGGGGCTACATAACAAGACACTTTACTTAAACATATAATACTTTTATTTGCTTGAAAAATTTGTTAAGTGGAAATAAAAGCTAATATAATAATAATAGAATACTAATATTATAAAGAGGAAAGATTTGATTGTTTGTTTGTATTGAATAGGCTCCGAAACTACTGGACCGTTTTGAAAAAATTCTTTCACCGTTGGAAAGCTACACTATGCCCGGATGACATAGGCTATATTTAATTACATAAAATTCTCATGTCACAATGTTCGTTCCCGTACTCCTCCGAAACGGCTTGACCGATTCTCATGAAATTTTGATAACACATATTGAGTAGGTCTGAGAATCGCCAACATCTATTTGCCGGGTCAGCTAGTTTAATTATGAAGTTCCCACGGAAACGGGAGTTACGCGCGTGAAATAATAGATAATTCAGGAAATTGGGTTAAGAATGGTTGCCAGCTTTTTTTTCTTTTTTTTTTAAAGATTACTAGCAACGTTTTGCAGTCTACTAGTATTCTTGTTAACTCCTCATGTTAAGCTAAAATGCTTGTGTACGAGTGAGGTCACATCGGTAGTGCAATGGGTGGGGATCGAACCGGCGACCACAAGATCACAAGTCCGACGCCTTAGTCATTGTGCTACGGCTGCTTTAGCTCTCAGTAGATTAAGTCTTTGGCTCCACTAGAGACTCAGTAGTAACAGTAGGTGCTTCTGAGACCAGTTGTTGTGGTCTACAACTACTTATTATGGGTTTGGGTTTACTTTGAATGTCCGTGAATTATGTTCGTTAAGTATTCCGCTACACATATTATAAAGCTGATTTGTTTGAGCGCACTTATCTCAGGAATGACTAGTCCGAATTGAAAAATTGTTTCACCATTGGAAAGCTGCGTTATCCAGGAACGACATAGGCTATATTTAATTATGAAGTTCCCACGGGAACAGGAGATACGCGAGTGAAACCGCGCGCGGGACATTTTTGGATTAATAACAGTAAAGCGGTACTTAGTCGTTTTTAAAAATAAAAGTAAAGTATGTTTTTTACTTACCGACACCCCAAAAACTCTATATTAGTAAACAATTGAGCTAGAGTTATTAATTCAGCTTCGTCAAATGAATCCTTGTGTTCTTCCATAAAATTCCTTCGTACTTCCCATTGCTCATCCGATTCGTGTTCTGTACGCAACGAATCTATATCTAATGTCGGTTTCATTGTTAAATATTTGTCTTAATTATACAGGTCCTCAAAAATTAAGAAAGTAAAGTATAAATATCACGCTTGGCAGGTACATTCGACGATTCATTAAGTTTGAGACAGATGTAATTCGTTTTACGAATCTATCAAAATATAGTTTCGAGCTTTTTTTTGAGAATTTCTTTTGAGCTATAAAATGAAAAACAAAAAAAGATTATATGTTATTCTGATGATAGAACTGTTTTTCTTTATATACTTTGTAATAAAACATTATATGTCGTATTTTAACTGTTCAAAAAAACACAAGAATGTGTTCGTTTTAAAATTAATTATTGAACTCATGTAAAGAAACGTAAATGACTATTGCTATATAAAAATATATATGTTTTACATTTATCTTGTTTTGTTTTTTGGCAGAATTATACTAAAATATTACAAAACTATATAACATAATTGCAAACTCAATATCAATTTATAGAGCTTATCAGCTAAATTCAATTAATAATTTATTTTTATTTTGTGTACTAGTAACATTAATATTGACGTATGAACCGACCAAATATAAAAGGTCTCCAAAATCATGTCAAACTAGCTTAAAATCAGGCTTTTACTCGAGTACACTAGCGCCAAATCCGATCATATGATAGACTCCGATTTTTAATGCATTATTATTACAAATATTTTATATTGACAAGTTCAAGTTTTTGTTACATCAAAACAATTCGTAATTTTATTACAATTTGTGGGTAATTTATGATAAAACGCATGAAGTTTCTATCTCAAAATGACGTGATGCATAAAAAAGTGATTAAACCACTGGATTGGAGGCGTATAAAGGTAAAACAAAAACTTTTTATAATAATACATTATTTTCTTTGTTTGTGTAATAAAAAAAACTTTTATAATTGTCTCTCAGATAATTTGAATTGCTGTGGCGAGAGGCAAACGTTGTATTCAACATAGGAGAGACGCAAAATTGTTCAAATCATGGCGTTCTCTTTACGAAAAATGTTTTCAAATATATCATATTTCTCGAAGTCTGGTGAGCAAGGCAGTCCTGGAGAGTACCATCAGAGTGACGATATGTCGAACTCGCAATATTCATCTATGGTGGCTTCTGAAAGCATAGATTTCCCGGCGATAGAACCTGATTCCACTTCTAAATATTGCTCTGCCAGTCTCATGCTTCCAGACTCTGTCAAAAAGTTTACAATCAAAAAAGGTTCGTTATCAGACACCGACCTTCTTTCCATCAACAGTGCATCAACTAAAAAAAAACATAAGAATAAACACTTGAAGCTCGATATTAAAAAAGCAAGCCAGTCAATGTCAGATAACCTTGCTCATACAGATACAGTTTACATAGAAAATACACCAAAACATATCTTACTTGACTGCAAAAGTGCCGATTTGTTCAGTGAAAAATTCAAAAAGCTTAATTTTAGTCACTCATTTGAATTTGATATTGAAACTGACTCTGAAACATCGGATGAGATTGATATTGAATCATTATCTGAAGGCTCAGACTCTGAATCAAGGAAAGAAGATGAAAAATCAGAAATCAAGATGTGTAGAAAAGTGGAGTCGAACTGTGAAACCCAGTTAGTACCATCCGCAACACCAGAATCTTTTGGGGATGTTGAATTAGACCGCAATGAGGAAGAAAGAATATCATTGCTCTTAAACTATCAAATGAAATTTGAAAAGGTTGAATGTGTACTCAAGAATCTGCTTTCCGAATTCGAATTCCATATTGAAGTCTCCAAAATATTCAATGGTCGATCTATAGTCACTGCTTTACCAGGCACTGATGTCTCCAATATTCCTCCGATGCTGGGCAAAGTTACATACATGGATAATTTGAGCAGAGATAGTCCAATGGAATCTTGGAACATAATAATGGAAAAGGAAGACTCCGCTACTAAATCCAAGTTCCGGAAACAATTACAATCAATAAAACATTGTTTGGACAACTTTACTTCGAAACATTTACAAAAACAAGAAAATAATAATTCTAAAAACAGGAAAATTAAACGTAGCATTACTTTTGACCTTCACAAAGGTAAACGCATTCACAAAAACTTGAAACTATCCAACAAGAAACGCATTAAGCACTTTGATTTCCCTGATTTTCGAGATGCCTTTATCAACCTATTCAAATGTGAAACTGAAGATGAACCAGACACTTTACTCGATACTTCTGATAATGGAATATTCCAGAAATGTGAATGCAAATGCCACCACCAATCATTAAACCAATCGGATTCTGGATTAACAAATAAAACAACAGACAACTTATCAAATCAATCGATCACATCATCAATTGGCAACTTTACATTAGATTCTACGACTTTGTCAGCTTTCTCTGAGTCTTTAGATCAGATCATAAGTTACAACAGCTTTCAGGATACGAGTATCTTTAACACTATGCTTCAAAGACCAGCCATTGAGCGTATAACATTCTATGTACAAGTTCACAGTGTGCAACTGAAATGTGAAATCATCGATAACTATGAATCGAAAAATTCCATCACTTTTTTCTGTCCTGCTTGTGATATGACTGTGAGTGACGAAAACAGCCTCCTCGAACACATCTTGAGTCAAAAACATTGTGAGAAAATACATTTTCTATATAAAACTGCTTACATAAAGAAATGTGTGTCGTCCGGGAAAGAAATTCAGCCAAGTACGGTGCTTAACCCCATGACAATGTACCGGGATGATAATAAAATTGTATGCTTCGGCGATGCTATGTATGCATGCTCACTGTGCTTTGAAAATTTGATTGTTGGAGAGTCCATATTGATGCAGCACTGCTCGGATCCCGTTCATATTGACCATAAAAAGAAACTCTTTGAAATATTCGAGTAAGTTTATGTAAGTATTTATTTTTGAGGACTCTTAAAGATCTTTTTTCTGTATCTTCCTGTATTTCAAACTTTCTAAGACTGGATTTTCTCCTAATTCTTTTTTTTTTATGTCTTAATTCTCGGAGACTTGGTATGTTGGCATGGTGTTGTCAAAAGTTTGAGAATGCGATTATTATTGGTAGAAAAAAAGATTGATAATTGCAAATTTTTGAGAAACTTAAATGTTTAAAACCTTTTTTATTATATCTAGGCTGTCATTCTTTTAGTGAAAAAAGTTCGGAAACGCCATTTTGTAGTTTTTTTTTTACTGTATTAACGTCCACTGCTGATCATGGTCCTCCTCTTTAACAGACTATGCTTATCTGTAATTGGTAAATTTGTGACGCGTCCTTGTCACACGCAGCATACTAAAAAGAGAAAGAATGATACTATAGTTTATTGGCTACAGCAATGTTGTCACACTATTGAGTAGCATATTTTTTAAACATTACCTAATTAAGGTGACTTAAGGTGGAATGTTCACACGTGTTTGGTTATTTATTTTTTTGTTTTTCTAACAATAATAATAAATCATTCTCAAACATAATCTTAAGTATGATGTGATGACATATTTAAACTTGTCAATTCTCGCTTTTTTATACACAAAATGAGATCTACAATTTTATAAAACTTATCTATGTCCTTTTTTTTTGTTAATAAAAAGCGACTGTTTTTGTATTTATTATTATAATTATTGCATTAGTATAAGTTATATATCTGTAACTCAAGAGGTAAAGTGGTGTAAGTCACAATTTAAGGAAAATAAAATAATTAAAATGCAATTCAGCCACAGTACATAAGATATATTAAATAATCAATCTAGAACGGGTGGTTCGTACCCATGATTAGGGTTGCCAGGTCGCCAAACTTAATAGTCGGATAGACCAGCCAGTTAAGCCGGACAATTGGTTAAAAAAGCCGGACACTTTACATTATTGATGGTAAAATCAGGCTAGCATTGTTTATCGCCTGTGCTGGGCGATTGCTTGTTTACGAAATCTTAAAAGCATAACAAAAGCCGGACATCGTTTATTTTGGGCGGACGGAGTTTATCCGGACTAGACGCAACGTAACTTTTTTTGTTATTTTTCGATTAATCTGCAAAATTATGAAAATGCTAGCATATAGATCGTGATTTCATCCGCATAGCTCCCGTTCCCAAAGAACCTTCATAATAAAATATAGCCTAAATTACTCCTGGATAAGTTAACTTCGAATGGTGTAGTAATTTTTTAAATCTGTCCCGTAGTTCCGGAGTCTATTCAATGCAAACAAACTAACAATTAAATCTTTCCTCTTTATATTAATATAGATACTTATCTATTGAGTTGCTAAGGCAAGTTACATAATTGACGAGGTCCGAGAGGCCCGAGAACGCCTAAGTAAAGCGACAGTTGCACAAAACTCCCTCTAAAAATATTAAATAGCATGATTTTCAAGTAGTTTCCTCTAATATTACAAAAATATCTATTACTAATAATGCGAATGTATGTCTGTGTAACTTCTAAATACTAACTCATTTCGATTTCCAAATTACTAACTACTTTTCTTAATGAATATCGTAAAACATATCTACGGCTCAAAGCATAAGGTTGGATGTGCCAATATACGTCAGACTCATTCGTCGTTTGTGCCTTTACCCTTTAAAGGTTGCAGGTTAGCTAGGGTAGGTTTCTCGCCGGCGAAGACCCCGTTGTATACCCCCTGTGATCCAGCGCCTGTAGGCCGTGCCAGCGATCACTTCCTCTTATATCCATAAATATGACTTTGATATCAGTGGCACCTCTGGGTTGTGGTCCTAACCCCATAAGGGTGCCCCCAGGTGTGTGTCACTTTATTGTATGCTCTTATAAATTTTCAATTTAGACCTATAATAATTAATGTAAATATGAACTTATTATGAGTCTAGGAATTAATGTCACACGGACAGACGGAGTAAATTGTCTGTAATGTCCTACAATTAGCAGCACTCACAGGTTGCTCCTGCTAGTTATAGTGACCTATGTAGTATCTATGAATAAAATTCATAGAATAAGAATAATAACCTATTAATTACAGTTCTTTTTCATTGTGATTTTGACTAGTACAAGTTTATGTAAATACCTAAGTGCTGAATAAATTCATTATTTCATTATCGTAACCTGGCACTTACGACCAAATGCTTCTGAAGGCTCTAGATTTGTCAGTCATAGCATGCTTAAGTTTCTATATCTTACCCCCTTGAATATTATTTTAGTTGCACCCCTTTTGAAATTAAACAATATTAACTTCTATACTAATATTATACAGAGGTAAAATGTGTGTGTTTACATGTTCGGGGTAAGATCCGGTACAGATGATCCGATTTGGAAAATTATTTGTTATAAAGATGAATTCATGTGATTACGTCTACTTATTTATTTAATTTATATACACACATAACATTAGAAAGGAATTTATAAAAATAAAGGAAAGGTACCTGCTTATTATTTAAAAAAATAAATATTTTAATGTCCGCGGAAGGCGACGACTCCTTTACAAAATCATAAAAATACTTAAGACTATTTACATGATCATAAATGCACTTACCACTCTTTATCAACTCATAAATGTATTTTCCGTTTTTTTTTACAAAAACATAAATGCAATTACGACTGTTTACTAAATCATAAATGTACTTACGTCTCTTTACCTCTGAGTCCAAGAAAAGGGTGCTGTTGGTATGATTTTACTGTATTTTCGATGTGTTCATAAAAATAAAAATAAAAAATAAATGTTGTGTAATACCTACTGTGTCCATTTTTTACAATTTAGTGAAATAAAAACGGTCAGTGTTGTGAAGTTTTAGCTTTTTTGTAAATTGTTTATGATTATTGTGAAAAAAGTTAATTTAACTTTGCTTCGAATTATGCAGGTACTTAATGAAATGTCTAGTAATTTTCGGATAGACATGCTAGTTAGCTATGAGGCTCCGGTCTTATAAAGTCAAATTATGTTCTTTATTCATATATACCTTTTTTTACGACCTCTTATTTGGTTCTTTTTATGATGTCTCCGTTTCTTTTCCAACCAAATTATCTTTGAATAAAGAATTGAAATAAAAGTAAAACAATTGATAATTTGAAATATGATTTTAATAAATTGTTGTTTGATTTCGGTATTTTTTTAATGTGGTACCTCTATTTTTTTTAGAAATATTATTGTTTTAAGCAGTTTACAAAAAAGCTGAATCTGTAAATTTTCAAAAAACAGGGTGATGTTAAAAGACTTTACATCTTTTTTTAGTTAAGCGTATCTCTCTTTAATGTATAAGTAAAGTAAGCACATTAACATTAATAATAATGCCTACGTGTATTCATAGTTTAGTAAAAAAAAAGCAAAAAAGATATATCGAAAAATTAAAAAAAAAATAGACTGAAATAATAATAACTAATAATTATTAAGTTTATTTTTTTATTATTATAAGACAATCACGTTAAATATTATTAATCCTTTTTTATACCTATAATTGTTGTAATTTTTGTAAAAAAATAGTGTTTTTTTTGTGAAAAAAATATATCAGGACTGATTTTTTTTTGGAATGTTTACTTTTATATATCAAAAATGTTCTTTTTCAATTATTTTTTTTGAAGAAGTTGTTATTAAAATTATCATGAAATACAAGCAATTAACGAGTCATTTATTAACTTAAATATCAATTATGATAATTAAATATAATAGGTTTGTTGTATTCACAGAATTTATTATCATCTGCTTAATTAACTCTATAGCTCAGTAACATAAGGTCGGATGTGTCATTATACGTCAGAATTGTCAGAAACATTCGTCGTATGTGCCTTTATCGTGAACTGGCACTAACGACTAAATACTTCTGAAGTATAATCCGTCCTTAAGCGTCTTCGGGTCAACCAGTAGGTACATTAAAAAAAAACATTAGTATTTGGTAAAATGAAATTTTAAAATGTTGTATAATGGCTTGTCGATTGGATTTACAGTTATTAACTTAATTATTTTTTGATTACCTTTATATGCATTGCATGTATTCTTATGATTACTGTTATAACCATTAGTTAATTAGCAGATGATGTAAACTCTTTTATATATCATATTTAGTCAGTAAAATTGTACACTGATCTCAAAATGCCTCAATTTAGAAACAAAAATCTCAAAAGACTGATCCTTGATGCCATTTTCAATTTAAAAAAATAAAACTCGTATTAAAATTTTGTAAAAATATCAGTAAAAATGAGAAAGAAGAATACTAACTCATTTCTGTGATAGACTTATAATAAAACTCTGTTTATTTCCGTTTAATTGTTGAAATAAATTTAAAAAAATCTGTGATAAATTAAAAAAAATAAAGTTAGTTTTCTCGGAAAAAAATGGTTTCCAAAAACTACCTAGATACATTTTTTTTCTCATTTTTACTGAGATTTTTTTCTACGTGTTTTCTCGCCATTTCGCAAACCGCCTACGCTAAGTTAGTTATTAATTACCTTACAATTAATAATACTTATTATATGATAAGCTTATTAGAACCAAACACTTATAGACAATACACAAATTTACACGTTTGATACAAAATATCATTATAAATAATAATTAATGTTATCAAAAATAGATACCTAACATTATAAACATCACTTAGTACCTACACGAAATTATAAACAAAACCTACTCACTTAGATAAATGCTTCGTCTCACTCCCTCTAGCTTTTGTCGCATTTGTCAAGTACGACGGTGGTATCAGTAAAAGTCATAATTAATTCAATCTCATCGCCAGCGACCGCCCTGAGCCGAGGTCCAAGCCCCACCAGAGGGGGCGCCCTCTTGCGCAGGTTGCTTAGTTTGTAGTAAACCATTTATTAAGGCTGGAGCTCTGCTCGCCTTTATTCCCGGTGAAGTAGCAAAAGTCTCGTGGCAACCTAAGTAAGTCCATTCGAAAAAAAAAAAATGGTATCATTAAGGTTGTCAACTTCTTTTTACAAGAAAAAAGTATATAAAGGACTGAGAAGAATATTGAACATGTCACACTTGATGTCTTACATTAAATATTTGACATAAAACATTTAAATAATTGTGTCAGCGTCTCAATCCAATACTTATAGTGTCAAGCATTTTGACGCTCATAACAGTTTTTTTTATTATTTTTTGGTTTACAGTAAAAAGTATAATGTAGCGAAAAACAGTATAATACTGTTTTTCACAGTATAGTTGGAAACCCTAGGTAACACCGTCGTACTTGACAAATGCGAGCGAGAGACCAAGCATTTATTTAAGTTAAAATATTTAAAAAAATCAAAGTCTTTCAAAATCAATTTCTATGATATTAACAATACAAGTATGTTATCTTAAATATAAGTAGCATAAAAAATATAAACAAAAAAAAGTGAAAAAAAATCTTAATTTAAGCTATGTCTTATTTAGATGTAACTAATATTATGATTAATAACTTTTTAGTACACGTGAATAATTAAAAAGTAAATTCAAAACATAATTTTATAATAATATTTGTAAATTCCACTTTAGCTACATCAATGACTGCACTTTACATAAAAACATACGTCCTTTTCGAGATGATTAATATGTATCGGATTTACTATGCACACAAGGGTGGGGATGGAGCCACCCTAAAAAGCATCTGAGTCTGTTAAATTACTTTACCTTGATAAAAACTACCCTTATTATAAAATCTCTTTCATCTTTATATCAACTCAACCCGTTTTAAATGAGAAAATCTTATTTTGTTCAACCGGTAGACGATTTTTAATCGTAGTCCGGATATAAAATACCCATACCTCTAAATCTTACCGTGGTCTGGTCTTACCCTGTGACATGTCGCAGCTTTCATTTGACACAAACAATGTTATAATTCAAAGCATATTGATCTATAATACCATGGGCGGATCGTGAATTTGTGGGGCCCTGAGCTAATACTACTTAGAGGCCTATCTAATTGCAATTTTCTCATAAAACGCGCACCTGGATATTTGATCTCAGGGTTGCCAAACTTAAAATTTGATTTTTTGAAATTGTCTTATTTAAAATAATACCTATTAGTTAGGGGCCCTTTTTATCCACAGGGCCCTTGATTGCAGTCCAAAATGCCTTTCAAGTTGATCCGGCCCTGTATAATAAATACCAAGTACCTAAGACTCATTATCATATTTGGTAAATTTTGTTTTGTGCTGCTTTCAAATTAAATCTGCGATATGCATAGAATTATACATATTCATATTTCGCCTGAATTCCGGATTTGCCATCGCCATAATTGTTGATAGAACTATGTTGGAAATTTACATTTATTCACATTTGAAATAGACGATTTTTTTTAACTAATAGAATCAGGCGTCACTTTTGTGGAAATCCATATATGTAAATCTAGATAAAAATAACAAGATGTCTAGTGTTAATTAAGTTAAAAAATGTATCAATGCTAAAGGACAATAGAAATCGGGCCTTCAGCTGTTGGTTGTATTTTTGCATGTTTTTCTTAGAATTTCATCCATGTTAAAAGTTATACACATTTTGGAACGGAATTAACACTAGATTTATGTTTAATCCAGAATCCAAGGCCGGATTTAAGGCAGGGCATCCGGGGCTTCAAGCCGGGGTCTCCCCATTTCAGGCATAACATAAGGCACAACAGAGATTAAAAAAATATAAATTTCATATTCCGTCGAGTAAACACTAGTAAACGACTTTTTTATTTTTTAACTTTTTCATATTAATTAGTAGAAACATAAAATGTTGTATATATGTGTTAAATTTTAAAAGAATCGACTTGATTTCACAATGCATTGTTTGTCTTGTCTGAAAAAAATAACAATTTTAGTTGGAAAATAATTTGTGGCCAAAGGAATTCTACTCCTTTGGTTGGTGGTCCCGATGCCTCCAAACCTTTAAATCCGGCCCTCTCATAATCATTTTTTTTAATGTAATTAATTAATATTGTACTCAATTTAAAAAAAAAACGTAGGCTTAATGTGCACATGTAACATATGAAAGTGAGTTTTTAAAAAATAAACTAAAAAAAAATGCAAATGACACATAAGTACTGTGATTCAAAATAAAACTGTTGAAAAATCATTGTTAAAACTCTAGTTGTGATTAAAATAATACGACAACTTTATAAAAAAATGCAGACCTCAGAATCATAGTGACGGATGTAGTATCATACTTCAGTAGCATTTGGTCGTAAGTGTCAGTTTACGATAAAGGCACATACGACGAATGTTTCTGACGTATAATGACACATCCGACCATATGCTTCTGTTAAATGTTAGATTACTCGGGGTAGGTCCGTTTATTACAAGTGATTTAGTTAAACTACACATATGTACGAATGAATAGATGCTGCTGCCTATTCATCAGGTATATGTGCTTTAGTCGCCTCTAAATACATTTTTTTTTTTGTCCGGGGGCAAATACATTTACTCATTCCCACCGCCGCTGCAGCGTATACGCGCGCTGGTGGCGGGATATGTGGGACTCGCCCTCTCCATAGCGGTGGTATGTTTACTCACCACGATTAGAGGACCCTACACCACTAAAACCTCCCGGACACTTCTTCGATCCGTCGTTGGTGGGGGCCGGGTACGCCTCTTAAGACACCTATGGAAGAATATGAGGTGGCCTATTCGAAACAGCAATTCACAACTCTTATCAGATTGGTAAATAAATGTCATCAAGATATCCTTTAAGCCTTGTTAGGAATTTAATATTATAAAACTGAGACCAATTACTTATCTATGAAGTTAAATTTAACTAAATTACAAACTACAATGTTTTTTCTGCAATCTGTAATTTTATAGTTACCCCCCCTTTTTTACCCAAATACCCTGAATATGGCTTAGCATATAATAATACATTTTAATATTACAAGTAGTTTAACTACCCACTTACTTTTTCTTAAACATGCTATAAAGATCAAACCAAAAAATATTTCTTCCATAAAACTATATTTTTATAGAGTTGTCGTATAACCAGGATTATAGATGATATGGTGGTAATTGAAATTATTTGTTCAGAATAACGTCGAAACGAATGAAATTACATAATTCCCATAGTCTTAATTTCCCAATCCCCCCGCCAGCAACTGTCCTGAGTCCTCTTGCTTAGTTTGTATTTTTTAAACTATTTATTAAGGCTGGAGCTCTGCTCGCCTTTATGACCGGTGAAGTAGCAAAAGCCTCGTGGTTGACTAAATATGTCTGTCCTCGGCTCAGGGCAGTCGCTGACGGAGGAGTTGAGGGATCATGACTTTTAGTTAAGTGTTAGAAGCGACCGTAGTCCAATGTATAGTGCGTCGGACTTGCGATCATGTAGTCGATCCCCACCCATTGCAGTACCGACTTGAACCCACTCGTAGCACAAGCATTTTAGCTTAGCACGAGGGGTTAACAAGAATACTAGTAAACTGCAAAAACTCTGCTAGTTAACTTAAAAAAAAATATGTTTAGTGGAGTTTTGTCGCTGTACGATACAGTTCGCGGGCCTCTCGGACTTCGTGTCTACGAGGGCATCGGAGGGTACTTATACGACATTAGATTTATTATGTTTGTGATTTCTGAACAGATAATTTTAAAAACACCCATAACTATAAAATCTATCAAAATCTGTGATTTCTGTCGAGTGTTCATTTTTAAAATTGTTTTTGTGAAAGACTACAGGAATTATATTTTGATGTTTTATCCGTTTTTTAAGTAGAAATTCTCAAAACAGACTCTCGACCTCAGAAGAAATATTCGTCGTATGTGCCTTTATCGTACACTGGCACTTACGACCAAATGCTACTGAAGTATGACCTACATCCTTCCGATTGAGGTCGAGAGTTCTACATATAAGTTAATAGGTAATAGGAATGGGCGTAGCGTGGTATGACCTGAGAGGGGCATTACTAAAAGCCTTTGACTATTATCACTGCCTTGACCTGTACTTATCAATTCTTATTTTTTATTTCGCCCCTCTGCCTTAGTCAGAATTCTGGCTACGCCCATGCCTATAATTAATTGTGAACAAAACTGTCTGATTTACTTTAAATTCAAAAAATTTAAAGCGACAATTTTTTTATTACAATAAATTGAAATTGGTATATCGTGAAAACATTTCAATTATTTCAATTTTTATCGGTCGCTGGCGACATCTATCTATTGATTCACAAATGTAAACATTATTATATCCAGATGTGTAACTCAAGGGGCCAGGGGGGGCAGATACCAAACTGGAATTGATATAAAAAGTTTCAGTAGATAAATACGGCTTCTAACATTTCTGCTTGGTTTGAACCAGAAGCCCTTTCTTGCCCCCCTTAAACCGACTTTGGGTACGCCCCTGATAGCACATACCCACCTATTAATAAGTTTATTTTTCTTATGAAATGTTATGTTTTTAGTATCTTTATATTTATGATTGTCTGTAGTCTTTAATAAATAAATGGAACTGTTGGTATAGTCTTGACTGTTAACATTTCGGGTGTAAAATAAACCATTTCGACTGATTATTAAATATACCGTTTTGGATATTTTGCGTTTTATTTGTATTTTATTTCCGTTGTCCCCGTACGCCGTGTCCCCGTCCTACGGGGACAGCTCTCAGCGGTACTTCAATTAAATATGTAAAAATACTTCCCGTTGATGATGAAGTAAGTTAAAGTACATAACTTTTCACTTTGTTCTTTGTAGAAACCTGATTATATTGTTCTCACATTTGACAACTACAATTCATCTATATTCTATAACCACAATGTTACTAATATTATAATGCGAAAGTTTGTATGTTTGTTACTTATTCACGCAAAAACTACTGAGTGGATTTTACTGAAACTTTGCACTGGGATAGTTAATAAGCCCGATTAACATATAGGCTACAAAAATCACACTCCGACCCACTGGAGCAGAGTAACGCGGGTAAAACTGCGGGGCGCAGCTATTTGAAAATGTTTTATCATGATTATTAATATGACGTGTGTTAAATTTTAAAAGTACCTACCAGCTTGGTTTCAGTATAAATTGTTATTGAAATGAAAATCTTGAATAAAATAAAATATTCATTCATCATCAGCCCCTTAACGTCCACTGCTGAACATGGGCTTCCTCCCGAGAGAGGGTAGATGTCATAGTCACCACGCTTGGCAGGCGGGTGGGTGACCGCAGTATTACGTTATACCACACAAGGAAACGCTGCTGCCCGATCCTTGATGCTCTAACAACTGGGATCAGTGGCTTAATGTGCTTTCCGAGGCGCGGAGGGTAGTCCCTCAACCAACCATACCACCCTCTATATCGTAGCTGTATAATCCTCACTGTAAGTCTTGGAGGTTGTGGGTTCGGTCTCCACACCAGACAAGATCAAGAAGAAAAATCTTTGTATAAATTGTATTATATGTTTTCAGGTCTTGGTTGGTAGAGGGACTACCCTCTGTGCCTCGGAAACCATGATAACTGACCACTTGGTCACCGAGATTTTGTTGAAATAAAAATAAAAAAGCAAAATTATGCACTATCATTTAATTCCTTTAACACACTTAAACAAGGTCTTTGAAAAGGAGATTTGTGTAACTCTACTAATTCTTCTAAATGGCTAACATTATGCAGCTTAAAGCTAATTTCCTGTTTCAAAAATTCTAATAATAATTTGCCATAATTTTTGTTTGTCACACAACTTTTACTATACAATTTTAAGCATGAAAACATATAATTTTGTATATTCATAGAATTTTCACAATTTTTATATGCTGTATATAAACTAAATAAGTTATGGTCAAATTCTTCTTCAGTTACCTCTATGGCAATTATGGAATTTAAAATGTCTGCCAATTCTACTGGACTTTTTGTTGTAATGAAATCATTTAGAATATTATTTTGTATGCTAATATCTTTCAATAATATGATGAGAACATTTTTAAAATGATCTAAATGATTTTTGTAAGTTTTAGTAAGAACATCTGTGCAAAATCTAGAGTTATTCTGTCTAAAATACACTGGTAGGAAATGTTGATAGAAATGTACCAAAAAATCAGATTTTAATTCAGTTTCATCAAGAATATGTTGGATTAACTTCTCAGCAGTATAATTGGGAAGGTTTTCAGCTAACTTTTGTAGCAATATCGGAGTTTTCAAGCATTTTTCTTGAAGATAATTTATTTTTGAAAGTATGTCGTAATCTGGATCTGTAAATTCTTCTAGACTTGAGATATCGTCTACAGCTTCTGTAGCAACTAATGATGCTTCTGTATATGTATCTGGAGAATCTTCTAGCACGATTGTTTTATCAGTTTTTTTAATTAAATCCAAATTTTTCGTACCAAATTTCTGTAACCATTTATTGTTCTCCTCTGGTGGTCCCGCAGAATTGATGCATCGTTGCAATAACAGTTGTGAATCTGGCGAAAAGTTCCATAGTTGGGACATCATTAAAACAAAAGTACTAGATTAATTAAACAAGTAAAATAAATAAAAACAAAAACAAATACAAATTCAAACTGAGATTTTAACTTCAAAATTCAAACTAAGACATTATTTTTTTTAGGGTTTAGAGGTTTTCAATTATGTAGCCTTTTGAGACTTTGGCGATTTCCAAGACAATAAAATTATTAGAGCTGCCATAGATTTGTTATCAATGTGTTAATGATTTTAGTTTTTATACTATTTGAAAATAGTTTATTACTCCGAGACTAAGTAAGTAATTCAGAGTAATAATAAAAATAAAGTTCAGAGTTATATACTCACCCGTAGGAACATATAAGTTTTACTCATTAAATTTAATAAGTTAATATAATATGTTCGTTGCAAAATAGTTATAATACCATAATGTAACATTTTAATTTATTTGTATTGTCTTTTTAATGCTTATTATGATTGATAAACTTATTGTGCCCCGCGGTTTTATCCGAGTGCAATGGCTGCCATACTTTTTTACGTTTACCCAATTATTGGTTTCTCCCACGTTATTTATTTTTATTTATTTACTTTATAATAATACACAAGCATCGTACAATAGTATTAAACTCGCCAAACAATTGTGTAACGGAGAGACCCACTATTAATGTTACTTACTATATAACATACTTTACATTTACTTATACTAATTATTATTTTATTTATCACTACATAGTATAGAACAAAGTCGCTTTCCGCTGTCTGTTCGTCCCTATGTATCTATACTTAGATCTTAAACAACGCAACGGATTTTGATGTCATTTGAGAGGAAGGTTATAATTATGTTTAATACATCAGCATTGAAGCCGGGCCGGGTCGCTAGTATATTAATATTTAAGGAATAATTTGAATTAATATTTATATTTTGGTAAAAAGTTTTCGAAACGGTTTATCAATAGGCGTACTGTGAGGCAGGCAGGAGAGGGCATTATTTCTTCTAGGATCTCTTATCTGCGTACTTAGTTATCACATAATATCATACTTAGTCTTGCCATAAATATTGTAGCAATTTTTTTTCTATTTTACGTAAAACTTATTACTATTACAGTACATTAATATAAAATGATATTTAATTTATAAATATAAAGGTTATTCGCAGTGGTCTCCAACGGCTGCAATACAGTCCTTTAAACGTTATTGCCAGTTATCTATAGATTTTTAGGTGACCTTACAGTTAAGATTATTTTAAGTGACTATACAGTTAAGTTATACCGTTTTGGTACTAGACCTGTATATATCTAATGTTAAAAAAAATGTTCTTAATGAAGTAACAAAAACAAGTACTTAAATGTATTATGCGAAATATTCGTCTACGTTACTAATGAACTATTTAGTATCATTTCAATTAAATAAAAAGCGTATGGAGAGTTTTAAAAATTGTACTTGGATCCATATCTACTCTGTGTAATGCAATCACAGCGATTCGGTTCTCTTTATCACCCCACTCCATTTTTAATATCACAAAATATTTGACAATGTAATGGCGCTAAAATGAGAAAACACAATGAACAATCTTATAAAAATGACAGATTCCAAATTCAAATGTAATATTTAGTTTATTTTTAATTGTAACAGTATTTATGGCCAGACTAAGTATATACATTTTCATTACAATCAGCTTTTATTTAATGAAATCCCGACATTGTCCGAGTTCCGGGGCATGTCCATATTAATAAACTTTAGTCAGTGAATTAAATTAGCACTACAGCTTGGCAAGAAAGTCTAGAAACAGAACTAATTTTTTGTCTGTTGGCAACATTCCCAAAATAATGACATTTCATAATAAACAAAGTTAAAATCAATAAGTAGAATTACTTATTGATTTGAAAAAATAATACATAAATAAAATAGGAATAAATATATGTCTAAAAAAACCAGGTAAGTATCAAGATTAGGTTTGTATGCTATTCGGTTGCAACGGGTTGCCACACAAACAACATAGTGGCGCCTCCATTATTTTCTACTCTTTTTTGCCAAGCTGTACCTATACTCCGATCACATAGCGTTAAAACACTTAAAATGCTAAATATAAAATCTCCGAAGATAACTAAACTAACCAAATACCTTCTACTTTGTAAAACAAAGCTCATTCTTAAAAAGTTACAATATAGGTATTCATACTTACAACTTTTATCTCGAAAAGTATCCCAATATTAAAATTAAAACTAACTTTAAAACAAATACTTGGAATTTCCACCATAAAAATATATAATCTCTGCTTCTTAAGCCGAACTCTTTACAGAAGACAATGGGCAGACTCCACATAGTACCTACCTATTATTAACTATTAAGTCCTATAAAACAATAGAATCCTCAATAAACGGACCAGCCTTTTACTTTGCGAATTCTTTTGTTCTAAGACTTATAATACAATTTAATAAATATTATTTCCAGGTAGGATTACATTTGGGATGAGTATATTTTATAACGTCCTTATTTGAGGAATAATGATTATTTTATACATAAACTTTGCAGAGTAAAGTCGCTTCTTTCACACATACACACAGTTCGCCCCCCTATTCGCCCGTAGCGGCCGTTGAGTGAGGACGTGTCTCGCGCGCTCGCTCCCGCCGACCGTTAACGATCGCGATCTTTTTCCCGCGCTCACGCGCACGAGTGCTCACACTGTTTTAGTGTATTCTCATGTTTGTTGTGTTGTATTAGTGAGCAGTATAGACAACTGATCGCGACGTAGCCCCCGTTTCGAGTGCCGCGACCCAACCGTATCACCCTGTGGTGTACCGTGGTCGAGTGGTCGAGTTACCGGGTAACACGGGCTCGCTGCCGTAGTCTGCGCGTGCTAGCGCAGCGCACAGCGTGTGCCAATAATATTTTGATTTCTGTTTCAGACATGTCGTCAACCGACGGCATGGACATTGCATCGCCGCCGCCATCGCCCGCCGCATCGGAGTCCTCTCTCTGTCTAGAACAGAGAGACTACCTACAGATGCGAAAGTATGGTATCCTCTCCAAGGAGCAGGAGGATTGGCTCGTTGTGCTGGAGGAGCTGCAATACGCTGCCGGCTCCTGCACCACTTTATCTCCGGAGGTTTGCAACCGCATGGTTGCACTCTCCCGGGGGTACGCCCGCCCATCAGTGGTGGCCGACCCAGAGCCGCCATCGCTTTCACTCCCACTTCTACCTCCGCTGAAGACTCAGCCGTCCCAGGTACTCTTACGATCTAGGAACATCGCCAGCAGGAGGGCACGAAAGGGCTCACGGTCCGCATCGCTGCCGTGTGGTAAACGGCCGCGATCACGGTCACCGGTGGGCCCTCCGCGCGTCGTATCGACGCCGCTGAGGCCGCAACCCAAAGTGGTTGATGGCCCGCGGCCTACCACTCCCAAGGAGCGAGCAGCCCCCATAGTGGTGGATCGCCTCCCAAACTGGGAGTGCCTCCTTTTTAAAAAGGAGGCGCGAAACAGGAGTTCGGGTCCCTCCGCCTCCATCACCGGCGGTAAGGCTGCACCAGCAGTGGTGCAGCGTACCGTTATTTCAGAAGCGGCGCAAGGGTCACTCATGGTCCCAGCAAACTACCCGACGCCCCGAGGTGCCCCGCTGAAGAAAACGAAGCAGAAGAGGCCTAAGAAGGCCGCCGCGCAGCCAAGCGCAGCCCCCAAGCCCGCCTGTACCGAAAAAAAGGGTGATATCGCTAGTGCTCTAAAGTTACTAGTCGATAGTCTAGCTTCGTCCACCCCGGGATCGGCTGCTCACAAGGCGATCCTAAACTCGATTGTCGCAGTGTCTAGCCTAAATGTCTAGTACACTCCGGGTAGTTCACTAGAACGCCCAGGGCATCAGGGCGAAGCGCCGTCTTGTAGAATAGAATAGAATAAGAATAGAATAGATTAATTTTTATTTGTAAGAATATAAGTTACATTTAGTTGGTCACATTTGCGCGTTTGTCATCCACTTCCTTCGGGACAGGAATGTGGATGTACTCCTGGTAAGTGAGACTCACCTCAAGGACGGGGAACCATTCGGAATACCTAATTATATATCTTACAGAAAGGAAGAAGTATCCAGTGAAGGCCGCGCTTACAGAGGGCTGGCGGTGTTTGAGAAGCCACCAAGCCATCCCGCACTTCGAGCTCAACACCATGTACTTTAGTGAATGTCGCCGGTGAGAGTATGAGGCTGTTTGCGGTGTACCGCCCGCCTCAAAACACTAAACACTGGCGACATTCGCAACATTTTCAGCACGGACACCCCGACGGTGGTCGCTGGCGACCTTAACGCTAAGCACCCCGTCTGGAACTGCGATAGGTCGAACGCTGCGGGCGTCGCACTATTGGCAGACTCCGACAACCACGGTTATTATATCGATGGCCCTGACGAACCTACCCATCTCCACACTACACCCGGTGGTGTACACGGTAGCACGGTCATCGATATAGTACTACACCAAGGTTTGAGGACGACCATCGGCCAGGAGGTACTGATGGACTTGCCCTCCGACCACCGCCCAGTCTTGCTGACCATCACGGAGCCGCCCACCAGAGTCACCCGCCCCTCGACACAAACGTCGACTGGGGCAAGTACATCGAGATAGTCGACAACACCATCGCTTCGGTCCCGTGTCGACCTCCAATGATGTTGATAAGGTAGCCCTCGACATTTCCCATTGTCTTAGGTCTGCATTAGAGGAGTTCTCGAGCGTCGAGCCGACGACCCACGGCCCCGAGCCGCTGCCGACCCGAATTCGTGTTCTTATAGAATACAAACGTCGGGTGAGGAAGCAGTGGCAGCTCACGAGAGACCCCGGGCTGAAGACAGCTCTCAACAAAGCGGTGGAGAGAATGAAACTAGCACTCAACGACCACGCCGACAAGTCCTGGGAGCAACACATTGTGGAGGTAAGTGACCACGTCCCTTCAGTCCACAGGTTGTGCCGCCAGCTATCAGGAAAGCGCCCTCCGGTTCGAACTTTTATCTCGAAAAGTATCCCAATAACATAATAACTTTAATCTTTAAAACAAATACTTGGAATCTCTTCCTTAAAAATATATAATCTCTGCTTCTTAAGCCGAACTCTTTCTAGAAGGCAATGTGCGGATTCCACGTGGTATTAAGTCCTTTAAAACAATAGAATCCTTAATAAACGGATCTACCTTTTACTTTGCGAATTCTTTTGTTCTAAGTCTTCTATAATTTAATCTCTACAACCGGAATATTATTTCCAGGTAGGATTACATTTGGAGATGAGTATATTATTATAATGTCCTTATTGAGGAATAATGATTAGTGGCTGCCCGTCGACACCCAGCTGGAGGAGATTGAGCGCGAATTGACTGAGCTCGGCTTTAAGCCTGAGCTCGTCCGACCCATTCGCGCTCGTCAAGGACGCCCCGGCTGCATATTCTTCGTGCAGCTGGCGAGGACGGCAAATCTCATGCCGGGCATATACGAAGTCACCGAGCTTCTGTGTATGCCCACGGTGAAAATCGAGGCGTGGCGCGGGAAAAAGGGCCCCGCGCAGTGCCACCGCTGCCAACAGTTCCGGCACTCGTCGCACAACTGCCACAGGCCCATTGCTTGTGTGCGGTGCGGCGAGCACCATAACGCCCGGGACTGTACGCGCCCCCGGGAGGAGCCGCCGACGTGCGCCAACTGTGGTGGGCCGCACACGGCTAACAACATCCAGTGCCCGGTCTTCCGGCGAGAAACTCGCAACAGGAAGGCCGGGACCGTCGCCAGGACCACCACAGGCGTCAAGCCTGTCGCCCACCATCAGGTTGAGGAGAGGAACGCCCCGACCTCCCTGATGGCAGCCGCCAAAGCCCCAGGGGGGCGTACACTAAAGAAAAAACGCCAGCGGAAGCGCAAGCCGAAGGCCCAGGCGCAGAAGCCCACTAAGCCGACGACTGCTGTGGTCGCCGCCCCATCGGAGGGGACTAAGGCGAAGCAGCAACCGGCCCGAGACCCCAGGATGACCAGCGTCAATGGTGTCCTCCAGAAGGTGCTGATCGCGCTCCAGGAGCAGCGGGACCCCACCCAGCTGTTCCTGCAGTGCCTCCTCGAGGCGTACCAATAGCGCGGAGAGGTCTTCTGCGCCCCCGGAACGCCGAAATCCCAGACTTGACTACCGCTCCCTTCACCTGTCGGCTGACGGTCGCCCCCGGGGACATTACCCGGCGGGCTCGACCTCGCCACACACTGAAGGGAGCGAAGAACACCGGACCTGACGCAAGCGCCGCTAGCATGTTGGTCGCCCCTTCGGACTCGTCTGTAGGGGCTTGACCTCGCTAGCGGCGCCAACAAGGACAAGGACGACCACGAGGGCCCTCAAGCCCACACCCAGTGACCCACCTGTCGTCGCAGA
Source organism: Nycteola revayana (assembly GCA_947037095.2). Lineage (NCBI taxonomy): Eukaryota > Metazoa > Arthropoda > Insecta > Lepidoptera > Nolidae > Nycteola > Nycteola revayana. The sequence continues at coordinate 18,364,481 of OX344859.2, read as the reverse complement.
TGGCGATTGACGCCACTGAAGAGACCTCAGGCCTGACCAGTTTCCCCGGGGCTCACCAGAGTTTCCGCGGAAGACCTCAACGTCAATAATGATTAGTTTATACATAAACTTTGCAGAGTAAAGTCGCTACTTTCCAAGTGAATATAGAATTAGTATTAAAGCAATGTCTTATTGGCCAAAATATAAGTGTGGTGAATATTAATGATTTTTTCGCTATTAAGAACTGTAGCAATACGCTCCAAAAAAAAGAGTTATCAAGTTATAACAGTGTACTTTCATTGCCACCAGAAACTCAAAAAAATTGTAGTGAAGACTACGTATTGATCATTGAATAACAAGAAACTATTTGTGGTCGTTATGGCCAACCATAGTGTAGAAAGAATCAACTGTGCTAACGACGACCGAAATGACAACCTTAAATTACCAGAATACATAAAGTCACAAACATTTCACAATATGCACATCCAACACAAACGAAGATATTGTAATACATCATTTTTTAATGCAATTAAAACAGACCCAATACGATATTACAAAGCTGTGGAACGAGAGTCAGTACAACACCATTTGTTTGTTATACAAATGGCTGCCAATTTATCTCCTAAAGCTATAGAATTGTTATGTGAGAGAGTATTTACTGAGACTACTGCTGACGAACATTTTGTTAAATTGATCTACTCGTACATGTTACCGATGTACTTTGATAGACATTACTCATGGTCGACCTTGCATCTGTTCATAAAATCCAGTAAAGCTTATCCAAATTTGTTTACAATTATGCTTCAATTTTTGTTGAAAGACACATTTATAACAGAAAACCTGTTATGCGACTATTTTGCTACACTGAACAAGATGAATGCTAATAATATTGTTAAAATCATCTGTGAACATCAACTGAGCGCTGAAAGCTTCGCGCATAATATAAAAGCATTATATATACTTTTCAAAGTGTGATTTAAACGAAAATATTTTCGAGTTTATCAAAAATAATTTAGAATTACATAGTGAACACTGCGCCCACAACACAGATTACGGGAGACTGTTACTATTCTTTATCCAAAGCATACCAGGGTTTAATTTAAGCGTTAGAATTGTCAATAAATTAATAGGAAACCATTTTACGGCGTACAAAAGTATATGCAAATCGGCGCTAGATAAAGTGTTGGTAGAATTATTGCGCCCTTTACGTGTGGAAGCACCCCCTCGGATAGTCATTCCAAGGCCGCCTGATAATTGTTTATTGTAATTGTACTAAGTATTTACCAATATACAAAGGTAGTAATGGCATAACCATTCCATCTGTGGTAGTGCTGCCACCTTGTTTTTTACAAAAAAAAAAGTATATTTTGGTCTGACAAGAATAAATGAAGTGAAGAAGAGTATGTACATGTCACACTTTGATGTCTTGAATATTTGACATAAAACATTTAAAAAATTGGGTCACCGTCTCAGTCTTATATAGTGTTATTGTTTATATTTTATAGTGTTAAGCATTTTGACGGTCAAAACAGTAGTTTGTATACTTTATTTTTACAACAGTAGGTATATAGTATAATGTAGTGAAAACAGTATAATACTGTTATTAAAAGTATCGTTGGCAATACTAATTTGAGGCCATTTTCACAAAAAAAAGTAAAAACAATTTAATTTGGCCTCTCCGTAAAAATTATTACATTGTAATTAAATTTAAAAGGGTAATAATCAAAACTATTACTGATATTAAGTATAATTTAAGAATAAATGTTCCATGTTTTTTTAATTAAATATCTTAACTATAAATTTTTATTTTATAATAAAATAGCAATTCAATCTAAACATGCATGTAGGTTACTGACAGCTATTGTAAATTATAAATTAAATTAAGTTGGTAGTTTTGTTAATGAATAAATAATTATCTGTGCTATATTTTACTTTTTATTTTCACGCTAAATTTGTTGGTATTCTTCGAACAACTCTTTTGGCATCTGTCATAAATTTAATTTATGTAGGTAAATAGTTTTTACTTTTTTTTTGTAAGTTAGTTTAAGGTTATATTTGTAATTTTCAATTGTATGCATGTATTTTACTATTAAACGATCTATCAGTATGCTAATGTATCTTATCATTTTGTTTATAATAAACTATTTTACTAATACCTACGTAGCGTAGCGGTATTTGGCTCGCTTTAAATCTCGGAGGTCGTGGGTTCGATCTCCACCCCGGACAAGAAATCTTTGTGTAAATTCTAAAATTTCTTACCGGGTCTGGATGGTTGTTGAGGGACTACCCCCCGTGCCTCGAACACGGAACACTTGGAAAGCACGTTAAGCCGTTGGTCCCGATTGTTATAATATCGTCTGTAACATTCGTATACCAGGGAACGGGCAGCAGCGTTTGCTTGTAGTACAACATACAGCGGTCACCAACCCGCCTGCCAAGCGTGATGACTATGCCCAAGTTCAGCAGTGGACGTTATATGGGCTGATGGTAATTTTACTAGATAATAATAGGATATTTTACTACTAATAATAAACTATTTTACTAATAAAGTAATAAGTCGCATATTTTGATATGTCAAAAATGTGACGTGAATTGTAATTATTGTTCAGTTTTTAATTCATACTGATTAAAACACAAATTTAAATAGTGGTTCTACAACTTGAAAAAAGTAAAATGTTGTTGACTTATAAAATAACTTTCTCTCTGATCCTGTATTGAAATATCTAATTTAATTGCGTTAAACGCGTTTCGTTTCCCTACCATACCTATATCCGTAACAATCCAATCCAAACAAACCCATCAAAATATGATTCAACAAGCACAAAACTGAAAATGTCAAGAAAACTTGAATATGGCAGATGCACAGAAAGTGCGAGCCAAAAGATCTCAGAAGGGAGCGAGAAGAAAAAAAAAATGTTGTTGACCTGTCTAAGTATGAGACACTCAAAATATAAATATGTAGGACGCTACATTAAAAAAAAACAAAATAGTGGCAAACCTACACTACACTAAACACTGTCGGGTAAAAAACTATAAATAGGTGTATGAACTATCAAATAGTTTATTAAATTACTACAAAATATGTTTCTACAATCTGTAATAATATTTTAAAGAGGAACAATTTGATTATTTGTTTGTATTGAATAGGCTCCGAAACTACTGGACCGATTTGAAATGAAATGAAATGTTTATTGATAATGTTGACGAATCAATCGTACTTATTATAAGTCAAATACAATGATAATGAAAACAAAATAGAAAAACTAAACTTGACTAATAAATTAGTTTACATTTCAACAATAATGTTATTAAATAAAATTTCCCCTATCCTAGCTTCCTACGAGTCTTTCTCTGTCTACCAATGAAAAAAATTTCCACCATCGGAACGCTACATTATCTCCGGATGACATAGGCTGTATTTAATTATGAAGTTTCCACGGAAACGGGATTTTATCATCATCAGCCTGTTGTAGTCCACTGCTGAACATAGGCCTCCCCCATCGATTTCCAGCGGGAGCGATCGCTAGCGGCCTGCATCCACCGACTCCCCAAGACCTTTATGAGGTCGTCGGTCCCTCGTGCAGGCGGTCGTCCTACGCTGCGCTTGCCAGTTCGTGGTCTCCACTCGAGAACCTTTTTGCTCCATCGGCCGTCAGTTCTTCGAGCTATGTGTCCTGCCCATTGCCACTTCAGCTTGCTAATCCGTTGAGCTATGTCAGTGACCTTCGTTCTCCTGCGGATCTCTTCATTTCTGATTCGATCACGCAGGGAAACGCCGAGCATAGCTCTTTCCATAGCTCGCTGAGCGACTTTGAGCTTTCTTATGAGGCACATAGTAAGAGACCACGTCTCAGATCCATATGTCATCACTGGTAACACACACATTGATTGAAGACTTTGGTCTTCAGGCACTGAGGTATTTTGGGCGAGAAGATCTCTCGAAGCTTCCCAACGCTGCCCAGCCGAGTCGGATTCGACGATTGACCTCTTTCTCTAAGTTGGTCCTACCTAGTTTGATCGTTTGACCTAGATATATGTATCCGGTCACAACTTCGAGAATGGAGTTCCCAACGGCTATAGAGTTGGGCACTACATGGGCGTTATGCATGACTTTCGTCTTGCCCATGTTCATTCTAAGCCCAACTTGTTGAGAAACTCCATTTTGAAAACGGGATGTAGCGACATCTACAGTAGCCGCAAAAAAACTTCAAGAAGACAAGCAGCGCCATCTACCACCTAGAATCCCAACTAACCTGTATCACGCAATACAAGTTCGCAAGCCAATTCGAACATATACAAGTTCCAAACAGTAACAAATGGCCGTCGGTCGCCGGGCACACCACCTCGCCCTGCAAAGAAGATCTTCATTTTCTGTGGAGGAATACCACCAACCGTTCCTCTACAGGGATTTACGCAGGTGAAACCGCGCGCGGGAATCTGGTTAATAATAATTAGTACTTATGATATAACTATATCGGACGCTTGTCAAATGATTTGCCCGGTGAAATAGCAAAAGCCTCGGGGCTAACTATTTAATAATATGAAAGTTCGAAAAAAAAACTTGTCAAATGATTAAAAACCATCGTAACCTTCCTTTTTTCATCGCTATCGGTTAATAAAACACTATATATACGTATAATATATATTTGTCATATAAAACCTATTAAGTTCAATGAAATGAGCTTACAAATGCTAAGTAACAAAACAACATTACAGGCTATAGTTTACGTTTTGTTTCCCTAGATGGCGTTACCTCCGAATTAGAACTCGCAAGTGTTTGGTTCACACGATTTGGTGGGTCTCCGCGTGTTCTTCGTAGTGCATCCGTTGGGTTAATCCCGATTGTTATAACATATCAATTTTTTGCGTCATATCACGATCCCGTGCGTAATGACTCATATTCTCTTAGCTTTGAACTGTAGAGATGAGATATACCTGCCATTCTCCATACCCGGCCTTTAAGGTATGGGTATCACTAAATACCTGGTACAAATACCAGGTATCAAAATACTTCTAAGTATTTGGGTGTGGTAGGATTTCGATAAGTAAACGTATGCGATAAGTATGGTATGCCTCCAATATAATGTAGGTACGATGTTTCAAGTAGGTACCTATACGTAATTATGCATTATGAGATATGAAATCTTTCCTTCAAAGTTGTTACACATAAATAAAAGCTATTATTATTGAATAATTATACGTGTCTACTATACACTTTTCTAGATAAAAACAAACAGGTGTAACGAAATCGCAATCACAACTGACGCAAAAAATCAAAACATTGTCGACCTAAGTACCACTAGACAACGTAAACATTCAAACACGTAATAATATTCCCTAACATAAACAAACTAAGGAACTCTTTCACGTCGTGACAAAAAATGTAATTATGCTATTATGTTCCTTATACACGTAAAAATAAGTACCTATTTTGTCTAACTAAATTAAATCAACCGAATGTTCATAAAGCACGAATGACGTTTCGGGTCCCTTCGTAAGCTGTCGGGTAGATTCGGGTTGCTTCGGCGTACCGAACTACCGATAATACTGGGCGCTACCTTGTGGTAGCGGTTCGTATCGTACTATGCGTCTGACGTCATACCTTCAAGGTATTTACCCAGTATTTCGGTCCGTACCCGGTCTATGTACTGGGAAGCACATACTTGGTATATATACCTCTACCAGTATATACGTCTCATCTCTACTTTGAAGTATAAAGTTAAGGTCTCCATTTTTCCCTCCGGGTACGAATCCCTAAAATGGTATGAAGTTTAAACCATTTTTGGGACTCGTACCCAAAGGAAAAATGGGACCCCATTACAAAGAAGACCTTGCTGTCTGTCACCCAGCTGTACCTCAAGAACGGCGATTGATAGATTTTATTTTCGCATGGACATGTGTAGTTGGCCACGAGGCTTTTGCTACTTCACCGGGCATATATAGCTAGACTGTTCTGCAATTTGTTCAAGTTGTTATCGCCATAATGTGCATGAGTACGCCACGTCTCTAGTTTTACCTGTTAACACAACTTTTTGAATCGTTATATCTCAGAAACGGTGGCTCGTAGGGAAAAAGTGCTGATACATTTTTATAGACAATTTCACGATCTACAATTTTTGTCTGGGTTCTTTTCTGATAAAACTTTTGGTTTTGCTGGGTACGGGAATGATGGGGAACTTAAAAATGTTATTTATAACTAGCGACCCGTCCCGGCTTCGCACGGGTGCAATGCTATTTATAGGCATGCCCTGCGCCGCCGCTCCCCAGCCGGTACCGGTGCCGCAACCGCTAGGTCCTTGCATTTTAAATGTGTTATATCTCGAAAATATTCATTAAAATTACATGCTATAAAGGGCCATATTGATCTATATTCAATGCACAATGTATGGTAGGCACAATGTACTTAATCAGATGAGGATTAATGCTGTATTTCTTAAAATCGCTTCGTAAATAAGCCATTATTTCTCGTAAAAAGTATAGGATAAATAAAGGTTATCGTGGGTTATCCCTAAGAGATAGGCATATACCATTGCGGACTTTTGTGTAGACCTTTTTAAGGTGTACAATACTGTAGTACATTTTGATCTATCAATTCATTCATAATATCATTGGAGTCACCTTGAAGGCAACTTTACAAAAATGAAATAAAAAGAATAATGAATAAAAAGCCATATTATTATTAAACTAGTTTATTATAAACCTCACGACAACATACATTAGTATATCAACTAGCCACATGTAAAATACCTACAGACATACATTTGAACATAGAGACAAGGGCCTGTCCCTCGTTGTCCATATCCCCGAAAACACGTTTCTCCATTGAATTCTTTCCAAAAAAAATATTTTACAATTTCTTCACATGCCACTTGAAGAGCTTAGTCACTGACAATGTTCAACATGATTTCTTGTTACATTACTGTCATAACTATCACAGTCTGTTGGGAACCCTCTTCACTTCCATCACACAGAAAACCGAAAAAACCTTGCAGGCTTTGATGTGGTTCAACTTACAAAGTCTATCTTGAAAATAGTCAATTGTGGTCATGAGGATTTCGCTTTTGTAGATATTGACATGTTCCTCCCTTTTCTGGAACCACGTGTTGCGAAGGCAGAAGTGGTGACGAATTGCAAAAGCGCCTGTCCCTCGTGGTTTGCACTATCGAAACCACACCCTCGTGGGCACTCTTTCATTGCTTATTTCCTTATTCCCACAAGTCCATTGAAATCTCCCCCTACTATCAATTCCTCATGGTCATCATCGCACCATCGAATTCTTTCCAAAAATGTTTTTTCACTGTTTCCTCATTTAATTTTTAACTTAGGAGCCCAGTCACTGTCAATGTTTAAAATGATTTCTTGTTACATTATTGTTATAAATATCAGTCTATCATGAACCCTCACATCACGATCCATTCCTTAACATATTTATTCAATATGAACTCGAATACAAATCACAAATAAATAGGATTATCTTTAATATTCCATTTAGATACATATTTTAATGTCTCTAGACCGTGATCTTCTATGTAGTTAAGGCTAGCTAGGTGAGGGCGTAGTTTTGGCAGGTGGGTTGTTACACAATGTATGGTCGCTTCTCTTGCCTATTTTTGTATTGAAATCCTCCATAACAACATTGAAGTGAGTTTTATATGTCTTCATACATACACTCAACTTCCTCATCTGGGGGTGTCGACCGTCGAGGTTGGTGCATAGACCTGAACGACCTTCTTTTAGATCCTATGAACGTTAGGTATGTCACTCTGCTATGGTCGTCCTTTCGGTAGAAAAGCAGGTGGTCAGATTTCAGGCTTATCGTATCCTTTCCTATCTCTACGGACTTCAGATAACCCCAAAATATCGCATGTGAACTTGCTAAATTCTTCTAGCAGTTTAGCAAAGTTTTTGTTAGTCCGTAAAGTGCGGACGATATGTGATGCTAGGGGATAGGTCCAGAGTTCGTAGGTGTGTTTGGTAGCCTCTCATCACCCAGGGATTATCGAAAACTTTCCAAAAATTTCCTTTCGTTTTTTCCATATCCTTACTTTCATCGTTAGATTTCAAGTCATTATCTTGCACTATTTCCACGTCATTTCTTTTTCCATCACATCCATAGTAGGAAGTCTCCAGGTAACGTGGGGTTCTGTCACCGGCGTGGAGGGGCCTAATCGGAGTTTGCTTCGCGCTCAATGTAGTCTAGCAAGGACTCCTCCGCATTTGTAGCCAACGCGGAGGATATCTTCACTACAAGGGCGTTCAGCTGGGACTTCATGGTCGGACATCTGGTGCGTTGCCATTGTCGGCGTAGATTCCTCTTCTTTTCGATCATCGCCAAGATGGATGCGGGGAGCTGAGTGGGCCTTCTCGTGGACGCGACGTCTCGCTTCAACTCTCGAAGCGCGGCCTGGATGGTCGCGCTGAGTCCGTCGGCAAGCTTCTCGACGTCGGCTGGTGTTTCCACGGGGTGGTAAGGCGCGTGCTCTGCCATATGTTCGGCAAAGACCCGCCAATCCTGGCGTGATACTGAACATTATTCCGCAACTAAGGACTTTATATATTCATCTCCAAATGTAATCTTACCTGGAAATAATATTCCGGTTGTAGAGATTAAATTATAGAAGTGCTAGAAGAAAAGTAAAAGACTGATCCGTTTATTAAGGATTCTATTGTTTTTAAGGACGTAATACCACGTGGAATTTGTCCATTGTCTTCTGTAAAGAGATCGGCTTAAGAAGCAGAGATTATATATTTCTTTAAATAAGAAATTCCAAATAAGTATTTGTTTCAAAGATTAATATTTATTATGTTATTGGGATACTTTTCAAGATAAAAGTTATTTTTATGAATACTTACATTGTAACTTTGTTCTGCAAAGTAGAAGTTCTTTGGTCGAGGACATGAAAGTTATCGCCGGGGATTTTATATTTATAGCATTCTATTTGTTTTAACGAGAAGTGATCGGAGTAGGATATGCTAAATTGATTCACTAACTCCAAGTTTGTTAATATGGACACGCCCCGGGACCTTGTTAACGTCGGGATTTAATTTGATAAAACAGATTTTAATTAATATGTTTGTTTAAAAATGTCTTACCAATAAATAGAAAAATACTTTTAATAAATATTAGTATTAACTAACAACTTTTTTCTCGAATAGTATCCCTATAATAAAATAATTATAATCTTTAAAACAAATACAAATAAAAATATAAAATCTCTGCTTCTTTAGCTCTTCTTAACTCTTTCCAGAAGACAATGGGCAAATTCCACGTGTTATTAAGTCCTTTAAAACAATAGAATCCTTAATAAACGGATCAGCCTTTTACTTTGCGAATTCTTTTGTTCCACAGTTTAATTAATCTCTACAACCAGTATATTATTTCCAGGTAAGATTTCATTTGGAGATGACTATAAATAATGTCCTTATTTGAGGAATATTAATGATTAGTTTATACCTAAACTTTGCAGAGTAAAGTCGCTACTTTCCAAGTGAATATAGAGCAGAAAACTAGTATCAAATCAATGTCTTATTGAAATGAAATGAAATGAAATAGTTTATAGTTTATTAGTAACGTAGACGAATAATTCGCGCTTGTTATACGTCATTTACAAAGCATACACATTAAAGTACATTTTTTGATACTTAATTAAGAACAATATTTTTATATGGTCACTAATGTTATACTATTATAATCTTATTTTAAAGATCAATAAAATATATATAGATATTTATAAATAAAATAAAATGAAAAATTGAAAAATTGTCGCGAGTAAAACGAGTGTACACAAAATAATAATTATAAGTCGCGTGGTTTGAGAAATTAGATCAACCAGCGCGGGCTGGGATCAGGTCTAAAGCAAAGCCAAGAACGCGTCGCGAACCTCGCCTCGCGAGGACCACCGTCCCTATCCTAGCTTCCTACGAGTCTTTCTCTATCTACCTACGGTGTCTAACGGTGTGACATCCGGAGAAGAAAGACTATAAGAAACTCCGGAATTTTTCTTTTAGTCATCTTTTAAAAATTGCGTTTTACAATATTTATGATTTACAAATTCATTACATTTTACATCTAGGACAGTGCCTCCCAAAAGCTAAGTTGTTGATAATTTCAGTAATTAAAACAAACAAAAAACAAAACTAGCTTTATAGGAAGCACTCTCTTACATTCACATTTACAGTGTAACTTTCTTACATACACTAAGTCTGATCGGTCATATTAGTTAAGAACATTTACAATGTTTTTTAATTTATTTGTATATTTTATTGGCCAAAATATTTGTGTGGTGAATATTAATGATTGTTTTGCTTTTAAGAAAACTATAGCAATAAGCTCCAGATAGAAAAGAGATACAGAGTTACCAAGATAAAACAGTGTACGTTCATTGCCATCAGGAACTCAAAAAAATGGTGGAAAATACTTCTATCTAATTGATTATTAAATAACGAGAAACTACTTGTGGACGTTATGGCCAACCATATTATGAGTCATTACACACGTGAGTGTGCTATGACATGAAAAAAATTGATTATGTTATAACAATCGGGATTAACCCAACGGATGTTCTACGAGGAACACGCGGAGACCCGACCAAATCGTGTGAAGCAAACGCTTGCGAGATCTAATTTGGAGGTAACGCCATCTAGGGAAACGAAACGTAAACTTTAGCCTGCAGAGTTGTAACTTATCAAGTAGGCTTTATTCATTGAATTTTATGGGTTTTATATGACAAATAGGTATGTATTTGAATATATATACGTCAGTAAAGTGGTTTATTAACCGACAGCGATGAAACAAGGAGGGTTATGATTGTTTTTAATAATTTTACTAGCTTCCGATATAGTATCATGAGTAGGTACATACCTGAAACGTACTAATTTTTATTAACTAACTGCCCGCGCGCGGTTTCACCATAACTCCCGTTCCCGTGGGAACTTCATAATTAAATTCAGCCTATGTCATCCGGGGATAGTGAAGCATTCCAATGGTGGAAGAATTTTTCAAATCGGTCCAGTAGTTTCGGAGCCTATTCAATACAAACAAACAATCAAATTTTTCCTCTTTATAATATTAGGTCTTTACCTATGAAATTGCCATTCTGCAGTACTGGCCATTTCAAATCAAAATAATTTTTATTTGGCTAAGAATTCTAATTTCAAATTAATTTTATTTTAAAAACATGTTTTTTTTTCTAATAGTAGTCATTTGTTTATTGATTAGTGTTACATTTTTATCGCATTTCAGTCTTTTTCGTCATCATGGATACGTTAAAAATTCGAGTAATTATGGAATATGAGTACCGTCGTGGCAGCAACGCGGCAGAAGCGGCACGCAACATCAACGACGTTTACGGAGCTAACCAGTTATTGGTTTGCTCGCTTCCGTTCAGGAAATTTCTACCTGAAAAATGAACCTCGCGGTCGTCCGAAAAGTTTGGTCGACAATGACGAATTAAAGGCGATTGTGGAAGCTGATGATACACAATCTACGGCTGAATTAGCAGCAGCTTTTGACGTTAGCGTCAAAACAATATTGGTCCATTTGCGTCAAATTGGCAAGGTAAAAAAGCCCCACGAACTCAATGATCGCCAGCGCGAAGTACGCGTCGAGACGTGCCTTGCACTGCTCAACAGACACACAAATGAAGGAATTTTGAACCGCATTGTTACCTGCGATGTAAAATGGATTCTGTTTGATAACCGCAAGCGCTCAGCAAGTTGGTTGGATCCTGGTTCAGCACCTAAACAATGCCCTAAACGAAAACTTACCCCTAGAAAAGTGATGGTCACTGTTTGGTGGTCTAGCGCCGGTGTGATTCATCACAGCTTCTTACCAAACGGGGTGAGCATTACTGCAGATGTGTACTGTGAAGAACTGAACACAATGATGGAGAATCTGGCACATCTCCAACTAGCATTGGTCAATCGCTCGTCTCCGCTGCTCCTGCACGACAACGCGCGACCTCATACTGCACAGCAGACGGTCTCCAAGTTGCAAGAACTGGGGTTGGAAGCTCTCCGTCGTCCGCCCTACTCACTAGACCTTGCGCCTACAGACTACTACTTTTTCTAGAATTTGGATAACTTGAAAAATTCATTACCCAAGAGGCAGTACAAAATGCCTTTGAAGGATTTGTTGCCTCCCGTCCAGCTGATTTCTTTAAGAAGGGCATCAATAAACTGCCACTGCGTTGGCAAAGATGCATTGCTTGCATGGGTGATTACTTCGATTAATACAAATAAAAAATACATGAAAAAAATCCTTTAATTTTTTTCATACAAAACGGCAATTTTATAGGTAAAGAAAACCTATTATTAGTATAGAGTATTTTAGAAAATTATTTTGTAATAATTTAATAAACTATTTGATTATTCATATATTTATAGTTTTTTACCCGACAGTGTCTATTGTAGTGTAGGTTTACCACTATTTTGTTTTTTTTTATGTTAAGCGAGCTATTTGTATTTTGAGTGTCTCATACTTATCATCCAACAACAACATTTAACTTTTTTTCAAGTTGCAGAACCACTATTTAAATTTGTGTTTTAATCAGTATGAATTAAAAACTGAACAATAATTACAATTCACGTCACATTGTAGACATATTTGCTTGTAAATATTTAAAAACATGCGACTAATTATTTTATTGGTATAATAGTTTATTATTAGTAGTAAAATATCCTATTATAAGTAAAATCATCATCAGCCCGTACAACGTCCACTGCTGAACATGGGCTTCCAGCCGAGGTCAGCGATAGTCACCATGCATGGCAGGCGGGTTGGTGACCGCAGTATTATGTTGTACCACACAATGAAACGCTGCTGCCCGTTCCCTGGTATACGATTGTTACAGATGATGTAATAACAATCGGGACCAACGGCTTAACGTGATTTCCGAGGCACGGAGGGTAGTCCCTCAACCATCCAGACCCGGAAAGAAATCTTAGAATTAACACAAATAATTCTTGTCTGGCGTGGGGATCGAACCCTCGACCTCCGAGATTTAAAGCGAGCCAAATACCGCTAAGCTACGGAGGTTGTCATATTAGTAAAATAGTTTATTATAATCATAATGACGAGATAAATTAGTTTATTAGAACTAAATAGTTTACTAGTAAAATACGTGCATACAATTTAAAATTACAAATTTATCGTTAAACTAACTTACAAAATATAACTAAAAACTATTTACATAAATACAATTCATGACAGATGTCAAAATATCAAAAGATTTAGAAATTTAGCGTAAAAATAAAAAGTAAAATATACAACAGATAATTAATTTTATTCATTATCAAAATTACCGACATATTTTGGTATATTTGTTATTATTTACAATAATAGCTATCAGTGGTGTAACCTATATGCATGTCTAGATTGAATTGCTATTTTATTATAAAAAATTATACCTAAGATATGAATTTATAAACCATGGAACATTCAATCTTATTCATTAATATCAGTAATAGTTTTAGTAATTATTTATTTAAATTATATTACAATGTAATTATTGTTACGGAGAAGCCAAATTAAATTGCATTTTTTATTGTATAAATGGCCTCATATTTGGTTTGCCAACTAATAAGAGTATTATACTGTTTTTCACTACATTATACTTTTTACTGTTGAATAAAAATAAAGTATACAAAATACTGTTTTGAGCGTACCTACTATAACACTATAAGTATTGGATTGAGACGCTGACACAATTTTTTAAATGTTTATGTCAAATATTCAAGACATCAAGTGTGACATGTACTTATTTTTCATTTTTTAAATACTGTTCATTATTCTTGCCAGACAAAAATATACCTACTTTTTTCTTGTAAATAAAAAGTTGGCAACCCTACCACAGATGGAAATGATGGAATGGTTATGTCTTTCAATGTCTTTACTACCTTTGTATATTGGTTAGTACTTAATACAATTACAATAAACAATTATCAGGCGGCCTTGGAATGACTATCCGAGGGGGTGCTTCCACACGTAAGGGGCGCAATAATTCTACCAACACTTTATCTAGCGCCGATTTGCATATACTTTTGTACGCCGTAAAATGGTTTCCTATTAATTTATTAACAATTCTAACGCTTAAATTAAACCCAGGTATGCTTTGGATAAAGAATAGTAACAGTCTCCCGTAATCTATGTTGTGGGCGCAGTGTTCACTATGTAATTCTAAATTATTTTTGATAAACTCGAAAATATTTTCATTTAAATCACACTTTTTGAACAGTATATTTAATGCTTTTATATTATGCGCGAAGCTTTCAGCGCTCAGTTGATGTTCACAGATGATTTTAACAATATTATTAGCATTCATCTTGTTCAGTGTAGCAAAATAGTCGCATAAAAGGTTTTCTGTTATAAATGTGTCTTTCAATAAAAATTGAAGCATAATTGTAAACAAATTTGGATAAGCTTTACTGGATTTTATGAACAGATGCAAGGTCGACCATGAGTAATGTCTATCAAAGTACATCGGTAACATGTACGAGTAGATCAATTTAACAAAATGTTCGTCAGCAGTAGTCTCAGTAAATACTCTCTCACATAACAATTCTATAGCTTTAGGAGATAAATTGGCAGCCATTTGTATAACAAACAAATGGTTTTGTACTGACTCTCGTTCCACAGCTTTGTAATATCGTATTGGATCTGTTTTAATTGCATTAAACAATGATGTATTACAATATCTTCGTTTGTGTTGGATGTGCATATTGTGAAATGTTTGTGACTTTATGTATTCTGGTAATTTATGGTTGTCATTTCGGTCGTCGTCAGCACAGTTGATTCTTTCTACACTATGGTTGGCCATAACGTCTACAAATAGTTTCTTGTTATTTAAAAATCAATTAGTAGTATTTACCACAGTTTTTTGAGAATCTGGTGGCAATGAAAGTACACTGTTTTTAATAACTTGATAACTCTGTCTCTCTTTTCTATCTGGAGCGTATTGCTACAGTTTTCTTAATAGCGAAAAATCATTAATATTCACCACACTAATATTTTATCCAATAAGACATTGCTTTAAAACTAGTTTTCTGCTCTATATTCACTTGGAAAGTAGCGACTTTACACTGCGAAGTTTAAGTATAAACTAATCATTATTCCTCAAATAAGGACGTTATATACTCATCTCCAAATGTAATCCTACCTGGTAATAATATTCGAGTTGTAGAGATTAAACTGTAGAACTGTTATAACAAATATAAAAGGCTGATCCGTTTATTAAGGATTCTATTGTTTTAAAGGACTTAATACCACGTGGAATCTGCCCATTGTCTTCTGGAAAGAGTTCGGCTTATTTTCATTTCATTTTCTTAAAAAGCCGAGATTATATTCTTTGGAAGAAATTCCAAGTATTTGTTTTACCTAAAGATTATAATTATTTTGTTATTGGGATACTTTTCCAGGTAAAAGTTGTTAGTATCTATGAATACATTGGAACTTTTTAAGAATGAGCTTTGGTCTGCAAAGTAGAAGTTCTTTGGTCGAGGATATGAATGTTATCGTCGTTGATTTTATATTTATACCATTCTATTTGTTTTAACGAGAAGCGGTCGAAGTGTAGGTAATGCTAATTTGAATCACTAACTCAAAGTTTGTTAATATGGACTTGCCCCGGAACTCTGACAATGTCGGGATTTAATTAAATAAAAGCTTAATGTAATGAAAATTAATAAACTTATTCTGGCTTTAAATACTGTTATAAACAGAATATTACATTTGAATTTGGAATCTGTCATTTTTATATGATTGTTCATTGTTTTCTCATTTCCGCGCCATTACATTGACAAATTAATATTTTGTGATATTAAAATGGAGTGGGGTGATAAAGAGACCGAATCGCTGTAATTGCATTACACAAAGTAGGTATCCAAATACATTGTTTTTAAACTCTCCATACGCTTGGTATTAGTCAAATGTTTATGTATCGGTCTATTGATAGGTGCAATGAAACCTCCTGTTTGTGACAGAAGAAAAAATCTGCCGGTCCACGTAGTGTTCGTACAAAAAAGGCGATCAAAGCAATAAGAGAAAGAATTGGAAGAAAGCAAAAGATTTTATCACGGGAGATGAAGATATCATCTAGAACCATGTCGCGTATTTTAAAAGATGACTTAGGATTTACAGCCTATTAGAGACACACTGGTCATTTCTTAACTGATAATTTAAAAAAGAATAAGGCGGTAAAATCGAAACATTTAATAAAGCGGTACGAAAAAGGAGGTCGCAAAGTTTTTTTGTTTACGGATGAGATTTTTTTTACTATCGAGCAATATTTAAACAAACGAAATGACCGTGTTTATGCTCAAAGCTCTAAAGACGCTTCCCAATTAGTCAACAGAGTACAATGTGGACATTATCCGGCTTCAGTGATGGTTTGGTTTGGATAAACCGTTTCGAAAACTTTTTACTAATATATAAATATTTATTAAAAAATATTCTTCAAATATTTATACACTAGCGACCCGCCCCGGCTTCATACGGGTGCAATGCTGATGTATTAAACATATAAACCTTCCTCTCAAATCACATCAAAATCTGTTGCGTTGTTTAAAGATCTAAGCATACATAGAGACAAACAGACAGCGGAAAGCGACTTTGTTCTATACTATGTAGTGATAAGTAAAATAATAATTAGTATAAGTAAATGTAAAGTATGTTATATAGTAAGTAAAATTAATAGTGCGTCTCTCCGTTACACAATTGTTTGGCGAGTTTAATACTATTGTACGATAATAATAATAATCATTTATTTGTCAGAACATGAGTACATAGGTTGTTACATATTAATTTAAGAATCATCATATTCTACCGGGATATCCGGTGTACAAACATTCGTTATAATTACGAAACAAACTTTACACTACATTAGTTAGTTATAATGATCACTACAAAAATGTCAAATTAATTACAAATAAGTTATTAAATTACAATAATGTCAAATAATTAAAACTAAATCATAATATGTCAAATAAATTAAAAACTATTGTCATCTAAATATTCTTTTATGATAATACGACTTATCGATTAACATAGTTTTGATTTTGTTTTTGAACATAACAAGCTCAATAGCTTCCTCCAACAGTTTGGCAATTTATTATAAATTATAGGAGCCATGCACACAACACTTTTGCGCATAAGTGTTGTTTTAGCCGGATGTAGACATAACCTATTGTTGTCGCGCCTATTTCGGGATACTACATCTTCAAGTCGTAGGAATAAGTTAGGGTTTGCCTTAACAAATATTAAAATTTCCAAAATGTATAATGATGGAAGGGTGAGTATCTTATATTTTCTAAAATACGGAAGGCAGCTATCAGTAACTTTAAGACCAAACATTGATCTCAGACATCTCTTCTAAGCTTTACATATTAAGTTACTATTATCATATTCTATCTATTATTCATATTTATTTTTAAATTATTGTCATCATTAATTGTCACTAAATAAAATTATAACATGGTTACATGTTCTATTATTATTTAGTGTATTATTTATTTCTGTTTCAAATGAGGCTTTACATTTACAAGGTATACCGACCGTACTGTCATCAGCAAAGAGTGACATATTGTATTCTGTGACTTTAGGAAGGTCATTGATGTACAGCGTGAAAATACACGCGATGCTTGTGTATTATTATAAAGTCCATAAATATAAAAAAATAACGTGGGAGAAACCAATAATTGGGTAAAAGCAAAAATAACGCTACAACCCATTGAGGTATATCAGCCATTGCACTCGGATAAAACCTCGGGGTACACTAAATTTATCAATCATAATAAGTATGGAACACACAAAAGATAAACAGGTGACCTGTTATCATTAAAAAAACAATACAAATAAATTAAAATGTTACATTATGGTATGACTGCACCGGTGGCTCAGACTGCACCGGTGGCTCAGTGGTTACGGTAGTTGCTTCTGGGACCTGGTGTTCTGGGTTCGATTCCCACCCGGGACAATTATTTGTGTGAACCACAAATAATTGTTCTGAGTCTGGGTGTACTTTGTGTCCGTGAAATGTATGTTTGTAAAGTCCCCCGCGACACAGGGATTTATTTCCCTAGTGCGGGAGTTGTCTTTTATAAAGAAAAAAAAAAAAAAATATAATTATTTTGCAAAGAACATATTGTTATAGTATCTCCAGGGGTGAAGATACTGTCGTATCAATGATACGGGGCTCCGGGCTACACGATCCTCGATACTGTGGTTGATGACTTCTCCCAACAAAATACATAAAAAATAATTAAATTCACGTGACGTACTTCATGGGTCTTAAATGCCTCTACGGGTGAGTATGTGACTAACTTTATTTTTATTATTATCTCTGAATTGCTTTCATAATCTCGGAGTAATAAACTATTATTAATAGTCATAAAAGTATAAAAACTTAAATCATTAACACATTAATGACAAATCTATGGTAGCTCGAATAATTTTATTGTCTTGGAAAACTCAAAAGGCTTCATAATTGAATACCTCTACCAACCAAAAGAAAATAAGAAAGAAATTAATATCTTATTAATTTGAAGTTAGAATCTCAGTTTGAATTTGTATTGTTTTTGTTTCTAACTATTTTAATAATAATAATTGCTTAATAATTTAGGACTTTTGTTTTAGGTATGTAACTATGGAATTTTTCGCCAGATTCAGAACTGTTATTGCAACGATGCATCAATTCTGCGGGACCACCAGAGGAGAACAATAAATGGTTAATGGTTTAAAATTTGGATTTAATAAAAAAAAACTGATAAAACAATCGTGCTAGAAGATTCTCCAGATACATATACAGAAGTATCATTACTATCATTCGTTCCTACAGAAGCTGTAGACGATATCTCAAGTCAAGAAGAATTGACAGATCGAGATTACGACATACTTTCAAAAATATATTATCTTCAATACAAATGCTTGAAAACTCCGAGATTGCTACAAAAGTTAGCTGAAAACCTTCCCTATTCTACTGCTGAGAAGTTAATTCAACATGTTCTTGATGAAACCGTGGTTTTAAGATGCATAATGTTAGCCAGTTAGAAGAAATACTTGAGATTGTGGTGTGTTGGTGTGTTGAAGGAATTAAATGATAGTGCATAATTTTGCTTTTTTTTGTTTTCTTGGTGACCATGTGGTTATCATGGTTTCCGAGGTATAGAGGATAGTCCCTCAACCAACCAAGACCTGAAAACATATACCTGAAATCAGCCTCCTTCGCGGCACGGTTCCCAACTTAGGGGTTTTCCCCCCAGATTTAGGGGGTAAATAAGTGAAATGGGATTTTTTTAGGGGTATTTTCAGGGATTATTTGACTCTTTAACATTTTAAAATTGATAATATTAATATTTATTTCTTGACCTAGCGACTTATAACGTGATGTAGTACTAGTCTAAGATCCGATTAAGAAGGACCTTCACCGATATGTTTACTGGATGAAAAATATTTTAAATCAAATTTAATGATTTAAATAATATAACGCGGGTGGGTTGCCTAAGAAATTCCTGGCCAAACTATTATTATTTAAAAATTTACTTAAAAATTTAATTTAATTATTTAATTTACTTTACTTTAAACGAATAAATTTAATACTAATCGAAAGTATGAAGCCTATAGAATATAAAAACGTTGGGTTTTCTTTTTTTTTTCCTGGCATAACTACTGGGTTGCCAGGTATTAATAGGAATGTCGATACTATTTATCTTCACCTATTTGTTTAATAAAAAATTTTTATATCAAAATATAATATTGTTTTGCTACAATCTGCAATAAAAAATAAAATATTTCGATTTACAATAAAAAATTAAATAATATTTTTTTTAATAAATAATAGGTAGGCCAGGAATTTCTTAGTCAACCCACCCGCGTTATAATATTTAACATATTACATTTGATATAAAAATCTTTTCATCCAATAAACAGATTGGTGAAGGTCGTT
The DNA here is from genome assembly GCA_947037095.2 of Nycteola revayana. NCBI lineage: Eukaryota > Metazoa > Arthropoda > Insecta > Lepidoptera > Nolidae > Nycteola > Nycteola revayana. The sequence continues at coordinate 18,344,565 of OX344859.2, read as the reverse complement.
CTTAATCGTATCCTCTATTAGACGTAATTCTACAACCACTCTGTGGTGACTGGCGGCAATACTGGCAATCATTTTATTGTCTGTGCTTAAGGCGGTTATTGTTGTAAGTCTATATTTTTTTAAACTTGAACATATTATGTTTGAAATTAGCTTGAATTGAATTTTCAGATGAAGACGAAATATTTGATGTATTAAATAACTTATAATAAAAAGACTTGAAACATATTACAGCATATTATTTCTAAATTATTATGAATTTATATTTATATATTTTTTAGGGGTACAACTCACAAATTAAGGCGATTTTAGGGGTTTTTGACACAAACTTTAGGGATAAATATTTTTGAGAGTTGGTAACTCTGCTTCGCGGCGAGTGTCAATGTCAATGTCACCAGTGTTGCCATTGATACGGCAATTGCCGTAATATACGGTAATTCGAGCACACAATTCGGGATTATACGGCATACGGCAGGTTTGTCATTACCGTATAATAATATACGGCAATCCATTTCGATTGAAAAAAATTTCGAGTTAATTAAGATTCCAACAAAACAACTTATAAAAATTGAAGTTTCCGCACATCCCTAGCACCAGACGAATCCAACGAACGTGTCGTTACTGGGAATCCCCGTGTAGAGACTAGAACGTTCATAAAACAAGTTTGTTTTCTATGACACATTTTAAAACTATTGAAATAACCAATCCCGTGGCTGGACAACAATAATAAAACCACTTGATTCGTTAGTTTGAGCTTGCTTTAGGTTGTATGCGTTATTAACATTAGTACAATGAGAACATTGTTTTATAACGTTTTTTTTTTAATCTAATGACCGACGTACATACGGAAATTAGATTAAAAAACCGGCCAAGTGCGAGTCGGACTCTCGCACGAAGGGTTCCGTACTAGTTTCAAGTGCCTACCTATTTTTGATATCAAGAATACAACAAGGAACATAGTATAAAAGTTCTTGTAGTTCGTTGTAACTTTGATCGATGTTAATAAATTAGTTGATTGAATGAAAGGTAAATTGCGGTTTACGGTTTATGACGTATTAAAAAAAAACTACTGACTTGATCTCGTTCAAACCAATTTTCGGTGGTAGTTTGCATGGTTATGTATATCATATATTTTTTTTAGTTTTATCATTCTCTTATTTTAGAAGTTACAGGGGGGGGGACACACATTTTACCACTTTGGAAGTGTCTCTCGCGCAAACTATTCAGTTTAGAAAAAAATTACATTAGAAACCTCAACATCATTTTTGAAGACCTATACATAGACACCACACAAGTATGGGTGCGATGAAAAAAAAAATGTTGAGTTTCAGTTTTATGTATTAATTTAACCCCAAAATTTATAGTTTTTTTTCTATTTTTGTGTAAAAATCTTAATGCGGTTCACAAAATACATCTACTTACCAAGTTTCACCATTATAGTTCTTATAGTTTCGGAAAAAAGTGGCTGTGACATACGGACGGACAGACAGACAGACAGACAGACATGACGAATCTATAAGGGTTCCGTTTTTTGCCATTTGGCTACGGAACCCTAAAAAGGGTTCGCTTTATACTTTCATTGCGAATAATTGTGAAACGTAAGGTGCAACGTCATTTTTATTTAAGTACTTACATAGTAAATTGTGTTGTGAGAAATATATAGTGAAACATGAGCGATAGTGTCTGTGCAGGCCCAAGTACTCCAAAAGTGCCGATAACAGTGGGAAACTGAAGAATTGTTTAGCAAATGGATATCAACAGTTGAAAATGATCCATATAAAGCCAAATGTACATTATGTGATATCAAATTATCATGTGAAATTTCAACCTTACGACGGCATACGACAAATAAACAACACCTAAAAATAAGTTCCGCGTCGTCTTCTACAAAAAGTGTTGCTAACTATTTCCAACCCCGCCAAAAGAACTCTTTAGCAAAGTCATGACTGAAATGCAGAAAACAAATATTTTAAATCAAAAAAATAAAATAGAAGAATTTTACTCCAGATGTCGGGACTTTTTAGTAACAAGTTGCAAAGATATCAAAAAACGGTATGATTTTTCCAACAAAGTTCTTCCAATGTTAAAATACTTGTCTCCAGAAGAAGCCATTAGTCATCAAACCAGAAAACTTTTTCCATCAATATACCGCTAACCCAGGCAATTACCTCGTATCCCCGCTCCCTTCGAGGCTGACCCATGAGGAGTAGGGACGCCTCTACACTCCGGGCGTCCCTATAATTGGGCAAATGGGCCACTGTAAGTGTGGCCCTGGAGATCCCGCGGTACCATATTGGCCGTGGGTGCCGTCGGGGGGCCGGATTGCTCATGCGTACCCGGCCCCCACCAACGGCGGATCGAAGGAGTGTCCGGGAGGTTTTAGTGGTTGGTAGGGTCCTCTCCTCGTGGTATGAGTTTAGCATACCACGCTATGGAGAGGGCGAGTCCCACATATCCCACCGCCAGCGCGCGAATACGCTGCAGCGGCGGCGGTGGGAATGCGTAAATGCATTTCCCCCCGGACAACAAGAAAAAAAAAAAAAAAAAAAAGGCAATTACCTCGTATAGTCAAAGATGAGAACGATATTCAAAAACTTGATGACGAGTGGAGGTCACTCCCAAATTTAAATAAGTTTTCTAGCCTGGACATTGGAACATGAAAAGCAGCTGAGTTTTGGATGAGAATCCATGGAAACTACAGAGTGCAAAACTTTAGCAAAATTCGCTTTAGACGTTCTATGTTTACCACACAGTAATGCTGATTGTGAGAGAATATTTAGCGAGGTAAACAATTTAAAAACGAAATTAAGAAATTAATTAGTTACTGAAACTGTAAATGGAACACTTTTGGCAAAGCAAGCCATTAGAAATCAAATAAACTGTACAACATTTCAGCCATCTCATGACATGTGTGTTAAAATGATGAACAAAGACAAATATTGTTTTAATAAACACGATAACGAAATAGTCGAGTCTATTAGAAATCTGTTTGGCGAAGACATTAATGAATAGATAATTTTATTGTATACCATATTTTAATTAATAAATATAATGACATAATACGGCATTATCATGATTTTTATTTAAAAATACGGCAATCCGAAGTATCCAATACGGCAACTCCATTAAACTTGATGGCAACTTGTCAACTATTGTCAAGTTGTCAAGTCAACTTAGTGTGTAACCGGTCGTTGTTTGTTTAGCGCGTGTGCAGTCTCGATTTTATTGAACAAAAACATCGCATTTCGTGTTTTGCAGTTTAATATTTTATTTACATGTAGAATTCTACTATTCATTGGTAAGTTGTCATGTTATTTGTTTATTTAGCTTGTAATATGTATTAATACTAAGCTAGTAAGTAATTACGTCAATATAAATTAATTAATCTTTGTTTTTCAAGTTTTTTCTTTTATTGTGACGCGTATTATTACTCGTGTTATTTATTTAATATGCTTTGTGTTATTTTGTATAGCTAATCGATGAATGGATGAGGATATATTTTTGTTATAGAAATGGGTCGGTAAATAAGATATCTATTATTTTAATTTCATGTAAACTTATTTTTAATTGTATTATGTAATAGCTAGCCACATTTGTATAACAATAGAGGAACGCAAGCTTTTAATTGAGTCATTTGTTTCGAAAATGTGTTTTTTTTGTCTTTTAAGTTTGTGTTTTAATCCTTCTAATATTATTAACGCGAAAGTTTGTAAGTATGGATGGATGCATGTTGCAAAGGATAAAGCATGCAAATAATATAAATATAAATGATAAAAAATGCAAAGGATTTGGATGAAAGTTTGCACGCGGATAGTTAATAAGCTGGATTAATATATAGGCTACAAAATATCAAGCTCTGACCCACTGGAGCTGAGTGACGCGGGTAAACCCGCGGGGCGCAGCTATTTTATAATACTTGCTAAACAGTTCTATATAGGCTAAACTAGCCTCCCGCCTCGGTTTCGCACGGGTGTAATGCTAATGTATTATACATACCTTTAAACTAGCGCTGCCAGACGTCCTGATTTTGGCAGGACGGCCCTGTTTTTTATATCAATATTAAATGTCCCGCGCGGGACAGACTCAGTCCCGCTTTTCTGTCTTAATTTGACCATAATGGCTACTTATATGAATTTAAATCAGACGGTTATTGTTAAATTAGTAATATACTCATTAGGATACATTAATTACAGGTATTTATATAAATTGTCATGTAAACATAAAAAAAAACAAAAAAATTAAGCTCAAATAATAAGATAAGATAAGATATTTAAAAACTTCTTTTTAAATACTTATCTGTTAGCAGTTTGCAGATGATATTGCTATTTTTAGTGAATCGGCGAAGAATTTAGAGGCCATGCTACAAAAATTAAATACTGAAAGCAGAAAGGTTGGCCTTCACATGAACGAATCCAAAACAAAAATTATGACCAACAGCCACAGGATAGCAATAACCATATGATAGAGAAACATCCGATAGAGTATACAAACGAATACATATATTTAGGTAAATTGCTGTCATTTGAGGCACATAGAAATGAAAACGAAATTGACAGACGAATAAGTACAGCTTGGAAAAAATTCTGGGCACAGAAAGAAATTTTAAAAGGGAACTATACTCTTAATATAAAAAAGACAATAATGGACTCTTGCATCCTCCCAAGCTTATCATACGCTAGCCAGACATGGATCTTCACCGAAAAAGTTAAAAACAAAATATTAAATTGCCAACATGCAATGGAACGAAGTATATTAAAACTAAGAAAAATTTATAAAACAAGAAATAGTGATATTCGCATGAAAACTAAGTTAACAGATGCTCTGCACTTTAGTTTGAAACAGAAATGGAACTGGGCAGGCCACCTATCAAGATACCAAGATACAAGATGGACATACCAAACAACTAAATGGCACGGCCCAACAGGCAAACGAAGTGTGGGAAGACCAAAGAAAAGATGGGCTGATGATATTATAAACATTGCAGGGGTTAGATGGATGCATGAAGCCAAAGACAGGAAGAAATGGAAAGAAATGGAGGAGGCTTTTACCCATAGAGGGGCCACATAACAAGACACTTTTACTTAAACATATAGTACTAAAAATTGATTGAAAAATTGTTAAGTGGAAATAAAAAGCTATTATAAATAATATAATAATAATAATATAAATTGTCATGTAAACATAAAAAAAAACAAAAAAATTAAGCTCAAATAATAAGATAAGTATTTTGACGAGAGAATCCCGCTTTTTTGCCTAAAAAAATACAAAATCACGCTTTGCCCATAATAAAATCTGGCAATGCTGATATAAACCTTACTTGTGAATCACTCTATCTTCTGAAAAAACCACATCAAAATCCATTGTAAAGTTTCCTAAGCATACATAGGTACAGACAGACAGCGGGAAACAACTTTGTTTTATACTGTGTAGTGATGATAATAGTAGGTAATAAATTGACCCTAGTGTGGTTTCTGTGTTAGAATAAACCACCCCATGATTTTACATAGGTGTTGTGAGAGACAGTTAAGGTGGACTAAGGGATGTGTAATGCACAAAACTCCCCTAAAATACTAAAAGTCATAATCCCTCAATCAATTCGCCAGCAACGGCCATGAGCCCCACAGGGGCTCCCTCTTGCGCAGGTTGCTTAGTTTGTGGTTTTTAAACTGTTTATTAAGGCTGGAGCTCCGCTAGCCTTTATGCCCGGTGAAGTAGCAAAAGCCGCATGGCTATAGATGACAGTCCATCGAAAAAAAAACTAGAATGTAAAGCTGGTGGATGGCCAGCAAGATCTATCATCTCAAGGATACTCACCATCTTACTGCTATCACCAATCGGCATGCCAAGCCTGGTGTTCATGGCAATATCCTTTAAGTACTCTGGCTTGCTAAGGTCGGTTAAGAGGAGACTCATCGTCAGCTGTGGATGTAATTGGGCTGATCAAGAATAAGAAGAAAATTAGATTTTGAGCAAAAGTTTTTTTTTTTACATATGAATATATTATTGCAATCTATCATTATTACCCCAAGGCAGTGTCATGGGTCCAACACTGTATTTGATTTACACGGCAGACCTCCCAACCGCAGCAGGAGTCATCACGGGCACATTTGCTGATGATACAGCAATCCTCGAAATGGACCCATCAACAGAAATTGTATCGCAGAAGCTACAAACTAGTCTCAACCAAATATCTCAGTGGCTTAAAGACTGGCGTATCAAGGCAAATGAGACCAAATCTGTCCAAGTAACATTCAGTACTAGACGGGGAACATGCCCCTCTGTCTCTATCAATGGTGTCCAATTACCACAAAAGGACCACGCTCAGTACTTGGGTGTGTACATGGATAGGAGACTAACATGGTCGAAACACATCCTCACAAAGCAACTAGCCATGGGGCAACAAGTACGAAAAATGAACTGGCTTCTTAATAGAAAGTCTAAACTATCACTTGAAATCTACTATCACTTCGAAGTAGCTATGTTTGTCAAGCAAAATCCATCTCGTTTTGAGCGCCTGGCTGATGTATTCCCAAGGAATAGGCGTGACAACAGCAAATTAGGTCAAGTATCATGTCGAACCACCTTAATGCGTAAGAGCGTTTCTTACATGGCCCCCATTATTTACAATAAATTACCGAGTAGTTGGAAAGCTTTAAATACAGCACAATTTAAGAGTAGATTGCGTAAATTTTTGGTAGATAAAACGTACTACAGTGTAACTGAGTTCTTATCGGAGAAAATATTTGTTAATTAGTGACATCCTGATTTTTTTGAAACTTTGATGTATTACATTTTTTATTTTTGACATTTTGATCTTTGACATTTTGATTTCTGACATTTTGATTTTGTAATTGTAATAATAATGATATTTGTAATAGTAATAGCATGTTAAATGATGTAATGATAATGGTATGATATTCGTAATAGTAATAACATGATATAATATAATCTAATGCTCCTAATTTATATTTTCCTTTTAATACAAAAATATATTTTAAATTAAGTTGATTATTTAAGAATTTTATAATGGTAAAATTTGTCTAAATAAGTGTAACAATAATGATATAAATAATTTCAAGTGTTTGCATGCCGATTGGTAAAATATGGCTGAGCTAAATGTAATTTTAAGAACTATTATGTATTACCCATATTTGCAAAATAAAAATCTAATCTAATCTAATCTAATCTAAAAAAAAAACAAACTTCTTATCTATAAATCCATAATCAAACCAATATGGACATATGGGATACAGCTATGGGGAACTGCAGCGAAGTCTCACACCAACATAATCCAACGGTTCCAGTCAAAAATACTAAGGATGATTACAAATGCTCCTTGGTATGTCACGAACAACAGACTCCATCATGACCTCAATGTTAAAACCGTCACAGAGGAAATTTCTGAAAGAGCCAAAAATTATAAGAAACGCCTTAGTGAGCATCCAAATGTATTGCCTAGCAATCTTATGAATCCACAAACAAATACCAGGAGACTGAAACGGAAGATTCCTCAAGACCTGATTATCTAGACCCCATATAAATAGACCCAGATATAGCTGAGGACTATTCAAGATACATACACCCTCCCACCTTTTGCTGAATATCTAAAATGATAGATTGTAATAAATAAATATGGAAAAAAAAAATCTATCATTATGAGATATTCAGCTATATTTGCAAAAGTAGTCATTGGCTTGCAACATTGCCCATCCACTGATAGGAACGTTAATCAATGTTGATGCCTAGATAATTAAGTCTTGTGTCATCTTTTGTTTAAGTCTGTCACCTGTCGTTCTGAGATTTCCTCCCTTACAGTTTTGATACCCAGTTCACGATGAAGTCTTTCATTAGTTATGTACCAAGGTGCATCTACAATCTGTCTCAGTATTTTTGATTGGAGTCTTTGCGTTATACTGATGTGTGACTTTGCTGCTGTTCCCCAAAGTTGTATACCATAGGTCCATATTGGTTTTATAATGCACTTATAAATATGCAGTTGGTTTTCCAGTGATACTTGAGATTTACCAGTGCATTATTCGCAAGTAAAAGGTCCTATTTATATTTTATTTCACTATATGATTTGGCACTGACTTGTTGACAGCAAAAAAAGCCAAACAGAGCAAAAGTAGGATTCAAATTTGGAAAAGTGCTGTAACATAGCAAACACTAGGTCCAGTATAAAAACAGTTGGGAGGGTTCTTACAGCAGATATTTAACTCATCATCATCATCATCATCAACAGCCACTACTGAACATGGGCCTCTTCCCGGGGGATGGTTATTGCCATAGTCACCACTCTTAGATGGGTTGGTGACCGCAGTATAATATTGTACCACACAAGGAAACGCTGCCCGTTCTTTGATATACGATTATTACAGACTAGCTTCACGCGCGCAAATCGAACCCACAACCTCCAAGATTTAAAGCGAGCAAAATACGCTACGGAGGCTAAGAAAGGTAGCACAAAGGTATTGGTTATTTCTAAAGAAATTCTTCCAGCAGACCTGCGATAGGAAAAAACAAAAATGTTGAGGGACATGTCAGTGACTCGGAAAGCACGTTAAGCGATTGGTCCCGATTGTTATAACATCATATATAATAATCGTATATCAAGGAACGGGCGGCAGCGTTTCCTTGTGTAGTATAACATAATACTGCAGTCACCACGCCTGCCAAGCGTGGTGACTATGGCAAACACTAAGGCCCATGTTCAGCACTGGACGTTAGACGGGCTGATGATGATGATGAATTAGTTTAATCCCCTTAGGGTACGGAACCCTACAACCACCTGCCGCCCTAGGCTCGGCCTCGGGGAGTGGGGACGCCTCCACACTCCGGGCGTCCCTATAACTGGGCAAATGGGCCACCGTCAGTGTAGCACGGGCGCCATATTGGCCGCGGGTACCGTCGGGGGGCCGGAGTGATTCGTGCGTACCCGGCCCCCGCCAACGACGGATCGAAGTGTCCGGGGGGTTTAAGTGGTGTAGGGTCCTCTCCTCGTGGTATGAGTTTAGCATAGCACGCTATGGAGAGGGCGAGTCCCACATATCCCACCGCCAGCGCGCGAATACGCTGCAGCGGCAGTGGGAATGCGTCAATGCATTTCCCTCCGGACAACAAAAAAAAAAACTAAAGAGAAGCTAAAGAGTTCGCACTACTGACATAGTGTTTAACTTAACATATTCACGTGGGAAATAGATCTAATTGATATCTGTAATAGCTAATTATCACGCGAGCATATGATTAGGTGACTAATTTGTACTCTGTAGTACCCACGGTCTGTCCCAGCTAGGGCTGCCACCTTTTTTTTCTAATTTGAAAAGACATAATATCTAGTGTTAATTCCGCTAAAAATGTGTCAATATGCTGTAATTCCCCCTCTCGACCCTTAGTTTGCTAAGAACCATCCGATGCCCTCGTAGACCCGAAGTCCGAGAGGCCCGTGAACTGTAAAGTAGAGCGACAGTGCCACAAAACTCCCCTAAAGAAACTAAAAGCCATAATCCCTCAATTTCCCCGTCAGCGACCGCCCTGAGCCGAGGTCCAAGTCCCACAGAGGACGCCCGCTTGCGCAGGTTGCTCAGTTTGTAGTGTTTAAACCATTTATCTAGGCTGGAGCTCTGCTCGCCTTTATGCCCGGTGAAGTAGCAAAAGCCTCTGGGCAAACTAAAGAAGTCCGTCCGAAAAAAAAACCTGTAATTTTCAACCAGTTTTGCACCGCCCTCCCGCCCGCAAAAATTATGCGCATGCAGAAAGAAAAAATAAAACGTGCAAAAATACAATCACCAGCCGACGACCCGACTTTTTTTATTGTTTTAAATAGTACTTTTTACAAAATGTTGCATAATATACTGGGTGACTTTTTTACTGTCTTGAAAATAATGGGGCGTGATATATGAAATAGACGGCTAAGGCATAGTTATTTTTTTTACTGAGCTAAAATCATCACGATAAAAATATGTACCTAATTAGGTAGTTACGTTACATTAATTAAGATAGGTGCCTATAATACCTAGGCTGCAATCAAATATGAAGGAAAAGAGTGAGAGAAAAAGCGGAATTACCTACTTAGGTACGCATTTTTACGGTAATGATTTTCAATATATGCCAGTAAAAAAAAAAAGACAAAACAACTATGCCATACACATCTATTTTACATACATATCACGCCCTATTATTTTCAAGACGGTAAAAAAAGTCATCCAGTATAGTACTTTGGCAAATTCAGGTAAAAAAATATTACACATTTATTTGAAATAGTAAGTTGTCCTGAATAAATAAATAAAAATAAATAAATAAATTTATTTACTGACAACCTCCGCAGCGAAGCGGTATTTGGATTGCTTTATATCTCGGAGGTCGTGGGTTCGATTCTAAGATTTCTTTCCGGGTCTGGTTGGTTGAGGGACTACCCTCCGTGCCTCGGAAAGCACGTTAAGCCGTTGGTCCCGATTATTATAACATCATCTATAATAATCGTATATCAAGGAACGGGCAGCAGCGTTTCATTGCAGTCACCAACCTGGGCAGTTGGCCCAGCGTGGTGACTATTGCAAATACCTTTCCTCAGGAGGAGGCCCATTTTCAGCAGTGTACGTTATACGAGCTGATGATGATGAAAATGAAGTGTTAGTTCGCTTGAATACGCTAATCTCAAGAATTACTGGTCGGATTCTTAAATTTATATCAAAGTTAGATAGCCCATTTATGTGAGAAAGGCTATAAGCTATATATATAATATATAGATATTCCTTTTTTTTAAAGATTACTAGCAGAGTTTCTAAATCTACTAGTATTCTTGTTAACCCCTCGTGCTAAGCTAACATGCTTGTGTTACGAGTGGGTTCACGTCGGTAATGCAATAGGTGGGGTTCGAACCGGCGACCTCAAGATCACAAGCCCGACGCCCTAGCCATTGGGCTATGGCCGCTTCAAAGTATAGTTATATGTAAGAAATAGTGCAGCAAGTAATATTTGTCCAAGTAAATAAACTACGCGGAATAAATCGCGGGAAAAAGTTATTATATATTAAATCCAGATTCCTACATAACAATCTAGATAAAATCTAGACTTGAAACAAAAAACTAGGCCTCATTCATACATCCTACCAGGATCCGAGAACCGTGGCGCAGTCGGTTGGATGACATAGATTTTTTTTACTTCGATTCCTGTTCGAGTTCTTTGAGAATGTGTAATGTGGTGCTTTAGTTGTTAATGCGAATGTTTGAGATGTGTGTTTGTTTGTCACGAGAAATGTAGTTAACGGATTTAGATGAAAATCCTTTCCTCCTTTATGCCCGGTGAAGTAGCAAAAGCCTCGTGGCTAACTACGTATGTTAATCCGAAAAAAAAATCAGCTAATGATAAATATAGATAAACAACTTGACCTATATTATATCTTTATTATATTATTACAGGTTATTTATTAATTCAATACAATGTTTACAGAGACTCATTGTGTTTATAATTATTATTAATACAGTTAAGATTAAACTCGACGATATCTTGTCTATACATTTAAAAATGAAACCTCCGTAGCGTAGCGGTGTTTGGCTCGCTTTAAATCTCGGAGGTCGTGAGTTCGATCCCCACCTCAGACGGAAAATCTTTTTATCCGATGCCCTCGTAGACCCGAAGTCCGAGAGGCCCGCGAATTGTAAAGTAGAGCGACAGTTGCACAAAACTCCCCTAAAATACTAAGTCATAATCCCTTAGTCTCCTCGCCAGCGACCGCCCTGAGCCGAGGTCCAAGCCCCACAGGGGACGCACTCTTGCGCAGGTTGCTTAGTTTGTAGTGTTTAAACCATTTATTAAGGTTGGAGCTCTGCTCGCCTTTATGCCCGGTGAAGTAGCAAAAGCCTCGTGGCTACCTACGTAAGATAAACCGAAAAAAAATTTATTTAAAAATGAATCATCAGCTCGTATAACGTCCACTGCTGAACACGGGCCCCCTCCCAAGAGAGGGTTTTTACTAAATCACTAAGCTGGGCAGTATTATGTTGTACCACAACGAAACGCTACTGCCCGTTCCTCGAAATACGATTATTATAGATGATGTTACAACAATCGGGACCAACGGCTTAACGAGCTTTCCGAGGCACGGAGGGTAGTCCCTCAACCAACGGGTCTAGTTGATTAAGGGGCTATCTAGAGAAATCTTAGAATTTTTTAACAAATATTGCCTGTCCGTCTTGGGGATCGAGCCCACGACCTCTGAGATTTAAAGCGAGCCGAAACCCGCTACGCTACGGAGATAGCGTAGGTTCATTCTCATGTTATTAAGAGGTAGGTAAAGTTAGTTTGTGACGTTGTAGGGGTGTATCGTAATTAAATCTATGGATCTTCAGTAGATCGATTTTGAAAATTCTTTTACCAATAGAAAGCCACGTCATTTGTGAGTGTCATAGGCTGTAACCCCCGATGCAAGAACGACGGGATGTTATAAGTTTGACGTATCTTTGTGTATGTCTGTCTGTGGCATCGTAGCTCCCGAACGGATGAGCCGAATTTGATTTTTTATTGATCGAAAGTTGAATTAGTCGGTAGTGTTCTTAGCTGTGTTTGATGAAACTCGAGTCAAGATGGCCGCCGCCACAAAATGGCGGAAAATATTTTTTTTATCAACTCCCTCAATATGGATATTAAATGAAAGGTCTTGAATGGTAATGGTTTTTAGATCGGGGTTTTTTTTAATTTAATGAAAATTCTTTTACCAATAGAAAGCCACGTCATTTGTTAGTGTCATGGGCTATATTTTTTGTCAAAGTTTCCACGGGGACAGGATCTACGCGTGTGACACCGCGCGGCACAGCTAGTTATGTATAGAATGCTTAAGATACGTTAAATACTTAGTTTATCACTAATTCTTTACTAACGTCCATTAGGAATTGGTTTTTAAACATGGCGGAGTTTTGTTGTTGTCTTATCTAAATTAGACAACTATTTAACTATCCATTAAGAAATATTTAACCTCAAAATAAGATATTTTGATAGTTATAACAACCTCCCTAGCGGTATTTGGCTCGCTTTAAATCTCGGAGATCGGTTCGATCCCCACTATGTTTTCGGACGGATATACGTAGGTAGCTACTAGGCTTTTGCTACTTCCCCGGGCATAAAGGCGAGCAGAGCTCCAGCCTTAATAAATGGTTTAAAAACGACAAACTAAGCAATCTGCGCAAGTGGGCGTCCCCAGTGGGACTTGGACTTCGGCTCAGGGCGGTCGCTGGCGATGAGATTGAGGGATTATGACTTAATTTTTGAGAGCGAAATACCCACGCCGCGCCGGACAGGAAATGTTTGTGTAAATTCTAAGATTTCTTTCCGGGTCTGGTTGGTTGAGGGACTACCCTCCGTGCCTCGGAAAGCACGTTTAGCCGATTATTGTAACATCATCTAAACTAATATTATAAAGACTGCACCGGTGGCTCAGTTGACTGCACCGGTGGCTCAGTGGTTACAGAAGTTGCTTCTGAGACCTGGTGTTCTGGGTTCGATTCCCACCCGGGACAATTATTTGTGTGAACCACAAATAGTTGTTCTGAGTCTGGGTGTTCCTTGTGTCCGTGAAATGAATGTTTGTAAAGTCCTCCGCGACACAGGGATTTATTTCCCTAGTGCGAGAGTTGTCTATTTAAAAAACAAAAAAAAAGTTTCAAATCTAATTAGGTATGAAAAAAAAATGCCATAAATTATCCTTCATCGCATGCGCTGCGGAAACTATGAATGATACATTTGACAGAACAAAATAATGTTCTACAATATTAAAGAACATATAAATATCTATAAAACCCTTCGCGGTACCGTTTGTCTAACTATAGTAATTATGTAACTATAACTACTTAAATGATCACGTTATTTATATGTTCCTATTAATGTTAATTAATAGAATTAGGCGTTACTTTGCGGAAATCCATATTAATTAATCTAATTTAAAAACACAAAATATCTAGTGTTAATCCCGCTAAAAATGTGTCTTATATGCTGTAATGCTATTTCTGCACGTTCGAGTAGATAATCACCCTGATGATGCTCCGTGGAGGAGCGCAATACGTGTCGGGTCTTCGGCTGGTGATTGTATTTATGCACGTTTTATTTTTCCTTCCTGCATGTTGTGCATAATTTTTGCTGGCGGGAAGGCGGTGCAAAAATAGCATCACAGCATATAGACACATTTTTAGCGGAATTAACACTAGATATTTTGTCTTTTTAAATTAGATTTTTTCTATTAATCCTTATTCAAATAAATTATTTCTCATTAAAGACTGTTTCATTACCTGTAGATAACTTTTTAAATTATTAAAATCGGACAAGACGGGAAAGACTCGACGAACGTTCTCTGACCAAATCGGAGACATCCTCACAAAAGGTCAAATAAGATCCACCCTAAACCGACGTGCTTGTATGAAGAATGTTATGAGAGTGAAGTAAGCGAAAGATGTGTGTAGGGATCGTAGAAAGTGGAGGTCCATTGTCTCTGCCTACCCCGCTGGGTAACAGGCGTGAGCTTATATATGTATATATGTAAAATCGGCCAATGCATTCAAAAATATTATGAGTTTAAAAATGTGAAAATAAAATATTAATGTAAGCCGTGACACTGCAACAGCAAGACATTTCTTTCTGTAAGATTTCGTGATAAGTGAGTGACCTTTCGCTTTATATAAATAGATACATATTTTGTTTATATATTTATATACATATATATATTTAAAACATTTGCTATCTTAATGATATGTCATTAACCTTATAGTGATTAAAACATATTGACTTTAGAGTATTATAATACGTAGTTTTTTTTTACTCGAACAATTCCCGCTCTAGGAAATAAAATGGCGGTCTGGTTTGGTGGGGGCATTTCCTTTATTAACTGGTAATACCCTTTTATTTATTTATTTTTGTCCGGTGTGAAATGCATGTGCGTATTCGCGCGCTGGCGGTGGGATATGTGGGACTTGCCCTCTCCATAGCGTGGTATGCTAACTCATACCACGCGGAGATGACCCTACACCACTAAAACCCCCCGGACATCCGTCGTTGGCGGGGGCCGGGTACGCACGAAGCAATCAGGCAGAGATTGCTTCGTACGTCTCCCTACAACCTCTCAAACAATTCACAAACTACCTCTTTATTATATTAGTATTAATATAGTTATTTCGATTTATATACTAGTACATATATAAATTCAAGAGTTTGTTTGCTTGAACGCGTTTATCTCAGAAACTAAAGGTCCCGATTTGAAAAAATCTTTCAGTGCTAAATAGCTTATTTATTGAGGAAGGCTAAATAATGAAGTTCCCACGATAATGGGAGTTACGCGGGTGAAACCGCGCATAGGAAACTAGTTTAAAATATTTTTTGCATGTAACCTACTCGAACAGATTGTCACCGCGCCATCGGCATGTCTATGGTTTTTATATTCTCTTTGCCGGTTTCGGCGGGAAATGCGGTCGTCATATGTATTTTTTCTTCTACATTATCTACAAAAACTCTGTCAATATTAGCTGCTTGAAATACACATATTAATAACAATTGTCGCAATATTTATTGAATTAATCATCTGATACTCCCCAACATTCTTATCAAAGTCATTGTTAAACGAATTAAACGAAACGAATTAAACTATATGTATTCAGCACTTAAGTATTCACATACACTTGTACTTGTCAATTATACACAATGAAATATGATTAATATAATTATATACAAAATATCGCAACTGAAATCTATTGCGGATTAGCTAATGTTACTATGCTACCCTATTTCTTTTACTTTTTGGTCCAACCTATGCATAAGGTTGCCTGGAAGAGACCGCTTAGGCCGCCGATTGCAAAATATAATTAGGATAATTCTCATATTATGTTACCAAAGTTTAATCGGCCATAGCCCAATGGCTAAGGCGTCGGATTTGTGATCTTGAGGTCGCAAATCCGACGTGAACTCACTCGTAAAACAAGCATTTTAGCTCAGCACGAGGGGTTAACAAGAATACTAGTAGGTAGACTGCAAAATTCTGCTAGTAATTAAAACAAAAAAAAAGTTACTCTATTATTTTATATTTTGCAATAAAGTGTAGGTACTTCTTGTTCTTCGTCTTCTTCTGGTGGTCTGTCTGTCTGTCTGGTATCACGTCATTAGTCTAGTTTAGTTTAGTTGAGTGTATAATTTCCGCACTTAGCCTCTTTATTTTTTTTCGGACGAACATAATTATGTAGTTAGCCCCGAGGCTTTTGCTACTTCACCGGGCATAAAGGCGGGCAGAGCTCCAGCCAAGATAAATGGTTTAAACACTACAAACTAAGCAACCTGCGCAAGAGGGCGTCCCCTGTGGGACTTGGACCTCGGCTCGCTGACGGTCGCTGACGGGGAGATTGAGGGATTATGGCTTTTAGTTTCTTTAGGGGAGTTTTGTGCAACTGTCGCTCTACTTTACAGTTCGCGGGCCTCTCGGACTTCGGGTCTACGAGGGCATCGGAAGGTTCTTAGCAAACTAAAGGTCGGGATGGCGAGGTCGCGGGCGCACTCTTCTCCGGCGGGTCGGATGCACTTAGCCTCATGAATGGGCCATTGTACGTGAGAAGATACGATAATTCATACCATCCCAACTCCAGGCACAAGTCAAGGAGTTGTCTTATGTTTTTCAGGACCTCTCCGTTGGTCTCTGGATTGTTTAGATGCTCTGTGTGCTGGTCGCTTACGCTCTCACAGTGTAGAAAAACGTGAGCCGGTGTTTCTTCAGCACTCATACAGCCCCTTAGTGTAGTATCACGTCATATGTATAGTGATAACGTTACGTGAAGCCTCCCGTTCATTGAAGGTCAATGGACCAGGCCATGATGTTCGATGATACATGACGATTTAAAGCTATGTGTGGTAAAGAGAGCTGCCTCGTTTAATTACATATGTTTAGCCTGTAGGCTCTATAGCAAGTGAACCATAGCGACTTACTTATGTTTGTACAGTAGCGATAAAGAATCTGCCGTGTTGTTTCCCCCATATCTTCCCATGGGTATCGTAAGGCTACGTCTCGTATTGTTGTTAACCCCTCGTGCTAAGCTAACATGCTTGTGTTACGAGTGGGTTCGCGTCGGTAGTGCAATGGGTGGGGATCGAACCGGCGTCCACATGATCACAAGTCCGACACCTTAGCCATTGGGCTACGGTCGATTAATCTAACAAAGGTATCACATAAGTAGCTGAAACATTGTTAAAATTACTTGATCTTACAGATTTTTTTATCAATCCGTCTGTCGTTCGATAAAGATGCCTCAAAGGTGGTCTAAAATCAACTTCCAAGAATCCGGCCAAAGTCTAAGCGACATCCACCTGAGGGCACCCTTAGGGTTAGGACCAACGCTCAGGGTGCCACTGGAGTAAAGAGTAGATTTACGAACAGTGGTGATGATCGCTGGCACGGGATCACAGTTCGGGGGATTATAATGTTTCCTTTTGTTTCAGATAGCAAGTATGTTGCACTCCCTGCTGCTTATCAACGCAGTAGGGTGCGTCCTCTCCGTGCCTCTGCAGGTCAGCGTCGAGGAACAAAAATGTGGATATAAGGTATACGTTTTTGTTTCTAACCCCTGACGCAAAAACGACGCGGTGTTATAAGTTTGACGTGTCTCTGTGTGTGTGTGTGTGTGTGTGTCTGTCTGTTTTGCATCGTAACCCCCGAACGGATGAACCGATTTTGATTTAGGTTTTTGTTGTTTGAAAGGTGAATTATTCGGGCGTGTTCTTAGTTATGTTTGATGAAAATCAAAATGCCGCCACAAAATGGCGGAATATATATTTTTAACAACTCCCTCAATATGGATATCAAATGAAAGGTTTTGAATAGTAGAATAATGAACACTAGACTGAAAGGGAATGAGGTGTATTAACTAACGAGATGAAATCTAAAAAATCGAAAAATATTCGTTTATTTCAAAGGAAGTTTTTTAAATTTAATATTTTTTCTTTTTTTATTACAACACCCGCACTACTACCATTAATCCCTGTGTTTTGGGACTTTACATGGACAAAATTCTCGGACACAAAGCGCAACTAGAATCAGAATAATATTATTATCTGTGGTTCACACAAATAATTGTCCCCGGTGAAAATTTAACCCAGAACAACACCTGGAGTTTTAAGTATACATGTATGTGATGGCTGGAGAGGGAGAGGAAGGCAAAAGAAAAGATGGACGGATTGTGTGAAGAGTGATATGCAAGAAAAGGGAGTTAGTGATAGTGTGACGGGTGACAGGACGGAATAGAAGAAACAAACGTGTTGCGCCGACCCCAAGTAATCTATACTAATATTATAAAGCTGCAGAGTTTGTTTGTTTGTTTGTTTGTTTGTTTGTTTGTTTGAACGCGCTAATCTCAGGGACTACTGGTCCGATTTAAAAAATTCTTTCAGTGTTGGATAGTCCATTTATCGAGGAAGGTTATAGGCTATATTTTATTTTCAAAAAAGTTGGGGATCCGTAAGAAAATTGCGTTTTTGTAACCCAAGGTGTAAAAGCGAAAACCTATTTATGCGTGCGCTGCAAAAACTATTGACAATAGAACAAAATGATGTACTACGGGTTTGTAGGTCTTATTAAGATCTACAAAAAAGTCCGCGAGAGCATATATCTAACTATCATAGTTTAGTCACAATAACCGCTTTTATGTTCATAAAAAAATATTAAATCGTCTGAAGAAAGAAACTACGTTAAATGTATATCGTTATATTAATCCTTATCCAAATTAAGCATAATGTTA
Organism: Nycteola revayana; assembly: GCA_947037095.2. Lineage (NCBI taxonomy): Eukaryota > Metazoa > Arthropoda > Insecta > Lepidoptera > Nolidae > Nycteola > Nycteola revayana. The sequence goes on along the minus strand of OX344859.2, from coordinate 18,325,816 downwards.
TTAAAGGTATTTATGTAGAAGTAAAAAACTTTTTGTTTTATTCCAATCGGACATTTCGTTGAGAAATTATCACGAGTATAAATACGCAAGGAATTGGTACCTAATAAAGAGTTATTTGCCGTAATAGATAAAGCTGAAGAGTTTGTTTGCTTGAACGCGCTAATCTCAGCAACTACTGGTCCGATTTGAAAAATTCTTTCAATGTTAGATAGCCCATTTGTCGAGGCTATAAAGTTTTTATGGGAACGGGAGTTACGCGGGTGAAACCGCGCGCGGAAAGCTAGTATGGGATAAAGGCAGGAAGAAGAATACCACTTGGTGTTCTGCGTTCAGAAACGACTGCCGTTACCACTGAGTAGGGTTGCCAACTATACTGTCAAAAACAGTATTATACTGTTTTTCACTACATTAATAAAATACAAACTAAAAGTAACTAATTAAAAATAAAATAACTTTTCACTACATTATACTTTTTGCTGTTGAACAAAGATAAAGTATTCAAAATGACAATTCAAAATACTGTTTTGAGCGTCAAAATGTTTAACACTATGTTAAGCATTTTGACGCTTATGCTATTGGTATTGTCAAATTTTCAAGCCTGTGACGTGTACATACTGTTCTTTTTTTTTTTAATTCTGTTCAATATTCTTCTCAATCCTAAATATACTTTATACTTCTGGTCTACGAGGGCATCGGAAAGTTATTTGTAAACTAAGGGTCGGGACGCTGCCAAGCGTTGTAACTATATATCAGAGGCATATGTTCAGCAGTGGAAGTTACACGGGCTGATGATAATATTGAGGCCTAAGTAAGGGTCACAACAACCCTTATCGTCCCTGCAATCTCCACAGGCGCCCTTTCTTTGCAAACCTTCTATATTAAGTTATCTATACTAATATTATAAAGAGAAAAGATATTATTGTTTGTTAGCATTGAATAAGCTCCAGAACTACTGTACTGATTTCAAAAATTCTTTCACCATTGGAAAGCTACATTCACCCTGAGTGACATAGGCTGTATTTAATCATGATGTTCCCACGGGAACAGGAGTTATGCTGGTAAAACCGTGAGCGTCAGTTTGTAATAAATAGAGACGTTTAACTTATCAGAGGCCATAGTTCAAGAGTTATCAGCCTTTGTTTACGAGATAATGATAAGTAATATACTAGTTGTGCTATTATATTGTTTGCTTAGTGTTGCTATTTGACGTAGTATGCGTTGAAACCTTGTTATTAATGACGATGATGATGAACATGATCAGGTTGGTGATGGTAATAAGACTGCTGACGGCGAGGAAAACGATGATGATAATGAGGACGATATAATTAATAGAATCAGGCGTTACTTAACGGAAATCCATATTAATCTAATTTAATTGAATTCCGCTAAAAATGTGTCTATATGCTGTAATGCTATTTCTGCACCGCCCTCCCGCCCGCAAAAATTATGCACATGCAGGAAGGAAAAATAAAACGTGCAAAAATACAATCACCAGCCGAAGACCCGAAGAAGAGCCGAATGAGGACAATGATGAGAATGATAATGATGTTGTCAAAGAAGGTGTTGATAATAATTATGATAAAGATAATTACGATTAGAATGATGATAAAGATGATAAAGATCAGGATGATCATGAAGATAATGATGGCAAGTAAGATGATGGTAATAATGAAGATGATGATGATCAGGATGATGTTGATGATTTTAGAGTACGATAATGATGATGAATGCTACTAACTACTTTCTGCTTTCAGAGCTGCCACGAGACCCCAGCAGGAGTGCTGAACGTGCACATCGTACCACACACACACGATGACGTCGGCTGGCTGAAGACTGTAGACCAGTATTATTATGGGAGTAAGTGTTTTATATCTATAATAAACCTACATACATGAAGAAGTTCCCAATGACATACAGACGCACGCACAGCTGTTACCGCCAGTAGTAGAAACGTGTAATTGCGCAGGTGTTTTCATTCAAAATGCGGACGCTCACTAAGGGATTAAAAACAAAAATTACCCTAAAGGGATCGAATACTTGTAAAGTATCAAAACAATCTTTAATTTAGCAACGATTTTGATAAAACTTGAAATTCAAGGTCTTAAAGAAAATAATTGAATCTGTGTTTCATGGATTATTGGAATTCAACAAAATAGGGGTTGAAAGTTTCAATGGGAAATATATAAACATCTACTCCAATTTCTGTGAAATTTAGTATCCGAGCTCTTAAATATTAATAACAAGTATTTTCAGGTTATTTGGAAAGCATACATCCATCCATCCATCTGTCCGTCCGTCCATCCATCCATCCATCCATCCATCCATCCATCCATCCATCCATCCATCCATCCATCCATCCATCCATCCATTCATCCATCATTGGTAGTTAGTATTAGTAACGTTCCCTAATCACTCTGTGACAACCTCCGTAGCGTAGCGGTAATTATTTTTTTTTTTTTTTTTTTTTATAAATATTAATTAGCTCGCTTTAAATAGCGGAGGTTCAATCCCCACACCGGATAAGAAATCTTTGTGTAAATTCTAAGATGTATTCCGGGTCTGGTTGTGAGGGACTACCCTCCGTGCCTCGGAAAGCCGGATTAAGCCGTTGGTCCCGATTGTTATAACATCATCTATAACAACCGAACCAGGGAACGGGCAGCAGCGTTTCCCCTGTATTACAACATAACGCTGCGGTCACCAATCCGCCTGGCAAGCGTGGTGACTATGCAAAAACCCTCCCTCGGGAGGAGGCCCATGTTCAGCAGTGGACGTTATACGGGCTGATGATGATGATGAATCACTCTGTTCTTAATTCTACGATCATTGAATTTTACACCAATCATACTCAGTGATCTCATTTCCACATCATCTATTTATTTATAGCATGTTCATATTTTTTATACTCAATTTCCAGGTCGCAACAACATACAGAAAGCTGGTGTTCAATATATTATAGATTCTGTCATCAAGGAGCTATGGGAGGATCCGAAACGAAGGTAATTTGAAGTTAAAGCCTCGATATCTCTAGTCTATACTACTAATAAGTATGTTTGTAACGAATTGGCTAAAAAGTACTGGACCGATTTAAAAAAATCTTTCACCATTTTTTTTTATTTATTGCTACAATCTGTCGCAATGCTGGAACATTAAGCAGTATATTAGTCGGGATTTCTAATGGCATGCTCGGTATGTGACCTCTGTCACATTGTACTTCACGGGAATTTATTTAAGTGAGTCCTGGGGTATTTTCCGTTTTAGTCCACGAGTTGTTTGGGCTTCTTCCATTAAGACTTTTGCAAGGCGGTTTGGGTGGTTGGTGATCCGTTTCTTATACGATTTTGTATACTGCAGAATTTCTTGTCGAACTGTATTGACTTGCAGGTCGTGATGCAACTGTTCGTTTGTGACATACCATTTCACCATTTGAATGCTACATTATCACTGATCAATATAGGCTATATTTAATTATGAAGTTCCCACGGGAACGGGAGTTACGCGAGCGAAACCGCGCGCGGGAAGCTAGTAATATTATAAAGGGGTAACGTTTGTGAATCGTTTGTGAGGTTGTAGGCACTATATGTTAGATCCAACTTGTCAGAATACACCGCGCATAATCAAGTACACTCACATAACACAAGAAACGCGGGTAAGCTTACAGCGGTTAAACGGTCGCTTACAAAGTCGTCCAAATTCACACATGTAATGGGTCCTAAAGTGTATAATAACTTGCCTGAAAATATTATCACTGCTCCAAATTTTTCTTGTTTTAAGTCTCGTCTAAAACGGTGGCTTGTTGAGCAAACTTTTTACAATTATGACGAATTTGTAACTTCTAGATTTTAATTGACATGGCGAGATGCCCGACTATCTATTGTACTCCGACGCTATTAATAAGTATTTTGACATTATGATTTACCTTAAGATTTGTAGTCCTAGACATTATTAGATATATATTATGACTTAACTGTGACATTTCAATATTGACATTAAGCATTAGTGATGAATTTAGATTTATGTAAAATACAATTAATTTAAAATGTTTACTTATAACTTTGACATGTAAAATAACTTTACCAAAATAAATGAATATGAATATGAATAGGGGGTAATCTCTGGATGTACTGTACCGATTTTGTTAATTCTTTTAAAAATAGATATATTTTAAGTCGGGGTTCACGGTAAGTAAGTGGGTCAAACCGCGGGACAGAGCTAGTACCTATATACTGGGTGACTTTGTTTACCGTCTTGAAAATAATAGGGCGTGATATGTATATGAAATAGATGTCTAAGGGATAGTTGTTTTTTTTAACTAACAGATTGAAAATCGTAACGTTAAAAATGTGTACCTAAGTAGGTAGTTACGCTGTTTCGCTCACTCTTTTCATTCATGTGTGATTGCGGTCTAGGTATTATAGGCACCTATTTTATTATTATGCACGCGCTATGTAGGGTGTATTTCTTTAAAGTAATTTTATAGTTTTGCGAAACCCTAATTACCGAAATACAGTACAAATATACTGTGGTCTATAGATTCTATTACATTTACACAACACACTATATTATTATCAAGACGATAAACCCAGTATATGTAATTTAAAACCATCTTCTGTGCTACCTACGAGGTTTATGAAACAGATATCCGAACAATCAAATCGATCGTTTCAAATGAGAGTCACGCAATGAATGTCCGCCCTTTTTTAAATCATCATCATCATCAGCCCGTATAATGTCCACTGCTGAACATGAGCCTCCTCCTGGGAGAGGGTAGTTGCCATAGTCACCACGCTTGGCAGGCGGGTTGGTGACCGCAGCATTATGTTGTACCACACAAGGAAACGCTGCTGCCCGTTCCTTGATATACGATTATTATAGATGATGTTATACCAATCGGGACCAACGGCTTAACGTGCTTTCCGAGGCACGGAGGGTAGCCTCAACCAACCAGACCCGGAAAGAAATCTTAGAATTTACACAAAGATTTTCTGTCCGGCGTGGGGATCGATCCCACGACCTCCGAGATTTAAAGCGAGCCAAATACGGATACGCTACGGAGATAGTCGCTTTTTTAAATTGAATCGCTAAATCACGTGACAAATGTCAAGTAGGCATTTGCGTTAGCGATTTTCTGTAAGCGATCGCTCCGCTGTAGTGGCATTTTATCTAGGCCAGAGGTCGCCAAACAATTTTTGTTTAAACTTTTAGACTCCTTGAAATACTGAACTGATTTCTGTGGACCCGGGTCGCTGCATTTCTTTTGTATTACATACTTATCACTAGTGAACCCGTTTTTGTTGTACGCCACCCCGTCCCCGGGGGTCTGGACCACTTAAGAAATGACTGGTATAGACCCTCAGGGTAGAAGGGGAAAACCAATCAATAATATTATATAACTCTCGGGACTTATTTATTTCAGATTCATATACGTAGAGACAGCCTTCTTCTGGAAGTGGTGGGTCCGTCAAACAGAGGATGTGCAGCAGAAGGTCCATACCCTGGTGAAGGAAGGCAGGTTGCAATTCGTGGGGGGTGCTTGGAGTATGAACGATGAAGCGAACGTACACTATCAGACCACCATCGATCAGTTCACTTGGGGGTTGAGGTGAGGATACTGTTCGTTTTTTTGTAACTGTACTGTCTGATTTGTTACTGCAGTTTCTGATTTGTTATTGCTATGACCGATTAAGGATATCGTTACTTTAACGTCCATTTTGTTGATACACTGTCCGTTTTGTTACTATAGGGTCCGTTGAGTTACTACTAATTTGTGAGGATAATGTTACCGTTTTTGTTTCTGTATTGTCCGATTTGTCACTGCAATGTCAGATTTGTTATTGCAGTGTCCGATTAATTACTATAGTGTGCATTTTATTACTTTGTATATGTGTTACAAAATTGATAGGCAGTTCAATTTTTTAACACGTTTTATATATATAAATAGATTTTACTTTACTAATTTCGTGACTTTTTAACATTACTTATGACCATTGAGTTACCAATAGTTTTCTTACGTTCACAAGAATTTTAATGCCTCCACTTTGTTACTAACCTTTGCGTTACCACTTTATTCCCTTTTTTATCTTACAGTAAATTGAATGAAACCTTCGGACACTGCGCTCGTCCCCGCGTGGGGTGGCAAATAGACCCTTTCGGTCACTCCAAAGAGTTTGCCTCCCTCATATCTATGATGGGGTACGATGGTCTCTTCCTGGGAAGAATAGATTACCAAGATAAGATAGCGAGGAAAAGAGATAAAAGGATGGAGATGGTTTGGAGAGGAGATGAGGCTTTGGGTAAGTTATGAAGTTGGCAAACTAGCATACGGTCCATCTGATGGAATGTGGTAACCGTAGCCTAGTGTAATAACTTCCTATCTTAGTGTTAGTATTTACACGTGCCTGCGACCCCACTTAATGTACTGAATCTTTAATTAATATTTTACTGCGTCAGCTGTTGATCTTCGTTTGCGAGTGTTTATCTTCTTACACGTCTTAAATATTATTGTACTAGCTTCACATGTCATCCGGGGATAGTGTAGCTTTCCAACGGTGAAAGAAGTTTTCAATTCGGTCCAATACTTACGGAGCCTATTCAATACAAAACAAACAAGATAGATAATAATATAATAATAATAATAAATTTATTTATTTTCATTGGTGCACAAATTTATACAGTAGGTACAATACATTTAAATAATCTAGGTAATACAATATGGTGCCTGTATAGAATTAAATCTGTGCCACAGGCGCTATGGGCACTTGATTAGTATAAAATAATGATCTTATTTATGTAATTTTAACAATATTTATTATAGACATAAAACTATGCATATAATTAACTAAACATTAAATAAAAATACTTATCTACTTAAAATACTTCAAACAGTAATATGAAACCTATTTTTATTTGACGACAGTCAGCAAATCTTCCGTGCGCTCATAATTTAGTGTTTGTAAATATTCGCAAACTCGCGTTTTAGATTTTGCATAGTTTAGGTCATATATTGATGTTTCTTTGTTTATTTTATTATACAGATAGGGACCCAAAAATGCAAAAAACCTATTAGTATAAAGAAACTTTGAAACAGAGCTACATGAACAGACAATATCTTTCCGTCTCTTGGTGTTAGTAAGGTAAGGGTTATAAGTAAGTGCAGCATGCTGTTTTAGCACAGTGTACAATACAAAAAGTTGACGAACTGTTAGCACTTTACAAGATTCATATAGTTGGCATGTAGGGAAACGATACGGTCGGCGAGTGGCCACTTTTAGGATGGCTCTCTGCGCTCGTTCTATAGACATTATCACTGATTTTGCTATTCCACCCCACGAAGTAATGCAGTATTGGATTATGGATTGACACAGTGCCTTATACATTTGTATAATTAGTTTATGATCTGCAATATAGCGCAATTTCTTAAATATGAATAGTAGTTTCCGTACTCTAGATGTTAAGGCGGCGATATGTTGTTTATAGGAAAGGGTTTCGTCCAGAATAACCCCCAAGTACTTAATGTTAGTAGCGTTGTCGATTGCCGGGCAGGTGCATGTGTTATTTGCAATATTGCAACAATTATGTGCATATAAACGAAATGGATTAGTAAATGTTTGCGGTTTACGCATATAAAATTTTACGAATTTAGTCTTTTCAACATTTAAAGTTAGTAGATTTTGTTTAAGCCAGTTATTTACTAAATCAAACCCTTGTTGTGCATAGTCCTGAACTTCCGTATTGGTGCTAGCGGAGAAAAGTAGAGCAGTATCGTCTGCATAAGATACAATAGAGCCATGTTGTAGGTTGAGGTTACAGAGATCATTTATGTACACAAGAAAGAGGGTTCCTCCGAGAACACTACCTTGTGGGATTCCAAATTGAGGTAGTAGCATTTCGGAACTGATAACGCTATCAATTTTGACACATTGATATCTATCACGTAGGTAGTCCTTAAATAGTTTTAATTGCGTGCCTCTTATGCCTAAGGCCTCCAATTTTTTTAAAAGCAATGGGATTGATATCGTGTCAAATGCTTTTGCCAGATCTAGGAAGATTCCAATTACTTGCTTACTTTGACCAAGCTGCTCTGAGATGAAATTGGTTAATTTGTGTACTGCATCTGCTGTAGATGACTTTGCTCTGAAACCAAACTGATTGGGGGAGAAGAGGGAGTTCTTTTCTATAAACGAAACTAATCTATTGTTTATAATTTTTTCAAGTACTTTCGAGATAGCAGGAAGTATTGAAATAGGTCTATAGTTAGTTACTAGGTCTTTCTGACCTGATTTGTGAATAGGAATTACAACCGCCTTTTTAAGGCATTTCGGAAAGATTCCTTCAGAAAGGCATATTCGAAAGAGGTAGGTTAACGGAGGTATCAGGATATGCTTAAAGGTTTTTAGAATCTTAGTGCTGATATTATCCCACCCAGTTACAGAGCTATTATTTAACGATGTAATAATTCGTTCAACTTCATTTTCATCCGGTTCTAACATAACAAAGGATTTACCACTATTAAGATATGTTGGCACGGTTGACCCAGATTTGTTTTGATGAAGACTATTCTGGTTTTTAATTTGTTCAGCTAATTTTACACCAATGTTTACGAAGAAACTATTTACATTGTCAGCGGAGGATAACGGGGTAAGATCTGTATGTAATAAATCCGTATCGCAATTATTTTGTTTGGTGGTAAAAGTGACAGATTTAACATATTTCCATAATTGCTTGGTGTTATTGCCAGCTTGCGATATTTGAGATTTATCGTACTCAATTTTTATTCTTTTTAAAAGGCTATTACAGAAGTTTCTGTACCTTTTATATATTTTTTGTAGGATTAAATTGTTAGGGTTTTGCTTAGCTCTATTATGTAGTCTATCACGGTGCCGAATACACCTTACAAGGCCTGTAGTTATCCATGGTTTTATAGGATATTTTTTCTTACTTAATGTTATTGTATTGGTGTTGTCTAAAATAGCCGCTTGTACCTTGTCGATAACATAACACATAGAAGCGGCAGCATCAGCACATTTGTAAACTGGGCTAAAGTCAATATTGCATAAATCACGTTCAAGGTTAGTCATATTAATATTCGATCGTTTTTGCGGTCGCATAAAACGTTTAGATTGCATTAATTCAAGCGTAAACAAAATCGCGCAATGGTCTGTAATTGTTGAATTTGTGACAAGTGTTAAACACGGAAGCCTAGTTTTGAGCATGACGTGATCTAAGCATGACCCACTTTGATGAGTAGCAAATGTGTGTGAAGGCAAAATCCCATGGTATGCACAAAGATTTAGGTAGTCTTGAGTACCCGCGTCACAATTATCAGCATTTATGTTTATGTTTAGATCGCCAATGATTACAATAGTGGGAAAAGATGATAGGGTCTGTAGAATACTATCTAAAGAATTATTAAATACATCCAAATTTCTAATGGAAGGAGACCTATAAATCGTAACAATAGCAATTTCAGATCCTATTTTAATGATGATACAGTTGAATTCTTTGACAGTTTGCTCTTCGACTAAGAGATGCAAAGCTTCTTTTGTGTAAACCACTATGCCATCATTCTGGTTTAAATATAAAGTAGATTTAAAACTATTGTAGCCTGGTAATATAGGGATATTTCCATTTCTATTTGAAAGCCAGCATTCCGTGAGGATTATTATGTCGCACTCAGTATGTAATCTATGCAGGAAAATGTTAAGACTATCTATGTTTTTATATATACTGCGAATGTTTTGGGTTAATATTGTTAATGGATTTTTGAATTCGGAAAGATAATGTCTGCAATTTTCAGTATCACTCATTCTCGATATGTAGATCGTACTATCATCTATGTCTTGAATTAGTTGATTAGCCATAAAAATTAAATTAAATTGAGTTTATAAGTTAGGTCAAAAATAAAAAAAGAATGGGCAGCGCTCTTAGGCGCCATCATTGTAATCTATAGAATTAATGTACCTCGATTCTGCTATCTTCTTCGCTGGGCATTCGAGGTCACCAGTTTTGTGGCTACTTGGTTTTTTGAAACGGAAGCATGTGGCACATTTCGGCACCTCATTCTTCTTGGTGCAATCTTTGGTCTCATGTCCAAGTTCTCCACAATGTCCACATGTGTATGTAGTCTCGCGACAAGTCTTAGCCGCATGTCCATATTGTTGGCACTTGAAACATCGGGTCACAAGGGTGAAGTCACGTACGGGGCAGGATGTCCAGTTGATGAAGACTCTCTCCTGGTTGATTAGGGCCTTCCTAATATGGGCAGTAACCTCAATGATGAAGTTGCATGTCAGTGCATCCTTTTTGCCTGACTTGTGGCTTAACTTTATGCTAGACAAGAAGGACTCTCGTGACAGATTAGGAAGCTTATCCGCCAGGTTTTGCTCGTATATGCAATCATATACTTCTTGGTCTCTGAGGGCTGACGGAACACCTATGACGATTATTCTAGGTCTTCTTTTATATGGCTCTTCTACTTTCAATCCGGAACTACTCAGCTGAGTCGATTTCCTAAGTTTCTCAAAGATAGATAGCACTACCGTCCCCCTTAGAGACGTGTTCCAAAGAGATTAATAAATTTCGATGATCGGTAGGGTTCCACCGTAGCCTAATTGGTTAAGGCATTGAGGGCTTTACCCGAAGATGCAGGTTCGAATCCTGCGGGTGGTCGAATTTTATTAATCTCAATTTTGAAATATAGGCTATATTTTGTTATGAAGCTCCCACGGGAACGGTAGTTATCGAGTGAAACCGCGCGCGGAATCTAATAATACATAAATTAAATCAAAAGCATCGTGGAAAACAACCTCCGTACCGTAGCGGTATCTGGCTCGCTTTAAATCTCGGAGGTCGTGGGTACGATCCCCACGCCGGACAAGAAATCTTTGTGTAAATTCTAAGATTCCTTTCCGGGTCTGGATAGTTGAGAGACTACCCTTCGTACCTCGGAAAGGACTTTAAGCCGTTGTTCCCGATTGGATTCCCGATCGCACACTTTTCACTAGTCTAGAAATAAGGGTATAGTTAAGGATAGATAAATTAAAACAGTTTTGGCCCTTCGAACATATTGAAAAAATCGTGATGGCCCTAAGGCGTCAAAGTTTAGAGACCCCTGCTTTAAAACATAGGGAGTATCAGTCATCATCATCAACAGCCCGTTTACGTCCACTGCTGAACATGGGCCCCCTCTTAACAGACCTTGGCAAGCCAGGATCGTAGAGGGATATTGCCATAATCACCACGCTTGGCAGACGGATTGGTGATCGCAGTAAGATTAACCTTGGGCTAATAGACGCTGCTGCCCATCCATATTTCCCTTAGTCACCTTTTACGACACCCATGGGAGGACATGGGGTGGTCTATTCTAAGCCGGAAACCACACGGAGTCAGTCATGTTTGAGTGCAAAATCTTTTTCTTCCAGGCAAACCATCTGACATTTTTACTGGCGTATTGTATAATACATACTCTCCGCCTCCCGGGTTCTGTTTTGATGTGTTATGTAACGATGAGCCTATTATTGATGACCCGGATTCACCCATGTTCAATGTGGATACTAAGGTATGTATTTATATAAATTATGTACACTGTGTTACTTTTTTACCGTCTCGATAATAATATGGTGTTGTGTAAGTGGAATAGAATCTATAGATCACAGTATATCTGTACTAGTATTTCGGTAATTAGTTTTGAAAATCGAATAAATTATTTAAAAGAAATACACCCTACATAACGCATGCATAGTAATAAAAAGGTGCCTATACCTAGGCCACAATAGTGAGCGAAATAGCGTTACTACCTACTTAGGTACGCATTTTTATAGTAACGATTTTCACTCGATGTCGAAAAAAGTCACACAGCATACACCGTGAATTTTAGTCTTTTGCTAATACTCAGCGACACGATATTATTGTTGGTAGTACAATCGATCTATGTATAAACGAAATAAACGACATTTATTCAGCACTTAGGTATATACATACACTTGTACTTTTGTCAGTTATACACAATTAAATATGATTAATATAATTACATACAAAATATCGCAACTCAAATCTATTGCGGTTTTAGCTAATGATCTGTCAGTCAGTCTAGTATCACGTCTAATAAATATAATTCAAATCTTAATATAATTTAGTTAAGTAGAAAGAGGCACGTCTTTAAACAATATTTTTACGTATAAGCGACACACCCTTAATCGGCTATTACCACGGATCAGGGCATCGCTAATGCTATGAGAAACATTACTGTGAATTATATAAAAAAAAGGGAGTGATCACTGGCACGGACTACAGGCACTGGATCATCGGATTGGGACAGGCGATCTATCCGGCGAGGATCCTAGCCTAGCTAACCTGCAGGTTACTCTAGCTATTTAAGTGGACGGCCCGGAGAAGTAAAATCGGAAAAAAACTATACACTATTACAATAGCATTCAACATTACAGATTAAAGTGAAAACATGGAACCTGTGTTATTACAACCTAGATTATCTTGTATTGGAAGGGACTAGAGCTCGTTTTGTCTTGTACATTTATCAATTGCCGTTTCATTAGGGAGACTGTTTTATAAATAACGTATGTCTTTTCTAAAAGATTAATGTTACGTGTCGATAGTATTACTGATGGCAAATCGTCCCGACAATTATTGGAAAAGACTCAACATCACAGTGTATGTCAATATAGGATCTTGTGCCAGCGATCATCACCACTGTTCGTAAATCTTCTCCTTACTCCAGTGGCACCCTGAGCGTTGGTCCTAACCCCTGAAGTGTGTCCCCAGGTGGATGTCGCTTAAACTTTGGCTGGATTCTTTGAAGTTAATTTTAGACCTGTTACCTTTAAGGCATCTTACTTTAATGTGTACATTTGTCATTTATCGGACAGACTTATTAAAAAATATGTAAGATCAAATAATTTTAACAATGTTTTCAGCTACTTAAGTGATACTTTTGTTAGATTTAGTCTTATACAGTGTAATCGACAAGTACAAGTGTATGTAAATACCTAAGTGCTGAAAAATCAAATGGGATTCGCATACAATAGATTATTTAAGAAAAAATCTTGCAATTAACAAACAACATAAAAACGGTCCTTCTTTGACAATATTTTTCTTAATTACTTTTTGGAAGTATTTACTTAATTATTGCGAAGTCTTATAAAGATTTAATAAATTGATAAAGCTCGATGAAATCCTAAAAGTTGCTTAGCTATCTATTATGCTTAATATTATTGATTGTTTTTTTTTTTTATATAGAAAGCTTTTCACATGCCTTTAGTGTATTTTTTTTACAACTACTAAAGTAACACAGTGGTAACAAAATATTTTTGTTACTTTTTCTTTTTTTTTTAATTACGTAAAAAGTACGTTTAAAATATACTGGATAAAGATTGTCTTGAAGCAGTCTTTGTTATAGTCACCACGCTTAGCAGGCGGATTGGTTTTCCAATGCCCTCGTGGACCCGAAATCCGAGAGGCCCGCGAATTGTCAAGTAAAGCGACAGTTGTACAAAACTCCCCTAATAGACTAAAAGTCATAATTCCTCAATCCTCCCGCCAGCGACCGCCCTGAGGTCCAAGTTCCACAGGGGACGCCCTCTTGCGCAGGTTGCTTAGTTTGTAATATATAAACCATTTAATAAAGCTGGAGTTCTGTTAGCCTTTTTGCCCGGTGAAGTAGCAAAAGCCTTGTGGCTAACAACATATCGCTGTTTAAAAACAAAAGTGCCACAAATGGAAAGAAAGTGAAATTTAAAAATTGTACCAATGCCGGCTGATTTGCGGCACTTTCGTTTTTAAGCAGGCGAAGAGGTTTTTTCATAGTCACCACGCTTCGCAGTCGGATTGGTTCCCGACCCTTAGTTTGCTAAGAACCTTCCGATGCCCTCGTAGACCCGAAGTCCTCCAGGCCCGCGAACTGTAAAGTAGAGCGACAGTTGCACAAAACTCCCCTAAAGAAACTAAAAGCCATAATCCCTCAATATCCCCGTCAGCGACCGCCCTGAGCCGAGGTCCAAGTCCAAGTCCCACAGGGAACGCCCTCTTGCGCAGGTTGCTTAGTTTGTAGTGTTTAAACCATTTATCTAGGCTGGAGCTCTGTGAGCATTTATGCCCGGGCCCAGGAAACATGTCCGTCCGAAAAAAAAAAACTGCGCTCGGTTTCACCTACTTAACTCCCGTTCCCGTGGGAACTTCATAATGAAATATAACCTATAGCCTTTCTCAATAAACGGGTTATTTATCACTAAAATAATTTTTCAAATCGGACCAATAGTTCTTGGGATAAGTGCGTTCAAGCAAACAAAGTAAGATAACAATCGAAATAATATCGGGGTTTACCGTACTATCTGAGACTATCCCGACACCAATTATGTAAATTCAAAATCGTCACTATGGCTGGCTACTCTAGGCGTGGGGATCGAACCCACGACCTTAGAGACATATACCGCTACGGAGGCTGTCTGTCATCTCTGTATCATCAACATCCAGTTTACGTCCACTGCTGAACATGGGCCGCCTCTTAATTAACAGACCTTGGCAAGCGAGTCGTAGAGGAATATTGTCGTAATCCCCACGCTTGGCAGACGGATTAGTAATCGCAGTATGATGGGAGTATCTCTGAGCTGATAGATACTGCTGTCCATCCATCCGCTATATGTCAAGCAGTCGCGTTACGTCACCCATGGGAAAACATGGGGTGGTATATACTGGGTGACTTTTTTTACCGTCTTAAAAATAATAGTGCGTGATATGTATATGAAATAGATATCTAAGGTATAGTTATTTTATTACTTTTTTCTTTTTTACTGGCATAGAATGAAAATCGTAACCGTAAAATGAGTACCTAAGTAGGTAGTTTTCGCCCACTCGTTTACATTCATATTTGATTGTGGCATAGGTATTATAGGCATCTATTTTAACTAACGTAACGTAACTACCTAATTGGGTACGTATTTTTATCGTTATGATTTTCACTCTATGTCAGTATAAAAAAAAAAATAGAAATTAACTATTCCTTAGACATCTATTTAATATACATATCACGCCCTATTATTTTAAAAAAAGTAACTTAGCATATTCGGGAAGCGATTTTGTTTTATTATATATAGGGATATTTACGTATGTGTGTCACAATAAATTGATAAATAAAACACTCGACTGAAAAAAATAATCATTTAATTTGGCCTTTAAATCCGGTTGGAATTACATTTCTATTCCTCAGAAGCTTAAGGACAGATGTATATACTATACTAGTCACCCAGTATATACAATCTTTGAAATATTTTAGGTAACACAATTCCTGGAGATATGTCGCAATATGTCTTTATCTTACAAGTCTAATAATATATTAATTACTATGGGAGAGGATTTTAATTATCAAGACGCTGCGATGTGGTTTACGAATCTTGACAAACTGATCGAGTAAGTGCAGCATGTTCTCGGGTATCCGGATATCTAATTAGCATGTAAATCGGACTAGTTAACAATCGGGTAATCGGGTACCAAATTAGCATGTAAATTGGCCTAGTTTTAAATCGGGTATCAGGATACCAAAAGGGTTATAAATTGGGTATCCGGATACCAACATTTATTTAATAGTATGTAAATTAGACTAGTTATCAATTGATATCTGGATACAAAATGTGATTTTAGCCTGTAAATCGGACTCGTAACGAATCTTTCGATATCCGGTGGCTGAATATTTTGGTAAATTTACGTTTTTCACGATTATTTTTAAAAGTATTTAAAAAAATCGTGAAAAACGTAAACCTTACTAACCGGTATCCGATAGATATCAAAATGATATCCGTTCTCTCATATAAAGTAACTAAGTACTAAAGTAGACTTTTCAAAATTGAAATTAATAAATTCAGACCACCGGCAGGACTTGAACCTGCCTCTTAGGTGCACGGTGGAACCCCAGCCGGTCGTCTGAATGTATCAATCTCTTTATACGTCTCTAATTCTCGTGATACTAAGGTGCAGGTACGAATCCTGCGGTGGACTAAATTTATTCATTTCAATTTCCACATTTAGTAATAGTTGTATTTCTTTTTTAATATACACCTTATGTTTATTGATTTAAAGTAGATTTTGCTTTGAATGTATTGCATGTGCATTACAATGTTTTGGCACGTATTATGTTTTACTCGTAAATGCATGAGTAGATAGATATTATGTTATGTAGATCATTGTGTTTGTCCATTTATTTGTGATAGATAAAAATCTCCAAGTTAGTACTCTACAATCCCCTCGCCAGAGACCACACTGACACTTGCTCTTAATTTATACACGACTAGCTACGCCCCCTTGGTTTTACCCTCGTTACTCTGCTCCAGTGGGTCGGAGCGTGATGTTTTTTAGCCTATGTGGTCGCTGGTTCGATCCCCACCCATTGCACTACGTTTTTTTATTCATTGCGTTTTTACATTAGCAAAAAAAAAAAAACTTTTAATTTATCAGAAAATTAATGCCACTTTCCGACTATTTCTCCATTAAATACCTGCGAACGTTGCGGCTTAAGGAGTGCCCATGACATTTTTGTTGCGCCCAAGAACCATTTTTTTTTGTTGTCTGTGCTAAATGCCTTTACGCATTCACTGGCGGTGAGATATGTGGGACTTGCCCTCTCCATAGCGTGGTATGCTAACTCATACCACGAGGAGAGGACCCTACACCACTAAAATCCCCCGGATACTCCTTCGATCCGCCGTTAGCGGGGGCCGGGTACGATAAGCAATCCGGCCCCCCGACGGCACCCGCGGCCTATATGGTACCGTGGGCGGTTGGATCTCCTGGGCCACACTTACAGTGGCCCCTAAACATCGGTGCTAGCAAGAACCCCGGGGTCATAAAATGGGGTACATATTATTATTAGAAATTGTTAAACTTAATACTAGCTTAAGATATCTACGTGATTTTATTTGTCTTGTTTTGGATTAAAATAATGATATGTCAGTCTTAATGTTCGATTAGCGGTATGTCTTACTGTAACTCTCGGAGGTCGTGCGTTCGAACCCTACGCCGGCCAACCACCCGATGCCCTCGTAGATCTGAAGTCCGAGAGGCCCGCGAACTGTAAAGTAGAGCGACAGTTGCATAAAACTCCCTAAAATACTAAAAGTCACAATCCCTCAATCTCATCGTCAGCGACTGCCATGAGCCGAGGTCCAAGCCCCACAGGGGGCGCCCCGCAGCGCAGGTTGCTTAGCTTGTAGTTTTTAGACCATTTGTTAAGACTGGAGCTCTGCTCGCCTTTATGCCCGGTGAAGTAGCCTAGAGGATGACTAAGTAAGACATTCGGAAAAAAAAAACTACGACGGCCAAATTCTGTTGTAAATTCTAAGATTTTTGGTCCGGTTGATTGAGGGACAACGTTAAGCCGTTGGTCTCGATTGTTATAATAACATCATCTGTAACAATGTTGGATAGCAGCGTTTCCACCAATCCGCCTGCTAAGCGTGATGACTATAAAATCCTCAGTGGCCCATGTTCAGCAGTGGACGTTATACGGGCTGATGATGATGATGATGATGATGATGATGATAATAATGAATATTTGAAAATATTTTTGCAGATATCAGAATTTATTGACTATGTACAGAATCAGGCGACATTTTATAGGACAAGTAATGTTTTAATAACCATGGGAGGTGATTTCACCTACCAGGACGCTACCATGTGGTATACCAACCTTGATAAATTGATCGAGTAAGTTTGGTGATAAGTGGTGATTTTTTTCGTTGACTGGTGATTTTTTAATAAGTTGGTGAATTTACGTTTGGTGGTGAATTTTTTACGTTAGTTTGTGAATTTACGTTGGGTGATGATAAATGGTGATGGTTAAGAGGAGAGGTGATATTTGTGGTTATTAAATAAAATCAATTTGTATAATTACTATATTCCCGCGCGTGGATTTGCCCGCGTAGCTTCCGTTCCCGTGGGAACTTTATAATAAAATATAGCCTAAAGTCTTCCTCGATAAATGAGCTATCTAACACCGAAAGAATTTTCCAAATCGGTCCAGTAGTTTCTGAGATTAGCGCATTTAAACGAACAAAGTCTTCAGCTTTATACATATATTGGTATAGTCACACAACCATAGTATTACATGACAAAGAAAATAATTAATTATTAAAAATGGGGATGTTTGGATTGGTGGGTTTAATTTATCGCATATTTAAGTTTATTTTAAACTATCTTTCCGCGCGCGGTTTCACCCGCGTAACTCGCGTTCCCGTGGGAACTTCATAATTAAATACAGCATATTATGTAACTCAGGGTGAATGAAGCTTTCCAATGGTGAAAGAATTTTTGAAATCGGCATAGAAGTTTTTGAGTTTATTCATAACAAACATACACATAAAAATATAAATCTTTCCTCTTTATAATATTAGTATAGATATAGTATTTTCTTCGGGTGATGGTGAATTTGGTGATATGTGGAGACTTGGGTGGTGAATTTTAGTTTTAAACTTGATCATAACTGAATGCTTAGCTGTTTTTATGCTTGCATGCTATTTTTAGGTTTGCTTGTGTATGTAATGTATAGAATCATTTATTTGTATTTGAACCCACTCATAACAGCATGTAACCTTATATTATTCAGTGAAACCTGGTTAATTGAAATCTCAAGGGACCGAGAATTTTGTACCATTTAAAGAGGTTTTCATTTAGACAGGTGTAAAATTTTGTTGCCTCATTTACAGAGGTCAAAATTTGAGATAGTACTGACAAACAAAGCATGTGCGAAAGAAATTCAAATGTTTGTAAACAATCGTGTCTCAATCTGATAGATTGTCTCACTTATAAAGGGAATTGAGCTCCAGAGTTCCAATTATAGAGGTAAACATCGATTGACAAAACAGGTAAACATGGCAAGTGTGAGTGGCACAGTCGGAAGGGCTCAACAAACGGCTCAAAAAGGTCTTTGACCAAATCGGAGACATCCTCGCAAAAGGTCAAATAAGATCCACCCTAAACCGACGTGCTTGTATGAAGAATGTTATGAGAGTGAATGAAACGGAAGATGTGTATAGGGATCGTAGCAAGTGGAAGTCCATTGTCTCTGCCTACTCCGCTGGGAAACAGCCGTGAGCTTATGTTTGTATGTATGTATGTACATCGAAAAAATCCTAGAAATCAAATCTCATTTAACCAGGTTCGAAACGTCCCATTAACAGAGGTAATTCGATGAAAAAGTGCCGGGACCTTATTGTAGTTTTCAATAATAGAGTTTTCTTACTTATTCAGGTCCCACTTACCCAGGTTTCACTGTATTAATGTATTTTTTGGGTTTGCTTGTGTATGTAATGTATAGATTATAATTTATAAGTACGTGAACCCACTCATAACAGAAGCATGCAAGCCTAAATTATATTCATGTTAAACTAATTACAGATATTCAAATCTCAAAGCGGCGAAAGAGGGTTTGAACATTTCAATGTTTTATTCAACCCCCACTTGTTATTTGAAAGCCGTTAAAGAAGCGGAGTAAGTATATCACTTTATTTTTTATTTTTATGATTTTTAAAAGAAATACTACTAGCAGAGTTTTGCAGTATACTAATTCAAAGGCTTCGTCGCAGAATGTTCCCTTCGCAAAGTGCCCCCCCAGTCGCGAAAAGTCCCTTTCAGAAAATGTACCATTCATAAAATGTCCCTGTGTGTGGTAGCAAAAGCGACATGCTTGTGTTACTTCACGTCGGTAGTGCAATGGGTGGGGTTTGAACCGGCGACCTCAAGATCACATGTCCGACGCCCTAGCCATTGGGCTACGGCCGCTTTATAACGTCCACTGCTGAACATGGGCCTCCGCCCAAAGGAGAGTTTTCCTATAGTCACCGCGCTTGGCAGGTTGGTGACCGCAGTATTATGTTGTACCACACAAAGAAACGCTGCTGCCCGTTCCTTGATATACGATTATTATAGATGATGTTATAATAATCGGGAACAACGGCTTAACGTGCTTTCCGAGACACGGAGGGTAGTCCCTCAACCAACCAGATTAACATAAAGATTTCCTGTCCTGCAGTCCAGTTCTTCCAACAAAGACGGATGATTTCTTCCCGTACGCGAGCGATGAGTCTGCCTACTGGACTGGCTACTTCACATCGAGACCCACCACCAAATTCTTTGAGAGAGAAGGCAATAACTATTTACAGGTAAATTGATTTTTTTTTATTTCAAATACATAGTATAAAACACTACATAATATAAAATACTAGATAATATAAAACACTACAAAGTATAAAACAGTACAAACTTTAAATTCTACATATTATAAACCACTACATAATATAAAACACTACAAAGTATAAGACACTACTAAGTATAAAATACTACATAATATAAAATACTACAAAGTATAAAACACTACTAAGTATAAAATACTACATAATATAAAATACTACAAAGTATAAAACACTACTAAGTATAAAATACTACATAATATAAAATACTACAAAGTATAAAACAGTACAAAGTATAAAACACTACTAAGTATAAAATACTACATAATATAAAATACTACAAAGTATAAAACACTACAAAGTATAAACCACTACATAATTTAAACACTACATAATATAAAACACTACATAGTATAAGCTGTCCATCCATGAGCTTTATGTCTCATAGTCGCGTTACGACACCCGTGGGGAGACATGGGGTAGGCTATTCTATGCCGGATACCACACAGAAGTTTAAAAAAGTCATCATCATCAGCCCGTATAACGTCCACTGCTGAACATGGGCCTCCTCCCGAGGGAGGGTATTTGCAGGCAGGCGGGTTGGTGACCGCAGTATTATGTTGTACCACACAAGGAAACGCTGCTGCCCGTTCCTTGATATACGATTATTATGGATGATGTTATAACAATCGGGACCAACGGCTTAACGTGTTTTCCGAGGCACGGAGGGTAGGCCCTCAACCAACCAGACCCGGAAAGAAAACTTAGAATATTAACACAAAGATTTCCTGTCCGGCGTGGGGATCGAACTCACGACGTCCGAGATTTCAAAGTGAGCCAAATACCTCTACGCTACGGAGGTTGTCGGTTTATAAAATTATTTGTTTGATATAACAGATGGTGAAACAGCTACAAGTGCTCGCGGGCTTGGATAAGCATAACCAATTTGTTATCAACGAACTGAAAAGTGCTATGGGTGAGTGCGATTGTAAACATACCTACTTCAATAATAGGCTAGTTGACACTTTTTTGAAATTATTTTCATATGGTTAAGAATGGTTTTACTAGATCAAGAAAAAAATATGGCATTTATTTGAGATCTAGAAAGCACTAATATATATTTTAAAATTGCTTTGACATTTAGAAATGAGAACGATGTCAGCCATGTTGGTATATTACATTATCTGTGTTCTAGATCGATGACGTCATGACTCAGAAAGTGTAATAGTAAAGGATCGCGTTCCTTCATGTTTTTAACGAGATGACGTCACAAAATGGCTGATAGCGTTTTCGGAAGTTAAATATATAGACAAAAGAAATAATTTTCATATTGAGTTTATACAAACATATTCAAGTTTTCGATTATTCCCGATTGTCCCCTCTAGCCATGTCCTCCGGGGTGACATCTGGGAATTGTCTTCCCAGTTGTCACCGGGGTGACAATTTGTGCCGACTGTTCCCTTTGAAAACTGACTAAAGGGGACAAACGGGAAGTATTTTTCTCAGTTGTCACCGGGGGGGGGGGTGACATTTGCTACAGAAATTATTATATTTAGGTTCCATATGATAAATACTTTTAGAAATAATCATCATTGTAACATAATTGTCAACTAGCCTATTGCATCGTTAACTATTAGTCTTAGATACATTTTTATTTGTATCGCGCCCTCGATTTATGTTTTTATTTAATCTTTTGCACAATGACATTACATGTCGCATTTAATGCCATAGGGATTTTCTACTCCCCCCCTCGTCCTCCCGACCCTTAGCTTGCAAAGAACCATCCGATGCCCTCGTAGACCCGAAGTCCGAGAGTCCCGCGAACTGTAAAGTAAAGCGACAGTTGCACAAAACTCCCATAAAGAAACTAAAAGTTATAATCCCTCAGTATCATCGCCAGCGACCGCCCTGAGCCGAGGTCCAAGCCCCATAGCGGGCGCCCTCTTGCGCAGGTTGCTTAGTTTGTAGTTTTAAACCATTAATTAAGGCTGGAGCTCTGCTCGCCTTTATGCCCGGTGAAGTAGCAAAATCCTCGTGGCTACCTATCTAAAATATAAAAAAAAATAAACCATGGCCTCCGTAAGTGTACAACTCAAAAGTTTAGCTAGTGTGTATAACACTGTACCGATGGTATGTGATCCCTATGTCCTTCTTATTACTTGTAGTGTTACTGTCACACAGTTTACTAAACAAACTGGTATATAACTTTGATTATATCCAAAATTTAATAAAACTCTCCATACATATTTCTCGCACAGAGCGTAAGCCATGCCCATGACTAAACCCTTTGCCCATCACTTCGCCCATGCCCATGACTAAGCCCATTACCTGTCAGTACGCCCATGCCCAAGACTAAGCCCTTTGCCCGTCGCTACGCCCATGTCCATCACTACGCTCATGCTCATTACTGAACCCTTTGCCCATCACTACGCCCATGCCCATGACTAAGACCATTGCCCATCACTACGCCCATACCCATCACTACGCCCATGCCCATGACTATGCCCACGCCCATGACTACGCCCACGCCCATGACTACGCCACTACCCGTGACGATGCCACACAGACAGACGGACAGATTCATTTTATCGTGTTTCTTTTACAATTTTGTATTTTTTCCAAGACAAATAGACAATTCATTTATATAATATTGTTTCCGCAGGTGTGATGCAACACCACGACGCTATAACCGGTACAGAGAAGCAGCACGTGACCCACGACTACGAGCGCCTGCTCGACCAGGCCATCGAGGACGCGCTCATCGTGGCCAGACAAGCCTTCAAGTGAGTATATACATATTATTTATTTAACCTAAAATAGTACCTAATGATTAGCGGGGTATGACCCCCTACCCCATTTAAATGTTGCGAAAATAGACCCCCAAGACACAAATGACTCCCATGACCCCTATGACTACCACCTCCGTGGTTCACCAAGACGCTATTATTAGCTAAAGCCGCGTAACTAAAATAATCAGGAGCAGCCGCAATTAAAAAAAAGTAGGAAAGCGACTGCTTAACCTCGCCACCATCAGCCTAGACACTCATCGTGGCCAAACAGGCCTTCAAGTGAGTATATATTATATATATACCCCATTTAAAATGCTGGAAAAAGTGACCCCCATTGATCCCATGATCCCCAACAACCCTAAGCTCACCATAGCGCTGTAACTTGATAAAGTCGCGTACCTAAAATAATCAGGAAATTTTGTCTTCGATTTTGGGTCAGGACTACCGTCTTCCCGTCGCCCGCTACATCACTTAAACTGATAAACAGAAGAAGCACGTGAGTTAAGTCTCCGAGCGACTGCTCATCCAGGCCGTAGAGGATGCGCTCATAGTGACCAAACAGGCTTTCATTAGAATCCTACTAATATTATTAATACAAAAGTTTGTATGTGTGGATGTATGTTTGTTACTCTTTCACGCAAAAACTACAGAAAAGATTTGGCTGAAATTTTGCACGGGGATAGTTAATAAGCTCGATATATAGGCTACAAAAAATCACGCTCCGACCCGCTGGAGCAGAGTAACGTGGGTAAATCGCGGGGCGCAGCTGGTATGCATTATACATATAATTAATTGCAATTACAATCGAAAACTAAGATTGGCGAGGAAGAGTCATTGACCCCTGTGCGGGACAATATAAACAGTTAAAGTGTGCTACGATAGTCAATAGACAAGACACTTAGCGTTATAAAAGTGTAAAACTTTGTGTTCGATTTCCTAATAGTTGTTGTTAATCCTTAAGTGTATTTTTGGTGTTAATTGATTCGTTAGTAACTATAGTATTGAATAAAACTCTTAAAAGTATATTTATTTAAAATTTATTACTTAAAAAACAATAATCAAATTAAATTAAACTAAGTATACAACTAAACTAAAAACTTAAAAATCTAACAAAAGAGGGTGTCCATGAGGCATGGTGCCAAGAACACCGGCTGCATTTCCACGTTGAATAGCTATTGCTATTCTCTGTGCGAGGAATGAGCCGGCCTTCTTGTCACCAGCGGCGTCGATCAACCGAGGGAATAATTGTTTAAAAGTAATGTATATAATGGTAAATAATAAGATAAAGACGATAATAGTGTTTTATAAAATTGTTATAAGTTGTACATAGGAATTTATAACTCGCGTCATAACTTTAGTTGTACCGATTGTTTTGTTTGCTATATATATAATTTATTGATTGTTTGATGGTTAGTTTATAGTTTTTAAATGTAAAATTAAATTATTTTGTAAAGGAAACACCATAGGAGATAAGGTGAAATTATCTTAAATCGAGCCTAGGTCTACTTTACGGTAAAGATTCGACCTAGGATAGTAAAATCACCTTGTCTCCTATTGGTAGTAATTCCGGCTCTCTGATTGGTTAACCAATCAGAGCTAATTAGGATTTACCTAATGACTTGTATAAAAGAGGGATGTTCCGAACCGATCGATACATACGGCGGGCATCCCTACAAATGTAAAAAACTGGAGCAAGAAATAAATAGAAGAAACCCTCTCAAGAAGTTGTTTTTATTTTCCACGAAGAACAAATAGTGAATGTGGTCACACACAACCCCCATGACCCCGGGGGTCATGAGGGTCAATGACCACGTTAAATAATGACTGTTTTTTTCTATCATTATAATCGTTTTTTTTTCATTTCAGTAAACTAACTCAAGGCGACGCCACTAAGCCTCCCATATTCGACTATCAGAGATGTCGTCTCAACGAGTCGAGCTGCCAAGTGTCGGAGACCAGCGACCAGTTCGTTGTGAGTATACAACCCATCAGCCTTATACTGTCCACTGCTGGATGTACACCTCCCCTTTGTGTTATAACACTCGGTCCTCCGCCATCCGCATCTATTTGCGCCATAACACTGACCCTCCGCCTTCCGCATCGCTAGTCCACCGCTGAACATGGACCTGACGTAAATTTCCCCTTACCGCCATAACACTGTCTTCCGCCACTGTCCTCCGTCCTCCGCATCTAGTCCACGCCATCACGTCCAATCCTACGCATCTACCCCACTGCTGGACGTAGACCTCCCCTTTGGGTATAACACGATGTCTTCCGTCCTCCGCATCCAGATTACTCCAGCTTCCCTTCTCAAGTCATGACTCCATCTTGCCATAGGATGTTCCACCCTCACGTAGTCTTCATTCGAGGATCAGTCTTCTTCTTCGAAGCTGTCAGATATTCCACAAACAGTGCAGACATTTTTCTGTTTAACAAAATCTAAATGATAGCTCGAAGTGTTGCTCAGTTGGTGTTGGTTGGACTGTACCGGTTCTGGGTTCGATTCCCACCCGGGACAATTATTTGTGTGAACCACAGATATCTTTACTGAGGCTGATTGTGCTTTGAGTTTGGGAATTGAGTATTTGTAAAGTCTATATTCTTGTATCTTCTAATTGATTCTCTTATTTTTCTAGGTAACTCTCTACAACCCTCTGGCGTGGCGAGTCACAGAAGTATTTAGGATACCAGTAGTAGGAGAGAATTACGAAGTTCATGCACCTGACGGTATGTACCATTATTTATATTAACATCCTCATCAGTGTTGGTTTCCTGATAGTTAGTAAATAATTTAAACTACGTGGACTGTATAACATAGGTATATTATGGTAATAAAATAACATCAAAATAATATGCGTGCGTCTTCGCGGTGGTAAGATGGCGCCGTCTCGTCAGGCCCCGCACCCGCAGCATAGACATCAGCCCGTGTAACGTCCACTGCTGAACATGGGTCTCCGAGCGAGGGTGGGGTTGCGTTTTTATGACGGTTACCACGGTGACCGACCATGACCATGATGGACAAAACATCACGCTCCGACCCACTGGAGCAGAGTAACGCGGGGCGCAGCTAGTTACCAATAAACATTTTCATTTTCAATATATTTTCTTTAACAAATAATCTTTTATTTTCAGGTAAAATTGAAATTGAAGTGATTCCTATATCACAAGTTGTTATAAACATACCGACACGTACATCGAACGCTACACACGAATTAGTATTCATACTAGAACTTAAACCATTATCTTACAAATCATTGTACATAAAAAAATCATCTAAAACCAAAAGAAATACCAACGATTACGATTTTTACACCGTTTGGACCAAAAAAACTCCGATAATCAACAATTTCGATGATGCAATCATTAAAAATTATAATTACGATACTAAAAACGATGAAAGTTCCGATAAAAATGAAGATTTTGAAGATAGTACAATGAAACCTTACACTGATATCGTTAAAATTGATGATGGTGATCACAAAAATGATGATTTAAATGGTGATGGCACTACAATCAAACCGTACACTGATATAGTGAAAATTGATGATGATAAGTACTCCGTTACTACACAGAAACCAGCAGTAGCAACAAAAAAGAGTGTAACTAAAAAACGTACGAAACAAACTGCAATTTACAACGATAAAATCGCAGAAAATAGTGATAAATTCGCTAGAAATCATGATGAAATTGCTAAAAATGGTGATGATATAACAGAAATTGGTGATGATACCCCAAAATATGGTGATAAAAATACAGTAAATGATAATGAAAAGATACCTTTAGCGCCTATTTCGAAACCTAGCTTGGAAAATCCGAGCCCAGAAATTTTTGATGATATGAATTTGGACATTTTAAAAGATGGCATCAACGACGGTAGCTTAACAGAATTAGAGAAGTTCATAAGAGAGAGTAGGAGAAAGATAGAGAAGGAAAGAGACAGAGTTAAGATTGAGTATCCTGCTCTTAATGCCGAAGAGATGCGAATGTTGTCGGATGAGCCGAAGGTCGTGGAGAGATTTGATGATGAAGTGATTTGGGATAATCAGGTTTGTATATTAGCCTTAGATTCGCTTTTTTATATATTTCACCGGAAAATAAAAGGTTTTCTCCCGACCCTTAGTTTGCAACGAACCATCCGTTGCCCTCGTAGACCCGAAATCCTTCAGACCCGCTAACTGTAAAGCAGAGCGACAGTTGCACAAAACTCCCCTAAAATACTAAAAGTCATAATCCATCAATCTCATCGCCAGCGACCGCCCTGAGCCGAGGTCCAAGTCCCACAGGAGGCGCCCCGCAGCGCAGTTTGCTTAGTTCGTAGTGTTTAAACCATTTATCTAGGCTGGAGCTCTGTGAGCCTTTATACCCGTTGAAGTAGCAAAAGCCTCAGGGCTAACTACGTATAAACTTCTGAAAAAAATATAGAATGTCTTACGGGAACGGCCGCTACACCGGGTTTGTATGTAATATGAAAAACTTAACATTTTAATATTTTTTTCAGATCTTCAAACTCTACATCGATGACACCGGCTTAAAATCAATCACAATTAACGACAAACAATTAAAATTAGAATCTAACATGTTGTACTACCCCGGTACTGCCGGACACAACGAAGTACCCTCCGACCGAGCGTCCGGCGCCTACATACTCCGCCCCTCCCAAACCAACCCCATACCCTTAAAACCGATCAAAACTGAACGCATCACAAGTGACATAGTCAAAGAAATACGTATTGAATTAACCGAAAATGGTTACCTGAACATAAAAATGTACAAAAATCTACCTTTTATTGACATCGAATGGGTTGTTGGGCCGATTCCTATTACAGATGATACAGGAAAGGAATTCATTTTAAGTCATCAATCAGATATATTTAATAATGGCGAGTTTTATACTGATCTAAATGGCCGACAGGCTTTGAAACGACGCCTCAACTACCGTCCTGAATGGAATTTGACTCTAGTTGAGCCTGTAGCAGGGAACTATTATCCTATAACTAGTTATATTTATATTGAAAATGACGATTTTCGTATCAACGTTTTACCTGATCGACCTGAGGGAGGTTCGTCTTTGAGGGAAGGAGAGATTGAGTTGATGTTGCATAGACGACTGTTGTTCGATGATGCTTTCGGAGTTGGTGAACCTCTGAATGAAACTGCTAATAATTTAGGACTAGTAGTCAGAGGGAATCAACGGCTAATTATTAGTAAAGACTGTAATTTTGTGCGACAGAATATTATAAATTATTATCATAGGCCGCAAGTCTTGTTTAGTGACACAAGCATTAGTTTAAACGATTGGTTGAAGCTTAATAATGAGTTTAGTTTCATGGGGATATTTCAATATGGCTTGCATTTACTTACTTTAGAACCTTGGGGTGATAAACTGTTGGTAAGGATTGAGAATTACTTGGAAGAATCACGTTTATCGGATGTTGAAATTGATTTGCAAAGTATATTTAAAAATGTTCGCATTAAAAATGTAAAAGAGACAATGTTGTCAGCTAACATATGGGCTGAGGATTATAAGCAGTGGGAATGGAGGAAAGAAAGGGATTTGGGCGGAAAGAAAGAAAGGAATACAAGAATTGAAGGTAATAAAGTGAAGTTGAGCGCGAAACAAATAAGGACTTTTATAGTAGATTATGATATTGTATAAGTAAATCTGGAGCTCAGTAGCATAAGGTCGCATGTGACATTGTACGTCAGAAACATTCGACGTATGTTAAGACAGTTGCACGAAACTCCCCTAAAATACTAAAAGTCAATCCCTCAATCTCATCGCCAGCGACCGCCCTGAGCCGAGGTCCAAAGCCCCACAGGGGACGCCTTCTTGCACAGGTTGCTTAGTTTGTCGTTTTTAAACCATTTATTAAGGTTGAAGCTCGCCTTTATGCCCGGTGAAGTAGCAAAAGACAAGTGGCTGACAAGGTGTCCGTCCGAAAAAAAAAAAACAAGATTTCCTGTCCGGCGTGGGGATTGAAATCGAACCCACTACCTCCGAGATTTAAAGCGAGCCAAAAACCGCTATGTGCCTTTATCGTAAACTGGCACTTACGACCAAATGCTTCTGAAGTATAATAGTTCATCCGTCCTCATGAATCTGAGGTCTAGAAATGTAATCACAACCGGCTACAAATTAATTTCCAAATTAAATGATTATTTTTTTCAGTCAAGTTTTATTTATCAATTTATTGTGAAATCAAGTGGAGATTTCTTTTTATTTAACACACATACGTAAATATCCATACATAGTATATAAAAAAGTCGCTTCCCGACTATATAACACTTCCTCTTGAATCACTATCTATTAAAAAAACTGGTTAAGTACGAGTCTGACTCGCGCACGAAGTGTTCCGTATCATTTACAAGCGTCTACTTGTTGCCGTATTTGATATCGCGAAAAAAGGACAAAAACAGCGGCAATATAAATACACCATCTGTGCAAATTTCAACTGTCTAGCTATCGCGGTTCTTGAGATACAGCCTGGTGACAGACATACAGCGAAGTCTTAGTAATAGGGTCCCGTTGTTACCCTTCGGGAACGGAACCCTATACAGCCGCATCAAAATCCGTTGCGTAGTTTTAAAGATCTAAGCATACATAGTGACAGACAAACAGCGGGAAGCGACTTTGTTTTGTACTATGTAGTGAAGGAGTGTAGAATACTATTTTTTATGGTGGAATTACGAACAGTACAAAGAAAAATGCCATCAGTCTTGTTTTTTAATAAAATAAAAATATTAAGGTTTATTAATCATAGTATATAATGATATTATGTAGATTTATACTTTGTGATGTATAAATATGCCAAATAAATGATTTTTTATATATTTTAGTTGGATTTTTATTTTAAACCTTATAAAACCACATCGCATCTTTGTTCGGTGAGACGAGCACGATAGGCTAGTTGACACATATGACATTATGTTGTTTATTTCTAAAAGTATTTGTCATATGGAACCTAAATATAATCATTTCTGTTTAAAAAACTTGAATATGTTTGTATAAACTCAATATGAAAATTATTTCTTTTGTCTATGTCTAACTTCCGAAAACGCTATCAGCCGTTTTGTGACGTCATACGTCTCGGTAAAAAACATGAACGCGATCCTTTATTAGTACACTTTCTGGATCATGACGTCATCGATCTTGAACGCAAATAATGTATATAGACCAACATGGCTGACATAGTTAGTGCAGAGCATAGTGGCGCATTCGTTTGCAAAATCGTTTTACTACGTAATTTTTTTTTTTAATGTCCGGGAGGTTCTCCTGATTCTAAAAGTGTAAGTGGACACTTGGTATCTGTTGCAGTTATTGTTTAAACAACGAAAAATTAAAAATGCTGCAAAACAAGTTTTTTTGCAATAATTTTTTTTTATATATATTTTTTAGACTATTTTGAATCAAAAAAGTCCTTACACTTTTTACCGTATCTTCAAACCATGAATTTTTATTAATTTTTAAAAATTAAAACTCGTCGAAAATCGTGATTTTCTTGAATTAAATAGTGCACCTGAAAAAAAGATATATCGTGATTTATATTTTTTTATCAAATATTTAAACTATAATAAACAATATGGCGTAACCAGATATCGAATATTTTATTAATTATTATGTTTTTTATCCTTAACAACAATATGCTCTTTACGTGTAGTAGTGTAGTGTATAGTAAAATAAAAAAAGGCTTTTCTTAACTTTTTTTCTCAACTAAGAAATTTTTGTTAACTAGTGAAACTGCATCGATATTTTCGACATCATCAAATTTTATAACCCAGCTAAGCCTATAGCGTTCATCGTAACAGGTAGAAATTTTTCATGGATTGAGACAAGTGCATTCGTTCTTTTTTATGTTGTTGAAAAATAATGTTTTAAACAATCATTTTAAATAAATTTTTCATAGATAGAAGAAACTGTTGAAAACAAATGATCGTGGCGAGTCCAATAAATGAAAAAGTTATTATAAGTATCTAAAAAGTGAATAAAAATCATAAATTGCAAAAGTACTACGAAAAAAATAGCATATTGTTGTTAAGGATAAAAAACATAATAATTAATTATATATTGGATATCTGGTTACGCCATATTGTTTATTGGAGTTTAAATATTTGATAAAAAAATATAAATCACGATATATCTTTTTTTCAGGTGCACTATTTAATTCAAGAAAATCACGATTTTCGACAAGTAATTTTTAAAAATTAATAAAAATTCATGGGTTGGAGAAACGGTAAAAAGTGTAAGGACTTTTTTGATTCAAAATAGTCTAAAAAATATATATAAAAAAAAATTATTGCAAAAAACCTTGTTTGCAGCATTTTTAATTTTTCGTTGTTTAAACAATAACTGCAACAGATACCAAGTGTCCACTTACACTTTTAGAATCAGGAGAAACTCCCGGACAATAAAAAAAAAATTACGTAGTAAAACGATTTTGCAAACGAATGCGCCACTATGCTCTGCTCTAAGTTGTCATCTCTAAATATCAAGCCAATTTTAAAATATTTATTTAAGTGCTTTCTAGATCTCAAATAAATGCCATATTCTTTTCTTGATCTACTAAAACAATTCTTAACCATATAAAATTAATTTCAAATAAGTGTCAACTAGCCTATTTTAGGGTTGTTCCGAATTCATCCTATGACGTTTTATTATGGATGTTATAGTAAAAATGAGGTAGATAACCGTATCTACCTCTTAATTAGCTTAGTTTCGTGGAGCCATTTTTCAAGCCTGAGTAACGAGTCAGGCTTCAAAAATGGCGCCACGAAACTAAGCTAATTGGCACACTTGAACGTATGTCTGTCTAGTTTTTGCACACGCTTATTTTCATGCTACTTTCTAGGGATAAATTATGTCTAAACAAAACACGAGTATCTACTCTCTTCTAATATAACAACATTGGACTTTACACAAAGATGTCTGGTTCTACGTGGGGTTTGAACCCACGACCTGCGAGACTTATACCTCTCCGCCTCAGAAGTTAACAAATAATACTAAATCCATACTAATATTATATGGGAAAGTGTATCTGTTTGTTCGTCCTTCTTTCACGGCAAAACGGAGCGACGTATTGACGTGATTTTTCAAGTGGAGATAGTTCGTCAAAGTCAAAAATTCTTTATTCATATAGACACATTTAAAATATTTTTAATCATGTTCTTATGATGCGTCATGCTCATTTTCATCATCATGAGTTAAAGGGATGGAGAGTGATATAGGCTACTTTTTGTCTCTTTCTAACCCCCCACTTTCTTAAAATGGGGGGTGTAAGTTTGTATGGAGCATTCCGCAATTTTCAAGATAGAAAGTGGTATGCGGACTATGTGACTAAGAAAAAATCGTCATAAATAATTTTTTTTTTGGAAATCTGCCCCCAACCCCTTAAAGGAGGGGGTGTAATTTTATATGGGCCGGGAACGGGTTCTATGGGGTGAAACCGCGCGGAACAGCTAGTTTAAAATAAAACAACGTTTTACTAAAATATAATGAATATATTTGTAAAAATCTTAAATTTACCATGATTACATTTCAACTAACAACTAGATTTTAAACTCAAACCAAATGTAAAGACGGATCGCTGCAAGTAACGCACTGAAGCCGGTAAAAACTCTGCCTTGGCGTGTACAGTCAACAAAAGAGTACGGTTTAGTTATTAATATTATAAACGCGAAAGTTTGTAAGCATGGATGGATGTTTGTTACTCTTTCACGCCAAAACTACTTCACGGAATCGGCTGAAATTTTGCACCGGGATAGGTTATACGCTGGATTATCATATAGGCTACAAAACGTCACGCTCCGACCCACTAGAGCAGAGTAAAGCGGGTAAAAAGGGCGCAGATAGTGTAAATAAATATATTTATGTCACTACTACAGCCGGTAATGAGCATAAAGACTAAAAAATCTATTTAGTCTGTCAGTTGAATGGCAGTTTGAAGCGGCCGTAGCCCAATGGCTAGGACGTCGGACTTGTGATCTTGAGGTCGCCGGTTCTAACCCCACCCATTGCACTACCGACGTGAACCCACTCGTAACACAAGCATGTTAGCTCAGCACGAGGGGTTAACAACAATACTAGCAGACTGCAAAACTGATAGTATATTTTTTTTAATGGAAGTTATATTACATAAAATATTGGACACAAGTTCAGTGCATTGTTCGACAGCGCTCCATCACTATTTGGCCTGAGATTTTATATAACAAAACATGTGGGTTAAAGAATAAGTAGAAAAAATACCATCATTTTTCAAACAAATCTCCCAATAGGGGATAAAACAACCTTGGGATTCAATCCCCAAGGTCTTAAAATCCAGACCTCAGAAACTAAGACGCATGAACTAATATAACCGCCCTGAGAAGAGGTCCAAGCCCCACAGGGGGCGCCCTCTGGCGCAAGTTGCTTAGTTTGTAGTTTTGATACCATTAATTAAGGCTGGAGCTCTGATCGCCTTTATGCCCGGTGAAGTAGCAAAAGCTTCGAGGCTACCTACGTAAGTCCATGCGAAATAAAAAGAACTGTAATACTTCAGAAGCATTTGTTCGTAAGTGCCAATTAACGATAAAGCCACATACAACATATGTTTCTGACGTATAATGTCACATCCGACCTAAAGGCGAAAACACATTATTAAAACGCCACGCCACGCCACGTGTCAACACCTGTGCATCAGTACGCGCGTGGCGTCGTGTCGGGTGTTCATAGTGTGTTTCTGGTCTATAGAAAACAATACATTTGATTCGACTCAACACGCGTGGCGTGTCGTCGGGTGGCGTGGCGTTTCAATAATATGTTTCCGCCTTGCTTATGAGCTCTCAATATATGACATGACTCCCGGTAGTGACGTCACACACATTCAAAATGGCGGCATAGAAAGCACCAAACAACATACTACCTACACATTTATGATCCCTTTATTAACATAAATAATAATAAAATTAATATAATAAATAATAATAAAATTAATATAATAAATAATTTAACCCTTGCACCGTACAACAAAATGTGCATTTATACTAGGATTGTCATTTTTGTCCGAATTTCAATCGGATTTCGTTACATCCGGATCCGTAAGATATTATCCCGTAGCCCTATGGCTTGTGATCTTGTGGTCGCTGGTCCGATCCCCACCCATTTTACTACCGACGTGAACCCACTCGTAGCACAAGCATGTTAGCTTAGCACGAGGGGTTAACAACAATACTAGTAGACTGCAAAAACTTATAGTAATCTTTATTTAAAAAAACAATGGAAACAATGTTTTCAATTTGTTTTAGGTATATAATCAGAATCTAAGTTATATTTATGCGTTCGAGTTGAATCGGATTTAATTTAATTACGTCCAAAAGTTAGATATTCATCCGGATCTATAATAATTTCACCTAATCCGGATGCTGAATTAATTTTTTATCTTGATAGAATAAATCGTATTTATTTAAATCCGGATCCGGATCCGTTTGACTCCGAAAGCATACATACATACAGATTTTACGACACGAAATAATAATACAAAAATAAATTTGTTTAGTTTTCAAATTATTAATCAGTTTGAATTTCCTTTCGAACTTTACCTATAAACTTTGTAATTAAATTCGATGCGGGATCCAAGACATTTAGGTGTCGAGACCAGCCTGAGCCTAACAGCTAAGAGCCTGCCGTGTGTGCCACTGTTGATCCTGGCTTACATGAGTTACAGTAGGGGGAGTGTGGGAGGGTTCAGTTCTAAACAAAAATGACAATTCTAATACATCTATGTAATAAATAAGTAGATATTTGAAGGTAGCTAAGTTTATACTATAAGGTTAGAACTGTGGGAATCCAAATTCCATAAAAAATATTAATTAAAGCAATATGATCTTTGCAGTCAAAAGTGTTTTGACTGTATCATATACATTAATTAATTCATTCATAAAATTTCTTAGATGAGAGGGAGAGGGCAGATCCATAACCCCCCTACCCCTTCCCCTAAGTACTCAAACCCCGCCAAAATTGACAATATCGTATATAAAACGAAAGATGTGTGTAGGGATCGTAGCAAGTGGAGGTCCATTGTCTCTGCCTACCCCTCTGGGAAACAGGCGTGAGCTTATGTATGTATATATATAAAACGTACAAAACCTAGCTACCCTCATTTAAGTGACAATTACAACATCTTTCTGATCATGTAGTTGAGAATGCCGCCGTTCCTGAAGTAAGTCAAGTCGACTTCTGTGTCGAAACGGACTTTGACGGGAAAGGAGACGCCATTATCGACCTGTGGATAAGACAAAGAAACAATATAATTATATTATTACACTAGCTTCCCGCGCGCAGTTTCACCCGCGTAACTCCCGTTCACGTGGGAACCTCATAATTAAATATCATCATCAACAGCCCGTTTACGTCCACTGCTGAACATGGGCCTCCTCTTGTTAAGAGGACCTTGGCAAGCCAGGATTGTAGAGGGATTTTGCCATGATCACCACGCTTGTCAGACGGATTGGTGATCGCAGTAAGATGTAAACCTTGAGCTAATAGATGCTGCTGCCCATCCATCAGCCATATGTCCCTTAGTCGCCTTTTACGACACCCATGGGAAGACATGGGGTGGTCTATACTAAGCCGGAAACAACACGGCATAGATGTTCATGAACATGAATTTCGATGCCCGGGTTCCACCGTAGAGTAGAGTAGTACCTTAACCTAAGATGCAGGTTCGAGTCCTGCCGGTGGTCAAATTTTATTATTCTCAATTTTGAAACACACAGCGCTACATTCATACACAGATGTGTAGATGTAGCATAAAGCTTAAGTTGGTGCCTATTTATGGTGGACATGGAATGTCTAATAATTAATTTGTATAATATTGTATTTTTTCGGAAAACAGTGCATTATGAATAAATATTTTTCTTTCTTTCCTTATATACACATACCTTAACAGTGACTGTCTGTCCGGGTGCTACGGTCTCCGGCAAGTCTATGCTGAACATCTCAGTCCCCGTCAGGTTGTATTTATCAGCATTATCCCCCTCCTCAAACTGGAGGGGTATGATACCCATTCCCACAAGGTTGGAGCGATGGATGCGCTCAAAAGATTCTGCTATAACAGCGCGGATACCCTGGAAACAAAAAGGTTTATAATATATCATCAAAGTCAAATATTTTTTAATAGCTGCGCCCCGCGTTACTCTGCTCCAGTGGGTCGGAGCGTGATGTTTTGTAGCCTATACATGAATCCAGCGTATAACCTATCCTGGTGCAAAATTTCATCCAATTCCATTCAGTAGTTTTGGCGAGAAAGAGTAACAGACATCCATCCATCCATCCATACTTACAAACTTTCGCGTTTATTATATTAGTAGGATCATCAAAGTTCAAGTCAAATATTCTTTACTTATATGTTGACACATTTAAAATATTTTAAATCATGTTCTTATGATGGGTCCCTTTCTTTTACTACCACCAGTTCTGGACGTGGCAACTCTGAGAAGAACTGGCAAGAAACTCAGAGGAATTCATTTTTAAAACAAATGGGTTTGATACAAGAA
The DNA here is from genome assembly GCA_947037095.2 of Nycteola revayana. Classification (NCBI taxonomy): domain Eukaryota; kingdom Metazoa; phylum Arthropoda; class Insecta; order Lepidoptera; family Nolidae; genus Nycteola; species Nycteola revayana. Next base: position 18,289,314 of record OX344859.2, on the reverse strand, counting down.
GACGTGAGTGGAGGAAGGTGATAAGTCACATGATTAAAATTTTGAGTAAATCGAGTTTTTTGAGAATCCTGTGAAACAGATTTTTGTATTAAACTATGATTCCAAGTTGTGTGTTATATAGCCTGAAATATTAATAATATGAAAGCAATCAAATTATTAATATTTTTATATATATTTTTAAATCTCGGAGGTCGTGGGTTCGATTCTTATTGCCCACGACGAGAAAATCTTTGTATAGATTCTAAGATTTCTTTCCGGGTCTGGTTGGTTGAGAGACTACTCTTCGTGCCTCGAAAAGCACGTTAAGCCGTTGATCCCGGTTGTTATAACATCATCTATAATAATCGTATATCAAGGAACGGGCAGCAGCGTTTGCTTGTGTGGTACAACATAATACTGCGGTCACCAACCCGCCTGCCAAGCGTGATGACTATGGCAAACACCCTTCCTCGGGAGGAGGCCCATGTTTAGCTGTGAACGTCATACGAGATGATGATGATGATAATGAAATATTATTCTTATCCAAGCTTGTGTTACGAGCGGGTTCACGTCGGTAGTGCAGTGCGTGGGGATCGAACAGTGTAGCGGGTAGCTAGTGTGTGTGTGTGTGTGTGTGTGTGTGTGTGTACTCACGAGTAGGTACGGTCCCTTGGCGGCCCAGTCCCTGCTGGAGCCCGAGCCGTAGTCCTTGCCCACCACCGCGATCAGGGGGACGTTCTCTTTGGCATATCTGAAAATTTATTAACCGACCATTTGTTAACTAAAAGTTAATTATCCGAGAGTTTTTTTAACTGAAAGTCCATTAACCGGCAATTTCTTAACTTAAGGTTAATTAACCGATAGTTTATTAACTTAAAGTCAATTAACCGACAATTTGTTAACTAAAAGTAAATAAACCGACAGTGTTTTAACATAAAGTTAATAAATCGAGAGTTTAGTAACAAAAAGTTAAATAACCGAGTGTTTGCTAACACAGGTTATTAACTGAAAGCTATTAAACCGAGAGCTTGCTAAGCGTAAGCATGTTAATTGAAGGTTAGCTAACCGAGTGTTTACTAACCGATAGTTACCTAACTAAACGTTTGCCAATCAGCAACATCACTTAACTATTTCTGTAGACTAGTGTTCTGCTAACCTAAAGTTAACTAACCTATAGTGAGTAAACTCAATGTCCGCTAACATTACCTGTCGGCCGCGTCGAATATATCCATGACATCCCCGCTGGGGTGGTGCGTGGTCCTGGGCCCGGGGGTGGGCGCCATCTTGTTCACCAGACGAATGTTCGCGAACGTGCCGCGCGACATCACCGCGTCGTTGCCGCGCCGGGACCCGTAGGAATTAAACTCGCGGGGAGTTAGACTGGAAAGATACATGATATTTATTAAATAACACACAACAACAACTCATTTATCCTGACACGCCTGACTCTCGAACAACAACAACTCATCAATCCTGACACAGTTGATTCTCCTGACCCGCCAACAACAACAACTCAATCCTGACTCAATTATAGTAAGAGATACTGCCTGCTGACAGACAGACAGTGAAGTTTAAGTATATAGGAACTTTTTTACTAAGACTTTTTTTTTTACCCTTCGTGTACGGTAAACCCTGAAAAAAGTGTGTGTCAACACTCACCCTCTCCCTGACAGGTATCTGGCAGCGGGGGAGTTCCTGGCGATGGAGCCGGCGGGGGAGATGTGGTCCGTGGTCACCGAGTCGCCCAGGAGCAGCAGGCAACGGGCGTTCTTGACGCCGGAGATCACCTTCAGATCCTGTATGATGTAAAATTGTGTGTCAGTAAAATCTTAACTAAACATCTATCATCATCAGCCCGTATTACGTCCACTGCTGAACATGGGCCTCCTCCCGAGGGAGGGTATTTGCCATAGTCACCACGCTTGGAAGGCGGGTTGGTGGCCGCAGTATTATGTTGTAACACACAAGGAAACGCTGCTGCCCGTTCCTTGATATACGATTGTTATAGATGATGTTATAAAAATCGGGACCAACGGCTTAACGTGCTTTCCGAGGCACGGCGAGTAATCCCTCAACCATCCAGCCCCAGAAAGAAATCTTAGTATTTACAAAAAGATTTCCTATCCAGCGTGGGAATCGAACCCGCTACCTCTGAGATTTAAAGCGAGCCTAATACCGCTACGGAGGTTGTCTTATTATTTACAAGACGGTAAAAAAAAGTCACCCAATATAGGTTTCCGTACCTTAGCCATGCCATCGAAGAATGGTGGTTTCTTGATGTAAGTGGAGTTAGGGTCCCAGCCGTACAGCTGACCCTCGGGCACCGACAGCGTCTGCCACGAGGAAGACCCCAGTTCTATTTTCTCGTATACCTGTCAAAAGATTATTACAAAAAAAATAATTAATCTCTACAAAAGTATTAAATTAAAGTATCTAAATAAGTTTTTATTAAATGTGAGTAAATTTTGTCACGTAGAAAAAAATTATATTATATATTTTTTATTTTTATTTTTTTACTGATGGTAAATTGACATTACTTATGTACGTACCACCATTAAAAAGAACTCACATCGACGGATGATATCAATTATGATTTCAATGACGACGATGATGATGTCAATGACGATGATGATGATGTCAATGATGTTGATGACGACGATGATAATGGCAATGATGATGATGACTATGCTGATGAGGTTGCGATGAGGATGATGACGGTGTTGATAATGTGGCTATGATGATGATGATGGTGATGACTACAATAATGATGATGATGATTACGATGAAGTCAATGACGATGACTAATTATCATTTTTGTCATCAGATGAAGACGACGATGATGATGTCGATGACATACTCATAATATATCAACAAGCCTACCTCCTTGAACATGCCGGGTATGACGTACTGCGACTCCACCGCGTGTATGTCGGCGCGGGTGGGCCAGATGTCGCGCAGGAACACTTCCGAGCCGTCCGCACGTTTACCTGTGGGGATAGATAGTGTAGTATTAATATACAAACTCCGTAGCGTATTTGGCTCGCTTTAAATCTCGGAGGTCGTGGTTTCGATCCCCACGCCGCGCGCCGGACAATTAATCTTTGTGTAAATTCTAAGATTTCTTTCCGGGTCTGGTTGGTTGAGCCGTTAAGCCGTTGGACCCGATTGTAATAACATAATCTATAATAATCGTATATCAAGGAACGGGCAGCAGCGGTACCTTGTGTAGTACAACATAATACTGCGGTCACCAAGCGTGCTGACTATGGCAAATACCCTTTTTTTTTTTTTTTTTTTTTGTTGTCCGGGGGGAAATGCATTGACGCATTCCCACCGCCTCTGCAGCGTATTCGCGCGCTGGCGGCGGGATATGTGGGACTCGCCCTCTCCATAGCGTGGTATGCTTAACTCATATCACGAGGAGAGGACCCTACGCCACTAAAACCTCCCGGACACTCCTTCGATCCGCCGTTGGCGGGGGCCGGGTACGCATGAGCAATCCGGCCCCTATGGCAAATACCCTGCCTCAGGGGGAGGCCCATGTTCAGCAGTGGACGTTATACGGGCTGATGGATGATAATTGCATTGAAATTCTTAAACCGTTATTTAGCTACATTATCATAGGCTGTATACAATATGTAACAAAAACCCTGTCCGATCCAATAAAGGCGCATTCCTGGTTCAAAATACGTACTAGAAAAAATAGTTATAAAAATGTAACTCATAAAAACCAAAAGTTATTAAATTTTTATTTTATAATCCATGCGAAATTTACCACTGAGTATGGGAAATTTTCATAAGTTGACAACACTCTTCTTTAACTGTAGGTAGTAAACACGTAAATTTTGTCAGCGATCAGTGTTGCCGTTGATCAGTTTTTATTTTTTATTTTAATTTAATTATATTCACTGGGGAAAAATAATTATCTCAAATCCATTAAATGGTTACGTATATGGGTAAGCAGTACGATGCTGAATAATACCCTTAGGAATGGGTTTTGTTACATGCTTTATAAAGCTGAAGAGTTTGTTTGAACGCGCTTATCTCAGAAACTACTGGTCCGATTTAAAATAACATAAAAATAAGGTTTTATTTACGTAAACCTATTACAGGCATTAGCAAATAGCCATAAATTTTTTTTGGCTTAATAATATAATACATAAAATTAATTAATTTAGTTCAGTTATTATAGTTATAATAATAATCAGAGGTCGGAGTAGGTAGATTGATTAAGATATTATAATATCTTGACGCAATTATATAAATACTTGCGTCAAGATATTATAATATGGACATGCCATTTTATCCATAATGTGCGGGAAGTACCGGAAAAAGTTCCGGAATTGGAATTATGGAATAAAATAAAATAAAAAACATACAGATAGGCTAACAAAATCGTTTATTATATGAATGATTGATTGAATTCAATGAACAATTATTTTTAACTAAACAAAAATATAAATAAATTATAATCAACTAACACTGGTAGCGTAGATTGATATTATTAATACGTTTTTCACCTTAAACACAAATTCGTGCTAATTTCAAAATTCCGGAACAAATATCACTATAAATATGAAGTTCCGGTATTTTGGAGGCATATCCATATTATCCTCTACGTTTGACGTCAACGACCTTAAATCAATTTACCTACTCCGACCTATGATAATAATAAATAGTTTGTATTTTATATTTATTTTTAGCTTTAGCGTAAAAACTGTCAGGTATGAAAATACAATTTTACTTTTAATCTATAATTTAATAGTCTAAAGTGTTTTAGATGGACCATAAGTATATCGTCGGACGCAATTGTATGCTACTACCGTATCCAATACACGCCAACTTGAATTTGAAAAAAATATTCAGTAAAAAGCCCATTTATCGAAGAAGGCTATAGGCTACACGTGGGCCGGATTGCTTATTGCCCGGCCCCCGCCAACGGCGGATCGAAGGAGTGTCCGGGGGGTTTGAGTGGTGTAGGGTCCTCTCCTCGTGGTATGACTTTAGCATACCACGCTATGGAGAGGGCGAGTCCCACATATCCCACCGCCAGCGCGCGAATACGCTGCAGCGGCGGTGGGAATGCGTAAATGCATTTCCCCCCCGGACAACTACATTTTGTTACGAAATTCCAACGGGAATGGGGAGTTAGTAACTTAATAAACTCACCCAAAGGTTGCTTCTCGAAGTCGATGTCCACTGTGCCAGCTAAAGCGTACGCTATAACCAACAGGGGCGACGCTAGGTAGTTAGCCCTCGTGTTAGGGTGGATCCTACCCTCGAAGTTACGGTTACCGGACAGCACCCCGCAGCACACCAGCTCGTTCTATCGCAAGAGGGTAGATTTTTTATTAGATTCCGAATGTCAAAAAACTTCGCCTTTACAAGGCAAAGTGACGTTAAGATTGTTAGAAAATTGAATCAGTAAAATTTAAAAAAATTGAGTCGCTATATGTTATATTGCGTCTCTATAATTTTCTCTGTCAGTCTACTATAGGTTTGTGAAGTCTGTATTGTAAATAATTATTATCATTGAAGTCGTATTGAGCCGATATAAGTCATAAGTCATATTGACGGTAAATCAATGTCACTGTAAGTCACATTTACCTAACTTCAGTAACACTAAGTTACACACAGTCGCGTTTTTCCATTCTATACAAGGCCAGAACGCAAGGGTGTGAAACTAATCACGTACAGATTGGAAATAACTATTTTACTAAATTCTTCCAATATATACAAGAGCAGTACGCAAATACTCGCGTATACTTTGTAGTGATGTAAGTAAGTACTGCGCTCCAAAACGTACAGCGCCAGTACGCATGCGGACCAATAGTGTAGAAAAGAAACGTTGTGTTTGTTGTCAGTGCAACCCGACTCGGATAGGTTAGGTTAGAAGACTAAGGCGGGAGCGAAGCGAAGCGGAGCTCCCGCCTTAGTCTTCGTGGTTTTTTTTAAACCACTCAGAAGTAGGAGCCCCGCGAAGTGGAGCTCCGTCGAGCTTAGTTAGCAGACACAGATTTTTTATTCACAATTAAACCTAAAATAAACATCATATGGCGTCTACTAACTAAGCTCGACGGAGCCCCGCTTCGCGAATCGTAAGTAAGTTGTGTAGTATAGTCTGGAACGAAGACGCAAGCATCCACGGTACAAACTATACACGATTAGTACGCAAAATTCGTGTATATATTGTAATCACAGACTTCAAAACAATATATACACGCTCGTGTATAAACTAAACTGCTCAGTTTCCTATGGTTGCGTTCTGGCCTTGTATAGAATGGAAAGACGCCACACAGTCACATTGGGACCGCTATAAGTCGTATAGAATTTCTATTATTATGTTATATTAATACAGTGTAAGTCACAATGATTTACTGTAAGTCACACTGAGTCACTATAAGTCACTTTGAGTCGCTATAAGTCTAATAAGTTAATATAAGTCAGAATACCTTCTCAATGGTGTTGGCGATGTTATCATCGATGGGACCCGAGTTGCCGATGCACGTCATACACCCGTACCCCACTATGTTGAAACCTAGCTTATCTAGGTAGGGGATCACGCCGGATTCCTGAGAACAAAAATATCAAAATTGGTATTAAATCCTACTAATAGTATAAACGCGAAGGTTTGTGAGTATCGTATCGTAACTTACTCTCAAGTAATAGGTGACCACTCCAGATCCTGGCGACAACGAAGTCTTGATGTAAGGAAGCACGCTCAGACCGTTCTCGACAGCTTTCTTAGCGAGCAGACCTGAGGGCAACGCCAACGATAAGTATAAAGAATGTTCCATTTAGAATCGATCAGTATCAGTAAGTTGGTAACTAAAAGGGTGCTCACGTCCGACAATCGGTGACCGACTTTTTGTAGGAGGAAAATAGAACGTACTGATTGCAACAGTATAACGCACACGTCCTGCTAAAAGGCGGTCAGAAATAAAATCGGTGCATCCCGACCGATCCGATTGTCGGAGTAAATGGAAGGTCGGGAAATGTATGCGTTAACGCACACTGCTCATCGACAGTCGGCCTCTTGCACTTGCTAGGGCACTTGTCACAGTTTTTTTTTTCGGACGGACGTATATAGTTAGCAATATATAGTTTGTAAGTATGGATGGATGGATGTTTGTTACTCTTTCACGCAAAACTACTGAAGGGAATTGACTGAAATTTTGCACCGGGATAGGTTATACGCTGGATTAACATATAGGCTACAAAACATCACGCTCCGATCCAGTGGAGCAGAGTAACGCGAGTTAAGCCGCGGGGCGCAGCTAGTTATCCATATTTAGATATCGATTGTGGCTCATAAGCAGTCAATGTTAGGGTGTCGGACTTGCGGTCATGTGGTCGCCGGTTAGATCGCCACCCATTGCACTACCGACGTGAACCCACTCGTAACACAAGCTTGTTAGCTTAGCACGAGGGTTTAACAACTTAGCGTTTCCCAGTGTGTAAGAACATAAATACTGCGGACACCAAAACGTGGTGACTATGAAAAATCTCTCCATTGGGATGATCTAACTACTATATACCATAATATGGCAGTTAGCAAGTAACCTAGACCTGGCTAATGTGTGTAATGACTAGATAACAAACTTATTCAACACATCCTTAAGTTTAACATTATACTCAGCCATATTTAACGTTATGGCTAAATAACTCGTTTATTCCCACTAGTTCGATTCATTAGTTCGATCGTCGAACTAGTGAGATTTTTTTTTCTCATTTGTTCGACCGTCGAACTAATTAGATTTGAAAATAGTTCTGCTACATTTAAATGTTTTACTAATTTACTATTCGGTTGTATGGCCGCAGCTCTAACCTAACCTAACCGATTGTCATTTGCCCAGTAGAACTACTTTTAAATCTAATTAGTTCGACAGTCGAACAAATGAGGAAAAAAATTCTCACTAGTTCGACGATCGAACTAGTGGGAATAAGCCAAATAACTTAATGACTAGTAAATTGTACGGCGAACCTGCTCCCAACATAACGCTGGGGTTGGAGGTGTTGGTGCATGAGGTGATGGCCGCGATGATGACGGAGCCGTGCGTGATGGTGTACGTCTTCCCATCGCTGTAGCTGAAGCTTCCAGAGCTGGTGAGCTGCTGGGGGGAGAGCCCGTAACCCTTGAAGCCGACCTGGTGAAGGAAACGTATAGGTTAGAAGGTGTTCGAAAATACATAACGCATTTTATGAAGATTTTTGACCTTCCCTCACCCCTCCCCCTCCTTCTCCCTGATTTTTATTTTTTAATTTCTCCATTTATCCACGAGGTATTTGCTACTTCACCAGGCATGAAGGCGAGCAGAGCTCCAGCCTATAGATAAATGGTTTAAAAACTACAAAACTAAGCAACCTGCGCAAGAGGGTCCCCTTTGGAAATTGGTCCACGGCTCAGGGCGGTCGCTGTCGATGAGATTGAGAGATTATGACTTTTAGTATTTTAGTACTTCACAGTTCTCGGGCCTCTCGGACTTCGGGTCTACGGGGGCGTCTCTATCTTTGGGGTCTAAGAGGGCATCGAAAGTAGCCACGTCACGCACTGCACGGTAATGAAAATGAAAACGTTTATTGATAATGTAGACGAATCTATCGTACTTATTATAACAAATACAATGATAAAAATATACAAAGAAAAAAAAAACTGACTAATTAATTAGTATACATTTTAACAATAATGTTACTAAATAGAATTTAAATCTACCAATGTGGCATGTGATAGTCGCGTACTATAAATATAATTAGAATCAACCAGCGCGGGCTGGGATTAGGTCAGAAGCATAGAACGCGTCGCTAGCCTCTCCTTGCAAGGACGACCGGACCCTATCCTAGCTTCCTACGAGTCTTTCTCTATCTACCTACGTTGTGACACCCGAAGAAGAAAGACTAAAAGAAACTCCGAGATCATTCTTTTTGTCATCTTTTAAAGTGTTTGATTAATCATTTGTACATCTTTTAAAAACATTTTTAGTACCTACCTATCTAGGTTAGTGATCCCCATACATCGATATGTCGGTACTCGCAGCAGGAAATTGTGACGGAAACAATGAAAGTTTCAAGTAAGTATCGAGTATAGGGAGCACTCCTCCAGATTTACATTATTTTGTTTTTTACAATTAAAGACGTGAGTGGATGAAGGTGATATGTCGCATTTTCGAGTTTTTGTGTTTTTTTGCATAGATGAAGGTGATATATGGGCATTTTCAATTATAAGTGTACCCTGTTAAAATTACGATATTTTTTTTAAAGTTGTGTTTTTAATATGTTTAAAGATCTCAACCTGTACTTCATAGTATGACGGACTGGAGATAGTATTTTATTTTTAATAAATCGAGTGCTTTCCTTATTAAAAACGGAAAATAATTGGACTTTGTAGTGAAAAAGTGTCAGTTTGGTGACTACATAAAAATCATCCTGTTTTATTATTTTAAGTAATATGACTCAATTTTTATTTTCTTTTTCTACTGAATATTAAACAATCCATCGAAAAAAATATATACTAACCTTTAATTAAAATCTCATTTCTCTAAATTGAGGTTTCAACTTCTATTTTGTGACTAGTGACGCTAAGAAGATCGATTTTTATTAATTCCCTTGATAAAGGGCTTAGTTTTTTTAATTAATGTATTTTGTAGTGTTCAATATTGCAACAGGCTTAAACAATATTCAAACAAATATAATTAACAATGAAACAAAAGTTAAAAAAAAATGTTTTGTTCACATACAAATTGGGACAGTCACCAAAGTTACACATTGAAAAACTTTAAGCTGAGATTACATGATACAAAATAAAACATAGCGTTGATAAATAAGTCTTTATTCTTTAACATTTCTATTAAAAGTATTTAAACTAATATTTTTATATCTGAGGGCGGATAGGCTGTGTTAGCCCGCGAAGTTTAAGTTTTCTTGCGTTTTTTGCAATGTATAGGTCAGTTCAGTCAGCTTCTTCTGGCGGCAATTCAGAAATTTTTCTTCCTCTATTTTTCATATTCCTGAGGGCGTTCTAATTTCAGTTTTTCCCTATATCGTTTCGTTCTTTCCGCGCCACTTAGTGGCATAGTGAGATTTATTAAAAAAAAATACCTGAAAATAAAATATTGCACATTGTAGCTATGTAATCCTAGCTTTATGTGTCAGTTTGGTGACATTTGTAGTCAGTCCTATATGTGACGGAATAAAAATGTCACCAAACTGACGTCACATTCGCGGGTAAATATTAAAGAAAAATGTTTTCTAATCACAATTAAATATTAAGTAAGAATAAAACATGTGAAAATATTTGTAAGTTTTATCTGATTCGGTTGAAACAGTTGTAGGATGTAAAACGTTCTATATTAACAAGGAAATAACGTCACTAACCTGACAAAAAAACTGGAGACAGCTGCCGACACAAACAATAACAACCTTTAACTCGAGACACAGCCGCAACTTTTTTTTTGAAAAATTTTTGCCGTGATCTTCTTCACTTAATTTTGCCATTTAAATTATTATGAGTTCCTTTAGTAATTATTTAGAACAACTGGAACCGTCACTAAACTGACATGTCCGACCGGTATCAATTTAGAACATTTTTTGAAAACGTATTGTGGCCTGTGTTATTATAGTTTAAATTGTATAAATTTAATTTATGTGACGACAAAGATATACACTATGAACACACCAAAACTTTTAAATGTATTCGTAGTAGTATTTTAGTAATTTTGGTCAATTCAATGTTGGCAAGGGGTGGGACATGCCAAAAACAGTTACTATGAATATTTGAAATACGCATAAATGAATAATTAATACGTGTTTTACCTGGATTTCAGATAAATTCATCAATTTAATGAATAATTTACTTTTTTATTCCATAAATTAAACCATATGCCCATGATTTATTTTGCTATAAAATTTTGAATTAGTGGGACAGTCTTAAAATCGCGGGTACACTTAAAAGTGAAAATGCCCATATGTCAATACAATACTACTACAGATCTTAAACCGTCCATTCAAGGCTTTACGAGACAACTACATTCATCTCAGCGCCTCATTTTCAATATCTAAACTTGCAGAAAAGTTTACTTTTGTTTATGAAAAAAGGAGTTATGTCAAGGTTTTTTTTTCAAATTAAATAATAAAAAATATAAATTGGTTTGGTTGCTTTCATACCATTAATATTTCAGGTTATTTACACAACTTGGCATCATAGTTTAATACAACTTGGCATCATACTTTTGTAGCGACGTATCTCAAAAAATAAAAGTGAAACTTTAACTTCGATTTACTCCAAATTTAAATTATGTGACTTATCACCTTCATCCACTCACATCTTCAATTGTAAAAAGGGTTGGTAGGGGGCAATAACAAAATATATGACGATTCCAAACAAATGTAACCATTTTACACCTACGTAGCGTAGCGGCATTTAACTCGCTTTAAAACTCGAAAGCCGTGGGTTCGATCCCCATCCCGGACAGGAAATCTTTGTGTGAATTCTAAGATTTCTTTTCGGGTCTGGTTCGTTTAGGGATTACTCTCCGTGCCTCGGAAAGCACGTTAAACCGTTGGTCCCAATTGTTATAACATCATCTATAATAATCGTATATAAAGAACGGGCAGCAGCGTTTCCTTTTGTGGTACAACATAATACTGCGGTCACAAAAGCGTGGTGACTATGGCAAATGCCCTCCCTCAGGAGAAGGCCCATGTTCAGCGGTGAACGTTATACGGGCTGATGATGATGAATGACGATTTTGCATAGCAACTTACATTTAGCAAGTCGTTCAGTTCTACACACAGAAGTGCTGATCAAGCAAGGTCGTGTTATTACGAAGAAATTAAGTTCAGCTGACAAAGCGGAAATAAGAACGCTTACTACAGGCAATGTGTGTGTATTTATTGTATTTTAAACTAGGTTATGACCGCGACTGCGTTCACATTGACAGGTGTGTTAAAAGTTACGTTTTTGGTCGTCCGGGAGGAAATGCGTTTACGCATTCCCACCGCCGCTGCAGCGTATTCGCGCGCTAGCGGCGGGATATGTGGGACTCGCCCTCTGCATAGCGTGGTATGCGACACTCATACCACGAGGAGAGGTCTCTACACCACTAAAACCCCCGGACACTCCTTCGATCCGCCATTGGCGGGGGCCGGGTACGCATAAGCAATCCGACCCAAACAAACAAAGCCTTCAGATTTATATACATATACATATAAGTATATGTAAGTTAACGTAAGTATATGTAAGTATGCCGTGTGGTTTCCGGCTATGCCGTGTGGTTTTCGGCTTAGAATAGACCACCCCATGTCTTCCCATGGGTGTCGTAAAAGGCGACTAAGGGACATATAGCTGATGGATGGACAGCAGCATCTATTAGCTCAAGGTTTACATCTTACTGCGATCACCAATCCGTCTGCCAAGCGTGGTGATTATGGCAATATCCCTCTACGATCCTGGCTTGCCAAGGTCTGTTAAGAGGAGGCCCATGTTCAGCAGTGGACGTCAACGGGCTGTTGATGATGAAGTTAACGGGTGTAACCGCGCACGGTAAGCTGGTCACTACATAGTATAAAACAAAATCGCTTTCCGCTGTCTGTCCGTCCCTATGTGTGCTTAGATATTTACAACTACGCAACAGATTTTGATGCGGTTTTTTTAAATAGATAGAGTGATTCAAGAAGAAGGTTTATATGTATGATACATCAGCTTTGCACCCGTGCGAGGCGAGGCGGGTCACTAGTTAAGTATAAAATAATCGAAACGTGACTTACACACAAACAAACACACACACCAATTTATCTTATTATAACAATAATTAGAACAATTAATGCGGAAACGATAATATAATGCCAACTTGCAAAATATACATAATAAAAACAATTTGGAATAATTTTATACGTTTAGTATAGTTTTTGTTCTTATACAGTTATATTCATATACTATAGTATATTCTATATAGTAAAGTTGATTCTGAGACCTGGTCTAAGTTCGATTCTCACTCTTTTCTAATATTTTTTTTTAAGTTTACTATCAGAACTTTGCATTCAATTTTTTATTTTATTATTCTTGTTAACCGCTCGTGCAAAGCTGTAATGCTTGTATTACGGGTGGGTTCACGTCGGTAGTGCAATTGGTGGGGTTCGAACCGGCGACCTCAAGATCACAAGTCCGACGCGCTAGCCATTGGGCTACGGTCGATTCAAGTTGTTTTTTTTTCGGACGGAAAGTAGCTAACCCCGAGGCTTTTGCTACTTCACCGGGCATAAAGGCGAGCAGAGCTCCAACCTATTTAAGTGAGCCACAGATATATTTTCTGAGTCTAGGCGTGCTCTGTGTCCTTAAATAGGCGTAAAGACCTAAAAATTCTATTTAGTCCGTCAGTTAGATTACTAAAAAATATTGGACACGTATTGTTTTATTTATCAAATCAATAAAACTTGACAAAGATACAGAGCAACAACAAACTATAAAGTTCAGGAGAGGAGGGCTTGTGACATCACTACTAGGTAACGTTGTACCTACAATAAGTGACGTCACACGAAATTTCAACACGCTGTATCTTCGTCAATTTTTGTTGGAGGAACGAAAAAAAAAATACGTGTCCAATATTTTTTGGTAAACTAACTGACGGACTAAATATAATTTTTTAAGTGTTCATGCCCATTCACGTATAAAAATCACACCCAGACTCACAACAACTAGTTCACACAATTACTTGTCCCGGGTGGGAATCGTATCTAGGACACCACGTCTCATAAATATTAATACAAATAAATATAATAAATATTAGTCCATTTTATTTTTTGTATGATGGTGTTTGTAAAGTGCAAAGACACAGATATTAATGTGCACCAGTGTTGAAGACTTGTAAATAAAAATGTGATCTGTAAATAAGTTGCGAGTGAATTCTAGGTAAGTTTTTAATATTTAGTTCTTTTTTTAAGAAGTCGAGTTTTGCCGTCACTAGTAGACTGCAAAAGTCTGCGTTGTGTTACGAGTGGGTTCATGTCGGTAGGATATGTGGGACTCGCCCTCTCCATAGCGGCGGTATGTTTTACTCATACCACGAGTGACCATACATTACTTAAACCCCCCGGACACTCCTTTGATCCGTCGTCGGCAGGGACGCACGAAGCAATCCGGCCCCTCGACGGCACCCGCGGCAAACATAGCGCCGCGGGATATCCTGGGCCACACTGACTGTGGCCCATTTGCCCAGTTATAGGGTCGCCCGAAGTGTGGAGGCGTCCCTACTCCTCATGGGTCGGCCTCGAAGGGAGCAGGGCCTATGTGCCCCACTCCCCGAGGCCGAGCGATCTCAGTTGCGAACTACTATGCCCAAGTCTAGTGGCAAGCCGCTAAACTTAAGTGGGACTGGGCTGGACATGTCTGCCGCATGACAGATGACAATTGGTCTAAAAGAACCACCGCCATCGTGGCAAGCCGAGACAAAGATGGCGGGACGAGCTTGACTCCTACCGTAGGGACTGACCGGCACTCGCAAAAGACAGAGTTGTGTGGAAAAGGGAGAGGGAGGCCTTTGCTCTGCAGTGGGACAACACAGGCTAGTTAGATAGATACTGTAGATGTCACTGCAGACCAGTGATGTACAAGTCTCGAGGCGTCCGAGTCACTTTGCCTAGAGCTCGGTGTCTTTTACAGGCCTCGCCTCGTATGTATGGCGCCCGACGACTCGAGAGTCTTTTTCAGAGCTCGAGCTCTTTTGAAGTCTCGAGTCCTTTTTGAAGGCTCGAGCCCTTTTCGAAGCCTCGAGCTCTTTTCGAAGCCTCGAGCTCTTTTTGAAGGTTCGAGTTCTTTTGAAGACTCTGAGCCCTTTTTGAAGACACGAGCCCTTTTGAGCGCTCGATCGATCTCGAAGCATTTATCTTTAGCGCACTAGTTTTTTCTGTCCTCTAATTTTAATGGATGCTGATGAATGAAAATAAGCAGAGGTAAACCACAATAGATTAATCGTTTACGGTGCACTTTATTCTAATTTTGGAGACTCGAGTTCTTTTGAAGGATCGAGCTCTTTTGAAGCCTCGTGGCTTGGCTCAAAAAAATCGCGGCTCGGTTAGGGTCGGGACTCCGAGCTTACCGAGCTCACTGATTCTTGCCATTCCGCCTCGAGGCTTCAGAAATAACACTCGACGCCTCGAGGCTTGTACATCACCACTACAGACGTAACCGGGGCTGATAAAGTAATATTGAAAATAATTACTGTATCAAGTTTGACCACAAATCGATAGAAAAACCATTTCAATTGATCATAATAGTTGTCTTCATCAAATATACATTAATTAACTAATTAAATACTTGTCTCTTGATGATGATGGCGATGTACATGGTGTTGAAAAAGGTAATCAAATAGTGCCTTTAAGTTGTTGTATTGTCATCATCATCATTATCATCAGCCCGTATAACGGCCACTGCTGAACATGGGCCATGGCGTGTATTTGCCATAGTCATCACGCTTGGCAGGCGGATTGTTGACCGCAGTATTATGTTGTACCACACAAGGAAACGCTGCTGCCCGTTCCTTGATACACGATTATTATAGATGATGTTAAAACAATCGGGACCAACGGCTTAACGTGCTTTCCGAGGCACGGAGGGTAGTACCTCAACCAACCAGACCCGGAAAGAAATCTTAGTATTTACACAAAGATTTCCTGTCCAGCGTGGGAATCGAACCCACGACCTCCGAGATTTAAAGCGAGCCAAATACCGCTACGCTATAGAGGTTGTCATGTTGTATTTTAAGATCGAAATTTGTTGTTGTATTTAAAGATCGAAATTTTTATGATTAACATTAAAGCTAAAGTGAACAGACACTTTCTAGGCACGCGTGTATCATCTTAGGCCTTATCTTCGCCTGCCATCAAGCGAGATTATGGTCAAACGTAAGCCTATATTTAATAAAAAATAAAAAAATAAACATCCTGTACATCACTTGATAATGACCAAAAACCACAATGAAAGATAAAATAAATCCAACCGGTATATATATATTACGAAACTTTTATATTAACATTATCACTAACATATTATAAAACGAAGTCCTTCGCCGCGTGTCTGTTCGCGATAATCTCAAAAACTTTTTTTTTTCGAGCGTAAATTTTTGCTACTTCACCGGGCATAAAGGCGAGCAGAGCTCCAGCCTAGAAAAATAGCTAAGAAACTACAAGAGGACGCCTAGTGGGTCTTGGACCTCGGCTCAGGGCGATCGCTGGCGGAGAGATTGAGGGATTATGGCTATTAGTTTTTTATGGATAATTTTGTGCAAAACTAGTGCATGGTTTATAAGGGGTTTTTATCAATACTTAAGATTGAATTTTGATGCTTGTAGGAGCATCTTGTGACTTGTAAAGTTTGAATTTTTTTTTTAAGATTATTCCTGGTAGAGTTTTGCAGTCTACTAGTATTGTTGTTAACCCCTCGTGCTAAGCTAACATGCTTGTGCTACGAGTGGGTGAGTGTGCCGTGTGGATTCCGGCTTAGAATAGACTACCCCATGTCCTCCCATGGGTGTCGTAAAAGGCGACTAAGGGACATATGGCTGATGGATGGGCAGCAGCATCTATTAGCTCAAGGTTTACATCTTACTGCGATCACCAATTCAAGCGTGGTGATTATAGCAATATCCCTCTACGATCCTGGCTTGCCAAGGTCTGTTAAGAGGAGGCCCATGTTCAGCAGTGGACTTTAACGGGATGATGATGATGATGATGATGATACGAGTGGGTCGGTAGTGCAATGGGTCGGGATCGAACCGGCGACCACAAAATCACTAGTCCGACGCTTTAGCCATTGGGTTACTGCCGCTTAAATATATTAATACATACTTTTACTATTTTTTTTTTAGATTTTTTAATATTTCAGACCTGTGTTGATTTGGAATGGGAATCGAACCTAATCGTACCATTTGGTGAGTTAGCTTATGAAGTAAAATCAATTGATCTCATAAAGCTATATCACTAAATAGTACTGTTGGGTTAAACTACGACTTCGAACTTCAACTTCGTAATTTGACTTCAAACTTCAACTTCGAACTTCGACTTATTTACAACTTACACTTTGTAAATGTAAACAAATTGTTACATAAATCTATATCTACTAATATTATAAAGAGGAAAAGTTTGTATTTTTATATTTTTGTATGTTTATTTCGAATAAACTCAAAAACTACTGAACTGATTTCGATAATTTCGAATGCTACATTATCCCTGAGTAACATAAGCTATAAATGTCCACTGCTAGTTTAACATAGGTATTTAAAATGTGACAATCAATATGACTAAAGATTATTTGACTTTGACTTTAAATTTTAAGTTTTTTTATTATCATATTGCGGTAATGACCACGCTTGGCAAGCGGATCGGTGATCGCAGTAAGATGGTATAGGTATACAGGGAGTATAGATAACATTGAACGGAAAGATGGTTCTCTGCCCGTCCATCAGATGAAATAAAATTTATTTATTTGCTAGAATTATTTTATCATGTTATTAAGTAAGTACCTATTATTTTCTTAATAACATTATAAAATAATTTTAGACTTAATATATTCGACTTAATATTGAATAATTCTAGAATATGGGTCTATTTCGCTAATTATTTTTATGTTGAGTTTGTCATTTTAAGGATAAGGTTCTTAGGCAAAAGAAAAAAGAAAATTGCGTGGAAAACTAGAAAATTTTAGAATACTTGACAACCATATTTAGTTTTCTAATGTAACCTTGGCGTTTTTGACAATATAAACGTTTTTAGTGTAATCTTACGGGTGTGCCATAACATTGTCAGAATGTGCCATAACATTGTCAGAATGTGCCATAACATTGTCAGAATGTGCCATAACATTGTCAGAAGGTGCCATAACATTGTCAGAAGGTGCCATAACATTGTCAGAAGGTGCCATAACATTGTCAGAATGTGCCATAACATTGTCAGAATGCTGCTTCTTAGTGCACATCACGGTTAGTTCAGAGCTATCACGTCTAATATTAAAAGTTTAATTTTATATAGAGTTTTAGGTAAGACACGACAACGTATGTCGGGTCAGCTAGTCTATACAATAAAAACATCGCTCACGAAGCATAGACGTATGTATTTTATGCGTATGCAAGGCGTTTATTGTTTGGTACATTTAAATAAACGTTTATAGTATAATCGTGTGTGTTCTGTGTGAATTAAATCTATTTTTCGGACGGACCTTATTTAGTTAGCCACGAGGCTTATACTACTTCACCGGGCATAAAGGCGAGCAGAGCTCCAGCCTAAGTAAATGGTTTAAACATGACAAACTAAGCAACCGGCGCAAGTAGGGTTGCCAGATAGTCGGGATTTGGGCGGATTCTCCCGCCTCAATAAATGGTTTAAATACGACTTGGACCTCGACTCAGGGCGGTCGCTGGCGGGGGGATTGAGGAAAGACTTAAGATTTTAGGGGAATTTTGTGCAACAGTCGCTCTACTTTACAGTTCGCGGGCCTCTCGGACGTCGGGTCTACGAGGGCATCGGAAGGTTCTTTGCAAACTAAGGCTCGGGAGGGATTCTTTCTTAGTCACCTCTTAAAGACACCCATGGGAAAACATGGTCTATTTTAAGCCGAATAGGCGACAAATACACGTGACATAAGTAGTATACCTACTAATATTATAAACGCGAAAGTTTGTAAGTATGGATAGATGGATGTTTGTTACTCTTTCACGCCAAAACTACTGAACGGAATTGGCTGACATTTTGCACCGGGATAGGTTATACGCTGAATTAACATAATAATATACGCTACAAAATATCACGCTCCGACCCACTGGAGCAGAGTACCGCGGGTAAAACAAAATGCAACCAAAACATATTTTTTACGTTCATTCTATTAATTATTACAGGTATCAAGTTAATTAAAATACCAAGCTAATAAGGTTACTGAGAAAGTGTGGCACAAACAATATGAGGTGTAAATTATCTGCGTGATTTTTGCATTCATCCCATTAGTGTAACGAGCTTAAAATAAGTGATAATTACTTAATTACAATAAACGAGACAAATGACTAAACCATATTATTATGATTTTAACACTAAGCAACGGTGCGCTGCGGGGCGTCCCCTGTGGGGTTTTAACCTCGGCTCAGAACGCGAGCAAGCAATGAGATTGAGGGATTATGACTTTTAGTATTTAAGGAGAGTTATGTGCTACTGTCGCTCTACTTTACAGTCCGCGGGCCTCTTGGACTTCGGGTCTACGGGGGCATCGGATGTTTCGCAAACAAGAGTCGGGAGGAGAACCCAGTTGTAAAGCACCACGGTTGTTGTAAATTACGGGAGTTGACAAACATGTTTACTAACAGACAGGTCAATAACAAACCTGTAATTAAATTCATGTAAAAGATTAGTGTCCATTAATAAACCTTGCAGTAATCCCATTAGTCTAACGTGCTTATAATGAGTTATAATTACCAAATTACTATACAGGTCTTTAACAGACCCTTTTGGATAACAATATTTTTGGGTTACCTATGTTTCATCGAAAATAAATTGACAAAATAGCAAATAGCATATCATTTGACGTTAGGTCAAAGCTAAATTATGTAAAAAGGCATATCCTTACTAATATTATAAATGTGAAAGTAACTCTGTCTGTCTGTCACGCAATCACGCCTTAACTACTGAAGCGATTTAAATGTAATTTGGTACAGATATAGTCTAGAGCCTGAGAAAGAACATAGGCTATATTTTATTATGAATTTCCCACGGGAACGGGAGTTACGCGGGTGAAACCGCGCGCGGGAATCTAGTAACAAATATATCAGACTATGTAAATGACAGAGTTAGCTTGGGAGTAACTTGCTGTGGAATGACACTGCTGCTAAACAATAAAGCTAAATTCATTATTTAAAATAGAATGCGTCTGAGTTTCTTGCCAGTTCTTCTCAGAGTTGCCACGTCTTGAACTGGTGGTAGGAAAAGAAATGGACGCATCATAACAACATGATTGAATTCTTTGAATTTTGTCTATATGATAAAGACATTTTTGACTTTGACAACGCTTGGCAGGCGCAGACGAGAAGATGGTAAGCCATCAGTTATATATTATGCCCTTTAGTAGCCTATTACGACACCCATGGGAAGATAAGGGGTGGACAAGGGGTGGACTATATATCCTAGTAATATTATAAACGCGAAAGTTTGTAAGTATGGATGGATGGATGTTTGTTACTCTTTCACGCCAAAACTACTGAACGGAATTGGCTGAAATTTTGCACCGGGATAGGTTATACGCTGGATTAACATATAGGCTACAAAATATCACGCTCCGACCTACTGGAGCAGAGTAATGGTCGCCGCTAGTATGTGATAATACGGAATGCAATACTATATGACGGCCTGAAGGATCGGACATCCAATGGCAATACACATCGTCATTTCAGCCGTAGGACGTCCACTGCTGGACATAGGCCTAGCTCATAGATCTCCAGTAGTTGCGGTTACGGACCGGACTGCATCCACCGTGATCCCGCGGCCTTAACCAGATCATCCGTCCATCTAGTAGGTGGACTTCCTACACTACGCTTGCCGATCCGCGGTTATCATTCGAGAACTTTTCGGCCCCAACAGCCATCCGTTCTCTGTGCTATATGGCCTGCCCATTGCCACTTCAACGAACTAATCCGTTGGGCTATGTCGGTAACCCGCGTTCTTCTACGTATCTCTTCATTTCTGATTCGATCTCGTAGAGAAACCCCGAGCATAGACCTCTCCATAGCTCGTTGAGCGACTCTGAGCCTGTTCATTAAGCCTATAGTGAAGGACCACGTTTCAGATCCATAGGTCATCATGACATTCACCGATACATGAAACTATCTACCATGTACCTACTGTTATATGGATGGAATATATTAAATATGCACCTCTGTTATGAAAGTTTAGTTTTAAATGTTTTTTTAAATATTGTGAGTTTGTTTCTATATTGCGAATAATTTTAATATTCCCCATCTATTTATGGTATTTGCTTACTTTCAATACATTCTTGACGCGTTTGAAATGGATACGCGCTATAGTAACCTCTTGCGTTGCAAGCGTCCATAGGCTGCGGTAAGCGCTTACCGTCAGCAACCCCGTTTGCTTGTTAACCACCTTTGATAGTAGAAAAATAATGTTATTTTTGAATTATTAACTTAATTATTTAGCTATATACAAATTTGGTGGCGTTCTGTAGTTTTTGCCTACCCCCATGGGAGAATGGCGTGATTATATGTATAAAAATTTGGTATTTATAAAAATATTTGGAAAATATTATAAACGCGAAAGTATGGATGGATGGATGTTTGTTACCCTTTCACGCAAAAACTACTGAATGGATTTGGCTGTAAGTTTGCACGGGGATAGTTAATAAGCTGGAATAACATTTGGCTACAAAATATCACGCTCCGACCCACTGGAGCAGAGTGACGCGGGTAAAACCGGGGGGCGCAGCTAGTTAATTATACCATTCAACTTATTCCTCCCAGTCTCTTTAAAGTCTTTACGACCCAAGGCAGTTTAACTTTTTCCCAGGACGTGGTGATCCTCGGTGCTCATTGCCATTACCAGTGTGTGCAACTGTTGATCCTGGCTTACAGGAGTTGCTGTGGTGGGAGTGTGTCATCATCAGCCCGTATAACGTCCATTGCTGAACGTGGGCCTCCTCCTGAGAGAGGGTAGATGCCATAGTCACCACGCTTGGCAGGCGGATTGGTGACCGCAGTATTATATTGTACTACACAAGGTAACGCTGCTGCCCGTTCCTTGATATACGATTATTATAGATGATGTTATAACAATCGGGACCAACGGCTTAACGTGCTTTCCGAGACACGAAGATTAGTCCCTCAACCAACCAGACCCAGAAAGAAATCTTAGAATTTAAACAAAGATTTTCTGTCCGGCGTGGTCATCGAAGCCACGACCTCCGAGATTTAAAGCGAGCCAAATACCGCTACCGCTACGGAGCTTGTCTCAGTCTCAACCAACTACATACATTCACGCCCGTTTCCTATAGTGGTAGGCAGATACCACTTTTTTCCACTTTCGCTTCTTTTACATTCATTAATCTCCTCATGCATGACCTTTGGTGTAAGGTACTTTTAACCTGGCCTTTCTTAAGAACGTTCTCGATTTGAACGTGGAACGTCCGCCTTGGTCTTCCCCTTCTAATCCTCCCGACCCTTAGTTTGCAAAGAACCATCCGATGCCCTCGTAGATCTAAAGTCCGAGAGGCCCGCGAACTGTAAAGTAGAGCGACAGTTGCACAAAACCCCCTAAAATACTAAAAGATATAATCCCTCAATCTCATCGCCAGCGACCGCCCTGAGCCGAGGTCCAAGCCCCACAGGGGGCGCCATCTTGCGCAGGTTTCTTCGTTTGTATTAAGGCGGGAGCTCTGCTCGCCTTTATGCCCGGTGAAGTAGCAAAAGCCTCGTGGCTAACTACGTAAGCCCCTCCGAAAATGATGGTTGGTTACATTTTTCAGTTGAACACAAATTTGTGATGTTATTCATACATCATGACGCAATTGTCACTTATTCAATGGACATGTTGATAAAGATGTCATAATGTGACAAATTCATCAACATGTAATAATTTAAGTAATATCTAGGATAATATATAGAACTAGCTTCCCGCGCGCGGTTTCACCCGCGTAACTCCCGTTCCCGTGGGAAATTCATAATAAAATATAGCCTATGTTCTTTCTCAGGCTCTAGACTATATCTGTACCAAATTTCATTTAAATCGCTTCAGTAGTTAAGGCGTGATTGCGTAACAGACAGACATACAGAGTTACTTTCACATTTATAATATTAGTAAGGATAGTAAGGATAAGTAAGCAATAAATAAGCTGACGAACGGACTAGTTTGTACTATAATTTGCTGCCTGTTAGTTTATTATCTAGTTTAATTCATAGAATAAGAATAATTGTGTAACATTGTGATTCTGACAGGTAAAAGTGTATGTAAATACCTAAGTGCTGAATAAATTCATTATTTAATTCAACGTAAACTTAATGTAATGATAATAAGTGTTAATCCTGTAATGAGCTAATTAATAATTACCACCATCCCTTAATTAAGACACAGGTTGGTACCCTCATTAGTATTTTCTTCATATAAATTGATGAGTTTATTTGTAATAGATCAGTATGCATTTGACATTCAAAGTGAACACATAGACAGTGCATTTCATATAAGATTAAATTCAGTTATAAGAAGAAAATAATGTAATAATTGCGGTGGATTTAATAGAACCGGATGAACTTGGAAAAGCCTTCAAGCTCAAGTAAGTTTAAAATATTATTTTATTTTCAAGACATTATCCTATACCGGGTGTCGTATTTAGGACAATAGAAACATTCCTAACATTCTAAAACAGTTGTCACTCACTCAGTAGACATGTTGACGTTTCTGTCACTGGGAGATGTGATGATAGTTGAAAGTTGAAATTGTCGTCATCATCAACATCGTCGTCGTTGTATTAATAGATTATGATTTCCACTTTGAGACAGTTGTCACTCACTCAGTAAACATGTATATAATTCTGTCACTGGGTACGTGATGAACTGTTGTCGAGTGAAAGTTCGTCTTTGAAGATTGTAACAGTTTTATTAATTTTATGAATGAAAGTCAAAATGGTCAGTCGGAGGCAGTGGTCACTCACTCCGTAGACATGTTGACGATTCTGTCACTGGGAGATGTGATGATTGTCAACGATTGAATTCACCAACATTATTATCGTTATCGCACTGGAAGATTACCATTTTTACTTTGAGACAGTTGTCATTCACTCAGTAGACATATTGCTAATTCCGTCACTGGGTATGTGATGAACTGTCTTCGAGTGACGAAGGTCATCATTGAAGATTGTTAAAGTATTGATATACATATCTCAAAATTGTCAGTCTAAGGCAGTTGTCACTCACTCAGTAGACATGTCGACAGTTTTGTCACTGGGAGATGTGATAATTGTTGACGATTGAATTTATTAACACCATCATCGCCATCGCACTAGGAGTTCACCATTTTCACTTTGAGACAGTTGTCATTCACTCAGAAAACTTGTACATAATTCTGTCACTGGGTACGAGATGAAATGTTATCGAGTGAAAGTTCATCTTTAAAGATTGTAACAGTAATTTATTTATTTATTAAGGCACATCAACAACATAAACAGATACATTGACAAATAGGTATTACATATATACAAGAAAACATCATCATCATCATTGTATAAGAAGATTATGATTTCCACTTCGAGACAGTTATAACTCAATCAGTAGACATGTTTCTAAGTCTGTCACTGGGAGATGTGATGATTGTTAGCGAGTGAATCACCCATCATCGTCATCATTATGCTTGAAGATTATTAATGTCACTCTTAGACAGTTGTCACTCACTCAGTCGACATGTTTATAATTCTGTCACTGGGTATGTGATGAACTGTCTTCGAGTGGCAAAGTTCATCGTTGAAGATCGTTAAAGCATTGATATAATTCAAAATGTTCAGTCTAAGGCAGTTGTCACTCACTCAGTAGACATGTTAAAGTTGAAGATGGTTAAAGTGTTCTTTATTGTATTGATTTACCTGATAATGTTTACCCTGAGTTCGTTGTCATTCACTCGGTAGACATGTTGACGATTCTGTCTCTGGGAGATGTGATGATTGTTGACGATTAAATCATTACCATCGTCATCGCACTGAA
Source organism: Nycteola revayana (assembly GCA_947037095.2). Lineage (NCBI taxonomy): Eukaryota > Metazoa > Arthropoda > Insecta > Lepidoptera > Nolidae > Nycteola > Nycteola revayana. The sequence goes on along the minus strand of OX344859.2, from coordinate 18,264,613 downwards.
AGATTCTTTCATTTTCATTCTCACTTTAAGGCCGTTGTCACTCACTCAGTAGACATGTTGATAATTCTGTCACTGGGTATGTGATGAACTGTCTTCAAGTGACGAAGTTCATCGTTGAAGATTGTAATAGTATTCTTTATTGTATTGATGAACCTCAATATGTTCAGTCTGAGGCAGTTGTCACTTACTAAGTAGACATGTTTCTACTAGACATGTTTTCACAGGAATATGTGATGATTGTTGACGATTGAATACACCAACATCATTATCGTTCTCACTTTAAGGCAGTTGTCACTAACTCAGTAGACATGTTGATAATTCTGTCACTGGGTATGTGATGAACTGACTTCGAGTAATGAAAATCTTCGTTAACAGTATTGTTATGTGCCGGTATAGTTTATTCACACTCATCATCATCGTCATTGTGCTTGAAGATAATCAATGTATCTCTTTGACAGTCGTCACTCACTCAGTAGACATGTTACTCAGTCTGTCACTGGGGGATGTGATGATTGTTAACGAGTGAATCACTCATCATCATCGTCACTGTGCTTGAAGATGAAATTATCTCTTTACAGATGTCACTCACTCAGTAAACATGTTACTCATTGTGCTTAAAGATTATCAATGTCACTCGTGAGGCAGTTGTGTAATTCATACATCATGACGCAATTGTCTCTCACTCTAAGGGCATATTGATCAAGATGTCATAATGTGACAACATGAAGTAATTTTAGTAATAACGTTTATAACATTAATGTAATGCTAAATTTGTGATAATAACTTTTAATCCTGTAATGAGTTAATTAATAATTACCATCATCCCTTAATTAAGATACAGGTTGATACCCTCATTAGTATTTTCTTCATATAAATTGGGAAGTTTATTTATAGTAGATCAGTATACATTTGACATTCGAAGTGGACACATAGACAGTGCATTTTATAAAACATTAAATTCAGTTGTAAGAACTTTGGAAAACCGCAAAAGCCTCAAAATGACTTCAAGATCAAGTAAGTTTACAATATTTTTATTATTTTATGTCACTGGCATTATTATTTACCATGTGTTGTGGTTAGAATAATACATATTCATTCTAAAACAATTGTCACTCACTCAGTAGACATATTGACGATTCTGTCACTGGGAGATGTGATGATTGTTGACAGTTGAATTCAACAACATAATCATCGTCATCGCACTGAAAGATTATCATTCTCACTTTAAGGCAGTTGTCACTCATTCGGTAGACATGTTGATAATTCTGTCACTGGGTATGTGATGAACTAACTTCGAGTGATGAAAATCTTCGTTGACAGAATTATGTAATGTATTGGTATTATTTGGTATAGTTCTTAGGTTACTCACTCAGTTGACATATTGTGTTAAATTCTGTCACTCGGTATGTGCTAAACTATCTTAGAGTGATGAAATTCATCGTTCAAGATCGTCAAAGTATTGATATTACTCAAAATGTTCAGTCTGAGGTAGTTGTCACTCGCTCAGTAGACATGTTGACGATTCTGTCACTGGGAGTTGTGATGAATGTTGACGATTGAATTCACCAAAATTATTATCGTCATCGCACTGGAAGATTATCATTTTTACTTTGAGACAGTTGTCACTCACTCAGTCGGCAAGTTGACAATTCTGTCACTGGGTATGTGATGAACTGTCTTGGAGTAACGAAGTTCATCATTGAAGATTTTAACAGTACTCTTTATTTTATTGATGTAATTCAAATTATCAGTCTGAGGCAGTTGTCACTCATTCATGTTAACGATTGTGTCACTGGGAGATGTGATGATTGTCGACGATTGAATACACCAACATCATCATCATCATCGCACTAGTAGAACACCATTTTCACTTTAAGACAGTTGTCACTCACTCAGAAGTCATGTTGATAAGTCTGTCACTGGGTATGTGATGAACTGTCTTCGAGTGATGCAATTCTTCGTTGACAGTATAATTTATAAAACTGGTATAGTTCATAGCGACGAAGTTCATTGTTGAAGAAGACCGTTAAAGTATTATTTATTGTATAGAACTCTTATTTTTCAGTCTGAGATAAGTGTCATTCTCACAGTAAACATGTTTATAATTTTGTCACTGGGAGATGTGATGATTGTTACAATATGAAATACTCCTCATTATCAGCATCGTCGACGTACTAGAAGATTATGATTTCCACTTTGAGACAGTTGTCACTCACTCAGTTAACATGTTTATAATTCTGTCACTGGGTATGTGATGAACTGTCTTCGAGTGACGAAGTTCAACTTTGAAGATTTTACCGGTATTCTTTATTTTATTGTTGTAACTCAAAATTATCAGACTGAGCCAGTTGTCACTCACTCAGTAGACATGTTGCCAATTCTGTCACTGGGAGATGTGATGATTGTTGGAAGTTGAAATTCTCGTCATCAGAATCAGAAGATATTGATTTCCACTTAAAGACAGTAGTCACTCATTCAGTTAACATGTTAATAATTCTGTCACTGGGTATGTGATGAACTGTCTTCAAGTGACGATGTTCATCGTTGAAGATCGTTAGTGTCCTTTATTGTATTGATGTTACTCAGAATTATCAGTCTGAGAAAGTTGTCACTCACTCAGTAGACTTGTTGCTAATTCTGTCACTGGGTACGTGATGAACTGTCTTACAGTGAAAGTTCATCTATGAAGATTTTAACAGCATTATTTATTTTATTGATGTGACTCAGAATTATCAGTCTGAGGCAGTTGTCACTCACTCAGTAGACATGTTGACGATTCTGTCACTGGGAGATGTGATAATTGTTGACGATTGAATAAAATCTTCGTTATCGCAGTGCAAGATTATGAATTTCACTTTAAGACAGTTGTCATTCGATTAGAAGACATGTTACTCAGTTTGTCACTGGGAGATGTGATGTTTGTTAACGAGTGAATCATTCATCATTATGCTTGAAGATAGTTAATGTAACTCTTTGACAGTTGTCACTCAATCAGTAGACATGTTACTGAGTCTGTCACTGGGCGATGTGATGATTGTTAACGAGTGGATCACTCATCATCATCGTCGTTGTGCTTGAAGATAATAAATGTAACTCTTTGACAGTTGTCACTCACTCAGTAGACATGTTACTCAGTCTGTCACTGGGAGACGTGATGATTGTTAATGAGTAGATCACTCATTATCATCATCATTGTGCTTGAAGATAATTAATGTAACTGTTTGACAGTTGTCACTCACTCAGTAGACATGTTACTCAGTCTGTCACTGGGAGATGTGATGATTGTTAATGAGTGGATCACTCATCATTATCGTCATTGTGCTTGAAGATAATCAATGTTACTCTGAGGTAGTCGTCACTCACTCAGTAGACAAGTTTCTGAGTCTGTCACTGGGTATGTGATGAACTGTCTTCGAGTGACAAAAATCACCATTGAAGATTGTTAAAATATATCTATTGTGTACCTTATACGATTTGTATTTGCACCAGATATAAACCATAACTTTCAGTCTGAAACAGTTGTCACTCACTTAGTGGACAAGTTGACCTTTCTGTCACTGGGAGATGTAATGATTGTTTACGATTGAATACACCAAAATTATCATCGTCATCGCATTGGAATATTATCATTTTAACATTATGTTGTCACTCACTCAGTAGACATGTTTATAATAATGCTGTCACTGGGTATGGGATTAACTGTCCGCGAGTGATGAAATACTTCGTTGACAGTATTGTTTCTTGTGTTGTTATAGTTCACAATTTCTACACTGAGACAGTTGTCACTCACTCAGTAGACATGTTGGTAATTCTGTCACTGGGTATGTGATAAACTGTCCTCGAGTGACAAAAATCATCTTTGAGGATTGTAACAGTATTATTTATTTTATTAGTGTAACTCAGAATTATCAGTCTGAGGTAGTTGTCAGTCACTCAGCAGACATGTTGACGCTTCTATCAATGGGAGATGTGATGATTGTAAACGAGTGAATCACTCATCATCATCGTCATTGTGCTTAAAGATTATCAATGTCACTCTTGAGGCAGTTGTGTTATTCATTCAATACCTCAACATTATCATCGTTATCGCATTGGAATATTATCATTTTTACTTTGAGACAGTTGTCACTCACTCAGTCGACATGTTTATAATGCTGTCACTGGGTACGTGATGAGCTGTCTTCGAGTGATGGAATTCTTCGTAGACAGTTTTATTTATTGTGCTGGTATAGTTCATAATTTCTACACTGAGACAGTTGTCACTCACTCAGTAGACATGATCACTATTCTGTCACTGGGAGATGTGATAATTGTTGACGTTTGTATTTATCTTCGTCACCGCAATAGAAGTTCACCATTTTCACCAGGAGATGTGATGAACCGTCTTCGAAAGACGAAGTTCATCGTTGAAAATCGTTAACGTATTCTTTATTATATTTATATAACTCATATTTTCACGCCTGCTTGCACTATTCTGCCAGTATTTTCAACGTATGTGTTTTCCACCATTACACCAAAACTTCTATTGTGTCACAATGGCTTTCATTTATTTATCAAGAGCTTAACTTGAGGACTAGCTTGTGATGTTGGCATTAATTATGACACAGTTGTCAGTTATTCAATTCACATGTTGATGTTCAATTCACATTCTCAGAAGTAATAAAAGTAAATAAGACATATTATTTTAATTTTAATGGTAATTCAACGATAATAACTGTTAATCCTTTAATGAGTTAATTAATAATTACCACCATCCCTTAAGACACAGGTAGTAGGTACACCACTCATTAGTATTTTCTTCATATAAATGGATGAGTTTATTTAAAATAGATCAGTATGTATTTGACATTCAAAGTGACAGTACATTTTATAAAACATTAAATTCGAAGAAGATATTTTTTTAAATATTGTGGCGAATTAAATACTCGTTGAACTAGCACAAGCTTATCTGGATTCTGAATGCTTCAAGTTCAGATTTCAAGTTGTAGTAAGTTTAATAAGTTTTTATTTCAATGACATAATTATTTATCATGTGTTGTTTTTAGGAAATGACAAACAAATATTCAATCTAAGATAGTTGTCAGTCACTTAGCAGACATGTTGACGATTCTGCCACTGGGAGATGTGATGATTGTTGACGATTGAATACACCAACATCGTCATCGCACTGGAAGATAATCATGTTCACTTTGACACAGTTGTCACTCACTCAGTAGACATGTCTACTATTCTGTCACTGGGAGTTGTGATGATTGTTGGCAATTGAATCACATACAAGCATTTTCACAATATACATAAAAATCATAAAGACACTAAAAATACACGCAATCAAAGGTTATCATTTGCACTCTTAACAGTAGTCACTCGTTAAGAGTAGACATGTTATAAAGTCTGTCACTGAAAGATGTGATGATTGTTAACGAGTGGATCACTCATCATCATCGTCATTGTACTTGAAGATAATCAATGTAACTCTGAGGTAGTTGTCACTCACTCAGTAGACAAGTTTCTTAGTCTGTCACTGGGTATGTGATGAACTATCTTCGAGCAACAAAAATTATCATTGAAGATTGTTAAAATATTTCTATTGTGTACCTAATAATACTTGTCATTTTACAAGATATAAGTCAACATTTCAGTCTGAAACAGTTGCCACTCACTTAGTAGACAAGTTGAACTTACTGTCACTGGGAGATGTTATGATTGTTTACGATTGAATACACCAACATTATCATCGTCATCGAATTGGAATAGTATTATTTTTACTCTAAGACAGTTGTCACTCACTCAGTTGACATGTTTATAATGCGTTCACTGGGTATGTGATGAACTGTCTTCAAGTGATGAAATTCTTGGTTGACAGTGTTATTTATTGTGCTGGTACAGTTCATAATTTCTACACTGAGACAGTTGTCACTCACTCAGTAGACATGTTGATAATTCTGTCACTGGGTACGTAATAAACTATCTGCGAGTGATGAAATACTTCGTTGACAGTATTATTGCTTGTGTTGTTATAGTTCATAATTTCTACACTGAGACAGTTGTCACTCACTCAGTAGACATGTTGATAATTCTGTCACTGGGTACGTGATGAACTGTCTGCGAGTGATGAAATACTTCGTTGACAGTATTATTTCTTGTGTTGTTATAGTAAATTATTTTCAATTTGAAACAGTTGTCACTCACATGTCACATGTTTACTATTCTGTCACTGGGATATGAGATGATTGTTGACGTTTGAATTTATGTTCGCCATCGCACTATAAGTTGACCTTTTATAATTCTGTCACTAGGAGAAGTGATGAACCTTCTTCAAAAGACGAAGTTCATCGTTGAGAATCGTTAACTCATATTTCTAACGCTTGCTCGAACTATTCTGCCAGTTTTTACAACTAGTGTGTTTTCCAACGTTTCACAATGGCTTTTATTTATCTATCAAGAGTTCAACTTGTGATGTTGGCATTTATTATGACGCATTTGTCAGTTATTCAATTCACATGTTGATGATTATGTCACATTATCAGAGGTAATTAAAGTAAATTAGACATATTATTTTAATTTGAATGGTAATTTAACGATAATAACTGTTAATCCTTTAATGAGTTAATGAATAATTAACACAATCCGTAAAGACACAGGTTGGTACCCTCATTAGTATTTTCTTCATATAAATTGATGAGTTTATTTAAATAGATCAGTATGCATTTAACATTCATAGTGAACACATAGACAGTACATTTTATAAAACATTAAGTTCAGTTACAATAATTAAATAATGTTAATATTCTGTACACCAGAATATTAACATTATAATAAACTAGCCAAAGCCTAACTGGATGCTTCAAGTTCGGACTTCAAGTTATACTCTTGTCACTGGGAGATTTGATGATAATTGACAATTCATTTCATTATTTTGATAATATTCATAAAGATCATAATACAATGAAAAATATACGTATTGAAAGGTTATCATTACCACTTTTAGACAGTTGTCACTTACTCAGTAGACATGTTTCTAAGTCTGTCACTGGGAGATGTGATGATTGTTAAAGAGTGAATCGCTGATCATCAGCATCATTGTGCTTGAAGTTTGTCAATGTCACTGTAAGACGGTTGTAATTCACTCAGTAGACATGTTCCTAATTCTGTCACTGGGAGTAATGATGACTGTAATTGTTTGACACTTTCTACAACTACACGAAGATATCAAGAACGCATGTTTATTATGTCATTATATTACAGTTGTCATTCACTCAGTAGACATGTTACTAAGTCTGTCACTGGGAGTAATGATGACTGTCATTGTTTGACACTTTCTACAACTACAAGAAGATATGAAGATATTAAGAACGCGTGTTAATATTGTCATTATATTACAGTTGTCATTCACTCAGTAGACATGTTACTAAGTCTGTCACTGGGAGTAATGATGACTGTCATTTTTTGACACTTTCTACGACTACAAGATATCAAATATTTTTTTAATATTGTCATTATATTATAGTTGTCATTCACTCAGTAGACATGTTACCAAGTCTGTCACTGGGAGTAATGATGACTGTCATTGTTTGACACTTTCTACGACTACTAGCAGATCTCAAGTATTATGTTAATATTGTCATTATATTATAGTTGTCATTCACTCAGTAGACATGTTACCAAGTCTGTCACTGGGAGTAATGATGACTGTCATTGTTTGACACTTTCTACAACTACAAGCAGATCTCAAGTATTATGTTAATATTGTCATTATATTATAGTTGTCATTCACTCAGTACACATGTTACCAAGTCTGTCACTGGGAGTAATGATGACTGTCATTGTTTGACACTTTCTACGACTACAAGCAGATCTCAAGTATTATGTTAATATTGTCATTATATTATAGTTGTCATTCACTCAGTAGACATGTTACCAAGTCTGTCACTGGGAGTAATGATGACTGTCATTGTTTGACACTTTCTACAACTACAAGCAGATCTCAAGTATTATGTTAATATTGTCATTATATTATAGTTGTCATTCACTCAGTAGACATGTTACTAAGTCTGTCACTGGGAGTAATGATGACTATCATTGACACTTTCTACGACTACAAGCAGATCTCAAGTATTATGTTAATAGTGTCATTATATTATAGTTGTCATTCACTCAGTAGACATGTTACTAAGTCTGTCACTGGAAGTAATGATGACTGTCATTGTTTGACACTTTCTACGACTACAAGAAAAGAAGAAGATATCAAGAACAAATGTTAATTTTGTCATTATATTATAGTTGTCATTTACTCAGTAGACATTTTACTAAGTCTGTCACTGGGAGTAATGATGACTGTCATTGTTTGACACTTTCTACGACTACAAGAAAAGAAGAAGATATCAAGAACAAATGTTAATTTTGTCATTATATTATAGTTGTCATTTACTCAGTAGACATTTTACTAAGTCTGTCACTGGGAGTAATGATGACTGTCATTGTTTGACACTTTCTACGACTACAAGAGAAGAAGAAGATATCAAGAACTAATGTTAATTTTGTCATTATATTATAGTTGTCATTTACTCAGTAGACATTTTACTAAGTCTGTCACTGGGAGTAATGATGACTATCATTGTTTGACACTTTCTACAACTACAAGATATCAAATATTTTTTTAATATTGTCATAATATTATAGTTGTCATTCACTTAGTAGACACGTTACTAAGTCTGTCACTGGGAGTAATGATGACTGTCATTGTTTGACACTTACTTCAACTAGAACATAGCAAGTATTATTTTAATATTGTCATTATATAATAGTTGTCATTCACTCGGTAGACATGTTACTAAGTCTGTCACTGGGAGTAATGATGACTGTCATTGTTTGACACTTTCTACAACTACAAGAAAATATCAAGAACGCGTGTTAATATTGTCTTTATATTACAGTTGTCATTCACTCAGTAGACATGTTACTAAGTCTGTCACTGGGAGTAATGATGACTGTCATTGTTTGACACTTTCTACAACTACAAGAAGATAACACAGAACGCGTGTTAATATTGTCTTTATATTACAGTTGTCATTCACTCAGTAGACATGTTACTAAGTCTGTCACTGGGAGTAATGATGACTGTCATTATTTGACACTTTCTACGACTACAAGAAAAGAAGATATCAAGAACTAATGTTAATTTTGTCATTATATTATAGTTGTCATTTACTCAGTAGACATTTTACTAAGTCTGTCACTGGGAGTAATGATGACTGTCATTGTTTGACACTTTTTTCAACTACAAGATATCAAATATTTTTTTAATATTGTCATAATATTATAGTTGTCATTCACTCAGTAGACATGTTACTAAGTCTGTCACTGGGAGTAATGATGACTGTCATTGTTTGACACTTTCTACAACTACAAGTAGATAACACAGAACGCGTGTTAATATTGTCTTTATATTACAGTTGTCATTCACTCAGTAGACATGTTACTAAGTCTGTCACTGGGAGTAATGATGACTGTCATTATTTGACACTTTCTACGACTACAAGAAAAGAAGATATCAAGAACTAATGTTAATTTTGTCATTATATTATAGTTGTCATTTACTCAGTAGACATTTTACTAAGTCTGTCACTGGGAGTAATGATGACTGTCATTGTTTGACACTTTTTTCAACTACAAGATATCAAATATTTTTTTAATATTGTCATAATATTATAGTTGTCATTCACTTAGTAGACACGTTACTAAGTCTGTCACTGGGAGTAATGATGACTGTCATTGTTTGACACTTACTTCAACTAGAACATAGCAAGTATTATTTTAATATTGTCATTATATAATAGTTGTCATTCACTCGGTAGACATGTTACTAAGTCTGTCACTGGGAGTAATGATGACTGTCATTGTTTGACACTTTCTACAACTACAAGAAAATATCAAGAACGCGTGTTAATATTGTCTTTATATTACAGTTGTCATTCACTCAGTAGACATGTTACTAAGTCTGTCACTGGGAGTAATGATGACTGTCATTGTTTGACACTTTCTACAACTACAAGAAGATAACACAGAACGCGTGTTAATATTGTCTTTATATTACAGTTGTCATTCACTCAGTAGACATGTTACTAAGTCTGTCACTGGGAGTAATGATGACTGTCATTATTTGACACTTTCTACGACTACAAGAAAAGAAGATATCAAGAACTAATGTTAATTTTGTCATTATATTATAGTTGTCATTTACTCAGTAGACATTTTACTAAGTCTGTCACTGGGAGTAATGATGACTGTCATTGTTTGACACTTTTTTCAACTACAAGATATCAAATATTTTTTTAATATTGTCATAATATTACAGTTGTCATTCACTCAGTAGACATGTTACTAAGTCTGTCACTGGGAGTAATGATGACTGTCATTGTTTGACACTTTCTACAACTACAAGCAGATCTCAAGTATTATGTTAATATTGTCATTATATTACAGTTGTCATTCACTCAGTAGACATTTTACTAAGTCTGTCACTGGGAGTAATGATGACTGTCATTGTTTGACACTTTCTACGACTACAAGAAAAGAAGAAGATATCAAGAACTAATGTTAATTTTGTCATTATATTATAGTTGTCATTTACTCAGTAGACATTTTACTAAGTCTGTCACTGGGAGTAATGATGACTGTCATTGTTTGACACTTTCTACGACTACAAGAAGATAACACAGAACGCGTGTTAATATTGTCTTTATATTACAGTTGTCATTCACTCAGTAGACATGTTACTAAGTCTGTCACTGGGAGTAATGATGACTGTCATTGTTTGACACTTTCTATTACTACAAGCAGATCTCAAGTATTATGTTAATATTGTCATTATATTACAGTTGTCATTCACTCAGTAGACATTTTACTAAGTCTGTCACTGGGAGTAATGATGACTGTCATTGTTTGACACTTTCTACGACTACAAGAAAAGAAGAAGATATCAAGAACTAATGTTAATTTTGTCATTATATTATAGTTGTCATTTACTCAGTAGACATTTTACTAAGTCTGTCACTGGGAGTAATGATGACTGTCATTGTTTGACACTTTCTACGACTACAAGAAGATAACACAGAACGCGTGTTAATATTGTCTTTATATTACAGTTGTCATTCACTCAGTAGACATGTTACTAAGTCTGTCACTGGGAGTAATGATGACTGTCATTGTTTGACACTTTCTACAACTACAAGCAGATCTCAAGTATTATGTTAATATTGTCATTATATTACAGTTGTCTTTCACTCAGTAGACATTTTACTAAGTCTGTCACTGGGAGTAATGATGACTGTCATTGTTTGACACTTTCTACGACTACAAGAAAAGAAGAAGATATCAAGAACTAATGTTAATTTTGTCATTATATTATAGTTGTCATTTACTCAGTAGACATTTTACTAAGTCTGTCACTGGGAGTAATGATGACTGTCATTGTTTGACACTTACTTCAACTAGAACATAGCAAGTATTATTTTAATATTGTCATTATATAATAGTTGTCATTCACTCAGTAGACATGTTACTAAGTCTGTCACTGGGAGTAATGATGACTGTCATTTTTTGACACTTTCTACAACTACAAGAAGATATCAAGAACGCGTGTTAATATTGTCTTTATATTACAGTTGTCATTCACTCAGTAGACATGTTACTAAGTCTGTCACTGGGAGTAATGATGACTGTCATTGTTTGACACTTTCTACGACTACAAGAAAAGAAGAAGATATCAAGAACTAATGTTAATTTTGTCATTATATTATAGTTGTCATTTACTCCGTAGACATGTTACTAAGTCTGTCACTGGGAGTAATGATGACTATCATTGTTTGACACTTTCTACAACTACAAGATGATAAGAAGATATCAAGAAAACGTGTTAATTTTGTCATTATATTATAGTTGTCATTTACTCAGTAGACATTTTACTAAGTCTGTCACTGGGAGTAATGATGACTGTCATTGTTTGACACTTTCTTCAACTACAAGATATCAAATATTTTTTTAATATTGTCATAATATTATAGTTGTCATTCACTTAGTAGACACGTTACTAAGTCTGTCACTGGGAGTAATGATGACTGTCATTGTTTGACACTTACTTCAACTAGAACATAGCAAGTATTATTTTAATATTGTCATTATATAATAGTTGTCATTCACTCGGTAGACATGTTACTAAGTCTGTCACTGGGAGTAATGATGACTGTCATTGTTTGACACTTTCTACAACTACAAGAAGATATCAAGAACGCGTGTTAATATTGTCTTTATATTACAGTTGTCATTCACTCAGTAGACATGTTACTAAGTCTGTCACTGGGAGTAATGATGACTGTCATTGTTTGAAACTTTCTACGACTAAAAGAAAAGAAGATATCAAGAACTAATGTTAATTTTGTCATTATATTATAGTTGTCATTTACTCAGTAGACATGTTACTAAGTCTGTCACTGGGAGTAATGATGACTGTCATTGTTCGACACTTTCTACGACTACAAGAATATATCAAGAACGCGTGTTAATATTGTCTTTATATTACAGTTGTCATTCACTCAGTAGACATGTTACTAAGTCTGTCACTGGGAGTAATGATGACTGTCATTGTTTGACACTTTCTACAACTACAAGAAGATAAGAAGATATCAAGAAAACGTGTTAATTTTGTCATTATATTATAGTTGTCATTTACTCAGTAGACATTTTACTAAGTCTGTCACTGGGAGTAATGATGACTGTCATTGTTTGACACTTTCTACGACTACAAGAAAAGAAGAAGATATCAAGAACTAATGTTAATTTTGTCATTATATTATAGTTGTCATTTACTCCGTAGACATGTTACTAAGTCTGTCACTGGGAGTAATGATGACTATCATTGTTTGACACTTTCTACAACTACAAGATGATAAGAAGATATCAAGAAAACGTGTTAATTTTGTCATTATATTATAGTTGTCATTTACTGAGTAGACATTTTACTAAGTCTGTCACTGGGAGTAATGATGACTGTCATTGTTTGACACTTTCTTCAACTACAAGATATCAAATATTTTTTTAATATTGTCATAATATTATAGTTGTCATTCACTTAGTAGACACGTTACTAAGTCTGTCACTGGGAGTAATGATGACTGTCATTGTTTGACACTTACTTCAACTAGAACATAGCAAGTATTATTTTAATATTGTCATTATATAATAGTTGTCATTCACTCGGTAGACATGTTACTAAGTCTGTCACTGGGAGTAATGATGACTGTCATTGTTTGACACTTTCTACAACTACAAGAAGATATCAAGAACGCGTGTTAATATTGTCTTTATATTACAGTTGTCATTCACTCAGTAGACATGTTACTAAGTCTGTCACTGGGAGTAATGATGACTGTCATTGTTTGAAACTTTCTACGACTAAAAGAAAAGAAGATATCAAGAACTAATGTTAATTTTGTCATTATATTATAGTTGTCATTTACTCAGTAGACATGTTACTAAGTCTGTCACTGGGAGTAATGATGACTGTCATTGTTCGACACTTTCTACGACTACAAGAAGATATCAAGAACGCGTGTTAATATTGTCTTTATATTACAGTTGTCATTCACTCAGTAGACATGTTACTAAGTCTGTCACTGGGAGTAATGATGACTGTCATTGTTTGACACTTTCTACAACTACAAGAAGATATCAAGAACGCGTGTTAATATTGTCTTTATATTACAGTTGTCATTCACTCAGTAGACATGTTACTAAGTCTGTCACTGGGAGTAATGATGACTGTCATTGTTTGACACTTTCTACAACTACAAGCAGATCTCAAGTATTTTGTTAATATTGTCATTATATTACAGTTGTCATTCACTCAGTAGACATTTTACTAAGTCTGTCACTGGGAATAATGATGACTGTCATTGTTTGACACTTTCTACGACTACAAGAAAAGAAGAAGATATCAAGAACTAATGTTAATTTTGTCATTATATTATAGTTGTCATTTACTCAGTAGACATTTTACTAAGTCTGTCACTGGGAGTAATGATGACTGTCATTGTTTGACACTTTCTACGACTACAAGAAAAGAAGAAGATATCAAGAACTAATGTTAATTTTGTCATTATATTATAGTTGTCATTTACTCAGTAGACATTTTACTAAGTCTGTCACTGGGAGTAATGATGACTGTCATTGTTTGACACTTACTTCAACTAGAACATAGCAAGTATTATTTTAATATTGTCATTATATAATAGTTGTCATTCACTCGGTAGACATGTTACTAAGTCTGTCACTGGGAGTAATGATGACTGTCATTTTTTGACACTTTCTACAACTACAAGAAGATATCAAGAACGCGTGTTAATATTGTCTTTATATTACAGTTGTCATTCACTCAGTAGACATGTTACTAAGTCTGTCACTGGGAGTAATGATGACTGTCATTGTTTGACACTTTCTACGACTACAAGAAAAGAAGAAGATATCAAGAACTAATGTTAATTTTGTCATTATATTATAGTTGTCATTTACTCCGTAGACATGTTACTAAGTCTGTCACTGGGAGTAATGATGACTATCATTGTTTGACACTTTCTACAACTACAAGATGATAAGAAGATATCAAGAAAACGTGTTAATTTTGTCATTATATTATAGTTGTCATTCACTCAGTAGACATGTAACCAAGTCTGTCACTGGGAGTAATGATGACTGTCATTGTTTGACACTTTCTTCAACTACAACATAGCAAGTATTATTTTAATATTGTCATTATATAATAGTTGTCATTCACTCGGTAGACATGTTACTAAGTCTGTCACTAGGAGTAATGATGACTATCATTGTTTGACACTTTCTACAACTACAAGATGATAAGAAGATATCAAGAAAACGTGTTAATTTTGTCATTATATTATAGTTGTCATTCACTCGGTAGACATGTTACTAAGTCTGTCACTGGGAGTAATGATGACTGTCATTGTTTGACAATTTCTACAACTACACGAAGATCTCAATTATTAGATTCATATTGTCATTATATTATAGTTGTCACTCACTCAGTAGACATGTTACTAAGTCTGTCACTTGGAGTAATGATGACTGTCATTGTTTGACACTTTCTACAACTGCAAGAAGATGTCAAAACCACGCGGTTAGTTCAGAGCTATCACGTTTTATATAAAAAGTTCAATTTAATTTGAGTTTTAGTTAAGACAGGACAACGTCTGTCGGGTCAGCTATACTATTTCCATTTCTTTATTTTCTCGATGCCAGCTCCTGTATAAAACTTGAATGGGCGTCTTTTTTACATTATGTACGCATTATTTTATAAAAATGCCACACGTATGCCGAACCGAAGCCGATAGGAATGGGGCTATCGATAAAGGTAACAAGATAACAGACCCGATATTTTTATACTAAGTGTAAGAAACTAAACTACAGTCGGATACTTTGTACAAATTTGTTTTTTGTAAAAATGTGACAGATTAAAACAAACACAAAATGGCGGTGGGCCATTGAGTGTTCCCATCTTGAAAAAATATATATTAATGTTTTTGTTGTATTTGTCTTTGTTCAAATTATAATAAATATATGCGATCGATATCATTACTTATTCGGTCACAACACTACAACTATCAAATTAGAACTGTCATCGAGAAAATAAAGAATGGATATAGTATAGTACACAATGAAGGGTACATCTATGCATCTATATATCTATAACATACCTTGTTAGTTAGGCCTTCTCTAAAGTCCTTCTGCATGATAGACACGGAGACTCGGTCGTGGGGGCGCTTCGGTCCGCTCACAGATGTCACCACTGTCGCCAGGTCCAACTCTACTGTCTGTGGATTGACAACATTTCATTTTTTTAACTTGTAATTTTCATATTTTTCTATGAAACTAGATCAAAAATTAAGGTACCCATATTTCGTCTTTTTTCAAAATTCAAAGATTTTTGTACAAAAAAGATATATTTTAGTTTGGCTCATTTTAAATAGACGTTAGCGCCGGATGAAAGAAAAGATGGAAAGATCGTTGCGCAGCGCTGGTATTCTAGCCAGCCCCAGTTTTGACGCCTCGCATGCCAAACGTCAAATAAAAATATATAGATAATAAAAATATATGATTATTATTAAGGATGACGTCATTGTTACGGTTGTATGACGAAATTTCTTAGTCAGAGTTGAAAATTAAATTTAAAAAACTGACAGCTAATAACAAACGCTTGTGATTAGAGTTGTGAACTTGAAAATGTTCTAATAATTATTTAAGTCCGTAATAGTCCGTAACGATGACCCGTTCCCTGGTATACGCGTGTTATAGATGATGTTATAACAATCGGGACCAACGGCTTAACGTGCTTTCCGAGGCACGGAAGGTAGTCCCCCAACGAACCAGACCCGGAAAGAAATCTTAGAATTTACACAAAGATTTCCTGTCCGGCGTGGGGATCGAACCCACGACTTCTGAGATTTAAAGCGAGCCAAATACCGCAACGCTACGGAGGTTATCAATAGAGGTATAAATAAAGTATATTTTAAAAGCCCAGTGACTTTAATCAATCCTGAATTTAACTTGAAGTGATCTCTAGGTTTTTTTTTTCGCACGGACTTGCGTATTTAGCCACGAGGCTTTTGCTACTTCACCGGACATAAAGGCGAGCAGAGCTCCAGCCTTAATAAATGGTTTAAACACTACAAACTAAGCAACCTGCGCAAGAGGGCGCCCCCTGTGGGACTTTGACCTCGGCTCAGGGCGGTCGCTGGCGATGAGATTGA
Organism: Nycteola revayana; assembly: GCA_947037095.2. Lineage (NCBI taxonomy): Eukaryota > Metazoa > Arthropoda > Insecta > Lepidoptera > Nolidae > Nycteola > Nycteola revayana. Next base: position 18,247,796 of record OX344859.2, on the reverse strand, counting down.
GGGATTATGACTTTTAGTATTTTAGGGGAGTTTTGTGCAACTGTCGCTCTACTTTACAGTTCGCGGGCCTGGAGGACTTCGGGTCTACGAGGGCATCGGATGACGGCAGCGATCCGTCACATTTAAACAATGGAGTTCAACAGCACTTATTGAAGTTGAAGTGTTCGTTTAGTTACAACAGTAGCATAGTCTAGTTTGGTTAGGTTAAGTCAAGTGTCATAACAATTAAGTTAAAAATAATATAATTATGCGCGTTCACTAAAACTGACAACTAAATATAACAATATGAGTGGCACGGAGGTTGATCAACTTATGATTCGTATTATTTTCCGGTGATATACACATGATATTCCAAGAAGTTTAAATAAATAAATAAATAATACCTGAGAGAATATGGGGTCTTCAGCGGGGTTGTTGAAGTTCCTAAATTGTTTGGTCAATCGAAGATACTTTTGAATGATGTCGATCTTCTCATTTGAACGATCTGTAATTATAATAAATTCGTCAATATCATCATCACTGTTAAAATTATTTTTGTATGGTTAAGAATGGTTTAACTAGATCAAGAAAAAAATATGGCATTTATTTGAGATCTAGAAAGCCCTAAAAAGCCAATTTTAAAATATTTATTTAAAATTGGCATTAAGGGATGAAAACGATGTCAGCCATGTTAATATACATTATCTGTGTCCTAGATCGATGACGTCATGACTCAAAAAGTGTAATAGTAAAGGATCGCGTTTAATTTTTTTCAACGAGATGTATGACGTCACAAAATGGCTGATAGCGTTTTCGTAAGTTAAAGACATGAACAAAATAATTAATTGTCATATTGAGTTTATACAAACATATTCAAGTTTTATTAACAGAAATTATTATATTTAGGTTCCATATGACAAATACTTTTAGAAATAAATATCATTGTAACATAATTTCATACGTGTCAACTAGCCTATTGTTATCATGACCATCATTACCATTATCATCCACATCATCATTATTATTATCGTCATTTTTATCACTATTGTCATCATCGTCATCATTATTATTATTATCACCATCATCATTATCATCAGCTCGTATAATGTCTTCCTCCGGAGGGGGGTTTCTGTCATCGTCCCTACGCTTAGCAGTAGGTTTGGTGACCGCAGTATTATGTTGTAACACACAAGGAAACGCTGCTGCCCGTTCCTTGATATACGATTATTATAGATGATGTTATAACAATCGGGACCAACGGCTTAACGTGCTTTCCGAGGCACAAAATGTTTAATTCTATTTATTTACTAGCGACCCGCTCCAGCTCCGCAAGGGCGCAATGCTGATGTATCATACATATAAACCTTCCTTTTAAATCACTCTATCTATTAAAAAAAACCGCATCAAAATCTGTTGCGTAGTTTTAAAGATCTAAGCATACATAGGGACGGACAGACAGCGGGAAGAGACTTGGTTTTAAACCATGTAGAGATATAGATACTCACTGGTCTGTACCAAATATTCCAGCGATCTATCGTCCACAGGGAAATGCGCGACCGTGGCACCGAACTCGGGACACATGTTGGCGACCGTGGCTCGATCCGCTATGCTGAGAGCCGACACGCCGGGGCCGAAGAACTCCACGAACTTACCCACCACGCCGAGAGCACGGAGATGCTGGGGATAGAACAGAGATGACTTCAACTATTTGGAGAAAATACATAAGCTCACGCCTGTTTCCCAGCGGGGTAGGCAGAGACAATGGACCTCCACTTGCTACGATCCCTACACACATCTTTCGCTTCATTCACTCTCATAACATTCTTCATACAAGCACGTCGGTTTAGGGTGGATCTTACTTGACCTTTTGCGAGGATGTCTCCGATTTGGTCAGAGAACGTTCGTCGAGGTCTTCCCCTTCCGACTGTGCCACTCACACTTGCCATGTATACCTGTTTTGTCAATCTTTCTTCATCCATTCTTTCCACGAGAAAATAAGGATTAAATATATCAATATTCATCTGTACTATAGTCCACTGCTAAACATGGGCCAAGAGAACACAGATAGACTTAAGCTATTTGGAGAAAATAACAAGGAAATATATCAATACTAACTGCGCCCCGCGGATTTACCCGCGTCACTCTGCGCCAATGGGTTGGAGCGTGATGTTTTGTAGCCTATATGTTAATCCAGCTTATAACCTATCCCGGTTCAAAATTTCAGCCAATTCCACTCAGTAGTTTTGTCGTGAAAGAGTAACAAACATCCATCCATACTTACAAACTTTCGCGTTTATAATATTAGCAGGATTTGCATAAATTGTACTAGGTATATTTTTTCTTCTCGATTTACACATACCTTTTGACAACCTCCGTAGTGTAGCGGTATTTGGCTCGCTTTAAATCTCGGAGGTCATGGGTTCGATCACCACGCCGGACAGGAAATCTTTGTGTAAATTCTAAGATTTCTTTCCGGGTCTGGTTGGTTGAGGGACTACCCACCGTGACTCGGAAAGCACGTTAAGCCGTTGGTCCAGATTGTTATAACATCATCTATAATAATCGTATATCAAGGAACGGGCAGCAGCGTTTCCTTGTGTGATACAACATAATACGGCGGTCACCAACCCGCCTGCCAAGCGTGGTGACTATGGCAAATACCCTCCCTCGGGAGGAGGCCCTTGTTCAGCAGTTGACGTTGTACGGGCTGATGATGATGACACATACCTTTGTAATAGTGAGTACAAGGTCGGTAGAAGTCGCTAGCGGGTTCAATTCCCCGACGAGTTTGTAACCAACGACTTGTGGCAGCAACATACTGATCGCTTGTCCCAACATCACTGCTTCAGCTTCGATACCTAGGCCGGGTAAAAAAAAAATTTTTATTGGTATAATGTTGAATATAAATTGTATAGTTATTAATTCGGATAATACAGCGTGGACTTTGGTTGGCTTTGTGTTGAATACCAATGGTCTTGAATTTCAATGGATTAGTGTCGAATTTGATTGGTAAAAAAATATTCCAAAGAATTGTGTTGGTGTGTTAAGATTGATTGGTATAGCATTGAATTGGGTTGGTGTGTTAAGATTGATTGGTATAGCGTTGAAATGTGTTGGTGTGTTGAGATTGATTGGTATAGCGTTGAAATGTGTTGGTGTGTTGAGATTGATTGGTATAGCATTGAATTGGGTTGGTGTGTTGAGATTGATTGGTATAACGTTGAATTGGGTTGGTGTTGAGATTGATTGGTACAGCATTGAATTGGGTTGGTGTGTTAAGATTGATTGGTATAACGTTGAATTGGGTTGGTGTTGAGATTGATTGGTATAACGTTGAATTGGGTTGGTGTTGAGATTGATTGGTATAGCATTGAATTGGGTTGGTGTGTTGAGATTGATTGGTATAGCTTTGAATTGGGTTGGTGTGTTGAGATTGATTGGTATAACGTTGAATTGGGTTGGTGTTGAGATTGATTGGTATAGCATTGAATTGGGTTGGTGTGTTAAGATTGATTGGTATAACGTTGAATTGGGTTGGTGTTGAGATTGATTGGTATAGCATTGAATTGGGTTGGTGTGTTGAGATTGATTGGTATAACGTTGAATTGGGTTGGTGTTGAGATTGATTGGTATAGCGTTGAATTGGGTTGGTGTGTTAAGATTGATTGGTATAACGTTGAATTGGGTTGGTGTTGAGATTGATTGGTATAGCATTGAATTGGGTTGGTGTGTTGAGATTGATTGGTATAGCTTTGAATTGGGTTGGTGTGTTGAGATTGATTGGTATAACGTTGAATTGGGTTGGTGTTGAGATTGATTGATATAGCATTGAATTGGGTTGGTGTGTTGAGATTGATTGGTATAGCTTTGAATTTTGTTGGTGTGTTGAGATTGATTGGTATAACGTTGAAATGTGTTGGTGTGTTGAGATTGATTGGTATAGCGTTGAAATGTGTTGGTGTGTTGAGATTGATTGGTATAGCATTGAATTGGGTTGGTGTGTTAAGATTGATTGGTATAGCATTGAATTGGGTTGGTGTGTTGAGATTGATTGGTATAACGTTGAATTGGGTTGGTGTTGAGATTGATTGGTACAGCATTGAATTGGGTTGGTGTGTTAAGATTGATTGGTATAACGTTGAATTGGGTTGGTGTTGAGATTGATTGGTATAACGTTGAATTGGGTTGGTGTTGAGATTGATTGGTATAGCTTTGAATTGGGTTGGTGTGTTGAGATTGATTGGTATAACGTTGAATTGGGTTGGTGTTGAGATTGATTGGTATAGCATTGAATTGGGTTGGTGTGTTAAGATTGATTGGTATAACGTTGAATTGGGTTGGTGTTGAGATTGATTGGTATAGCATTGAATTGGGTTGGTGTGTTGAGATTGATTGGTATAACGTTGAATTGGGTTGGTGTTGAGATTGATTGGTATAGCATTGAATTGGGTTGGTGTGTTAAGATTGATTGGTATAACGTTGAATTGGGTTGGTGTTGAGATTGATTGGTATAGCATTGAATTGGGTTGGTGTGTTGGGATTGATTGGTATAGCATTGAATTGGGTTGGTGTGTTGAGATTGATTGGTATAACGTTGAATTGGATCGATATAGTCTTGAATTTGATTGGCATAACCTTGAATTTGAATGGTATTAAGTTAAATTTGATTGGTATAATGTTGAATTCGAATGGTATAATGTTGAATTCCATTATTATATTATTGAATTTAAGTGTCATAGAGTTGACTATGATTGGTATAGTTAAGAAACCGGATAATATAGCGTTGAATTTGAGTGGTATAGTAAATAATCCGGACAATGTAGCATTCCCTTTTTTTTATATAGTTTTGACTTTTATTAGTGTAGTGTTGTATTTGATTGGTATAGTGTTGAACTTAATTGGTATAGCGTTAAAGAGTGGTATAAAAATGAATCTGTATGTATATACTGACCTCCTACCCCCCACCCGACGACTCCCAACCCGTTAATCATGGTGGTATGACTGTCGGTGCCCACCACTGAGTCAGGGTATAGAACATCACCGTTAGAGAACACCACACGAGCCAAATACTCTAGGTTCACCTGAAAAATAAAGAGGTATTTTAGTTTTTAACTTTCGTGGTATGTAGTGGGTATGTCATGACAAACTGCGTAGCGTAACGGTATTTGGCTCGCTTTAAATCTTGGAGGTCGTGTGTTCGATCCCCACGCCAGACATGAAATGTTTGTGTAAATTCTAAGATTTCTTTCCGGATCTGGTTGGATGAGGGACTTCCCTCCGTGCCTCGGAAAGCACATTAAGCCGTTGGTCCCGAATGTTATAACATCATCATCTATAACAAGCGTATACCAGGGAACGGGCAGCGGCGTTTTCCTGCGTATTACCACTTAATACTGCTTAATAAGCGTGGTGACTATGACAAAATCCCTCCCTCGGGAGGAGGCCCATGTTCAGCAGTGGACGTTATACGGACTCATGATGATGATGATTAGAGGCAAACTGAAACCTTGTCACATACCTCTCCTACTATAACAACCCCAACACGGAACTGCAGACCTGGCTGGTGAGTGGTTTAACGTACTTCTCGCACGGAGGGTAGTCCGTCAACAAAACAGTCACGGAATGAAAAATCTTAGAATTTACCCAAAGATTTCTTGTTGACATGGGGATTGAATCCACGACCTCACGAGGCATCACTACATAGTATAAAACAAAGTCGCTTTCTCTGTCTCTATATCCCTATATCCCTATGTCCTTATGTATGCTTAAATCTTTAAAACTACGCAACGGATTTTGATGCGGTTTTTTTTAATAGATAGAGTGATTCAAGAGAAAGGTTTATATGTATAATACATCAGCATTGCACCCGTGCGGAGCCGGGGCGGGTCGCTAGTGTGCAAATAAAAAAAACATGGTGTGTATAAGGTAAGTGTATATTAATAATTACCTGGTGAACAATACCGGATCCCGGAGGAACTATTAACATGTTGTCAAAATTCTGGGCACCCCACTGGAAACAAAATATACATTTACTAATCTATACTAATATTATAAATATGAAGAGTTTGTTTGTTTGAACGCGCTAATCTCAAGAATTACTGGTCCGTCTTGAAAATAAAACGGCGTGATAAAATATGTATATCAAATACAAAGATGTCTTAGGTCTTATATTTTATCGTTTTTTTTATACTGGCTTATATTGAAAATCGTCTCGGTAAAAATGCGTACCTAATTGGGTAGTTACGTTACGTTAGTTAGCATAGGTGCCTGTAATACCTAGGCCGCTATCACATATGAATTAAAAGAGTGAGCGAAATAGCGTAACTACCTACTTAGGTATGCATTTTTACGGTAACGATTAAATAAAAATAAAAATCATTTTTATTTACGTAAACCGATTACAGGCACTTGTAAATCGTCAAACATTATTTGAAAATTAATTATTATTTATCTTAAATTACATTTTTTATTTATTTATAAACCTATTATAATTATTTATAATTAAATAAAGTATTATAATTAATGCTTGTTCTGTCTATATTATGCCAAAACAATTGTCATTATTTGTGTGGGCTATGAGCATTAACGACGGACGCGCTTTAATGCTACCACCGGATCCAATACGCCCCAACTGAGAATTCAATAGAAGAGATTTTCAATATAAGCCAGTAAAAAATATAAGAGATAAAATAACTATGCCTAAGATATATATTTCATATACACATCACGCCCTTTTTATTTTCAAGACGGTAAAAAAAAGTCTGACCAAATCGGAGTCATCCTCGCAAAAGAGCAAATAAGATCCACCCTAAACCGACGTGCTTGTAAGAAGAATGTTATGAGAGTGAATGAAGCGAAAGATGTGTGTAGGGATCGTAGCAAGTGGAGGTCCATTGTCTCTGCCTACCCCGCTGGGCAACAGGCGTGAGCTTATGTATGTATAAAAATAGTCAACCAGTATATGATTAAGCTTGAACAGTGTGATTGAAAATGGTGCCTACTTTTAATTTAAAAACATACTTTAACTTTAGTAATTAATGTTTAAGTGTAATAACAAATATGTATTTTAATTGTTAAGCCTTCAATAAGCGGCCGATAGTACTTAACGGACTCGTTAACTTCCGTTAAATTTCCCAAAGTACGTTAATCTTTAACAAAAAAAAAATAACTTGTACAAATGATTTTGCATTGACTTAAACAATTAAAGACGCGAGTGGATGAAGGTGATATGTCGCATTTTCGAGTTTTTGTGTTTTTATGCATAGTTGAAGGTGATATGTCAATACAATACGACTACAGATCTTAAACCGTTCATTTAAGGCTTTACGAGACCACTACATTCTATTCTCCTCATTTTCAATATCTAAACTTGCAGAAAAGTTTACTTTTGTTTATGAAAAAAGGAGTTATTTCAACTTTTTTTTTTCAAATTAAATAATAAAAAAATTAAATTTGTTTGGTTGCTTTCATACCATTAATATTTCAGGTTATTTACACAACTTGGCTTCATAGTTTAATACAAACATTAGTTTTGTAGCTACTTATCTCAAAAAATAAAAGTGAAACTTTAACTTCGATTTACTCCAAAGTTAAATTATGTGACTTATCACCTTCATCCACTCACGTCTTTTGTTTTTATAGAAAATGTATTTTTTTTATTACGATTATTAGTTACCTATTTTTGAAGCAATTATTAAAACGAATAGGATTTTAAAAAACTAGCTCAACTTAAAGAGCAGTCTATACACATATCAAACACGTGCTCGCCACACACAGATTTTTTACGTTTATCACACACATTTTTCTTTTTTCTAAAAGCAAAAGGTGAAGTATTCGTAAAATTTTAATAGCCTTCTGGCGGCAAATTTGTATGTCCGCCACTGGGCCGTAGCCCAATGGCTAGGGCGTCGGACTTGTGATCTTGAGGTCGCCGGTGCCACCCCACCCATTGCACTACCGACGTGAACCCACTCGTAACACAAGCATTTTAGCTTAGAACGAGGGGTTAACAAGAATACTAGTAGACTGCAGAACTCTACTAAGAAACTATAAAATATATATATATATACCTTCAAGAACTGGAATCTTTCCTTGTTCCTAGTAAACTCAAGTTCTTGATTCTTGTCCAAAGCATCAGTACTGTAAAAGATAATATAAATTTCAAAATAGAGATTAATCTATTAAGACCACGGGCAGGATTCGAACCTGCGTCTTAGGTTTCTAGGCAAGCGAGATTATGGTCAAAGGTAAGCCGATATTTATTTTTTTTTTAAAAAGGTATAGCCTGTTGTTTCCTCCCCTCCCTTCCTATCCTCCCCGAATTCTCATTGTTAGTTTTACTGGTCCAGTTCTTTATGCCTCACTGCCCTCCCTACCCTTCCCCCCTCACCGAATTCTCAGTTTATGTTGCTCTCCCCCTCGGTTCCCTTCCCCGCCTCACCGGATTCCTAGTGTAAGCCCCCCACCCTCCCTACCCTTCCCCCCTCGTCAAATTCTCAGTTTATGTTGCTCTCCCCTTCCGTACCCTTCCCGTCCTCACCGAATTCCCGGTGTATGTTATTTTCCCCCTTCCTACCCTTCCCCCCTCACCGAATTCTCAGTTTATGTTGCTCCCCCCCTCCTTATCCTTCCCCGCCTCACCAAATTCCCAGTGTATGTTATTTCCCACCCCCTCCCTGCCTCCCCCCTCACCAAATTCACAGTTTATGTTGTTATCCTCTCTCTACCTCTCGTCCCCAAATTCTCTGTCACTCGCAGTTTTATATTCCTCAGGCCCCCTCCCTCTACCCCTCCTCCCCGATTCTTATAGTCTCTCGTACTTGTACAGTGTTATTCCCCCTGCTTCCCGAATTCTCATTGCCACTCACACTTGTCCAGCTTTTAAATTCCCCCCCCCCCCTCCCTACCCCTATTACCGCCTCTACCCCAAATTTTTATTGGCACTTGCACTTGTCCAGTTTTATATTCCTCACCTCCCCCCCGCTCCAATCCCCTCTCTCCCTATCCCACCTCCTTAAATTTTCATAGTAACTCGCATTCGTCCAAGTTTTTTTCGTCCCCCCCCCCCACACTAACCTCCTAGCGAAGTCGACCTGCACCGAATGGTCAATCACCAGATCAGCCGGACAGATGGGGTTGATCTTCTGAGGGTCACCACCCAGGTCCTTGACCGCGTCACGCATAGCCGCAAAGTCTACCACGGCAGGGACACCTGTCAGATCCTGGGGTAGGGATGAAAAAACGTTTAATATGAATAGGCATGAAAAATAAAAAAATCTATGTAGTCCGTCAGTTCAGGACCCAAGAAAAAAATTACGAAGATATAGCGCGTTGAAATTTCGTATGACGTCACTTATAGTTTGTTGTTGCTCTGTATCATTGTCCATTTTAATTGATTTGACAAATAAAAAAATACGTGTCCAATATTTTTTAGTAATCTAACTGACGGACTAAATAGATTATTTTGGACATAATGCCTTATAACCAAACATTATATCCATCTTTTTTTATTTTTATTATCTAAGTGGCCGTAGCCGAATGGCTAGGGGCGATTCAATTGTCGCCGGTTCGATCCCCACCCATTGCACATACGTGAACCCACTCGTAACACAAGCATGTTAGCTTAGCACGAGGGATTAACAACAATACTAGTAGACTACAAAAATTTGCTAGTAATCAACCACCGTAGCGTAGCAATATTTAGCTCACTTTAAATCTCGGAGGTTCGATCCCCACGCCGGACACGAAATCTTTGTGTAAATTGTAAGACTTTTATCCGGGTCTGGGCTGAGGGACTACCCTCCGTGCCTCAGAAAGCAAGTTAAGTTGTTGGTCCCGATTGTTATAACATCATCTATAACAATCTTATACCAGGGCACGGGCAGCAGCGTTTCCTTGTGTGTACAATATAATACTGCGGTCACCAACCCGCCTGCCAAGCGTGTTGACTATGGCAAAAACCCACCCTCGCGAGAAAGCCCATGTCCAGCAGTGGACTGTGTAAGGGCGGTGTAATGACGATGAATCTAAAAAAAAAACCAAGAAAAGGAACCTAAATACCTGTAATATCACCCGGGCGGGTTTGAACGAGATCTCCACGCCTCCCTCGACGCGCTGGTTCGATTCCCATTCGAGCACATTCTGTACATCCTTCTCTAGCACTTGGAAGTTGTCACAATTCCGGACACACGATTCCAAGAGTACCCTGATGCAGTACGGCAGACGATCTGAGGATAAAGAGATGATAGGACATAAGAAAAATATGAAGCCGAAGGCAGAAGGAAGATCTTCATCACGATTTATTAAATTAGACAAACGTGGTGTAGAGGATCGTTTACTGGTGTTCCTCCCCCTTCCGATACCCTCGTAGACCCGAAGTCCGAGAGGCCCGCGACGTGTACAGTAGAACGACAGTTGCACAAACCTAAAATACTAAAAGTCATAATCCCTCAATCTCATCGCCAGCGATCGCCCTAAGCCGAGGTCCAAGTCCCACAGGGGGCGACCACTTGCTCAGGTTGCTTAGTTTGTAGTTTATAAACCATTTATCTATGCTGGAGCTTTGCTCGCCTTTATGCCCGGTGAAGTAGCAAAAGCCTCGTGACATACAACATATGTCCGTCCGAGAAAAAAGAAAAAATAATGTTCTTCCACAGAAAATGAAGATCTTCTATGCCGAGCAAGATGGTGAGCGCGGCAGCCAACAGCCAATTGTTACTGTTCGGAACTTGTATATGTTCGAATTGGCTTGTGAACTTGTATTGTGCGATACAGGTTAGTTCGGATGCTAGGAGCTAGATGGTCTCTACGGCCCAGTTTATTTTATACAAATGTTTAGGTCTTTTATGTATCGATTGAGGCAGTAGGAAGTCTGCCGGGTCAGCTAGTATATAATAATAATTTATTCAGCCAAGTTACAATGACAATGTTATGTTCACATAGTAAATTCTTATGAAGCTAACTATTTCTAGCATGCATAACTAACTAGGCTATGTAAGTAGCAGGTTTAATTTGCCTCTGACTCTTAAACTAGGTGAGAACTAGATGTCGCCACAGTGGCAAAGAATTAGTTTTTTAATATTTACTAACTTACCGCGTGCGGTTTAATCCCAGTAACTCACGTTCCCGTATCAACTTCACAATTAAATAATAGGTCGGGGAAAAAGTTTCTTCGCATTTTTTAAGAAAATTCAAAACATTTTTAAATATAGTTTATTTACATTTAACTAAAGTATGTATTTACCATTTTGTTCGATAACTTTTTGCCATCTTGTAGATAGGAACATGATCCCATTGCTATAGAAATTTTGAGACTTCTGATCAGAATACCGCGACAAGTGGTTTTGGCAGTCCTCTCGTGATGTTAACCTGACACTGCCTAAAAAATTCTGAAAAGACCGAAACAGGTGGAAATCTGAAGATGCAAGGTCAGGACTATACGGCGGATGCATTAACACCTCCCAGCCAAACTCTCTTAATTTTTACTGAGTGGCTCAAGATGTGTGAGGTCTAGCGTTATCATGATGAAAAACCACACCCCTTCTGTTGATTTATTCCGGCCGCTTTCTCTCAACTTCTTGCTTAAATTTCATCAGTTGTTCGCAGTAGAGTTCAGAATCGATGGTCCTTCCTGGTGGTAATAGCTCATAATGAATAATGCCTTTCCAATCCCACCACACACACAGCATCACCTTATTGCGAGTTAACCCGGGTTTCGCCACAGTCTGTGAAGCGGCTTCACAGACTACCCAACCTAATAGGTAGTCTTCATTACATAGCATAAAACAAAGTCGCTTCCCGCTCTCTGTCCGTCCCTACGCAACGGATTTTGATGCGGTTTTTTTTTGTAGATACAATGATTCACGAGGAAGGTATATGTATAATGCATACATGCGAAGCAGGGGCGGGTCGCTAGTTCTCAATAAATGGGCTAGCTAACGTTGACAGATTTTTTGTACTCGGTCCAGTAGTTCCTGAGATTAGCGTGTACAAACAAACAAACATACATACTCTTCAACTTTATATATTAAAAAGTATAGTAGTGTAAATAATAATATGTACTTATATACCAAATCGTGTTATTTTTTCATTTCAACAGAAAGTTCCACTTTTATTTATATATAAATGCATTGAATCTTATCATTTTCCAATAAAATATTATCAATATATGTAGTATTTTACTCACGCGCATGTAAACATATAATTATTAATATGTATGTCGTGGTAAAATAGTAATAAGTATACCAAGGAACGGGCAGAAGCGTTTTTCTGTGCGTTACAACATAATACTGCGGTCGCCAACCCTCAAAAAACAAAAACCCTCCCTCCGGCGGAGAAAATTTTCAGCAGTGGACGTTATACGGGCTGATGATGATGATGAACACCTGTATATCCCTTAGTCACGTTCCCACACTCATGGGAAGACATGGTGTAGTCTTTTCATAGTCGGAAACGTCAGGACATGGCCAGTTTTTTTGCCATGCGGCTTTTGCTACTTCACCGGGCTTAAAGGCGAGCAGAGCTCCAGCCTATATAGAAGGTTTAAAAACTATAAACTAAGCAGCCTGCACAAGAGGGCGTCCCCTGTGGGATTTGGACCTCGGCTCAGGGCGGTTGCTGGCGGGGATATTGAGGGGTTATGACTTTAGAATTTTAGGGAGTTTTGTGCAACTGTCTCTCTACTTTACAGTTCGCGGGCCGGGTTAGACTTCAGGTCTACGGATGATTCCTTGCAAACTAAGGGTCGGGAGGACGAAGGGGGACGCGCCGCGTTCGCGAGCGCATTCTTCTCCGACGGGTCGGATAGAGTGGTCTCTGCGTAGAGGTGCTAGTTTCTTGCAGTCTCTGCACCGCTAGTTGATAGGTTGTTATCTAGGAGATTGAGGGATTACGGCTTTTATACATGGTCAGTCCACCAGTAAATAATAACTGCCCCTTCTCTGAATTTTATGAATCTCTTTATAACACGTCCGTAAGGGGGACGTTAGTGACAGATGTCATCGTTTAATATTTAATATCAAATGTTACTTTGGAGATATTAGTCAAAGTAATGCATTCATTACCGATAGATGGCACTAACGTCCCCATTAGAGTCGTGTTGCAAAGAAATTAAAGGCGGAAACATATTGTTAAAATGCGTTAAAATTACTTATTGAATTATTAAAACCGGTCATTGCATTCAAAAGATATTTCGTTCGGGTTTAAAAATGTCAGTCTAATTAAAATATTAATATAAGCCGTGACGCTGCAACAGAAAACATTTATTTCTGTAAGATTTTCGATTTCGGGTTGGATCGTGGCTACAAGATTTTTCAAGACTATGACCACTTTGAGCCAATCCATATAATATCAAATTTTTGAATACTTTACGGAAAAGTTTACCATACTTATACTATGTTTCAAAATTGATATTATTAATCTTAATTATACGGGCGGTGTCATTGTTTAATATTTAATACCAAATGCAACTTTGGAGATATTAGTCAAAGTAATGCGGATCATTACCGATAGATGGCACTAACGTCCCCCTTAGAGACGTGTTATATAAGAGATTGATAAATTTCGATGACCGGTTGTGATTCCACCGTAGTCTAATTGGTTAAAGCATTAGACGTTAACGTAAGATGCAGGTTCGAGTCCATATAATATGTTTAAAATTGATTATATAGAAGGAATGCAGAATATATAACATATATATGGACGACCAATAGGGGACAAGTAAATTTAAATTTATTCATAGACCAATGTTTACGATTTAATTTAAACTTTTTTTCATTTATATTCAAGTATACAGAGGTGTGTCTTACAATTTACACTTTTAAATTACTTTGTGACGCTTTAAAAGGTTGGACAATAACAAACATAGATCGAAATAAATAAATACTATTACTAGCCCCCGCCAACGGCAGATCGAAGGAGTGTCCGGGGTGTTTTAGTGGTGTAGGGTCCTCTTCTCGTGGTATGAGTTAGCATACCACGCTATGGAGAGGGCGAGTCCCACATATCCCACGCGCGATATGTGGGACTCGCCCCAGGGCGCGAATAACGCTGCAGTGGCGGTGGGAATGCGTAAATACATTTCCCCGCTAAAAAAAAAGGTGTTTCAAGAGGCCGTAGCCCAATGGCTAGGGTGTCGGACAAGTGATCTTATGGTCGCCAGTTCGATCGCCATTCATTGCACTCCCGACGTGAACCCACTCGTAACACAAGCATGTTAGCTTAGCACGAGGGGTTAACAAGAATACTAGTAGACTGCAAACCTCTGATAGTAATCTTTACTAAAAAAAAAATATACACTTTAAATTCAAATTCAAATTTAATAAAAAAAAAAAAAAAATGTTTGTTTACTTAATCTCAAGAACTACTGGTCCAATTTGAAAACTTATCTCAGTGTTACATAGCGAATTTATCGAGAAAGCCTATACTTAATTATAAAGTTCCTACGGGAACGGGAGTTACGCGGGTGAAACCGCGAGCGGGAAGCTAGTACTAAAAAAAGCTTAAGAATTTGTTGGTTTACTTGAACGCGCTAATCTCAGGAACTAATGGTCCGATTTGAAAAAACCTTTCAGTGTTAGCTAGCCCATTTATCGACGAAGGCTATAGCTTAAAGAAATGAATTAATTATGAGGTTTCTACGGGAACGGCATTTACTCAAGCGAAACCGCGATCAAGAATCTAGTTAGACGATCTTCTTCTTAGCGTGTCGATAGCAATCTAAATGGACTCAGCCCAGAATTCGGCCACTTGTTTGGCATCATCACCAGCGTCCATCAGTTTCTGTAACGTGCAGCTGACAGGACACGCAGGACACGATATTAAGTGTCCCATCGTTTGTGGAACAGCGCCACACTTACACTCCAAGGCGGAGTCGTCTATGAATTTCCACCTGAACAGGTTTGGGAGCGTTCAAGTATTACATAACAGGTTAAAAATTTAGGGAATTAAAACTCTCAAACTAAAACCAAAAAAAAAAAAAAAATTCAAAAATTTACAAAAAATAAACAAAATATGCAGGTGTTGGGAATTAAAATTCACTTGTTCTATTTAGTAGATTAAAACTATACCAAGTGTAAAACTATTACATAACTTTTTACGACTTTAGGGTAATAATGTTCACTTGAGTGTTACGTAACGTTTAGAGACGGGGAGGGGGGTCCAGAAAAACATTACGGTGCGTTACAATGGGGGGAGGGGGGGGGTCAAAAATCTTAATAAATTGCGTTACGTAATACTTGAACGCTCCATTTTCCTTGCTTCGGCCAACCTGGCTCCGGAGTCTATTTAGACTTCCAGGTTGCCCAAGGCAACTCATGTCCAGGCGGGAGATCTTCAGCGGGTGGGAGGAAAGGATTGGGTAAGTTAGACGATAAACGGGCTGATAATAAAGAGATAAGGGAAAAAAAAAGCTTGAATTCATATACACCAAGGTTCAAATTCCATTATCAGTCAGTTCAAGGTGATGTCAATAAGATATGATTAAAAACATGTTGATTAGTAATTATGTAAGTAAATATAATTAATTATATTAACTCTTTCATAGAACGATATCTGCATACTTTTATAGTACTCAGCTTTATGTCTCAACTAGCTGCGCCCCGCGGTTTTACCCGCGTTACTTTGCTCCAATGGGTCGGAGCGTGATGTTTTGTAGCATATATGTTCATCCAGATATAACCTATCCCGGTGCAAAATGCGCGTGGCTTTTGCTACTTCACCGGGCATAAAGACGAGCAAAGCTCCAGCCTTAATAAATGGTTTCGAAACTACAAACTAAGCAACCTGTGCAAGAGGGCGTCCCCTGTGGGACTTGGACCTCGGCTCAGGGCGGCTCCTAACGATGAGATTGAGGGATTATGACTTTAAGGGGGTTTTGTGCATCTGTAGCTCTACTTTACAGTTCGCGGGCCTCTCGGATTTCGGGTCTACGAGGGCATCGGATGGTTCTTTGCAAACTAAATGTCGGGAGGACGGTTTGGGTTAGGTTTTTCACCCGTACTATATTATATAGTATCGTACTATATTTCAGTCAAATGTACTATATATTATATAAAAATACTATAGTACAGAAAGTAACATATTTTTGAGCTATTTAAAAATTCAAAACAACGAAAAATGTTATATGAAAATAGGTGGAGGCCTAAAAAAAAAAAACCGGCACTGTATTCCTGAATTTCCCAAAAGTACTACATATATAGGGTGACTGGTAATTAGTGACCGATACCTAAACACATGATTGTGCTCATGATAACAAACAACTTTTACTATGGCACCAAATCTGAAATCGCGAAAAAATAATCAGCTGCTCCCTACCATGTTGACGAGTTATGTGAACATGAATGTATGGAACAGCTGATTTTTTTTTCGTGAGCACAATCATGTGTTTAGGTATCGGTCACTAATTACCAGTCACCCTATATATTTAACAACTTTCTGTAAAAAGTACTACCTATATAAAACGAAAAAAAAGGTGGCATCCCTAGTTTGGGTGCACATAGACTGTCTATTAAGAGGAGGCGCACGTTCAGCAGTGGTGCGTCCACCGTACGTCCACTGCTGAACATGGGTTGATACAGTAAAACTACAAACTCACCATATTTTTCCCCGAAGGAGGACAAATCGTAGTATTTGTAGTCTTTCCCGTTGATGTTGACACTCTTCAGCAGGTTGCTGTAAGGGTTCTTGGTTGCTGTAACAAAAATAAACAAGTTCAATAAACAAAAAAAAAAAAAAACTGGCCAATTGCGACTCGGTCTCCCGCACTAATGGTTCCGTACCATTTTCAACCTGTTGCCGTTATTGAAATCGAAAGAAGCAGAGTTTTGCACTTTACTAGTATTCTTGTTAACCCCTCGTGCTAAGCTAAAATGCTTGTGTTACGAGTGGGTTCACGTCGGTAGTGCAATGGGTGGGGTGGAACCGGCGACCTCAAGATCACAAGTCCGACGCCCTAGCCATTAGGCTACGGCTACTTCGTTGTTGTCACGTATGTTATTTGAGAGCTCCCCTTAAGTACTTATTTTATTTTGTTTTTTAGTATTTTTTGTTAAAGGTACAACAGAAATACATAATTTGTGAAAATTTCAACTAATTGTCTAGCTATCGCGGTTCTTGAGATACAGCCTGGTGACCGACACAGCTAAGTCTTAGTAAATCGTCCCGTTTTTACCCTTACGTAACCCTAAAAAGATGACCCTTATTATTTTATATAGGCTGGAGCTCTGCTCGCCTTTATGCCCGATTATGAAGTAGCAAAAGCCTCATGGCTAACAAAAAAAAAAAAAAACCCTTATTAAAATAAACCGACCAAGTGCAAGTTGCAGGCGCGTAGAGAGGGTTCCGTATAATGCCAGTCATTTGTTTTTATTGATTTGTGGTATGTTTGACAATAGGTACCTAGTTTACCACTTTATATTCAAGTGCTAGAATTATTATTGATTTTCCAGTAATCTACAAGGAATTATCTATAGGTATTTTGTATATTTCTTATAATTTTTCCATATACAGACATTTGACCTCTACCGTTTCATTATATGTATAGAAATGGTATGTCAGGATCGTAGCAAGTAGAAGGAAGTAGTGTTGCCGACCGATAGTCGACTATCGATGATTTATCGATAGTCAACCAATCGCAGCATAATCGATATACTTATCAATAGTATCGATAGCTCAGAATGAGGCAATACTATCGAATGAAGGGATACTATGATAGTATTGTATTGAAGCTCACAAAGAATAAACTATCAATAGTTTCGATACTATCGATTGTTTTAGACTATCGATAGTTTACCAATTAACAATAGTATTGTTTACAATTCTCAGGTATAATATTCAATAATTACAACAATAATGATAATATAATTTTTAATAGTTAAAAATAATCTTGCAATAAACATACTAATATTTGGCCTTATGTCATTGTTTATTAAATAATCAATTTTTAACTTGGTTGCATTTTGAAATGAAATAGTTTATTAGTAACGCAGACGAATAATTCGCGCTTGTTATACGTCATTTACTAAGCATAAAACATTAAAGTACATTTTTTTGATACTTAATTAAGAACAATATTTTTATATGTTTATAAAACTGGCAGTGTAAGATAACACGTTATATAAATTAAACGTATATTGATATTATCGAAACTATCGATAGTCCTTTGTTTACCAGAAACAATACTATAGATAGTATCGATAGCATTCCTCCACGTTCAATAGTATTGTTCTTCATTCGATAGTATCGGCTTGTTTTGATCTATCTATAGTATCGATAATACCGATAGTGTCGATACTATCGATAGTCCAATCGATTGGATGCCATTTTTCAGATAAAAGCTATCGATAGTAAAAATTTGGCAACACTAGAAGGAAGTGGTCTCTGCCTACCCCTATGGGAAAAAGGCGTAAAAGTTTGTATGTATATTTTGAACTAGCGTTTAATAAGGCTATATTACTGTAAAAAAAATACCATAAAATCTATAAGTCCCAACTTGAATATATTTTCTTCTGCCAAATAACTTGGTTAGTATAACACATTCAAAATATTTTGATGTTCGGAACAAAATGCCCATAGTTACATATAATTCTGTGGAAAATAATTAAATTAAAAGCACAAAGTCAAATTGTTTCACTGACATTTGCAATAGACAATAGACATGTCTGGAATAAGAGATGCCAAATAGTTTTTTTTTTAAACCATAAATTAAATATTATGTGTATTTTATGATTAAAACTAGCGACCCGTCCCTGCTTCGCACGGGTGTAATGCTGATGTATTATACATATAAACCTTCCTCTTGAAACACGCAATCTATTTAAAAAGGGTAGGGCTAGAGTAGTTTTTTTAAGAGAATGAATGATGGAAAAAAAAGTAGGAGTAGGGTAGATGTAGGACACCGCGTAAACGAAGTCTCTCCGGGCCAGTTTATTTTATACAAAAGTTTAGGTCTTTTATTTATCGATTGAGGCAGTACGAAGTCTGCCGGGTCAGGTAGTAGTCAATATATTTTCTGATTGCATAGTAACTCATCCACCTGGCTCCTGCAGATCACATCTCCGCTACAACCTCTCCATTCCTCTCCATAAAACCATTTTCTATTCCCGATCCTTCACTGTTCAAGCGGTCAGGCTATGGAACGCCCTACCACTCGAAATAAAAAGTTGTAACTCAAGTGTTTCCTTTAAAAAACGAGTCAAGGAGTACTATCTTTCTATCTCATTCTAAGTTTATATAATATATAACGTAGTATAGTATGTAGTTTATATTTATCTGTATATGTATGTATCTAAGTATATATGTAATTATTAGTATGTATGTTTATTTGAGACCTACGCACACTATTCGTGTTTTCTTCTTCACTTTTCCTCTTGCGGGTCTGCTGGAAGAAATTTCTTTTGAAATAAGCAGTACCTTTGCTCAATTTCTTTCCTTAAGTATAATTTTTTTCATTTTGTTTCTTGTGTGTTTGTACATAAATAAATAAATACATAAACCCTCATTAACTAACTTTATGGTAAGCTAAAAACTTATTATTTTCGCTTCTTTGTATATCTATATATCTAGCTATAAAATCTAAAAACCGGCAAAGTGCGAGTCGAACTTAGTTTATTTATTTATTCAATTTACAATTTATTTTTATAATATACACACATAACACTATCACAAAAAAATAAAGGTACTGCTTATTTCTTAAGGAATTTCTTCACAATAATGAGAACAAAAATAGTTTTTTTTTTTTTTTTCTGACGGACATATGTAAAGGGTGTCCCAACAAGAACGCAAGATTTAAATTTTAAATAAAACACAGATATTTAAAAAAAAATCGTGTAACTTTATTATATCGTAAAGTAGACAGAATGAGGTTATGTATGGAACAACATATCGGGCAGATGACCGCCGCGGCTTTGCTGGCACACACGCGATCTTTTAATGAAATTTTCAATGACCGTTTTGCATAAATGCTGCGGTATTTCATTAATGCAGCGTCCAATTTCCTCTTTTAAGGCTTGAGTCGTCGTCGGCTTATTCGCGTAAACCATCGACTTCAAAAAACCCCAAAGAAAAAAGTCTAATGGTGTTAAATCGCACGATCTAGGCGGCCAATTCTGGTCGCCAAAACGCGAGATAACACGACTGGGAAATGACTGATGCAGCAATTGAATTGTTTCTCTGGCTGTATGACATGTGGCGCCGTCTTGTTGAAACCACATGCCCTCTACATTCATTTCTTCAATTCTAGGCACGAAAAAACTGGTTATCATTTCACGATACCGAACACCATTGACTGTTTGCGCTTGACCTGCCTCATTTTCATAAAAAAAGGTCCAATGATGCCTCCAGCCCAAAATCCACACCACACAGTGACACGTTGAGGATGCATTTGCTTCTCGTGAATCACTCGGGGATTTTCCTCACCCCAAATGCGACAATTCTGCCTATTGACGAAGCCATCAAGATGGAAATGGGCTTCGTCACTGAAGATGATTTTATCGGCAAAATCAGCAATTTCATGTTGTCTCTCCAATACCCAATTAACGAACTCCCTTCGCTTTCCATGGTCAGCTGGCTTCAGTTCCTGAGTCAATTGAACTTTGTATGCATGAAGATGCAAATCTTTCGTCAAAATTCGCTGCATAGTGGATTTGGAGACACCAATTTACTGAGCTCGGTGTCGAATTGAGGTGGATGGAGTTTGAGCGACATCATCACGTACAGCTGCGACATTTTCGGTCGATCGACCTGGTCGAAGGCGCGTTGTTGTCTTCACATCACTAACAGACCCAGTTTCGGCAAATTTATCCATTAATCTCTTTACAGTTGACTCTTTTGGAGCATTATTGTGACCCCAAATTGATCGCAATTTGCGAACTGTAGCCGCAAAACTTTCACCATTTTGGTAAAACAATTTCACAATGAGAATGCGTTGTTCATTCGTGTAGCGCTCCATTTTTACTAACCTCGTACCTTCTACTAGCAAAGTTATTATTGTTCAAATGTCAAACAATGACACTTCGAATGGCGCCAAATTTAAATCTTGCGTTCTTGTTGGGACACCCTTTAGTTAGCCAGGAGGCTTTTGCTACTTCACCGGGCATAGAGAACAAAAATAGTGTGTGTCTTACTTTCGAAGAGTTCCAATATTAAGCAAAACAACTAGTTTTTGACGAAGCACTGTTGGTAGCGATTTTCAAAGCAAAAAACGGCATTAAAGTTTATAAACTATATAATAAGGCTGGAACACCAAATATTTACGCTCTATAATGATCATGACGCTAAAAAAAAATATTTAGTCCGTCAGTTAGATTACCAATTTGAATTTAAATTCCGTTTCTAAAAAAAAATGACGAAGATACAGCGCGTTGTAATTTCACGTGACGTCACTTCTACGTTAAATTTTACGTAATAAAGTGACGTCACAAGTCCCAAACTTTATAGTTTGTTGTTGCTCTGTATCTTTGTCAATTTTTACTGATTTGATAAATAAAAAAATACGTGTCTAATAATGGCCGAGACAAAAAGAGGTAGCAGGACGATCTAGACGCGTTCCTTGATGGTTGGTCCGAAGTGGCAGTAGAGAAGAGCACTTGGAAAGATTGGGAAGCCTTTGCCAAGCAGTGGAACATAAACGGATATAAAAAAAAAATTGTAATCTAACTGACGGACTAAATATATTTTTTTAGTATTCATGCCTATTAGTAGATATCGGTAAACTAAGTAGCCTGCGCAAGAGTGCCCTATGGGCCTTGGCCCTCGGCTGGACAGTCGCTGGGCTAGTAATAACTATTCAAGAAAATAACTACTTACGTATTGATACAACAACACCTATTTAAGTAATTATATACCTTCAATCAAAGCTCCAAGGTCGTTTCTTGCGTAACAAGTTATATAAATCGATTGATTCGTTATCAATTGTGTTTACATTTAAAATCACCACGTAATTGTTAATTGCTTTAAGTCCATTACAATTTTCAATACTAAAATCAAATCAAATCACTACATAGTATAACACAAAGTCGCTTGCCGTTATCTATCTTTTTTTTAATATTAAATATAGGCTTACGTTTGACCATAATCTCGCTTAATGGAAGGCCTAATATGATACACGCTTGCCTAGAAAGTGTCTGTTCACTTTAGTATTAAAGATGTCCAGATTATAGCGTTCCGGGAAAACTGACCCCGGCAGAGAATTCCACTCCTTAGCCGTCCGCATTATTTAAAAAGAAGCAAATCGCTTCGTGCGTATTGAAGGGATGTCTACAACAAAAGGGTGAAACCGCTCGCCGCGCCAGTTGTCCGGTGATGGAAAGGTGAAGGGGTACCTATCTTTAAAACTACGCAACGAATTTTGATGCGTTTTTTTTAAATCGATAGAGTGACTCAAGAGGCCGTTTTTTATGTATAATACATGCATAATATAGTACAGGAACACTGATATAATAATAATAAAACTTTATTGACATAATAGGTTACAGAAAACTTTTGAAGCCTCTGACTCCCAAACTGGATTATTCCACTTTGTTCACCTGGGTGATATCACCTAGGTGAACAAAGTGGAATTGATTAGTGTACTTTGATCACCTCGGAAATAAATCATCTGGGTGATATCACCCAGGTGAACAAAGTGGAATTGATTAGTCTACTTTGATCACCTCGGAA
Organism: Nycteola revayana; assembly: GCA_947037095.2. Lineage (NCBI taxonomy): Eukaryota > Metazoa > Arthropoda > Insecta > Lepidoptera > Nolidae > Nycteola > Nycteola revayana. Next base: position 18,225,164 of record OX344859.2, on the reverse strand, counting down.
ATAAATCACCTCAAATCTTGGATCTCATGGGTAAATCAGTACTGTAAAATAAAACATATGAATGAATTATACATATGAAACTTCCTAACCGCATCAAAATCAGTTGCGTAGTTTTATAGATGTAAGCATACATGGGTACAGAGAGACAGCGGGAAGTGACTTTGTTTATACTATTATATATATTGATATAACCTATTGCCATCCTCGATAAATCGGTTATCTAACATTGAAATATTTTTTCAAAACGATCTAGTAGTTCCAGAGATTTGGGAGTTCAAACAAACTGTTCAGCTTTATATATTAGTATAAATGTCCTACATAGATAGATCTCTTGATAAGATAGTAGGTATTATATACCTAATGTTATACCTACTATTTTATTGATGTTATTATTAATTTAAACCGCCGTAGCATAGCGGTATTTGGCTCGCTTTAAATCTCAGAGGTCGTGGGTTCGATCCCCACAGGAAATCTTTGTGTAAATCCTAAGATTTCTTTCCTTGTCTTGTTGGTTGAGGGACTACCCTCCGTGCATCGGAAAGCACGTTAAGCCGTTGGTCCCGATTATTATTATATAACATCATCTATAATAATCGTATATTAAGGAACGGGCAGCAGCGTTTCCTTGTGTGGTACAACATAATACTGCGGTCACCAATCCGTCTGCCAAACATGGTGACTATGGCAAATACCCTCCCTAGGGAGGAGGCCCATGTTCAGCAGTGGATGTTATACGGGCTGGTGATGATTATTACATTTATTTGTACATCGTAAGAATAGGCATGACGACTAAAAAATCTATTTAGTCCAAAGAATAAGTACCTATATATGTTACAGTCAAAACTTATAATTGGTCAAAACCACTTTTGACTGCAAGAATCAGGCAAAAGTAGTTTGACGGGTCTATATTGGCTCACATTAAATTCCAAAGACGAGATGCTCTTATTTTTGGGCGAAGGTTAAAAAACCCAGCAGGATTCCAACTCTTGTAGGTGAGGTTAGGTTAGAACTATGACCACAACGTACGACCCGAGCGAGCGAAGCGAGCGTGCCGCGGGAGCGGCCGGCTAAGTGCCAGATCCAAACTCCATAAAAAATATTAATTAAAGCAGTCATAAGTGATTTTGACCGATTATAAGTTTAGACTGTAACATATACATAGAAACCGGGTTAATTTAGCGTTGAAGCAACAGCAAAAATCTTCTTTTGGTCTCGCTCTAATTAATACATGTTTTGCAAAAGTGCGAAAGAGTCAGTGATACTTTTAATAGCTTACATTGATGCAAGGCTGTCCACGTCAAATTTTAATCAAATGTCAAGTGACCTCTTTATTTATTCCGTCAGTTAGATTACCAAAAAATATTGGACTCTGTATTTTTTTTACGTTTCTCAAACAAAAAATGACGAAGATACAGCGCGTTGACATTTCATGTGACGTCACTTGTAGGTACAATGTTACCTAGTAGTGACGTCACAAGCGTCTCCTGAACTTTATAAGTTTGTTGTTGCTTTGTATCTTTGTAATATTTTTATTAATTTGATAAAACAAAAAATATGACGTGTCCAATATTTTTTGGTAATCTAACTGACGGACCAATTGTGTACATTATGTACACACTTACAAGTTTAAATGTAGCAATGCCCGCGACTTTGTCCGCGTGGAATTCAATAATTTTTTTTTTTTATCTTGCGATCAGTTTTTAATGCGGTAACGTAAACGGTAAATAAAAAAAGTTAATTGAGTTACTCCATATTACATCAGCTATCTGCCACTGAGAGTCCGGTCAAAATCGGTCCAGCAGTTCCAGAGATTATCCAGAACAAAAAGACACTCGGACAAACATCTTAAAAAAATATTTTCAATTCAATTTGTTTAGCTTTTTTCGTTTTTCATTTAATCTTTTTCTATAATAGATTTTTCTATGATAAAAGTAGCTTAGTTACTCCTTATTAAATCAGCTATCTGCCAGTCAAAGTCCCGTCAAAATTGGTCCAGCTATTCCAGAGATTAACTGGAACAGACAGACAAAAATTGTAAAAATTGGTAATATTACAAAAAGACACTCCAATTTTTTTTTTTTTGTATAGATTTCAGTATATTATCTATTTTTTATTGATACAAGGTGCAAAGGCTAAACTCCATTGTTTGTTTGAGTAAGCAATTATTAATTCAAGTGGAGGTTAACAGGTTCGATTCTGACGCCGGAAACATCATAGAATTTAATTACCTTCAATTGATTTTTAAACTTGCTTAAAATTTTGTATTTAAGTTGCTTGTGACCGCGACTTCGTCTGCGTGGATAGTTACCTTGTGCTCACCCTGATTTTAAAAACATTCTTAATTGGTGCTCTGATCCTATTGGTCTTAGCATGATGATATGTACTCCCTTGCTAGGCTATATCGAGCCTTTTCAGGAAGAACATCGTAAGCGCCAAAAATGCCAAAAAACTGTTTTTATACTACTTTTTAAACATTTTGAGAAATATTTAAAAAAAACCTTCTCCTGTAAAATATGCAAAATGGCAGTTATGAAATAATAATGAAATAATGAATTTATTCAGCACTTAGGTATTTACATACACTTGTACTTGTCAAACTCACAATGAAAAAGAAATATAATTAATAGGTTATTATTCTTATTCTATGAATAAAACTACTTAGATAACTTTAACTAGCAAATGCAACCTGTGAGTGCTGCTAATTGCAGACAATGTACTCCGTCTGTCCGTGTGTCATTAATTCCTCTACTCATAATAAGTTCATATTAAAATAAAAATATTTGAAAGCATACAAATAAGTGACACACATTTGGGGGCACCCTTATGGGGTTAGGACCACAACCCACTACTCAGAGGTGCCACATCAGTTAGATTTGTGGATATAAGAGGAAGTGATTGCTTGCACGGTCTACAGGCGCTGGATCACAGGGTAGGGGTACAACGCGGTCCTCGCTGGCGAGAATCCTACCCTAGCTAACCTGCAACCTTTCACTAGCTACCTTGGTGGACGACCCAGAGAAGAAAGGGAGAAAGAAACTCCAGGATTTTTTTTTTCTTCAACTTTTTTCACAGTATATCCTTTTTTTTATATATGTTACAATAGTTACAATCTTCTTCCTGAAAAGACTTGATATATCCTCAATAAATACTATTGAAGTAGTAACTCCATAATAAAATATAGCCTATTGCCTTCCCCAATAAATGGGCTATCTATCAGTGGAACCACTGGATCGTCCTTACCCCTTAAGGGTGCCCCCAGGTGTGTGTACTTTATTGTAAGTTTTTACCAAACTTCTATATTGATCCACTAAAACCAATAATTAGTAATGTAAACTTAAACTTATTATGAGTAGAGGAATTAATGACGAGCTGACGGACAGACTACTTTGACTGTAATATCCTACAATTTGCTACCTGCTTGTTAAGTATCTAGTTTAATTCATAGAATAAGAATAATTGTGTAACATTGTGATTCTGACTAGTACAAGTGTATGTAAATACCTAAGTGCGCAATAAATTCATTACTTCATTATAAAACTGAAAGATTTTTTCAAATCAGACCCAAAAATCTTGAGATTAGGGAGTTCTAGAAAAAAAAATATCTCTTCAGCTTTATAATATTACTAACATTTACTAGTGGCTTCACATGTATTGAAACCAGTGTCCCTATATTACTTCTAATACCACCAAGATATATGTACAAAGTTTAATGATGATAGGTTAAGTAGTTTGGTGTGAAAGTGTAACAAACAAACTTACACTAACATTTATAATATTAGTAGGGGTTATAGTTTAATGGCAAATCTCCCATGTAATTATACCAATATTACACTAAAGTATGACTGAAATAAAAAAAAATAAGATTTTCTGATAAAAGTGATTTTTTTTTTGCTACCAACCATTTCCAAGACATATTCTGGTTTTATTAATGTCCTAGGAAGTCCTGGATAGTTTACAAGTAGCATCCTGGATTTTTAAAGCGCCCTTGTAAGGTTATATTATAATCAAATTTGCGCATTAACATTGTTATTTGAATTTATTAAAAATATTGCTACACTATTACTGCATCCTGATTTTAAAATGGTTGTCCTGGTTTTTACAACCTCAAGTCAAAGTAAATTCCTCAAAGTAAATTATGGTTGGGAACCCTAATTTATACACATTACGGACGAATTAGGAATCTCTAAAAATTCTAAATTAAGCATAACTTCATATCAAAAATTAACAACAAATTAAATCCAGTATAGGATATATATATTTTTTTTTTAATGATATTTTACAATTCCAACATAATCAGAAGCTACGTAGGTCACTATTTTTGTAGTATACTAAAAATAGTAATAAAAAATGAATATAAATATATCAAAGAATATTGTAACCTCTAAAGGCGAAGATTTTACGATTTTCTGTCGCAGCGCTCATAATAACCAACTTTCATGCTTAACAATACGAAAACCGGTTTACACTGCACCATTAGTACTCCTTAAAATTCACATATTTACTTAAATATTATACAAAACTCACTAATTCGTTTCCCATAACCAAAAATCTTATTTAGAATCCAAATAACTCGTAAAAGAAGTAAGATTTGAATAAAATTTTAACACACACATCACGAATATAACTTAATGACGATGATATTGTATAATATTAACACATTTAGTTCAATTTTCGCATTAAAAAACATTAAAAACTACATACCCATTATATTGTAAACTTCTCGACAGTTTTTTTTATACGCACTAGTTAAGGGCCTACGTGACTACTAGATTCTCCTAGTGAGGCACACGTACTCCCGATTCCCGATTTTGTACTAATAAAATCGAGATAAAGGTCTCGACCAAACGTCACAAGATAACAAATCGGACTAAATCGTATTTTATCGGAATGTAGGAATGTTTGACATTAGTGTAGTCTGACATTGTTTATTTTTGATCATGATTGACACTAATAATAATTGACAGTTCAGAAAATTAAATGGAACTGTATGTACCTATTGTGGTATGTATGTTACAATATGTCGTGATATTATTTGTTTTACAAGAAATTTATAGTATTTACAAGATATTTAATCAATTTTACTTAATTGATTTAATGTCATATTCATTTAATGTTATTTAATTAAATATCTCCCTCTCTCCTACTATTACTTTGCTGTGCCCGACAGGGTCCACATTAAACTGAATTTGTAATAATACCACCTAAAAACAGTGTGGAATGCAATAAGTGATTGAGTATTGAGTATTAAAAATATCGTTGGTTGCGTTTATAACCAATTTGGACAAGCAATTATTATTAGAAAACATGAATGAAAACGAAAAGCCATTTGTGACTTCACCTCAAGCTTTAAATGATTTACTGCTATGGTTTTCCTCTAGTGTAAAAAAATAATAAATTGTAAGGTTTTTTGTAGAACCTCACATAAAACTTAATTTAATTAATTAATTTAATAGATAATAGTTCAAACAGTTGTACAATTCTTGATTACGTTAAAGTTTTGATTCGATAGATAATTCTATTAAATACTTTAACAAATAATAATGATATTGATTATCATAACTTTTGTTAACAACGTGCATGTGAATAATTATATTTTTGTAAGTTCTGTTCCCATCTATTGTTTCTGTCAATATTTGTAACTATAAACCAAGTTGAACTTTATTGTTTAGATCTAATACAGGTGGAACCGTGGGAAAATGATGATCATAAATATTCACGAAAAGCTGAATGGACTATTACCGATAACTTTAATTTTTATGTTTACTTATCACGAATATGCGTCGTTATTTTAATTTTTATTGACTGTGTATACGCAACCATAAAAAAAAGTTCATGCGAATGGTTCCAGTATCAGTTTAATTTATTAGCATTATTTTTCCCATTTCCTTCACACACAACTTATAAGACAAAGACAAAAGCTAACGCTTTGTTTACAAAACGGAACGCGTCTGTCATGACGGATGACGGATATTTTAAAAAAGTTCGTTGCATGTGTATTGTTTTGCGTTAATTTCTGTTGAAATCGAAATTTTATTTATTTACAGTTGTGTGTTTAATATTAAAATGGCTACTATTGACTTGAACTCGTTACAATCTGCGCTGAACGACTCAGGGAGGCCTATAAGTGGCGTTGATTTTTCTGGGAAAACATTAAAATTGGATTCGGCCAAAGATGGTTAGTATTATCTATTATTGTTGCTATTTTTATAAAAGCACCTTGTATTTCTGCGATAATTTATGTAGAAAAACTATATCAAACAAGCAAAAGTGTCATTTAAGTAGAAAATAACTAAAGACGCAAACATAACCTATAACTACATGTTATTTTGGAAATCACCAAAAAGCTTAGTTAATACTAGCTGCGACCCGCGGTTTCACCTGCATTACTCTGCTCCAGTAGGTCGGAGCGTGATGCTTTGTAGCCTATAAGTTAATTCAGTTTACTAACTAGGTACTTGCTGTCCCGCGCGAAATCGCCTGAGTAGATAACGCTCCCGTGGAAACCTTGACTTTAAATATAGCTTATGACACACACAAATAATGTGGCTTCCTATTGTTAAAAGCATGTTATTGGTATAACCCCCTACAATGTCACAAACAATTCACAAAATTAATCTCTTTATAATATTATTATTATTATTTATTGATGGCCAAGCAGCAGAGTTTGTTAAGGGATTTAGGGAGTAAAGGACGCATCATAAGAACATGATTTAAAATATTTTAAATGTTAAAAGAATTTTTGATGTTGACTTTGTAAGTAAAAAGCCTTGTATTCATGGTAAACACTTGTTGAGTAACAGTTGTTAAGCATTGTTGATGAAACGGGGAGAATGCTGATTAAACTTTGTTTAAATCACTAAAGGTTGTCCACACGCCAGTCTGCGTTAAAATGATGCCCGAGAAAGTTTTATCATCCGAACTACTGCCATGCTTATAAACTGTTGCAAACATGTCCACACAAGTCAACATTTGTTGCAAAACTGATGTTTACGCTCGTTGGGCGAGAGTTTGTCAACATGCCGTTGTCAACTCTGCAACATGTTGCCAGCAACTCTGCAACGCATTGATTCAACTCTGTTGCTAAACAAATGTTTACCATGAATACGAGGCTTAAATCTCTGTTCAGTAGGTTTAACATGAAAGAGTAGCAAACATCCATCCATTCATACTCACAAATGGGTGCGATACTCAACTTCAAAAACAATTTTTTAAAGTGTTGATCAAGTAAACAATTTACATTATAAATCAAATCAGTGACATTCAGATTCATTGACCATCTAAAGTGTTGATATTTTGAACTATTAATGTTGTAAATCAATGTTATTCACATTCGTTGTCCATCTGAAGTGTTGACATTTGTAACCGTTTATGTTTGAAGCTAATGTTATTTTGATTCATTGAAAAATTATGTTTTTATTGTTGACGTTTTGGTTTTCGAAGTTAACTATTATACTTCAGAGGAAATTTGGTGATAAGTGCCAGTTTATGCAGTAGTGTTAGAACAAATGCCAAGTTTTAAGCATTCATGAATGCGAATGCTAATATTCAGATTTAAAATCTGGCGCCGCTTATCAGTGTTTTTTTTTGTATTAAAATGTTTACTAGCAGACTTTTGAAGTCTACTAGTATTCTTGTTAACCACTCGTACTAAGCTAAATGCTTGTGTTACGAGTGGGTTCACGTCGGTAGTGCAATGGGTGGGGTACGAACTGGCGACTTCAAGATCACAAGTCCGATGCCCTAGCCATTGTGCTACGGCCGCTTCTAGTAGCAAAAAACCGGCCAAGTGCGAGTCGGACTCGCGCACGAAGGGTTCCGTTTCAGTTACAAGTGCGTACCTATTTTTGATATTAAGAATAAATAAAAAAGCGTATGTTTATGAAATTAAATGTTATTTTATATTTTTATATTCGAGTTGATTGAATGAAAGCTAAATTGCGGTTTACGATTTTTGACGTATTAAAAAAAAACTACTTACAAGATCTCGTTCAAATCAATTTTCGGTGGAAGTTTACATGGTAATGTACATCATATATTTTTTTTAGATTTATCATTCTCTTATTTTAGAAGTTACAGGGGGGGGACACACATTTTACCACTTTGGAAGTGTCTCTCGCGCAAACTATTCAGTTTAGAAAAAAGTTACATTAGAAACCTCAACATCATTTTTGAAGACCTATTCATAGATACCCCACACGTATGGGTTCGATGAAAAAAATTTTTCTGAGTTTCAGTTCTATGTATGGGGAACCCCAAAATTTATTGTTTTTTTTCTATTTTTGTGTGAAAATCTTAATGCGGTTCACAAAATACATCTACTTGCCAAGTTTCAACATTATAGTTCTTATAGTTTCGGAAAAAAGTGGCTGTGACATACGGACGGACAGACAGACAGACAGACAGACAGACAGACAGACATGACGAATCTATAAGGGTTCCGTTTTTTGCCATTTGGCTACGGAACCCTAAAAATATGAAGCATGCCTGTTGTTTCACCAAAACTATTCCCATTTACCCCACAACAGAAATCAATTAAATTTTATTCCTTTTGTATCACCAATGTTTAAGGATGTTGTTGAATATAAAACATATTGATTAAATATGGGTATCATAATGAATATCAAAATATGAAACGTACAAGGCGCATGTTCTGACAATTTCGATGACTGTTGATTTTATTCGTAAACTTACTTTATTTAATTATAACTTTTTGAAATTAAAAATTCATAATCATCATTAACAGCCAGTTTATATCCACTGCTGAACATGGGCCTCCTCTTAACAGACCTTGGCAAGCCAGGATCGTAGAGGGATATTGCCATAATCACCACGCTTGGCAGACGGATTGGTGATCGCAGTAAGATGTAAACCTTGAGCTAATAGATGCTGCTGCCCATCCATCAGCCATATGTCCCTTAGTCGCCTTTTACGACACTTATGGGAGGACATGGGGTGGTCTATTCTAAGCCGGAAACCATACGGCTAATTAGAAATTACACGGCTATTAAAAATTACGGATACTAATATTTGCCACAGAAAAAGGACTTAAAGCGAGCCAAATACCGCTACGCTACGGAGGTTGTCAAAGTGATATATGTATAAGTATATGTATAAATATCAGTAGATATTTGTTAGCTGATGAGTTTGAAACCGATTGGTGTTGGATTGTTATAACATCATCTATAACAAGCGTATACCAGGGAACGGGCAGCAGCATTTTCCTGTGTGTTACAACATAATACTGTCACCAATCCGCCTGCCAAGCGTGGTGACTATGGCAAAAACCCGTCGAGGATACTACCCTTGCTAACCTACAATCTTTCACAGTCAACACATGTGTCCAAATGTCTACAAATGTGCGCAACCTCCTCCCGGACTTGGACCTTGGCTCAGGGTGGTCACTCGAGAATGACGACTTTAGATTTTTATGGAAACTTTGTGCAACTGTCTACTCTACAGTTTGTAGGCCTCTCAGACTTCAGGTCTACGAGGGCATCATATTTGAAGATGAAAATGTGGAACTAATACCATATTATCTTTCTCAGCGGACCCCATTGTTGAAGCCATCAATGCATGTCCAGACCTCCAGTACCTCACCCTCACCGGTAACACCCTAGGGGTGACAGCAGCTGAAGCGATAGCCAAAGCTCTAGAACACCACCCAGAGCTGAAGATAGCGAGGTTCTCAGATATGTTCACAGGGAGAATGAAGACAGAAATACCACCGGCTTTGGTGAGCATGTGTTATAAAAGTATAATATGATGTAACAAGGGTTGTTACGTGGTTGGGAGTCGTCTGGATTGTCGCGACATTTCATATGATGCCCAGACTCCCGCCAAATTCAAAATGTCCCGGTGAACAGCTTCTTGTAAATTTAAAATGCCATAAAGAAAAACCAAGTCTCTCAACTCAGTTCCTTTACCGTAAAAAAACTGTTGACCGAGTTGCAATGCTTTTATTACAAGATATGTTATTGATTTACATAGTTGGCCCGACAATGAAATGAAATGAAATAGTTTATTAGTAACGTAGACGAATAATTCGCGCTTGTTATACGTCATTTATAAAGCATAACTCATTTTAGTACATGTTTTTGATACTTAATTAAGAACAATATTTTTATATGGTCACTATTATAATCTTATTTTAAAGATCAATAAAATATATACAGGGTGTCCCAAAAGGTTAAGTAGCTGGGAAAGGGGGTGACAGGGGTGGACACAATGGTCACTAGAAAAATAAAATAAAAATCCGCTCTGGGTATTTAAAAAAAAATGGCAGTTTTTTAAAAACTTAAATTTTTACACTTTGTTATTTTTGATGTTGATGTTGATGACCTTGTTGTTATTGAAGATTACATAACAGCATTTTTTTTAAATACAGCCATATTTGTAGGTACAGTTAGCACAAGGTGTAAAATTTTTAGTCTTTTAAAAAATGCCATTTATTTTTTTAAACACCCAGAGGGAATTTTTTATATTTTTCTTGTGACCCTTGTGACCATCCCTATCACCCCCCTTCCCAGCTACGTAATCTTTTGGGACACCCTGTATATAGATATTTATAAATAAAATAAAATGAAAAATTGAAAAATTGTCGCGAGCAAAACGATTATACACAAATGATAATAATAAGTCGCGTGGTTTGAGAAATTAGATCAACCAGCGCGGGCTGGGATCAGGTCTAAAGCCAAGCCAAGAACGCGTCGCGAACCTCGCCTCGCGAGGACCACCGTCCCTATCCTAGCTTCCTACGAGTCTTTCTCTATCTACCTACGGTGTGACATCCGGAGAAGAAAGACTATAAGAAACTCCGGAATTTTTCTTTTAGTCATCTTTTAAAAATAGCGTTTTACAATATTTATGATTTACAAATTCATTACATTTTACATCTAGGACAGTGCCTCCCAAAAGCTAATTTGTTGATAATTTCAGTATTTAAAAAAAAAAAAAAAAACTATTTGTTGTCTCGATTTTTATAACATCATCTATAATAATCGTATATCAAGGAACGGGCAGCAGCGTTTCCTTGTGTTCTAGAATCCGCCTGCCAAGCATGGCAAATATAATAATCCCGGGGAGGGAGGAGGCCCACATTCAGCAGTGGACATTTTACGGGCTGATGATGACATTTTTGGGTTATTGAGTTATTATATTCATATTTACACTTTTTACACACCTTCCAGGCTGCCCTAGGCGATGGTATGATAGCCGCAGGAGCCCGCCTCAGCGTCCTAGATCTGAGTGACAACGCGTTCGGGCCTATTGGTGTGGAGGGACTGGCCAAGTTGTTGCAGAGTGACGTCTGTAGCGAACTTCAGGTGAGATGTACATTCACTCGTAATAGTGCTCGAAATTCGTCCATAATAGGCGTGAAGACTAAAAAAATCTATTTAGTCCGTCAGTTAGATTACTAAAAAATATTGGACACGTATTTTTTTATTTATCAAATCAATAAAAATTTACAAAGATACAGAGCAACAACAAACTATAAAGTTCAGGAGAGGGGGCTTGTGACGTCACTACTAGGTAAAATTGTACCTAGATGTGACGTCACACGAAATTTCAAAGCGCTGTATCTTCGTCATTTTTCTTTCACATTTATAATATTAGTAAGGATAAGGGCTTTGCCTCTTGTTTGAATGTTGCGGGCAGCGGGGCGCGCGCGTCTGAATTGCAGTGTAGTGCAATTTATTTTTGTGATGTGTCGAAATGTCTTAAATAAATTTAAATCAAAAAGATGTAGTTCAGACGACATAACCACGAACACAGCACTACGCCGCTATAGTGCCGCGAGATCTGTCCGCTGGTTTCGAGAACCGGACTGAGTTGCCCCGCACCCGCGCCGCCCCGCTGCCCGCTAGATTCGAGGCAGAGGCCTTATAGGTTATATAGAGAAGGAGTGCAAAATGATAATATCTTTTTTATAGGCATGAAGAATAAAAAATTATATTTAGTCCGTCAGATAGATTACCAAAAAATATTTAAAAAGAAATGTATTACCACAGAATCTCTGTTAAAGTTAAATAATTATAATTTATATTTGTTTTCACAGGAATTACGTCTAAACAACAATGGTTTAGGTATAACGGGCGGCAAATTATTAGCCAAGGCGCTCTCGTCCAGAGCTCGTAAGCTCAAGATATTCATAGCGGGCAGGAACCGACTGGAGAACGACGGAGCCACCGCACTCGCCAAAGTGTTTCAGGTGATTACTCTTCCTCAATCACGATCTCTTTTACATTAATTCTCTCTATCCTTCTCCCACTCGCCCTCCCTCCCCAAACGCAGTGCCGTAAAAAAGGCGGTGCCACTGGTGCCCAGGCACAGGCCGTAGACTCTGGGGGGCGCAAGAATGGCTAGACCAGGGAGGACTATTATTTTGTCGGTTTGCTACTAACAAGATGGGCAACGCATTTGCTTAACTTTGAGTTTTAATGAATGGGACACAGGATGGTATAATAGGTGAAAGGTCCAATATACCTATGCATAAAACAAACAAGGTCACATTCATTAAAGCTCGCACAGGGCACAGAAATGGCTATTTACGGCATTGCCCATACGTCCTTTTTCCACCCTCTTTGTCCTGCCCACCCTCACCGTCCTACTTCCACACGCTCCTACCCTCTCCCTTTTATTCGTCCTCTCACTCCCTTCCACGCCTAACTTCTCCCTCTCGCTCTATCCCTCTCACTCTTTTTTGGAACAGACATAATTTTTACAAAAACAGTTGCCCTCAAAGAGACGGGAATGATAAAATTTAATTTAGATGTCAGAATGAGCTCTAGTGCCTTGCAATACAGTAAAAGCTCCTTATTCGCGCTTCCTTCATTCGCGTTTTCACTATTCGCGGATTAAAAAATTGCGACCGAATTCCTGTATTCGCGGCAAAAAAATCCCATATTCGCGGAACTAATCGGTACATCACTACATACATACATATATTAATAGAAAGGATTCGGGTTCCTTTATAAACGTGTCGGTAACTGGACTAAGAAATGAAGATTATAGTGATATTACGACTACGCCTTAAGTTTTTGTTTAATGCTGCCACATATTAGACGTTCTGTGCCTTATAATGTCGACTAAAAATAAGTTTTTCGACACGAAAAATATCTTTATTACAGCTTTAAGTGAAAATAGATATGCTTTGATCATTTACGCTTTGGAGAGTCACGTTTCCAGTGCATGTGGAACAAACACTGGAAACGTGACATTTTTTTATGAAAATTGATCCATCTACTGTCTCCTAGGAACGTATCCCCTATAATCCCATATAAATTACCATTCCATATTCACGGTTTCTGTATTCGCGGTATATTTACGGAACGTATACCCCGCGAATAGAGAGCTTTTACTGTACAAGATAATCAAATTTGTGCTATCCCCCCCTCGCCCTTCCGACCCTTTGTTTTGCTAAGAACCGTATGATGCCCTCGTAGACCCGAAGTCCTCCAGGCCCGCGAACTGTAAAGTAGAGCGACAGTTGCACAATACTGCCCTAAAATACTAAGAATTAAAAACCCTCAATCTCATCGCTAGCGACCGCCTTGAGCCGAGGACCAAGCCCGCGGGGGGCGCTATGAAGGCTCTCTGATCGCCATTACGTTCGGTGAAGTAGCAAAATCATTGTGGCTAATTATGTAAATCCTACCGAAAAAAAACTGGCGCCCATTATTTATATTTAATTTTTTTTGGAATACTTTATGAAACAGTATACCGCTTTTTTATTATTTAAATTGAGATATATAAATTTAGACCATCGGCGGGACTCGAACCTGAATTTTAGGTAGTTGTATCATATATATATTTTCTGTTACAGTCAATGGGGTCCCTAGAAGAAGTCGCCATGCCACAAAACGGTATATACCATATAGGTATATCGGCTTTGTCTGAGGCTTTCAAACACAACACGAACCTCGAGAGATTGAACCTTAACGACAACACTATAGGGCCTAAGGGAGCTGCTGCCATTGCCCAAGCCCTACCCAAGTGAGTAAAATATAAAAACAAAAAAAAAATGCTCCCCAACTGCTACCCAACTGCTTCCTTTGCTACCCAGAGGGCTTCGAAACAAATAGTTTAAGCAAGTCACAATGTGCTCTCCAACTGCTCCCTTTGCTACCCAGTGTACCACGAAAAGGATGAAACAAATATTTAAAAAATCTACAATTTGCTCCCCAACTGCTCCCATTGCTACCCAGTGTACCATGAAGAGGATGAAACAAATGATACAAAAAAATCTATAATTTGCTCCCCATGTGAATGATGAAAAACGACATAATTATTACAAAAAAAACTTTGATCCCCTTCTGCTCCTTTTGCTATCCAGTGTATCCAGAAAAGCGAGAAAAACAATCACAAAGAAATAAAATCCTCCCAAACTGAACACTTTGCTAATTGCTACCCAAAGAACCATGAAAAAGAGTGATTCATATTAATAAAATCATCATAATCATCATCATCAGCCCGTATAACGTCCACTGCTGGACAAGGGCCTCCTCCCGAGGGAGGGTATTTGCCATAGTCACCACGCTTGGAAGGCGGATTGGTGACCGCAGTATTATGTTGTAATACACAGGGAAACGCTGCTGCCCGTTCCTTGATATACGCTTGTTATAGACGATGTTATAACAATCGGGACCAACGGCTTAACGTGCTTTCCGAGGCACGGAGGGTAGCCCCTTAACCAACCAGACCCGGAAATAAATCTTAGAATTTACACAAAGACTTCTCTTCCGGTGTGGAGATAGAACCCATGACCTCCGAGACTTAAAGCGAGCCAAAGACCGCTACGCTACGAAGGTTATATTAATAATTTTTTTTTTTTTTTTTTTTTTTTTTAAAGTCAACTCCCGCACTAGGGAAATAAATCCCTGTGTCGCGGGGGACTTTACAAACATACATTTCACGGACACAAAGAACACCCAGACTCAGAACAACTATTTGTGGTTCACACAAATAATTGTCCCGGGTGGGAATCGAACCCAGAACACCAGGTCTCAGAGGCATCTATCGTAACCACTGAGCCACCGGTGCAGTCAATCAAAAAGTCAAAATAATCGCAGAGGATTAAATCCTTGTTGAATTAATACACGTAGCTCAGGTTTTAATCACTATTTAATATTAAAATAGCTTGAGATACAAAAAGTAATACACGGTCGCTTAATGTCACAGAGTATAGAGAGAGAGCAATATTTTTATAGTAGACAAATAACAAAGGCGCGAAATTCAAATTAAGAATATTACATTCTACACTCTTCCCGAATTTAAGCCTCAATATATAACAAATAAATACTAAATAACTAATCAAATTAAACAGTATCTGACAAATTTACACTTTACATCAGACATAGGCATAATATAATTTATATAGCAAAAACTTGGACCATAAACTATTCCTGAATCAATACAAAAGTAGGTTATATAATTACATTTCAAGACTTATGTCTTCTTAAGTCCTTAATCAATTGGAAACTGAATTATATGATAACACTCCAAGCTTTGACCTTAAATGTTGAAATTTATCTCTAGACAATGCTTTTGTAAGTATATCTGCAAGCTGACAATCACTACTAACAAACTTTAACTCAATTATCTTTTGATGATACTTTTCTTTAATAAAATGATATTTAATTTCAATATGCTTACACCTCTTATGGAAATTAATGTTTTTAATGACACTAATAGCACTTTGATTATCTAGATTAAGACACATTGACTCCTGTTTATATTCTTTAACATCACTTAAAAACTGTTTGATCCACATTGTTTCTTTGGTAGCAGCACAGGCTGCCATAAATTCAGCCTCTGTTGTAGACAGAGCCACTGTTTGTTGTCTTTGGCTGGACCAAGTCACAGCTGCCTCGTTCTTTATGAATACATAGCCAGTGACTGAACGGCATGTATCCACATCATTTGCATAGTCTGCATCACTGTAGCCGGTGATGTCTGATGTATCTGGAGATCGTGTATAACACAACCCATACTCTTTTGTATCTTTCAAATATTTGAAAATTCGTTTAACTGCATTCCAATGGGTTTGATTGTAACAGTTAAGAAAACGACTCACCAGACTGACAGCAAACATGATATCTGGTCGACTCACAATAGCCAGGTGCATTAGAGAACCCACTGCTTCTCTATATGGTACATCTTTCTCAGCCTCTTTATTTTCTCTTTGCAATTTCATGTGAGGGTCAACTGGAACACTGTTAGAATTTGCATTAGTCATATTGAATTTAACCAGCATTTGTTGTATATATTTAGTTTGATGGATAAATATGCATTTACTAAATTGTTCAATTTGCATTCCCACAAAGTTTCCAGGTTTGGATAATATTTTTATTTCAAATATGGTACTTAACTCTTTGGTTACTTTTTGTAAAGCCAATTCATCAGAAGAAAATAACAATCCATCGTCAACATATAAGCATAAATAGCATTTGTTTTTATTGAATTCAGCAATATACACACATTGGTCGGCTTTACTGTTGACAAAGCCAAACTTCTTAAGCACAGCGTCAAATTTGCTATTCCAACACCGTGGAGCCTGCTTTAGACCATATAGAGATTTATTAAGTTTACATACCATGTTGTCTTCATAGTGGAGACCTTCTGGTGGTTTCATGAATATGGTCTCATCAAGTTCTCCATAAAGAAATGCTGTTTTGACATCAATCTGTACAATTTTTAAATTATTTTGTGCTGAGAGAGAAAGTAGTAGACGTATAGAATCATACCTGACTGTCGGAGCATAAGTTTCATGGTAATCGATACCCTGGGTCTGTGAATACCCTTTTGCACACAGTCTAGATTTATACCTTGGACCCGTTGGTTCATCCTTAATTCGGAATACCCATTTGCATGGTATTACTTTTGCATTCAGAGGTTTCTTAACCAATATCCAGGTGTTATTTTTCTGATGAGCATCTAGTTCCTCATGTATGGACTTAATCCATTTATCTTTATTTACTGAGTTCACAGCTTCCTTATATGTTAATGGGATGTCTGTGTAAATGTCATCACTTTGACACAGGTATGTACTTTCCTCAGAATCATCTACTTTATTTATCTTCTTTCTAGATCTCAATGTTATGTTGCTAGTTACTGGAGAATTTAAACTGATGTCAGGTAAGTACTCACTATCTGATGATGTATTGTTATCACATACAGTATCATGTGAACTTATTGAAGATTGTTCATCTATTTCAGGGGAATTATTTTCTTCACTCACATCTATTTTTGTTTCAGGAGTCTTTTCTGACAGTTGTACAGATACATAATCTCTTTTGACAGTAGATTCAAGAAAGGTTGCATCCCTGCTTTTCACCACTTTTCTGGAATTTGGTATTATGAATCTATAGCCTTTACTGTGATCACAATAGCCAATGAATATCATCTTTTGTGCCTTTGGGTCCCACTTTTTACGTTTCTCTTGTGGTAGGTGTACCATGGCTTCACAACCAAATATTCGCATATGTTTAACATTTGGTTTCCGCCCAGACCACAATTCCTCTGGTGTTTTAAATGACAGGGACCTGGTTGGAGAACGGTTAATTATATAGGCGGCTGTGTGTACTGCATCAGCCCAATATTGTTTTGGTAGTTTCGCATTGAGCAGCATACATTTCGCTCTTTCAATGAGGGTTCTGTTCATACGTTCTGCAGTTCCATTTTGTTCCGGAGTATATGGTGTGGTAGTCTGGTGTATGATACCCTTACTTTTTAAGTAGTCAGAGAATTCTTTATTGACATATTCTAGTCCATTATCCGTTCTCATAATCTTTATTTGGCTATTCAATTGATTTTCTACTTCATTTTTAAACTCTTTAAATTTTTCTAGAGTATCACTCTTGTTGCGAAGAAAATACACATAAATCTTCTTGCTATAATCATCAGTGAAGGTAAGGAAATACTTGGCACCTCCTATTGTTTGAGTTTCCATAGGTCCACATAAATCCGAGTGTACCAGTTGAAGAGGAACCATTGATCTGCTTCCTTCACTTTTAAAAGGTAGCCGTGTTTGTTTACCTTCTTTACAGGTGACACAAGTAAGACTTTCTGTATTTTTTTTGAGAAAGTTACATGGTCAGTATTTTCAGGCATTTTCTTTAAACTGTCGAAATTAAGGTGTCCCATTCTTTGGTGCCATAGAAAAATATCTTTTTCTTCAACATCGGACATGCATGCATAACCTCCTCTAGAAGTGTTCAACTGGTACATGTTGTTGATTATTCTAGCTGTTGCTACTATATGATTTTTACTGTTCATAATTACACAGCCAGTTCGGTTGAATTTCACTTGGCCACCACTTTGAATAATTTGACTCACAGATAACAAATTAGTTGCCAGTTCAGGAACATATAAAACATTGTTAAACAGTACCTTTTTCTCATAACCTTTATCATCATAAGTATCCAAGCTTACTTGACCTGAGGATTGTACAGATAACTCTTTGTTGTCTGCAACTCTTATTTTCTTTATTGTAGATGTCCGCTCATTCTGAAGCAAATCCTTGTGTTTGGTCATGTGCGAGGTTGCACCAGAGTCCACATACCAGGCATCATTTTGTGAGAGTGATGCTACAAATACAGCAGCATATGATGAACTATTTGATGTTTGTTTGTATTTAGCTTTAGATTTGCATTCTGAACTTTTATGACCATACTTATTGCAAGTATAGCATCTAGGGCCTTTAGCTGGCTTCTTATAGTTATGTTGAGTCTTCTTATTTACTGTAAATGCCTTGGAATCATTTTCAGACAGTCTTACTTCTTGTAATAACTTAGCCTTAATAGAATCTGAGGTAATTTTCATTCCGGAGCTCTCTATGGCTATTATCATAGGTTGATATGAATCAGGTAGACCAGAGAGTAGCAGCGTTCCCAGCCACTCATCATCTACCTTGAAGCCTATATTTCTGAGCTTATGAGCGGTACCCATTATTTTGCTAACATACTCCTCTATATTCTGACATCCACTGAGCGATGTATTACACAGATCACGCAGCAGACCCACTCGTCGTGTTAGCCCAGAGTCGTCGAACGCTGTCGACAATTTGTCCCATACTTCTTTTGCAGTGCCAGCCTCTTGAATGTGTACGTAATTTGTTGGATCGACTGACAGTATTATTTTCGTCTTGGCTTTTATGTCCCGTTTTTTTATCTTTATCTGAGTTGTCTTCTATGCAACAATCCCATAGCTCTTCGTGCTGTAGGTACGTTTGCATTGCAAAACGCCAGGTTGCATAATTTTCACGGCCAGACAGCTTTTCGATAAACCCAAGAGTATTGTTTAATGCCATTTTCAAGTAAATAACTCAGTTCAATACGTAAATACTTTTCAAAAGTCCAAAAAATAACACGTACACTCGTAACACGTTTCGTTTTTGAGGTTAAGTTCACTTCAATGTTTTTGATCACTGATTTTACGATTAGATTTTGCACTGTATTTATTTATAAGCTTTTCTGGGCCCATAACCTGTTGAATTAATACACGTAGCTCAGGTTTTAATCACTATTTAATATTAAAATAGCTTGAGATACAAAAAGTAATACACGGTCGCTTAATGTCACAGAGTATAGAGAGAGAGCAATATTTTTATAGTAGACAAATAACAAAGGCGCGAAATTCAAATTAAGAATATTACATTCTACAATCCTCTATCACGCCCTTTTCTACTTACACTCTTTGTGGGTAAAAGAGGGCGCGAGAAATAATATAATAAAAAATTGTTAAACGCAAAAATATCATTATTTTTTTTATTTTTTTTATGAAACTAGATTAAAAATCAACTAAACCCATATTTTTTCTTTTTTCGAAAAAGATTTTCAAACAAAAGAAATATATTTTGTCTTTCTAAATAGACGTAAGCTCCAGATGACGTCATTGGTAAAGTAGAGCGACAGTTGCACAAAACTCCCCTAAAGAAACTAAAAGTCATAATCCCTCAATCTCATCGCCAGCGACCGCCCTGAGCCGAGGTCCAAGTCCCACAGGGGGCGCCCCGCAGCGCAGGTTGCTTAGTTTGTAGTTTTAAACCATTTATCTAGGCTGGAGCTCTGCTCGCCTTTATGCCCGGTGAAGTAGCAAAAGCCTCAGGGCTAACTACATTATGACCATCCGAAAAGAAATAAGAAAAAAAATTACATCATTGTCCTGTCGCTCGTTGCTGGGGTGAATGTGAAGGAGCCTCCTCGTGTTACGTATTCAATAAATGATCAGGCGTCTGGCGCAACACTGGGCAAGTCGGTAACGCAGACTGGCCGATCCTTCCACCACGACCTAATGGCACATTCCGAAAGGCTCTTCTCAGCGCCACCCAAAAAGCCTTTATCAAGGATACAACAATATCACCCAACACCTGTACACGCGCCGTGTTGGTTTCCGGCGTAGAATAGACCACCCCATGTCTTCCCATGGGTGTCGTAAAAGGCGACTAAGGGACATATGGCTGATGGATGGGCAGCAGCGTCTATTAGCTCAAGGTTTACATCTTACTGCGATCACCAATCCGTCTGCCAAGCGTGGTGATTATGGCAATATCCCTCTGCGATCCTGCCTTGCCGGGGTCTGTTGAGAGGAGGCCCATGTCCAGCAGTGGACGTAAACGGGCTGTTGATGATGATGATGACCTGACCTTCAGTAGGATGTAAACCTTGAGCTGAATAGATGCTGCTGCCCATCCATCAGCCATATGTCCCTTAGTCGCCTTTTACGACACCCATGGGAAGACATGGGGTGGTCTATTCTAAGCCGGAAACCACACGGCACCCAACCCAACATATATATTTAATGTAATTTGTTTGTTTGTTGCAGTCTTAAAAACTTGAAGAGTATAAACTTCGGTGACTGTCTACTCAAGAGCAAGGGTGCTCAGGCTCTAGCGAAGGCTTTCAGAGACAACTCCTTGATGTTACAGGTAATAATATATACATACATACATAACTCTCCTTCTGGCGAAGTCGGGTAAAAAGACAGTGCTGTGATATGGACACATCAGCAAACTCTGCCGCTCGTCCATCAATCAATAATGATAATAGTCATGGAGAATAAAGAAATGTATTTAGTCCGTCAGTTAGATTACCAAAAAATATTGGGTACGTATTTATATTTACGTGTACGTTGAAATTTCGTGTGAATTAGTAGTCGTCACTAGTTAGTACAATTTTACCTATTAGTGACGTCGTCATTAGCCACCGTCTCCTGAACTTTATAGTTTGTTGTTGATCTGTATCTTTGTCAATTTGATAAATAAAAAAATACGTGTCCAATATTTTTTTTTGAAGGTTACTAGCAGAATTTTTACCGTCTACTAGTATTGTTGTTAATCCCTCGTGCTAAGCTAACACGCTTGTGTTACGAGTGGGTTCACGTCAGTAGTGCAATGGGTGGGGTTCGAACCGGCGACCTCAAGATCACAAGTTCGACGCCCTAGCCATTATAAGTATTTTAATAACTACAGTGTATTTAATTGTTTGACACCCTCTATTCCAGTCATTGGATCTCAGCAACAATGAGATAGGACGTGACGCGTGCATGCAAGTCGTGGACGCCATCACAGCGCTGCCCGACTCGGCGGACCGACTCAGTCGGGTCGTGCTAGCCGGTGAGTTACTTTCATTATCATAATCATTTGTAGAGAAATTATTTGTAGTTTTCCACAGAAAATAAAGATCTTTGTCCGACGGTCATATTATATTTTGATATTTAGAACTTGTGTTCTCGATTTGAACGTGAAGCGTCTGCCTTGGTCTTCCCCTCTCAACACACCCCTTCATATTCGCCCTATAAATTTTACTATTCTTACTTTGCAAAGAACCACCCGATGCCCTCGTAGACCCGAAGTCCTCCAGGTCCGCGAACTGTAAAGTAGAGCGACAGTTGCACAAAACTCCCCTAAAATACTAAGAGTCATAATCCCCAGCTCGCGCCCTGAGCCGAGGTCCAAGCCCCACATGGGGCGCCCTGTTGCGCAGGTTGCTTAGTTTGTAGTGTTTAAACCATTTATTAAGGCTGGAGCTCTGCTCGGTGCTTTATGTCCGGTGAAGTCCAACAAAAAAAGTCTCCTTTCATTAATTCTCTCTATTACGATGGTTTTAAAGATTATATTTTATTTGCAGGTAACAGTTTAGGTGGGGCTGACAACAAGCAAACCATGAGGAACAAGCTAGGCGGGTCCGCAGAACTCAGTGACGAAGATGCGGACAGTGAAGATGAATGTAAGTTTGATTTTTAACTGACTGCAACAGGAGGTAAGAAAGAAAGTAAATACAGTAATACCTGGTTAATTGGGACCTCAAGGGCCTTTGAAGCGGCCGTAGCCCAATGGCTAGGGTGTCTCTGATAGTACACCTCCACACTCAGAACACTGAAAGAAATCTTAAAAAAAATAAAAAAAAATAGAAGGGACCTACGATTTTTTACCATTCAAAGAGGTTTTCATTTATCCAGTTTTTCAATTAAACAGGTTTAAAATTTAGTTGTCTTATTTGCAGAGGTCAACATTTGAGATAGTACTGACAAACAAAGCGTGTGCGAAAGAAAGTCAAATGTTTGTAAACAATCGTGTCCAAACCTGTCTCAACCTGATAGATTGTCTCAGTTATAAAGGGAATTGAGCTCCAGAGTCCCTATTTTAGAGGTTTTCAATGTACAAACGGCCTTAGCTAGGGTGTCGAACTTGTGATCTTGTGGTCGCAGGTTCCATCCCCACCCATTGCACTACCGACGTGAGCCCACCCGTAACACAAGAGAATTTTAGCTTACAACAACATCCGAAACTCCATACAATCTTCAACCTCCTAAGTCCGTAGCATATGTTCTTTCTTAAATTCTAATCTATACAGGGTGTCCCAAAAGATTACGTAGCTGGGAAGGGGGGTGATAGGGATGGTCACAAGGGTCACCAGAAAAATATAAAAAATTCCCTCTGGGTGTTTAAAAAAATAAATGGCATTTTTTAAAAGACTAAAAATTTTACACCTTGTGCTAACTGTACCTACAAATATGGCTGTATTTAAAAAAAAATGCTGTTATGTAATCTTCAATAACAACAAGGTCATCAACATCAACATCAAAAATAAAAAGGTGTAAAATTTTAAGTTTTTAAAAAAATGCCATTTTTTTTTAAATACTCAGAGCGGATTTTTTTTTTATTTTTCTAGTGACCATTGTGTCCACCCCTGTCACCCCCTTTCCCAGCTACTTAACCTTTTGGGACACCCTGTATGTGTACCAAATTTCATTTAAATCGGTTCATTAGTTTTGGCGTGAAAGGCCGACAGACGGACAGATTGACAGAGTTAATTTCGCATTTACAATATTGTAGTAAAGATAAGGATAAATGTGTACTGTTAATGGTAAGGCATATACTCGGGAGTCACCTTATAAGTTATACTGCTTATTTACAGATGTGACAGACTCAGAAGACGAAGACCAAAGCTCGGAGTCGGGACAGGACTCTGCAGCCGAGGACTCCAACACAGAGGATGCACAGCATCTCGACACATCGGCCGACTGCGCCAACAATGTCGACTTGGATAACTCGGGTAAGATACTAAAGGTCCGGGGACCAGTATTACTAGCCCCAGCTTAAATTCTGTAGGGGCCTCGCATTTTGAAAATGTCTTCCATTATGAAAGGGACTCGCATTGTGTAAAGGGCTTTCATTTTAAAGGGGCCTCACATTTTGAGAAAGCCTTTCATTATGAAGGGGGCCTCGCATTCTTAAGGGGCTTTTCGCAATGTGAAGCGGCGTCGCATTCTCAAGGGGCCTCGTATTCTAAAAATGCCTCGCATTCTGAAAACGCTTTGTATTAAGAAGGGGCCTCGCATTCTGAAGGGGCTTTGAATTCAGAAGAGGTACAGCATTCTGGAAAGTCCTTGTCCTTGCATTATAAAAGGGACTCGCATTCTAAAGATACTTCGTAAAGGGGCCTCGCAAGCCTAGCCTTTTAAAGATATATCTAATTTTGGATTGGTTTCACGTTTTAAAGAAGCATTGCGTTATAACGGGGCCTCGCTGTGTAGAGATTTTCCAAGTCTCATGATCTTAACGGACAAATTGTTTTTGTTTCAGGTGTAGAAGAGGTAGATTCAGATGTGGGGAGATTCTTGCAGCATCCCACATTAGACAACTTTATGAAGCTAGGACCCAACCCAGTGGAATTGATAGACGCACATTTACAGGTAATGAGCATGATGACTAAATACAATCTATTAAGTCCGTCAGTTAGATTACTAAAAAATATTGGACACGTATTTTTTTATTTATCAAATCAACAAAAGTTGACATAGATACAGAGCTACAGCGAACTATAAAGTTCAGGAGAGGGCGCTTGTGGCGTCACTACTAGGTACAATTGAACCTACAAGTGACGTCACACGAAATTTCAATGACAGCGCATTGAAATGTTCGTCATTTTTAGGGTTCCGTAGCCAAATGGCAAAAAACGGAACCCTTATAGATTCGTCATGTCTGTCTGTCTGTCCGTCCGTATGTCACAGCCACTTTTTTCCGAAACTATAAGAACTATAATGTTGAAACTTGGTAAGTAGATGTATGTTGTGAACCGCATTAAGATTTTCACACAAAAATAGAAAAAAAACAAAAAAAATTGGGGTTCCCCATACTAAGAACTGAAACTCACAAAAAAATTTTTCATCATACCCATACGTGTGGGGTATCTATGGATAGGTCTTCAAAAATGATATTGAGGTTTCTAATGTCATTTTTTTCTTAACTGAATAGTTTGCGCGAGAGACACTTCCAAAGTGGTAAAATGAGTGTCCCCCCCCCTGTAACTTCTAAAATAAGAGAATGATAAAACTAAAAAAAATATATGATGTACATAACCATGCAAACTTCCACCGAAAATTGGTTTGAACGAGATCAAGTAAGTAGTTTTTTTTAATACGTCATAAACCGTAAACCACAATTTACCTTTCATTCAATCAACTATTATTAACATCGATCAAAGTTGCAACTAGTACGGAACCCTTCGTGCGAGAGTCCGACTCGCACTTGGCCGGTTTTTTTGTTTGAGGAATGAAAAAAAATACGTGTCCAATATTTTTGGTGTGAGCTGTTGTGCTGTATTACTATCGATACGTAACGTTCATCATCATCAGATCGTATGACGTCCACTGCTGAACGTGGGCCTCCCCCCGAGGGAGGGTATTTTATTTACTGACCGCAGAAAGATGTGAAATGCATGTTACTAAAAGAGTTTTAAGTACACATGATACATGTAGATGGATGGAGAGGGAGAGGAGGGTCAAAGATAAGATGGATGGATTGTGTGAAGAGTGATATGAAAGAAAAGTGAGTTAGTAATAGTGTGACGGGTCACAGGACAGAATGGAAGAAACAAACATGTTGACGACCCCAAGTAATATGGGTATTATGTTGTACCACACAACTTGATATGAAATTATTATAGATGATGTTATAACAAGCGGGATCAATAGCTTAACGTGCTTTCCGAGGCACGGACGTAAGTCCCTCAACCAACCAGATCCGGAAAGAAAGAATTGACAGAAAGATTTCCGGCGTTGGAATGGAACAGACGGCCTCCGAGATTTAAAGCGAGCTAAATACCGCTACGCTACGGAGGTTGTCTATAGAATGTTTTTATTGTTGTATTATATTGTTGTTGCAGTCAATAAAAGACCCAGCGGCATTCATAGAAGCGTACGTGGACGCCACGTTCGCGGTGGCCGGGCTGTCGGACGAGAGCCCCAAGGCTCAGGTGTCGTGCGAGAAGATGTTCCCGCTGCTCGTGCAGAGAGCCTCGCAGCACCACGCCGCCGCCTGGATCCTGGCCAACGCCATGCTCACGGCCTTGGGACTCATTAAGGTAGCTTATTATAGAGAACATCGAACATCATTTCATATGGGACAACTTTGTATGTGTATAATAAAAAAAAGATTACTCACAGTGTTTTGCATTCTACTATTATTCTAGTGGGTTCACGTCGGTAGGGAATGAACCGCATGATCGCTATAGTTCGTTCGTGTCAAGAATGCAGTTTGTCATCAATGTCTTCTGGCGTAGCCCCGCCCCCTAACCAATCAAATCTTTTCAAATTACAAAGTCAAGTTCACAGTGACAGTGACGAGAGTCCTGTCATTTGTGTTAACTGATTTAACACAAATGACAGGACAGGTAAAAATAAAAGTGGTTCGGTGATTCATAGTGCGGAAAGAAAAGCAATTTTCAATGTTACAATTTACAAAAAAAAATATTTTATCACGCAATCCTCTTAGTGGACGCTGATCGATGAAGAAAATACCATGTGGGATTTAGATGACGTCATGGAACTCGCTGCAGAAAATACTTTTGTTACAAATACTAACGAGGATATTAGTGATAGCAATTAAAATATGATATTAATGGTTTAATTTTGATTTTAAACTTTTAAGTTTATTTTTGATAAATTCAGTAAACTTAATCTTTAAAAATATAATTTGTTTGAATTTTAACACCACTGTGAATACACTTTACCCTTCAGTTGCACTGATGTGTCACTGCATTCTTAACGCGAACGAACTATATTCTTTAAACTTTGTTTATTAGAACCATAGTATATGGTAAACTTCTCAGTAAAGTATTTAAAAACATTTAAAAATGTGATATACCAGTACCAGATGCAACTTTGGAGATATTTATCGAAGTAATGCGGATCATTACCGATAGATGGCACTATCGTCCCCCTTAGAGACGTGTTATAAGAGATTGAAAAATTTCGATGACCGGTATGGTTACACCGTAACCTAATTGGTTAAGGCATTAAGGGCATTAGGGCCACGGCACCGCTCGCTTTGCTCGCTTCGCTCGCTCGGCTCGTGCGTTGTATGGCCGCAGTTCTAACCTAACCTAACCGATTGTCATTTGCTTACAATTCGGTTCTGGCACTCGTCGGTCGCTGCCGCGGCACCGCTCGCTTCGCTCGCTCGGCTCGTGCGTTGTATGGCCGCAGTTCTAACCTAACCTAACCGATTGTCATTTGCTTACAATTCGGTTCTGGCACTCGTCGGTCGTTGCCGCAGCACCGCTCGCTTCGCTCGCTCGGCTCGTGCGTTGTATGGCCGCAGTTCTAACCTAACCTAACCGATTGTCATTTGCTTACAATTCGGTTCTGGCACTCGTCGGTCGTTGCCGCAGCACCGCTCGCTTCGCTCGCTCGGCTCGTGCGTTGTGTGGCCGCAGTTCTTACCTAACCTAACCGATTGTTATTTGCCCACGATTCGGTTCTGCGGTTCGTGACAGACTCGCCGGTCGCTTCATCATTATGCCAAATAACCATCAGACGAATAAACAATATGCCTCACAACTTTATGCATATCAAAGTTATGAATAAAAAAAATAGGATAAACTATTTTTGATTTTTGCTAAATAAAACAGTATGCCAAAAACCAATTATGGCACATTATTATTATGCCAAAGAAAAATATGCCTAATTCATTATGACAAATTAAATTATGACAAAAAAAATTAGGTGAAAAAAAGGGATCTCTTTTATAAATGTATACTTATAATAATTAATGTATATATAAACTTATTATAAGTAGAGGAATTAATCACAATTGGACAGACAGAGTACCTTGTCTATAATGTCCTACAATTAGCAGCATTCACAGGTTGCACTTGCTAGTTATAGTTACCTAATTAGTTTAATTATGTGCGTTGGGTGTGAGGGCCACAAACTTGGTGCGACACTTTGGTGCTTAGGATTTAGTGAACATTCCAAAAGAATTGTGAAAGTTGGAATCAGATTTTGTGAAACTCAAATAACTGAGTTATGGACTGTACAGTTGGGCCCTCAGTTCTCACATAGAGGATTGAGGGCCCGCCTGAACCTGATAAACTATGGGCACTACAGTAAAAGTCTTTATGCCAAAATCTAAGCTAATGCCAAACAAAATTTGTGATTACAAGATATTATCGCAAAACACTGTACTACTTTGTATATCTTCGTATAAAATTGGCCCTCAATCCTCACACACGCCAAAGTTTATTAAGCAAATAAAACGAAATCATTTACTTACAGCTACTGTTTAAAATCCTATAAGATACTAAATAATTTGTGAAATTTTGTGAAAGCAATATCATACCTAGCTAAGTGCTATTATTAATCTTAATTTTGTAATATTACCACTGTTTTCAGTCGGAGCAGAAGGCGCGCCGCCCGCGCGCGGGGCTGCCGGCGGGCGCGCGCGCGCTGTCCCGCGAGCTGCGCGCGCCGTACTTCCCGCGCGCGCTGCGCGACACGCTGCAGTTCTTCGCCAGCAGCAAGGCGGACTCCGTGCCGCACGCCGCACTCTTGTGTGGATAGCATTATACCAAATAAATCTTGTTTGTAGTTTCCATTCCATTACCCACCCCTTACAGCGGTTTCGCCCTACGTCCGATCCGAATCCGATCCGAACTCCGTCATCTGATTTATTTCCAAATTTCTAGACCAATATTTTCACGGGTTCGGATCGGATTCTGATCGGACATAGTGCGAAACCGCACTTAATATCTAACTCTACATGCTGAACGAACTTAAACTTTGTTATTATAGTAGAAGGTCCGAACCTACATCGACCATCTCCTAGCTGATAATAGAATAAAACATGCTTTTTAATGAATTTAGTATCATACAAAATACACTAAAAATGAGTTGGTTAAAGAAATTTTTGCAACAGTTAATTAAAAATCATTTAAAAAAGAAGATAATAAATTTTACTCTGACCAAAGCACAGAACGTTCAGCTGTTGGGTTGGACAAACTACTGGGTTGCCAGGTACAAAAAGGTGTGTAGATGACAGTTACTTTCACTTGATTGGATAATTTAATATACAAAATTATAACAACGTAAACGCTGTTTATTGCATTAATTTATTTTAATCTTTTTAACATTGCATAAAAATCATTTTTAAAATAATAATTAAAAATAATCTGTCCAGGAATTTTATAGCCAACCTATTTTTAATATATTTTCTTATATACTTAATTTATTATAAAACATGTTTCATACTATTATCAGCTCAGTGAAGGTAGTATGTAGGTTCGGATCTTAGACCATTATAGTTATTATTTTGTTTTTCCGAGGAAAATAACCTATTACACTTATCCTTTTACGGAGTAGTAGGTAAGACTAGGGTCTCTACGACGTAGCACGAGGAAAGCGCCTAACCCACTAAAATCTAAGCAATCCGAGCTTAAAGCTAGCATAAAAGAATCTTTAATTATTCTACCTTAAATGAAATACGTTGTGACCGAAGTTTATCCTAAGAAACTAGCCCAAACCCATACGGTTAGAAGAATCCTGCTCCTCCACCGTAGCATTCAGTCGTACTTGTCTCCAAACTTGGTCATTCATCCTCCGTGCTGCTTGCTTGATTTTTCAAGACATTTTTGTATACGACATTGAAAGCAACCAAGAGCGCAATTTGTAAGGGTTGGGGGACGGTTATACGTACAAGTATTGTTTAAAGACGTGCCTCTTTCTATAGACCTAAATTATATTCATTATATGACGTGATACTGGAATGATAGACAGATCATTAGCTAACCTGCAATAGATTTTATTTGCAATATTTTGTATTTAACTATATTAACATTATTTCAAAATTTGAGATTAATAAAATTCGACCACCGGCAGGATTCGAACCTGCATCTTGACGTGTTACAAAGAGATTAATAAATTTCGATGACCGGCTGTGGTTCCACCGTAGCCTAATTGGTTAAGGCATTGGGGGCTTTACCCAAAGATGCAGGTTCGAATCCTGCCGGTGGTCGAATTTTATTAATCTCAAATTTTGAAATATAGTATAAGGTAATCTTTTCCATAAAGAGTTAAAAACATTTAAATAATATATTAACATTATTTCATTGTGTATTAATTAACAAGTACAAGTGTATGTAAATACCTTAGTGCTAAATAAATATCGTTTAATTCGTAATTCGGATATTAAACGTACTTTAAACGCTTTTATGAATTTTGAGTATTGCGATTAGGGGAGTCCGTGTCGATGTATTGATCAATGTGCTATAAGAATCGACCTACACGTACAACCACACCACTTCGCAGCGACAAAATATTGTAGTAACAAGTGAACACATTACTTGTTACTACAAAAATCACGGCTAAATATTATCTACCAACACGACAGGTGAGGGATCAAGTACAACGGCTTAACACCATCAACTAAACTGACTTCGGGGTGGTACTTGGAATTTTCTACATAGACATAATGTAGTAATAAAATTTATTTGCACGATTCGGGACTTGCATTTTTACAGATTCAGAGGTATCACAAAATAACATTGACAAAAAAAAAACATAAGATGGCGTTAAAAATAAAATTATTGTTGACATAATATATATTAGTTTCGTTGCACATATTATATAGTCTCTGGTACAACGTAGCACGAGGAGAGGGCTATTACCGACTAAAACCCCCTTCAACCAAATCAACTCCTGGATGTTATCTTTCTAATTGTAAAAGAAAAAAAATATGACAGGCGATTACAGTGAACTCAAGTATCTGCTTACTGAATTAAAACTTTTAGACCTTTTAATTTAAAAGGTCTAACGGTAAAATAAACTTACATCTGTAAAGTTGAAATTTAGATATGTGATTGAGTAAAAGTTTTGAAAAAATATGTACAAAGACCGCTGTTTCGAACAAAATAAAACCATGACAGGGGAAAGCAAATAAATTCACTAAGATTTTTGGTCTCAAAAGACAGGCGATTAAAGCGAATCATTAGCTTTAAAAAAAATATATGACATTATAAATGTTGCAGTACCTAAGTTATAACGGCAGTTATACTTACTTTTTATTGTACAAGTTTTTTCTT
Organism: Nycteola revayana; assembly: GCA_947037095.2. Taxonomy (NCBI): domain Eukaryota; kingdom Metazoa; phylum Arthropoda; class Insecta; order Lepidoptera; family Nolidae; genus Nycteola; species Nycteola revayana. The sequence continues at coordinate 18,194,307 of OX344859.2, read as the reverse complement.
ACGTTTGTAAAGTTTTAGAATGTCTACATTTTTCACAATTTCACTATAGATTAGCATAAGATTCTGAAATAATATGCTAACTAACTACCAATACAGTACATGCGCACAATAGATTAACCGAAATCTCAAATTAGCTTATGAAATATAAACTTACGTTTATATTTCATAAGCTATTTTTTATGATCGTTAAACAACAGATTTTTCGTAGCTAGTACAAAAAAATATAACCACTAAAATGATGTCAATCATTTTTTGGATTTTCATACATTTTGAGAAAGATTTTGAAGATATTTTCGCTCACTTGGCTAAATATTTAATATAAAAAGGAGAAATATAATTAGAAATATCTTCTTCTTTCAGCAATTAATCTACTACTACTCAAATTAGCGGTCATTTTGCCTTCTTAAAACTTGACAATAAAAAAAAACAAAGTTAGTTTTACTTTAAATAAGTTGTATATTATGTATTTGATTTATGTTATAAATTGTGTATTTGTAAAAAAAATATTCTCCAACAGAAATACGTAGACATCTGTCTGTCTACGTATTTCTAAAAAATACGATGGCAACACTAACTTTGACACATAAACATAACCTAAAAAGTGCACAAAAATATAAAAACAATAACTTTTCATTACTATTGTATAGATAATAGATTTATAAACATTTGTGCATAATTGTGTTACCTAAATAGAATAAGGTAAGTATTATATTTTATTCTCATGGACGTCCAACGCATAAACAAAACTGTATAATTAAAACAAATGAAATAAATTAAAAATCAAGTCAGAGAAATTAATGATAATGTGCCATGTTAATTAAAGAAATCATTTATTAATGATTACCTTGATGCCATAAACGTTCATCAGTATTTTATTAAAAAATGCATACTTTCATTAAAAAAGTTTGAAGAAGAAATCTATGATGATTCTGTGTACTGCATTAACCAACTGTGGTTTATGCTGCACACTATTAAATAAATAAATATTCTCGTAGACCCGAACTTTAAGGCTGGAGCTCCGCTCGCCTTTTTGCCAGGCTAACTATGTATGTCAGAAAAAAAAAGGCCGAAATCCCCACAGCGCAGGTTGCTTAGTTTGTAGTTTTAAAACTAAATATAAGGCTGGAGGACTGCTCGCCTTTATGCCTTTGTTAAAAAAAGTCTTATTTGACAAGGCATGGAACCCTTTCCTATTAGTCTTACAGTGCTATGCTAGAACAAAGGGACAGAACGACGCGGGTGAAACTGTAAGCGGGAAGATAGTTTTAGGGTTATATGTGTAAAGTGTAAAAACGGGACCATATTACTGAGACTGTGCTGTCTATCCATCTATCTATCACCAGGCTGTTTCTCATAAACTATGTTAGCCAGTTATTACAATTTTCATAAATAATGTATTTCTGTTTCTTTCAGTCTCAAAATGTCACTGAAATTAAAAATACTTTTCAGTGGAGGAGCAGAGTTATTATTTGACAAAATAAAAAAAAGAGAAATCGAGTTACCAGCTCTAAAAACATATTTACCCAATAGTGATAAAGACAAGTGGACTATCAAAGAGTTATTGCTGTGGATGAAGGACAACTTACTGAGAGAACGGCCTGAGCTATTTATGCAGGTAGATATGAAATAACAATGAAATTTACATACGGTCAACCGGGTTTGGGCATGTCTTTGACATTCAGGTTAACATTGGCCATGTAAATGCACTCATATTTGATGGTAGGAGGCTCTCTTTACTAAATTCACCAGCTTTCGTTTCTGGAGCACATTTCCTCATGCCATTTTGGAGTTTTGTCTCCCTTCGAATTTCGTTTCACCATCACTGTCAAAGTTACCCAGAATGTCAAATTAACTCTGGTCTACGGTACACTTGTAATTGTGTTATTAATCAGCAAATGCAGTAAATAGTAAATAGTCTTTTCTGCGCCCTGTGCTACCTTCTATTTAATTTATTTACTAGCGACCCGCCCCGGCTTCGCACGGTTGCAATGCGGATGTATCATACATATAAACCTTCCTCTTCAATCACTCTATATATTAAAAAATTTGGAAAATACAAAAGTGCACGACTCATAAGCACTCTCTAATGCTTCGCATTATGAGTCGTGCAATAGTAATAATAGAAAAAAAAATTATGAGCCGTACAAAATATTAAAGGTAATCAAAGGGAGGTATTCCTCGAAGCGCTACCATTTTGAGGCGCTCCTTTTTTATTCCTTGGAGCGCTCCTTTCAGTACGAATTACTACTCTTAACACTGGTAACTAAAATATTTTTTTGGGAGGCGCTACTGAAAGGAGCGCTCCAAGGAATAAAAAAGGAGCGCCTCAAAATGGTGTAGCGCTTCGAGGAATACCTTTGAAAGGACACAACTTATTTGTTAATTTTAGTTTTTCGTTAATAACAATTCAACGACGCTAAATAAGATAACCATTTTCAATACCAATCTCCGCAGATCTAAAGCTAATAAAAAAAAAATTGATTAGATTAATTAATTTTTAAGCCAGCTATCGTGTTTCAAACGAAAAAAAGTGGTGATTGACGGGATTTTTTTTTCTATTTCTATATTTTTTTCCGGTTCTGTTATCTTAAATCAATGTTTACTAGTGACAGAATTATTCTCCATTAATTTATCTATAAAATGGTGCGCAGATTGAGGAGATTACGTGGATTACCAATCGAGAAATTAATTAAATAGTCGCGGAACCGAGGCAAAACGAATTTTTTGGTAGTATAGCACTCTCTAATGCTTCGCATTATGAGCCGTGCAAAAAACTGCATCAAAATCTGTTGCGTAGTTTTAAAGATTTAAGCAAACATAGGGATCAAAGATAGCAAACTAAGTCGCTTTCTCTGTCCCTGTTAGAGATGTGTCCCTCACTCATGAGGTGCCTCATTTGTGTTACTCGTGATCGCAAATTGAAAGAGTTACTCGAATTTCAACATTGAACCACCTCACTACTCATTCAAGCGTCAAAATCAAAAATTATGTGAGTGAGGGAGACGTAGAAATCAGAATCGTGAGTACTTATGAGTAAACGCAACCGTCCCCGCCCCGCTGCCTCGGACTATCGGCTCGTAAGATACGCCGACATGACATACGACTCCTCGCCTTAAATGAGGGCTACCTCGTGAGGACCTCGCGAGGCAAAATGAGGTACTCCCTCAACCTCATATAAAAATGATGAGTTACCCATCACTAGTCCCTGTGGACAGAGATAGCGAAACTATCGATAGTTGGGCAACTCTAGAAGCTAGTTAAAGAATATGAATTTAAATGAATTATGAGTCATTACACACGTGAGTGTGCTATGACATGAAAAAATTGATTATGTTATAACAATCGGGATTAACCCAACGGATGTTCTACGAGGAACACGCGGAGACCCGACCAAATCGTGTGAAGCAAACGCTTGCGAGATCTAATTCGGAGGTAACGCCATCTAGGGAAACGAAACGTAAACTTTAGCCTGCAGAGTTGTTACTTATCAAGTAGGCTGTTTTCATTGAATTTTATAGGTTTTATATGACAAATAGGTATGTATCGCACGCTTAGAAATATAGTGACCCAATTCAAAATTTCGTATGTGTGACTTTTATTAAAAAACGACCTAAATTCAACATTTTCATCGACCCATATTAATACGTTTGATGTAAACTATTTACTTATTTATTATATTTTTAAAACAGCCGAATATTTTAATTTTTACTTAAAAAATGTATGGGATCTAACAATGTTTTTTCGCCACTTACCTAAAATTTTGTATTTTCAAATAGGTCACTATATTTCTACGCTTTCCGAGGCACGGAGGGTGGTTCTTCAACCAACCAGACCCGGAAAGAAATCTTAGAATTTACACAAAGATTTCTTGTCCGGTGTGGGGATCGAACCCACGACCTTCGAGACTTAAAGCGAGCCAGATACCGCTAAGCTAAGGAGGTGATTGTGTAACGGGGAGACGCACTATTAATGTTACTCACTATTACTTATAACATTCTTTACATTTACTTATACTAATTATTATTTTACTTATCACTACATAGTATAGAACAAAGTCGCTTTCCGCTGTCTGTCTGTCCCTATGTATGCTTAGATCTTCGCAACGGGTTTTGATGTGATTTAGGAGGAAGGTGCATATGTTTAGAACAGCGGCCCTCTTTAGTGCGGTACGTTCTCAGAGTGCAGGTTTCTACTTCACACAGCAGGTACTTACCTGCTGTGTGAAGTGCCATTCAACGGGGTAATGCTACCAGCATTCTGGGAACCTTGCCAATAGATTTAGAATAGTAGTATTTTATAAGTTAGTTTTATTTTTAATTCGCTACTTTTAGTTGTATATATGTGCTAGCTGCTGCCCGCGTTACTCTGCTCCAGTGGGTCGGAGCGTGATGTTTTGTAGCCTATATGTTAATCCAGCGTATAACCTATCCCGGTGCAAAATTTCAGCCGATTCCGTTATGTAGTTTTGACGTGAAAGAGAAACAATCATCCATCCATACTTACAAACTTTTGCGTTTATAATATTCTTCTTAGTGAACGTGAACATAATATATTGACTATTCCCTGCATTAATATATTTGAGATGTGCAAATTTGTTAGAAAATATCAACATTTCTATACCACCAGAGAAGATAAACAAACAAAATATACATTACGTCACAATAACAGGTTAAACTTACCAATTTCCAAATTAAAAATACATTCAACAAGAACATATGTAATGTCGATTAAATTATATAATAAATTACCAAATTCAATAAAAAATTAAGCAAATTTCCATAAATTCTCTGACATGATAAAAAAATTACTATTACCTAAATGCTACTATAATGTAAATGATTATTTGAATGATAAAATGTAACTCAACAATATTACGATTAAACTAGAATAGAATAATATAAACTCATATATGTATATAATTCGCCATCTATAATTATTAATTACATTTAATTATAATCTTAAATATTATGTTAGTACCATGTATAGTTTGATATAACATGATTGTAATCATCTCCTCTCCTACTTTTTACTTTTGCTGTGCCCTACAGGGTCCATGATGACACATTTATTTTTTTATACTTACCATCTGTACTATACATTGTGCAATGCAATAAATGATTGAGTATTGAGTATTGAGTCCCTCATATCCGAGGATCGTGACCAGCATCAGGGTTGCACCTGGAGTGGATGATCTGTATTCTAGGACGACGAGTCTTTAACTTGATCTGTCCATCTTGTTGGTGAACGTCCGCGTAATCATTTGTCTTTTTTTTATTAAATATAGGCTTACGTTTGACCACAATCTCGCTTGATGGAAGGCGAAGATAAGGCCTAAGATGATACACGCTTGCCTAGAAAGTGTCTGTTCACTTTAGCCTTAAAGATGTCCAGATTATAGCGTTCCGGATAAACTGACCCCGGCAGACAATTCCACTACTTAGCCGTCCGCATTATGAAAGAAGAAGCAAATTGCTTCGTGCGTATTGAAGGAATGTCAACAACAAAAAGGTGAAACCGCTCGCCGCGCCTAGTCGTCCGGTGATGGAAGGGTGAAGGGGGTATCAGGTTATGCAGAACCTCCGCACACTCCCCGATATGTGTTTCCAACCACTATCAGTTTTTCTAGGCTCTCGTCTCCTTTACGTACTGTGTGACCAAAATCTTCTATATATATAAAAGAAAGTCGTGTTTGTTACAACACTTATAACTCGAGATCGGTTGGATCAATTTTCATGGTTTTTGTTTCGTTGGATTTGTCTCCGCCCTGAATAGCAGAATACATTTTAAAAACAAAAGAAAGTCGTGTTAGTTACACTATTTATAACTCAAGAACGGCTGAACCGATTTGGCTGAAAAATGGTAGGGAGGTAGCTAAGAACTGGGAGAAGGACATAGGATACTTTTGGGTAGGGGTAGGGTAGGGTAGGGTAGGGTAGGGTAGGGTAGGGTAGGGGTAGGGTAGGGGTAGGGTAGGGGTATGGTAGGGGTAGGGTAGGGTAGAGTAGGATAGGGTAGGGGTAGGGTAGGGTAGGGGTAGGGTAGGGGTAGGGGTAGGGTAGTGGTAGGGTAGGGTAGGGGTAGGGTAGGGGTAGGGTAGGGTTAGGGTAGGGGTAGGGTAGGGCAGGGGTAGGGTATAAAAGTCCACCCGTGCGAAGCCGGGGCGGGCCGCTTGTATGATATAATTTATAATATTATGTATTAGGATTTAAAAAAGTATTTATTCTACATTTAATTTGTTCTAGGGTGACTCCGTGAGGCCTGGTATACTGGTGTTGGTGAACGATGCGGACTGGGAGCTGTGCGGGGAGTTGCACTACGAGCTGCAAGAACAAGATACTGTCATGTTTATATCTACGTTACATGGAGGATAATATTATAATTATATAAAAAAATAAGTGTGTTTTATTAACAACTCCTCTGTGGTGTAGCGGTCTTGGGTTCGATCCCCAAGCCGGACAAGAAAATCTTTGTGTAGATTCTAAGATTTCTTTCCGGGTCTGGTTGGCTGAGGGACAACCCTCCGGGCCCGTGTGTTATAACATCATCTATAACAATCGTATATCAGGGAACGGGCAGCTGCGTTTTCTTGTGTGTTACAAAATAATAGTGCGGTCACCAATTCGTCTACCCAGCGTGGTGACTATGGCATAAACCCTCCCTCGGGAGGAGGCCCTTTCAGCAGTGAACTTTATACGGGCTGATGATGATTACGAACCCCATATCATTATCATCATCAGCCCCTTTAACGTCCACTGCTGAACATGGGCCTTTTTTAAGCCCGGGTGAAATGCAATAATGATACGCATTTTCTATGACGTTGCGGCGTTACCGCGCCAGCGATTTTGAGGGAATTTTCACTGGCAGATGGCTGAAGTAATGACATGTAACTTAAAAAACGTTTTTATTTAATTTCAACGCGGATGGAACCGCTGGGACAGCTAGATAAAAATATTAAAGAAAAGTGTGATTTGTGTAAGGTTGGGAAACCCCACTTAATCATTATCAACATCAGCCCGTATACAACGATTACTGCTGAACATGGGCCCAGTGCCGGCGACAAGTGGGGGCGCGATAAGACGACGGCCCAGGGCGCCAAATTTGAAGAGGTGATTGGTTGTGGTGGGATGCTTCCCCTGCCAAACTAGAACACGTTCACTATGGTCCAGCAAAAAATGCAAACTCGATTTTGATTTCCTTAATTGGGAGACATAATATTCTCGCACGGGGTGTCAGTCCCTCTAACGCCGGTTCTGCATGGGACTCCTCCCGAGGCAGGGTTTTTGCCATAGTCACCACGCTTGGCAGGCTGTTTGGTGACTGCAGTAAGTATTATGTTATCACACAATGTAACGCTGCTGCCCGTTCCCTGGTATACGATTGTTATGGATGCTGTTATAACAATCAGTGCCAACGGCTTAACGTGTTTTCCGAGGCACGGCGGGTAGTTCCTCAATCAACCAATAAACGAAGTACATACAGTATGGGGGTCTCAGTAACAAAAAACCCACTTGGTATTAATTCCAAAAATAAAATGCAATTTTGAAGATATTAGTCGAAGTTTATCATTACCGACAGATGGCACTAACGTCCTCCTCAGAGACGTGTTATAAAAGAGACAAGCTACCGCGCTTTCACCCGCGTATCTCCCGTTCTCGTAGGAACTTCATGGTTAAATATATCCTGTAGCCTTCCTCAATAACTGGGCTTCCTCAATAATCTAACAGTGAAAGAATTTTTCAAATCGGCTCGGCAGTTTCTAAGTTTAGCGCATTTAAGCAAACAAACTCTTCAGCTTTATATATTAGTATAGATTGATAAAATTCGACGACCGAATGGTTAAGGCATTAAGGGCTATACTAAAGATGCAGGTTCGAGTCTTGTCGCTGGTTTAAATTTATTAATCTCATTTGGTAATCGGTAATATTTTCCTTAAAGTATAAAAAAAATTGAAACCACGAGGTGTAATTCAATATGTCACCGGAAAATAACACGAACAGTGAGTTGATCAACTTCCGAGCCACTCATACTGTTAAATTTAGTTGCCAGTTTCAGTGAACGCGCATAATTATTATATTATTTACTTAATTGTTATGACACTTGACGTAACCTAACCAAACGAGACTATGCTACTGTTGTAACTAAACAAAAATACTTTAACTTCAATAAGTCCTGTTGATAGGTTTAGGTCAGTTTTTTTTTAATTCACCCGATACCTTGTTAGTTTATCAACTAACTACAAAGTGTGCCTTTTGGTGTCGAGCCGTGGGGCCGTGGGGATCGGGAGCCAAATCTATACTAATATTATAAAGCTGCAGAGTTTGTTTGTTTGTTTGAACGCGCTAATCTAAGGAACTACTGGTCCGATTTAAAAAAATCTTTCAGTGTTGGATAGTCCATTTATCGAGGAAGGTTATAGGCTATATTTTATTTTCAAAAAAGTTAGGGATCCGCAAGAAAATTCCGAATTTGTAACCCACGGTGTAAAAGCGAAAACCTTTTTATGCGTGCGCTGCAAAAACTTTTGACAATAGAACAAAATGATGTACTGCGGGTTTGTAGGTCTTATTAAGATCTACAAAAAAGTCCGCGAGAGCATATATCTAACTATCATAGTTTAGTCACAATAACCGCTTTTAAGTTCATAAAAAAATATTAAATCGTCTGAAGAAAGACACTACGTTAAATGTATATCGTAATATTAATCCTTATCCAAATTAAGCATTATGTTATCAAGGGTATTTATGAAGAAGTAAAATACTTTTTGTTTTATTCCAGTCAGACATTTCGTTGAGAAATTATCACGAGTATAAAAACGCAAGGAATTGGTACCTAATAATGAGTTATTTGCCATAATAGATAAAGCTGAAGAGTTTGTTTGCTTGAACGCGCTAATCTCAGCAACTACTGGTCCGATTTGAAAAATTCTTTCAATGTTAGATAGCTCATTTATCGAGGTAGGTTATAAGCTATATTTTATTATAAAGTTTCTACGGGAACGGGAGTTACGCGGGTGAAACCGCGCGCAGAAAGCTAGTTAATTTATAAAAACCTCGCAGCGGCCCTCTTCAGTGCGGCAAGTTCTCCGTGTGCTGGATTTTACTTTGCACAGCAGGTAAGCATTGCCTTACAACGGGGTAATGCTGCCAGCATTCTGGGAATCTTGCCAAGTAGAATACCTAGTAGTATTTTATAAGTTTGATTTATTTTAAATTAGTTACTTTTAGTTGTATATAATATATAACGTTTGATGAGGAAGGGTGTCTTCACCATCCATCCTAACATTATTATCCGTGGGCGTATCTTGGGACATGTTGGTTCCAAATAAAATAATAAGTAACACAACGAATCACTATATTTTCCAATTTCACAATAATAGATTATATATGCATGACACACACTGAATTTAAAGTTATGTTCACTTGTTCACTGCTTCAGTAGAAGTGACCCTTCGTCTTGCCTCGATCGGTAAATTAAACGACAGTTCCACATACCGCCGCGTGGTGGCGCTCATGTATAAATAGAAAGCCCGTACTCACGACTTCCGATTGCGACATAATATATGTATTTTATTAATGTAATTAAGTTATTAAATCACACATTTGTGAACTAGAAACTTGATCAATTTACGATTCTTATTATTTTCCGGTGACATATATACCTAAATACTTTGTACCTATAAGATAGGATTAAGCTCAATCAACTAACAAATGTAAATATACAAAAACCACTCACTTATGAGTTTGTACGTTTTACCGTCATTACAGAGGGTGCGAAGGGTAGCCCTTTGTTTTTAAATGAGTGACAAGCAACAGGGAGGGATTGAGAGGAAAAAGTCATAAAATATTTTTTGTATTTAAATTTACCTAGGTACTAATACATAACCATAAAATTTAATATAAAAGCGAAGGAACACAAAATCTCAGGTAGGCACAGATGGTTAGAACTGCGCGCCACCAGGCGTCATAAAATTATTTTTGTTCAAAATTACACATTTTAAACCTTAGGTATTTAGTCCGATCGGTATTTTGAAATGCGGATATTTGAAATCTGAGATAATAATTATCAATATTGATTTCTTTCTGGGGTCTGGTTGGTTGAGGGACTCCGTGCCTCGGAAAGCACGTTAAGCCGTTGGTCCCTATTGTTATAACATCTTCTATAACAATCGTATACCAGGGAACGGGCAGCAGCGTTTCCTTATGTGTGACAACATAATACTGTGGTCACCAACCCGCAAACCAAGCATGGTGTCAAATACCCACCCTCGGGAAGAGGCCCATGTTCAGCAGTGCCTCCTCTCGAGCAGGTATACTACATTGCACCACAGCTTTTAAAAAAACAACAAATGGGTAGTATTAAAAAAAAGTTACAGTAAGAAAAAGACAAAGTTAAAGATTGGCATAAAAGTCTAGAAACGAAACTAATTTTTTGTCTGTTGGCAACATTCCCAAAATAATGACAGTTCATAATAAACAAAGTTCGCGACTTCGTAGAATTTTTATTTCTTTCTTTTCATTCTTTTCTTTCTTTTCTTTCTTTTCTTTCTTTTCATTCTTTTCTTTCTTTCCTGTCTTTTCTTTCTTTTATTTCTTTCTTTTCTTTCTTTTATTTCTTTATTTTATTTTGTTTCTTTCTTTTCTTTCTTTTCTCTCTTCTTTCTTTTCTTTCTTTTCTTTCTTTTTTTTTCTTTTCTTTCTTTTCTTTCTTTTATTTTAAATATTCGACCACCAAACGTTGATTAATAAACGTAAAAAGTGAAAAATAATGAATAAAACCATTCGAAGTGCTGGCAGGGAGAGGTGGTTTATAAGGTGTACAGGCGTTGTCTGGCGGAACATGAGGCCCAAACTATTCTTTCCGATCTTAACAATGTTTACCAAAGAGCCGCTGATATGACAGGTATGTAAGAGTTTGTTTTGTCGATTTTAGTTAAATCAAGTGTTAATTGATGAATACAAAGCTGTATTAATTTGCTTGCATAAGCAATAAGTAGAAATTTGAAACAATAAACGTCGAGCACATAGGTTATGTTTACATTTTTTCTGCATTACTCTGGTATAGGGTTGCCACACAAACAACACAGTGACGCCTCCATTATTTTCTACTCTTTTTTGCCAAGCTGTACATTACTTAACATTAAAATTTGTCTAATGATCTTTGGTAAGCCTTTTTTTGGAAAACCTCTATTTTTGTTCTCCTCAATCCGTGTCTGTGCCAATTGTTTTGGTTGACCGCCACAATACAAATGAGGCGAGCCAATTACACCGGACATATGACATCAGGATTTATCTTCACGACCCCACCGGACGGGGACAGACAGAGTAAATTGTTTTACGCGACACGATAATAAAAATATGTGTAGGTATATTCGTTATACTTATTGTAGGTTGTTTTGGGAAAAGATTTGATGAGGATGTTGGCTATTCAATTTATTTTAAACTAGATTCCCGCACCCGGTTTCACCCGCGTTTCTAATAACTAGCAGTGCCCGCGACTATCTGTGTACCAAATTTCATTTTAATCGGTTCAGTAGTGTGTAGACCGACAGACAGACGGACAGAGTTACTTTCGCATTTGTAATATTAACTAGCTGCACTCCAAGGTTTTACTCGCGTTACTCTGCTCCAGTAGGTTGGAGCGTGATGTTTTGTTGCCTATATATTAATCCAGCGTATTAACTAACGTGGTGCAAAATTCCGTTTATTAGTTTTGGCGTAAAAGAGTTACAAACATCCATCCATCCATACTTACAAACTTTCGCGTTTATATATTTATATTAGTAGGATTGACCGGTCAAGTACCGAGATCAGACGTCCTCAGCCAAATTCTATTAAATTGAAACACACGCCTGAGTGCACCCTTCAAGGGGTAAGGACCACGGCTCAGGGCGCCGCTTAAGCTCGAAGTCGCTTCAAGCATCGTGTTTTATCATCTATATTCCATTTACATCCACTGCTGAACATGGGCCTCCTCTTACAGATCTTGGCAAGCCTGTTAAGGGATATTGCTATAATCACTATGCTTGGCAGCTGGATTGGTGATGGCAGTAAGATGGTAGGTAACCTTGAGCTGCTAGATGCTGCCACCCATCCATCAGGTGTGAAAATGAAAATGAAAACGTTTATTGATAATGTAGATTAATCCATCGTACTTATTTTAAGTCAAAAACAATGATAATGAAAACAAAAAAGAAAAAACAATCTCGACAAATAAATTAGTTTACATTTCAACAATAATGTTATTAAATAATATTCACCAATGTTGTTATAGGATGTGATAGTCGCTTATTATATTATAAATACAATTAAGATCAACCAGCGCGAGCTGGGATCGGGTCTGAAGCATAGAACGCGTCGCAAGCCTCAACTTGCGAGGACGACCGGACCCTATCCTAGCTTCCTACGAGTCTTTCTCTATCTACCTACGTTGTGACACATAGAACGCGTCGCGAGCCTCGCCTTGCTAGGACGACCGGACCCTATCCTAGCTTCCTACGAGTCTTTCTCTACCTACCTACGTTGTGACACATAGAACGCGTCGCAAGCCTCGCCTTGCGAGGATGACCGGACCCTATCCTAGCTTACTATGAGTCTTTCTCTCTCTGCTTACGTTGTGACACATAGAACGCGTCGCTCACCTCGCCTTGCGAGGACGACCGGACCCTATCCTAGCTTCCTACGAGTCTTTCTCTATCTACCTACGTTGTGATACATAGAACGCGTAGCTCACCTCGCCTTGCGAGGACGACCGGACCCTATCCTAGCTTCCTACGAGTCTTTCTCTATCTACCTACGTTGTGACACATAGAACGCGTCGCGAGCCTCGCCTTGCTAGGACGACCGGACCCTATCCTAGCTTACTATGAGTCTTTCTCTCTCTGCTTACGTTGTGACACATAGAACGCGTCGCTCACCTCGCCTTGCGAGGACGACCGGACCCTATCCTAGCTTCCTACGAGTCTTTCTCTATCTACCTTCGTTGTGATACATAGAACGTGTCGCTCACCTCACCTTGCGAGGACGACCGGACCCTATCCTAGCTTCCTACGAGTCTTTCTCTATCTACCTACGTTGTGACACATAGAACGCGTCGCGAGCCTCGCCTTGCTAGGACGACCGGACCCTATCCTAGCTTACTATGAGTCTTTCTCTCTCTGCTTACGTTGTGACACATAGAAGGCGTCGCTCACCTCGCCTTGCGAGGACGACCGGACCCTATCCTAGCTTCCTACGAGTCTTCGTCTATCTACCCACGGGGTGACACAAAGAACGCGTCGCGAGCCTCGCCTCGCGAGGATGACCGGACCCTATCCTAGCTTCCTACGAGTCTTTCTCTATCTACCTACGTTGTGACACATAGAACGCGTCGCGAGCCTCACCTCGCGAGGACGACCGGACCCTATCCTAGCTTCCTACGAGTCTTTCTCTATCTACCTACGGTGTGACACATGTGTGTATGTCCTTAAGTCGTATTTTACGGAACCCATGGGAAGATATGGGATCTATTCTACCGTGATTTTTAGTCATGGCTGATAATCAGCGAAACGATTTATTGTTGGTAGTACAGTCGATCTATGTATATAGTTTTACAATAGTATTAAACGTTATAGATTAAAATGATAATAAGTTCGTTCGTTCCGTTCGTACAACTTAGATTTATCTTTTTGTCCTCATATACTTTGATATAAATAAACATTATATTAAAATGCTTGCCTTTATGATCTGTTACGTAGCAAAAGCCTCATAGCTAACTACATAATGTCCGTTTAAAATAAAAATAAAATTTCATCAATACAGTAACTTTCCATTCCCGGTTTTACACACCTAGCTCCCGTTCCCGTGGGAACTTCATAATTAAACATAGCCTATGTTACTCCTGGATAACGAAGCTTTTCAATGGTCTAAGAATCTTTGAAATCGGTCCAGTAGTTCCGTAGTTTATTCAATGCTAACAAACAATAAAAATTTTCCTCTTTGTAATATGTATAAGTGTAGACTACGCCGTAGCGCATACTGCTACGCTGCTACGGGCGTAGTACTCGTAGAGAAGCTGTAGCAAGTTAGTAAAATACTTACACTGGTATCATTTAGTATTACTCATATATCTCTAGATCCCGTAGGAATATGTTGATAAAAATAGACTATGTTATTCTGGAATAATGTATATTTCTAATGATGTAAGAATTTTTGAAAACGGTTCCGTATTTTATAGGATACTAGCTGCGCCCCGCGGTTTTACCCGAGTTACTCTGCTCCAGTGGGTCGGAGCATTATGTTTTGCCTATATGTTAATCCAGCATATAACCTATCCCGGTGCAAAATTTCAGCCAATTCCGTTAAGTAGTTTTGGCGTGAAAGAGTAACAAACATCCATCCATCCATCCATACTTACAAACTTTCGCGTTTATTATATTAGTAGGATGAATGAAAAAATCACGTTAAGCCGTTGGTCCCGATTGTTATAACATCGTCTATAACAATCAAATTCAAATTCAAAATTCATTTAATCCGTAAAAATGGTTACATTTGTTTGGAATCGCCATATTTTTCCCTACCGTGCAGTGCGTGACGTGGCTACTACTGTGAAACACTGCCAAAAATGTCAGTAGAACCCTCTTTTAAAAAATAATATTATATCACAATATTTTATTAACCTAATTACAATATACTTTATTTGTCATTGAGATTAGAGCGATTTAATCCCAAGCATTTTTGTCACAAAGGTAATCAGAAATTTTATAATAAGCCCTGCTGCACAATTTGGCTTTAATAGTCATTTTAAACTTATTTATAGACAATTCTCTTATACTATTGGGATGTTTGTTGTAGAACCGTATACATTGCCCCATAAAAGAGTTACTTATTTTGTGGAGACGGCTAGCATGAGCCACAAGATTATGCTTCGTAATCATCATCATCATCATCAGCCTGTATATCGTCCACTGCTGAACATGGGCCTCCTCTCAATGGAGGGTTTTAGACATAGTCACCACGCTTGGCAGGCGGGTTGGTGACCGAAGTATTATGTTGTACCACACAAGGAAACGCTGCTGCCCGTTCCGTGATATACGATTGTTATAGATGATGTTATAACAATCGGGACCAACTGCTTAACGTGCTTCCCGAGGGTAGTCCCTCAACCATCCAGACCCGGAAAGAAATCTTATAATTCACACAAAGATTTCTCGTCCGGCGTGGGGATGGAACCCACGACCTCCGAGATTTAAATCGAGCTAAATACCGCTACGGAGGTAGCCAAACGGCTGAATGGATTAGCATAAAATTCAGTCCTGAAACATGTTATACATATTAATAGCACATACGACTTTTGTCTTTCAAAGATATATCCGGCTCCCGTGGCAACAGCAAAGTAGGCTACGTGCTAAATAAAGTTCTAAGTAATTATTAGAATTTAATACAAAAATATACAAATACTTAATATATAAATTCATAAAATAATACTGAAAGAACTGAAGGCTTGCGCCGGTGTTTTGTCCCGCTCCAATATCGGACTTCTCTTTCAATTGAGGTTCGGGAGTAAAGATACGAGTAAGTTGGATGCGGTATTTGTAACTGTAATTCAGTTGAAATGTTAAGTAATAAGGAATCCATTTAACTAATTGGTTGCCGCGCGCTGTTTCACCAGCATAGAACCTGTTCGCGTGGGAATTCTAACATTAAATAAAGCCTATGTTACTCCTGGATAATTTAACTTACTAATAGAGGAAGAATTTTTGAAATCAATCCTGTTATTATATCTACTGCCTGTTACTATAATCCTCCCTATTCATTGCAAACAAATATACGAGCCAACAATCAAATCTCCCCTTTATAATATTAGTAAAGATGTAAATAGTAATACATTTCTAATTATCATAGTTCAAAGCAATCATTCACTTTAAAAACATTGAGTTATTCAAGTTATCTGTATGAATAAAACTAGCGACCCGTCCTGGCCTCGAACGGATGCAATGCTGATGTATTTTTTTAAACCATTCTAGTGAATCACTCTATCTATAAAAAATTGCATCAAAATCCGTTACGTATTTTTAAAGATCTAAGCACACATAGGGACAGACAGAGAGCGGGAAGCGACTTTGTTTTATACTACGTAGTGACACTTTGTCCTGACTAACTGAGCCTTAACCACTGATCGCAGAAACCTTAAACTTAGGGGGTGAATTCTCTATATGACGAAGACATTCCACAAGAAATCCAGCGTATAACCTATCCCGGTGCAAAATTTCAAACAATTCCGTTCAGTAGTTTTGGCGTGAAAAAGTAACAAACATTCATCGCTCCATCCATACTTATAAACTTTCGCGTTTATTATATTAGTAGGATGTATGTTGGTTGTAAAATAATGTGATTGTACTTTAACCACAGTTAACTTCCTTGGCAGAAATTCATTTAAAAAGAAATGCCTAAAAATATATACACTCACACCTCCCTCCCATAAGGGTACGCAGGGACAACTTTCTTCACTTGCTACGATCTTGACACACCACTTTCGCATTTTCTACATTCATTAATCTCCTCGTGCATGTCCTTTGGTGTAGGGTAACTTCTTCTAACGCAAATGTTATGGTATCCAAAAGGCTTATGCAAGCGAAATCCGCATGAACCGATCGCTTGTTTCAAGGAAGAATCAACCAACGAATGCCTGTCAGTTTTTCCCGCGCCCGCTTAATCACGTGACTAATGTCAAGTAGCCTGTATAGCATTTTTATTTTTGCGTTAGTGATTTTCTGCTAGGGTTCACTCCATCCTCTGTAGTGTCGTCTAAGCCTTTACTTAATAACGTCCCCGATTCCAACGTGGACCTAGGTTTACCCTTCCAACACTTCCTAAAAATAAATAAAACAAAATACACATCAAGATTTAACTGCCTAGTCCACGCCCGTGAACATCTATGGCTCGAAATATTGAACGTTGAACCCAGCTCAGTACGCGCCGCGCGTCCGGGTAGACCGCACGTCTCCGCGCTCCGAAATTACCTGAATTTTTTTAGTGAAATTACAATAAAACTACCAAATATCATTCTAAAATATAACTTTAGTTAATAAATTAGTGTTTTCAAGTGATTTTCAGTGTATTAAATGTGTTATTTTACGTTAAAAACGATACGTATAATGTTCAAGATGGCTGAGAATTTTCAGTAGAAAATTCGTAAGGATTTTTGCTTTGTATATGTGATTTCAAGTGGATTTTGTAAGTATATATATGTTAAATGTATGTAGAATTCATTTAGTAATAGTATTTATGTTAGTTTTAGGGGTAAATTAAGGGGTTTGAAGCGATTTTGTTGAGCTTACTTGCTAGGGTAGGTCAGGGTGTTGCAACGAAAGCCTATTTCAGTACCTAGCTGCTATATGTACGATCGTAAGCGAACGCCTGAATTTGACTCCTGTTTTGTACCTACTATGAATATTGTTTCGAGAAATTTCTAGATAAAAGTATTAGTACCTACCTAGTTGGTTGAAGTTCTACCCTCTGTGCCTCGAAAGCACGTTAGTTCCGATTGTTATAACATCATCTATAACAATCGTATACCAGGGAACGGGCAGCAGCGTTTCCTTGTGTGTTACAACTAAATGCGGTCACCAATCCACCTGCTAAGCGTGGTGACTAATTCAAAACACAAATTGGGGGATGCCTATGTTCAGCAGTGGAAGTTATACGGGCTGATGATGAACAAAACTGTAGAAGTTGAATGTCTGTACATGGGAAAAAAAGCTACAAAGCGAGTCAGGGGAATGCTAGAAGTAAAATCCAGTTTTGTTTTGTTTTTCTGCCTGTTCGTACGGGCTAATCTCCGAAACTGATGCACCGATGTCAATTTTTTTTTGCATGATAACTATGCACCGATTAAAATGCAAATTTTGCATGGTACCTTACATCCCCGGTCAACATTAAAATACTTTTAATCGCAGAATTTATGTTTGTACCTACACGTTGAAAATGTTTATCGAAGGAATAACAAACACAGCGCAGACAAAGTCGCGGGTATCAGCTAGTTTAATTATATTATACTACCTATATACAATCACTACATAGTATAAAACAAAGTCGCTTTCTCTCTCTCTATATCCCTATGTATGCTTAAATCTTTAAAACTACGCAACGGATTTTGATGCGGTTTTCTTTAATAGATAGCGTGATTCAAGAGGAAGATTTATATGTATGATACATCAGCATTGTACCCGTGCGGAGCCGGGGCGGGTCGCTAGTATTATATAATTATGAATATTTTAGGTATATGTTAAACTAGCTGATGACCGCGACATAGTCCGCGTGGTGTTTGTTATTCCTTCGGCGTTTTAACTATACCACGGGAACTCGTTAATTTTCTGTGATTAAAAATGTCTAAAATGTTGACCGGGGATGTAAGGTACCACCATGCACAATTTATTTAAATCGGTGCAACAGTTTCGGAGGTTAGACTATACAAACAGACAGAGAAAAAAAAAAACTGGATATGTTCTATTTTATTTCTAAAATCTCCCTGACTAGGTTTTTAGAGTTTTTAGGGTTCCGTAGCCAAATGGCAAAAAACGGAACACTTATAGATTCGTCTAGTGTGTCTGTCTGTCTGTCCGTTCGTATGTCACAGCCACTTTTTCCGAAACTATAAGAACTATACTGTTGAAACTTGGTAGGTAAGTAGATTTATTCTGTGAACCGCATTAAGATTTTTACACAAAAATAGAAAAAAGACTATAAATTTTGGCGGTTCCCCATACTTACCTACAATGGAAATATATTAGAAATTTTAAAATGATAGGAATAAGGAAATATCTTATTTATTTATACATACATATATAAAAATATGATCTAACAATACATACGTATATTTATTTACTAAATATATTATTAATAAGTCGTTTTTATTAGAATCTTTCGTCGTTAATAATTAGTGTGCACAGTAGAGCGATTGTCAGAAGCACAGGTTCAACCTAGTTCAGGCATGCTGCAATTTCTTTGAATAATTTACTGTACTGTGACCTTTCTGTACCTTTTCTTTTTGTGACTATATAATATTTAAAATGTTTAAGAGATTCAAATCAAATCAAATCATTTATTCGCATAAATATGTGTTCACAGAGTTCTTACAAAAAATACAGTCCATTTCATATTAGCCTTTCGGCGTGCAAATTTTTACAGCTATAATACAGATTTATTATTTAACAATTTTATTAACTTAAAATTGGCCATTAAAATATTCATCTAAGGTATAATACGCTTTTTTAACTAAAATACCTTTTAATATAGCTTTGAAAACGCTTTGTTTTTCTGTATTCTGTAGTTTTGTAGGTAGTTTGTTATAAACCCTTGGGGCCATACAGAATACACTTTTGTCATACAGTGCAGTTTTATGTGGAGGCATGCATACTTTATTTTGATGTCGTCTACTATTTAATTTCTCAAACATGTCTTTATTAAACCTGACGAATACAATTAATTCATAAATATATAAGCAAGGCAGTGTCAATATCTCATATTTTATGAAAAGGGGCTTACAAGAATCTGTCGGTTCTAAATTAAATACTGCTCTTAAACATTTTTTCTGCGCTCTAAATACCCTATTTACGTCCGTTGAATTCCCCCAAAATATGATGCCATATCTGATAACGGAGGTAACATATGCATGGTATGACATCAGTACAGTAGTATGGTTTACTACTGTACTGTACTGATTAAATAATTATAATTAGATATTATTTCAAAAAATTAGTTTAAGAAAGTATTGTTTATATAAGCAATTACTTTGTAACTCTTTCGTTACCTTGAAATAAATTTATTATTATTATTATTAATGAGAATGACAAACATTCTTGACTAATAAATTAGTTTATATTTTAACGATTCTATACCTACCTACTAATATACTGGGTGATTTTTTTTACCGTCTTGAAAATAATAGGGCGTGATATGTATATGAAACAAGTGTCTGAGGGATAGTTATTTTATCATTTTATTTATTTTACTGACATAAGAGTGAAAATCGTAACGGTAAATATGCATAGATAGTTACGCTATTTCGCTCACTCTTTTCATTCGTGTGAGATTGCGGCCTAGGTATTATAAGCACCTATTTTATTACCGGCTTAGAATAGACCACCCCATGACTTCCCATGGGTGTCGTAAAAGGCGATTAAGGTACATATGGCTGATGAATGGGCAGCAGCATCCATTAGCTCAAGATTTACATCTTACTGCGATCACCAATCCGTCTGCCAAGCGTGGTGATTATGGCAATATTCCTCTACGATCCTGGCTTGCCAAGGTCTGTTAAGGGGAGGCCCATGTTCAGCAGTGGACGTAAACGGGCTATTGATGATGTTGATGATTTTATTATTATGCACGCGCTATGTAGGGTAGGGTTGGTAGATCGAATGACCATATTATCGGGAGGAAAAACAAATTTTCGGGATTTCGGGACTTTACAAAAACCTGGTGTAGCAAATTCTGTCAGGAGGCCCCTCTTAGGAATGACTGAGTAGCTCCACGAGCTTTATTTTAGGCATATTAGGCCACGTACAATTTCTTGCACATTTCTTTTGTGTAAAGGTTGTCCAGTAACATTATAAATACAGTCAAATAGGTAATTCAAATTATTGTTATATAAAATGAAGTTGTTTTTCGGGAGATTTTTTATTTCGTCGGAAGTCGGGACTGTCGGGAGGGTGTCCAAAAATTCGGGAGAATCTCGCCAAATCCCGACTATCTGGGAATACTTTATGTAGGGTGTATTTCTTTTAAGTAATTTATGAGATTTTCGAAACTCTAATTACCGAAATACTAGTAGTGCAAATGTACTGTGGTCTATATTCTGTTCCACTTACACAACACACCATATTATTATCAAGACGGTAAAAACAGTCACCCAGTATAACGCTGAAGAATTTGTTTGTTTGAAAGCGCTTATCTCAGTAGTTAAATAGCCTATTTATAGAGGAATAATATTTAATAATTAAATTCCTACGGGGACTGGAGTTACGCGGGTGAAACTGCACGCGGCCAGTTACATAAATAGCCGGAAACCACACTTGGTACCTACTCACGTAATCATCATCAGCCCGTATAACGTCCACTGCTGAACATGGGCCTCCTTCCGAGGGAGGGTATTTGCCATAGTCACCACGCTTGGCAGGCGGGTTGGTGACCGCAGTATTATAATGTACCACACAAGGAAACGCTGCTGCCCGTTCCTTAATATACGATTATTATATATGATGTTATAACAATCGGGAGCAACGGCTTAACGTGCTTTCCGAGGCACGGAGGGTGGTCCCTCAACCAACCAGATCCGGAAAGAAATCTTAGAATTTTTCACAAAGTTTTCTTTTCCGGTGTGGGGATCGAACCCACGACCTCCAAGATTTAAAGCGAGCCAAATACTGCTACGCTACGGAGGTTGACAAAATACTAAAGTAATAAATAAGATATAATATATTATGTAAGATATCTCGGTAAATGGAGTCATTGTTAAGTCCATTAAGGGTCATACATCAACAGGGATGTATAGAAGGGTGGGGGTAGCTACCCCCCAACTCTAATCCAATAAATAGGTGATTAGAATGGAATAGAATCTTTATCTATATTCATACTAGCGGCCCGCCCCGGCTTCGCACGGGTGGACGTTTATACCCTACCCCTGCCCTACCCTACCCCTACCCTAACCCTACCCTACTCCTACCCTACCCTACCCCTACCCTACCCCTACCATACCCCTACCCTACCCCTACCCAAAAGTATCCTATGTCCTTCTCCCAGTTCTTAGCTACCTCCCTACCAATTTTCAGCCAAATCGGTTCAGCCGTTCTTGAGTTATTAATAGTGTAACTAACACGACTTTCTTTTGTTTTTAAAATGTATTCTGCTATTCGGGACGGAAACAAATCCAACAAATCAAAAACCATGGCAATCGGTCCAGCCGTTCTCGAGTTATAAGTGTTGTAACAAACACGACTTTCTTTTATATATATAGATAAAAGGTAAAGTTAGTGAATTGTTTGCGAGGTTGTAGGGTAATCTCTCCCAGGAGATCCGCGGCGCCATATTGGCCGCGGGTGCCGTCGGGGAGCCGGATTGCTTCGTGTGTACCCGGCTCCCGCCAACGATGGATCGAAGGGTCCGTGGGGTTTTAGTGGTGTAGGGTACTCTCCTCGTGGTATGTGTTAGAATACAACCGCTATGGAGAGGGCGAGTCCCACATATCCCACCGCGCCAGCGCGCGGGTACGCTGCAGCGGCGGTGGGAATGCGTAAAAGCATTTGCCCAAGCATATGGGAATGCGCTAGAGCAAATGCGATCTTAATAAGACCTACAAACCCGTAGTACATCATATTGTTCTATTGTCAATAGTTTTTGCAGCGCACGCATAAGTAGGTTTTCGCTTTTACACCTTGGGTTACAAAATCGCAATTTTCTTTCGGATCCCAAATTTTTTTGAAAATAAAATATAGCCTATAACCTTCCTCGATAAATGGACTATCAAACACTGAAAGAATTTTTGAAATCTTACCAGTAGTTCCTGAGATTAGCGCGTTCAAACAAACAAAGTCTGCAGCTTTATAATATTGGTATAGATTAGAATGGAATAGAATTTTTATTTATACTAATATAAAAGGTAAAGTTTGTGAGGTTTGAGGATTTTGCAAATTCAGTTATAATATTATATTATAACCTATAGTTACCTACATTATTTGTGAGTTTTTTTTCCGGACGCACATGTTATTATGTTGTAAGCCACGCGGTTTTTGCTACTTCACCGGGCATAAAGGCGAGCAGAGCTCCAGCCTAGATAAATGGTTATTTGTGAGTGTCATCGGTTTAAAATAAAGTTTATGGCACACAGTTACTGGCGCACAATCCACCATTCCAACCTCCGTATCGTAGCGGTATTTGGCTCGCCTTGAATTTCGGAGGTCGTGGGTTCGATCCTTACACCGGACAGAAAATCTTTGTGTAAATTCTAAGATTTCTTTCCGGGTCTGGTTGGTTGAGGGACTACCCTCCGTGCCTCGGAAAGCACGTTAAGCCGTTGATCCCGATTCTTATAACATCATCTATAATAATCGTATGTCAAGGAACGGCCAGCAGTGTTTCCTTGTGTGTCACAACATAATACTGCGGTCACCAACACGCCTGCCAAGCGTGGTGACTATGGCAAATACCCTCCCTTTCGGGAGGTGGCCCATGTTCAACAGTGGACGTTATACGGCCTGATGATGATGATGATGATGATGATGAATCCACCATTAGTGTTGCCAGGATTCCCAATTTGCGCGGGACGTCCCGATTTTCAGGGGTCTGGGGACGCGTCCCGGTTTGTATCTGATCGGGACGCCAAATGTCCTGACTAATCAAAAACTGAAAAAAAAAATCATAAAAAAACGCTACGTAATTTTTACTCACATCACTATGTCAAATTCTAAATGGCAGACATCAGCGTCACATCACATGACTAGCGCATCGTATGAACGAGAGAGCGTAATGAGAGTGAGAGAGAGGAGCTCCTTGTTTTTTTATTTAAAGAAAAACCCCTTTTTTGTTTACTGTCCTGATCTGCAACCCTAAATCCGGTTTTTTTTGACTTCATGTACTGATTTAAATCAAATCGGACCTGGCAACACTATCCACCATGGTCCTTCTCTCGAGGGAGGGTACTTGCCATAGTACTCATATCATAGTACTCTACTCATAAATATCTATTGTAATACCTACACATCATCATCATCATCATCATTTCAGCCGCAGGACGTCCACTGCTGAACATAGGCCTCCCCCATAGATCTCCAGTTGTTGCGGTTAGAAGCGGCCTGCATCCACAGTGATCCCATCATCCGTCCATCTAGTAGGTGGACGTCCTACGCTACGCTTACCGATTCGCGGTCTCCATTCGAGAACTTTTCGGCCCCAACGGCCATCTGTTCTCCGTGCTATATGCTATATGGTTCACTTCAACGAACTAATCCGTTGAGCTATGTCGGTAACCCGCGTTATTCTACGTATCTCCTCATTTCTGATTCGATCTCGTAGAGAAACCCCGAGCATAGCCCTCTCCATAGCTCGTGGAGCAACTCTGAGCCGTTCATAAGGCCTATAGTGAAGCAACCTACACTTATTTATGCTAAATTAATGAATATTCCGACTCCATTAATTTGTCGTTAATAAATCATTAGTACACGAGATAACATCTTTGACGAGCCATTGCCAATTCATTGATGATCCGAGAATTTATTAGACAGAATTCAGTGGACAACCTCCGTAACGGTATTCAGCTGGCTTTAAATCTCAGAGGTCGTGGATTCAATCCCCGGACAAGAAAATCTTTGTGTAAATTCTAAGATTTCTTTCCGGGTCTGGTTGGTTGAGATACCACCTTCTGTGCCTCGGAAAGCACGTTAAGCCGTTGGTCCCGATTGTTATAACATCATCTATAACAAACGAACCAGGGAACTGGCAGCAGCGTTTCCCCTGTGTATTACAACATAACACTGCGGTCACCAATCCGCCTGCCAAGCGTAGTGACTATGGCAAATACCCTCCCCGGGAGGAGGCTCATGTTCAGCAGTTGACGTTATACGGGCTGATGATGATGATGAAATACCGCTACGCTACGGAGGTTGTCTGGTTTTATGTACCTATGTACTAACTAGCTTTCCGCGTAGATCTAGTTCCCGTGGAAACATCATAATTCAAAATAACTTAAAGCTTTCCGCGATAAATGGGATATTTAACATTGAAATATTTTTTTCAGTGTTTCCCGAGATTAGCGCTTTCAATCAAACAAACTCTTCAGCTTTATATATTAGTATAAGATTATAGAGATAGTATATGTATGTTTGTATATAAAACGTGTTACCTCCAGGCGTATTTATAACAAGCATTATGTAGACTGTATAACAAAACTAGCTCCAAAAATACGTTTGGCGAGTTATCGCAAAATATTGATGAGAGACGATGATTTATGGTTCTACTTCATATTTTTTTCGGACGGATATGTATAGTTAGCCACGAGGCTATTGTTACTTCACCGGACATAGTTTTACTACAAACTTCTTTTAATAATATAAGATGATTGTCAATAAATCAATTAAAGGTAGTTAAGGGTTCGATCCCCACGCCGGACCGGAAATCATTGTGTAAATTCTAAGATTTCTTTCCGGGTCTGGTTGGTTGAGGGACTACCCTCCGTGCATCGGAAAGCACGTTAAGCCGTTGGTCCCGATTGTTATAATAATATCTATAATAATCGTATATCAAAGAACAGGCAGTAGCGTTTCCTTGTGTGTTACAACATAATACTACGGTCACCAATCCACATGCCAAGCGTGGTGACTATGGCAAATTCCCTCCCTCGGGAGGAGGCCCATGTTCAGCAGTGGACGTTATACGGGCTGATGATGATGACTATCTTAGTTTTTGCAGTCTACTAGTATTGTTGTTAACCCCTCGTGCTAAGCTAAAATGCTTGTTAACAGTGGGCTCACCTCGGTAGTGCAATGGTATCGAATTGGCGACCACGAGATCACAAGTCTGATGCCTGTCCGATATTAAAAATAGACTTCCTCAATAAACGGACTAATCTGAAAAAATATTTTTTTCAAATCGGACTATTGGTTTTTTTGATAAGCGCGTTCTAGCAAACAATAGAATACTACGCGGACGATGTCGCGGGCAAAAAAAGTTCACTATAAAATCCATTTCGGTGATTATTTATTAATTATAATCTTATTTCGCTTATACGTTTCAAAATATTTGCAGTTCATTTTGTTAGACGCCACTAAACATCTTTAATAATGTTATCATAATTACTTGCTACGATATTAATATGTATGTTTAATTAACTAGATTTTCATACATGGCATCCTTGTTATATTCACAAAATTCCTCTAAAAATCTAAAAGTCATGATCCCTCAATCTCATCGCCAGCGACCGCCCTGAGCCGAGGTCCAAGCCCCGCCCCCCTCTTGCGCAGGTTCTTCATTATCAGCCGGTACAACATCCACTGCTGAACATGGGTCTCCGCACGAGGGAGGGTATTTGCCATAGTCACCACGCTTGGCAGGCGGGTTGGTGACCGCAGTATTATGTTCATATGTGTCAACTAGCCTATTATAAAGAGGTAAAGTTTGTGAAGTTGTGAGGGTAATCTATGGATCTACTGAGCCGATTTTGAATATTCTTTTACCAATAAAAAGCTACATTATTTGTGAGTGGCATAGGCTATCTTATACTAATCTTAAGAATTTTTGTTTAAAGAAATCTTAGAATTTACACAAAGATTTTCTGTCCGGCGTGGGGATCGAACCCACTACCTCCGAGATTTAAAGCGAGCCAAATACCGCTACGCTACGTTGCTTGACTTGACTTGTTGCTTGTCGGCAGGTTGCTTAGTTTGTAGTTTTTAAACCATTTATTAAGGCTGGAGCTCTGCTCGCCTTAAGGCAAAAGCCTCGTGGCTACATTTGTCTGTCAAAGATAAATGATTCGTGGCAGTTATATGATTGGGAAACAAGCATACCCGTATGCCTGTTCTGTAACTATATGACCGCCAATTGCGTCGGACTTGTGATCTTGTGGTCGCCGTTTCTAACCCCACCCATTGCACTACCGACGTGAGCCCACTCGTAACACAAGAATTTTAGCTTAGCACGAGGTGTTAACAAGAATACTAGTAGACTGAAAAACTCTGCTAGTAATCTTTATAAAATAAAGACAAAAAAATATATATTTGATCGATTGAAATCGATTCTTTCCCGCTTAGAATAGACCACCCCATATTTTTCCATGGTGGTAACGCGACTGCGGGACATACAGCTGATGTATGGACAGCAGCATCTATCAGCTCAGAGATACTCCCATCTTACTGCGATCACCAAGCGTGGGGATTACGACAATATCCCTCAACGACCCTGACTTGTGCAGTCTGTTGAGAGGAGGCCCATGTTCAGCTGTGGACGTGAATGTAACTACTGTTAAATCCTTTACCTCAAAGAACTATTTTGTTCCTATGTGATTTCCAATAGAAGAAATTTCAGTTATATTATGTTACAAGTTGTTTTAAAAGTTTTTTTTTATAAAGAGGGTGGGCCCTAAGGGTTTGAGTTGAATCCAATTTGATATTGGAGTGTTAAATCAATAACTATCCTGTGGGACTTGAAAGTCGGATAAAAATAAGGGATTTTCTTTACTTACTAAGTGGTATCTTTTTCGTTTTTTTTTAGTTTTTCTTTAACTTACTTTTTAAACCCCGACGCATAAACGACTAGGGTTAAAATATTGTTATAAGTTTGACGTATCTGTTTGTATGTGTGTCTATCTGTGGCATCGTAGCTCCAGAACGGATGAACCGACTTTGATTTTGTTTTTTTGTTTGAAAGGTGAATTAATCGGGAGTGTTCTAAGCTATGTCTGATGAAATTCGCTCCAAGATGGCCGCCGCCACAAAATGGCGGGATATATATTTTTCAAAAACTCCCTCAATATGGATGTCAAATGATAAGTCTTGAATAGTAGAATAATGTACACTTTACTGAAAGGGAATGAGGTGTATTAACTAAAGAAATGAAATCTAAAAACTCGAAAAATATTCGTTCATTTTGTTGGGGGCTTTTAAATTTTACCTTATCTGCCCGTCTACTGCTGAATATGGGACATTCCTACACTTTTCCCTTCCTTAATAAATGGGCAACCTAACGATGAAAGAATTATTCGAATCGGACCAGTAGTTCTTGAGTATAGCGCGTTCCAGTAAACGAACTCTTCAGCTTTATATTATATTGGTACTACCGACAGACGTGCTGCACGATAATATATTAATAGTAGCGGCACCACGCGGTTTTACCTGCGTTACTCTGCTCCAGTGGGTCGGAGCGTGATTTTTGTAGCATATATGTTAAAACAGCGTATAACCTATCCCACTGCAAAATTTCAGCCAATTCCGTTCAGTAGTTTTGGCGTGAAAGAGTAACAAACAGCCGTCTGTCTAAATACTAGTCTGATTTGAAAAATCTCTTTAGAAGTGTTAGAAAGCCTATTTATCGAGGAAGGCTAAAGACTATTATTATTGTTGAAACCGCGCGAGGACAGCTATTGTATACTTATATTATAAAGAGGAAAAATTTGATTGATTGTTTGTTTGTTTGTCTTAAATAGGCTCCGAAACTACTGGACCGAATTGCAAAATTTCTTTCACCGTTGGAAAGCTACACTATCCCTGGATCACATAGGCTATATTTAATTATGAAGGTCCCACGGAAACGGGAAATATGCGGGAGAAACCGCGCGCGGGAAGCTATATAGTCTGTTATAAAAGCAAAATAAATAATAGTATTGATTTATTCCCGTTGACATAACCGGCTTAAAACACCCTTTTAACATATTAAAAACCAATTTCAATAGCAGGCAGCACCACACTGAAAGCTAGTATTAAAAATCATAACCTAATAACGGCACGCACTTTGGCAAAATACCCTAGGCCGCCATTGTTATTATTAAAAACATCGACAAAGCCATTGAAATATAAACCTTCACTGTTTAAGAATAAAGTTGAAATTCAATTGCTTCACAATATCAACCTACTAGATTATCCATCAGACTAAGTTTATACGAATTTAAACCGTATTTCTATAAAGTTAAAGTTAAATTTTATTTGCGTTCCAATTTCTTATACTAGTATGGTACTAGTTCATCCGCGACGTTCAGTTTAAATGACTTTGAGCTTTATTCTTGTGTAGTTAAAGTTGGTTTTCAAATGTAGGTGTTAGAATAGGGTAGAGTGTCCTTTTTAGTGATACAATAATTTGATAAACAAACGTTTTTATTGTAATTTGCTTCAATCAGACGTCAGGGGGTGACGTCACAAATAGTTAGGGGGTGTTCTTGTCAATTTTTAAGCTTTTATTTCGAAAATTTGATTTGGATTATTGAGTGGTTGTATGTACTAAGTGGTAACCTTCGTGGGGTAGCAGAGTAAGACTGAGGTCGTGGGTTCGATGCTCGATCCCCACAAATGACAAAAAGTAAGATATACTTTGTGTAATTTAAGATTTATATCCGGGTCTGGTTGGTTAAAGGACTACCTTCCGTGCTTCGGATAGTACTTTGTGTAAAAAAAATCTTAGGTCTTGGGTTCGATCCCCACGCCGGACAAAATATCTATGTTTATAAATCTAGTGGGCTCTTCGGATGGTTCGTTAAGCCGTTGGTCCCGATTGTTATAACATCATCTATAACAATGGTATACCAGGGAACGGGAAGCAGAACTTACCTGTGTGTGTGTAATACTGCGGTCACCAATCCGCCTGCCAAGCGTGGTGACTGGCAAAAACCCTCCCTCGGGATGAGGCCCATGTTCAGCAGTGGACGTTATACGGGCTGATGATGATATTTAATACAATTTTTGTTTTTTTGTAGGTTCTCTTCCTGAATCCTGTTGGTAGGCAGGCGAGCATAGAGAGGTAAGTGAATTATTTAAAACTGGCTTTCCGATTTCTCCCGTGTAGCTTCCGTTCCCGCAAGAACTTCATAATCAAATATAGCCTAGGTATGTTACTCCTTGGCCGGATTGCTTCGTGCGTACCCGGCCCCCGCCAACGACGGATCGAAGGAGTGTCCGGGGGGTTTTAGTGGTGTCCTCTCTTCGTGGTATAAGTTTAGAATACCACGCTATAAACAGGGCGAGTTCCACATATCCCGCCGCCAGCGCGCGATTACGCTGCAGCGGCAGTGGGAATGAGAAAAAGCATTTACCCCGGACAAAAAAAAACACAAAAGTCCCACTTGCTGAGCTTTTATTAACATTAAAAAAAATATTACTCTACAAACACGATTGAAAATCTAAATTTTCATAACGAACAATTTCAAAATGTCAATGTACCAATAACTGTGAATGTCAGCGAAGCTGGTGGTAAATGTCAGCAATTGTAGGAAATGTCAGTGTTAACCGACGAAAACAACAAACATTATGGTCCTTCGAGCCGGATAAAATATAGCCTATAACCTTCCTCAATAAATGGACTATCCATCACTGAAAGATTTTTTTAAAATCGGACCCGTTTTTCCTGATATTAGCGCGTTCAAGCAAACAAACATACAAACTGCAGCTTTATAATGTGAATCATACATATACACCGTCCTCTTGAATCACTCTATCTATTAAAAAAAACGCATCAAATTCTGTTGCGTAGTTTTAAAGTTCTAAGCATGCATAGGGACAGACAGACAACGGGAAGCGACTTTGTTTTATACTATGTACCTAGTGATATAAAAGCTTTAAGTCTGGGAGGTAGTGTGTTCGAACCCTACGCTGGACAAAAAATCCTTGTGTATAAGATTTATTTCCGGGTCTGGTTACTTGAGTTGTTTCTAAATTGCCAGGACGGATTGCCATCAGTATTACGAAACGTAACATTAAAATAATTAAATAGACCAATTCAAAAAAGATTAGAAATTACAAAAAGATTTCTTGACCGGTGTGCGAGTCGAATCCACGACCCTCAAAGCTAGACTAAGGGCCTATGCACACCACGTTTTACAAACGCGCGTCGACGGCGCGCTTTTATCCTACAGAGCAGTTTCGAAGCCTCCCACCTTCCGCCGACCGGTGGCTGTGATTATAAAAGGGACGCGCACTAATGCCGCGCTAAACCTCTCTCAACCCTCACGCTGCGGTCTACACCGGACATCTACCAGCCTACTACCATCCGGACTGGACTCGTGCCGAGCCCTGTTTCCCTCGCTGCCGCTACGAGCTACCTGAGGCATCAGCGAGAACACTACCATCCAGATTCTTAAAAAGCTAAGTGTTTTGTGACCAGCTACCTGGTCACCTACTCAATCCGAGTCCTAGAAACTGCCCCCCTTATTCTAAATATTGTTAATCTTTTTATAAATTTACTAAATTTAATTTATTAATAATAAACTTTAGTGTACTGATTGATCTGTTGTTTATTTCCTCTCTCTATTTAGATAACTTATCTCTTTTTCTTTATTCGTAACACGTGGTTGGCTACACCAACATGTAATACGTTACAGCCTATCGCGTCTGTATGGGTACGAACGCGCTTCAACGGCGCGTTTAAAATCGTGGTGTGTAAAGGTCTTTATTCGGCTACGCAACAGAGGTTGTCGAGTGCAACACTAATCGATTAGTATTTCATCAAGATGTTATCCTATGGTTGTACAGTGGTTATGGATTACACTTGGTCACGACATCGCACCCCCATAGCGCTGTTATACATTACTGTAGGTACATCATGGTTTAACTACTTTTTGGGGACAAATTGACATGAATCTTGAATTTAATTTAAATAATTAAATCGTTACTTATGCTAGTGGACGATTCTAAATTATTTTTAACTAGCTGCGCCCCGCGGTTTTACCTGCGTTACTCTGCTCCAGTGGGTCGCAGCGTGAGGTTTTGTAGCCTATATGTTAATCGAGCGTATAACCTATCCCGGTGCATAATTTCAGCCAATACTGTTCTGTAGTTTTGGCATGAAAGAGTAACAAACATCCATCCATCCATACTTACGAACTTTCGCGTTAATAATATTAGTAGGATTACGCAGAGTTACCAAAATTAGACCGTAATACATTTGAATTTTAGGGTTCCGTATCCAACAGTAGTTGTAAGTGGTAGTTGGTAGGCCATTAGCTCGGAGAACAGATGGCCGCTGGGGCCGAGAAGTTTTTGAATGGAGACCGCGGATCGGCAAGCGTAGCGTATGACCTCCACCAACTAGACGGACGGATGATCTGGTTAAGGCCGCGGGATCACGGTGGATGATCAACTTGAGATCTATGAGGGAGGCCTATGTCCAAAAGTGGACGTCCTACGGCTGAAATGATGATGGTACCCAATCTCCTCATTGCTTTGATTCCTGTCGGAGAAGCCGGGTGTAAATCCATTAAAAATGTAAATATTTTTTAAAGCGTTTATTTTCATTTTCCAGTTTAGAACATAACACCCCATGTCTCCCCAAGGGTCATACACCTGATGGATGAGCAGCAGTATCTATCAGATCAAGGATACCTACCATTTCTGCGGTCACCCATTCGGCTACCAAGCGTGGTGATTGTTGTAACATCCCTCAACGACCCTGGCTAGTTAAACTCTGTTAAGAGGAGGCCCATGTTCAGCAATCGACATTAAAGGTCTGTTAAAAGTAATTTTAATTCGTATCTCGGGAAAGACGCTTCTGAAGACGTTATTATATTATTATTTCATCAGTAACCTTAATGAGAAACTGTCGTACTGAGACAGTGGATGTTAAACTGTGACTCCTGGACCACTATTTATTATATGAAAATGAATGAAAACGTATATTGATAATTTAGACCAGAGGTCTCTAAACTACGGTCTTCGCGCCAAATTCGGCCCGCCAGTGCCAACGATCCGGCCCGTGACAGCTTAAGACTAGTGTCATCGATCTGGCCCGCGGCACCCAATGTCTTATTGTTGTTACTATTGCTGTGATAAGTTGAAAAAGAAAACACAAAATGATAACAACTCGGTCGCGCACTTTGCCACTAGTCTAGAAATAAGAGTATAGTTAAGGATAGAAAAATTAAAATTGTTTTGGCCCTTCGAACATATTGAAATAAATCGTTATGGCCCTAAGGCGTCAACGTTTGGAGACCCTTGATGTAGACGAATCGATCGTTCTTATTATAAGTCAAATACAATGATAATGAAAACAAAAAAGAAAAAACAATGTTGACTAATAAATTAGTTTACATTTCAACAATTTAATGTTATTAAATAAAATTTACCACCAATGTTGTTATGTCGATAGCCTCCGTAGCTTTGCAGTATTTGGCTCGCTTTTAATCTTGAAGGTCGTGGGTTCGATCCCCACGGCGCGGGCAGGATATATTTGTGTAAATTCTAAGATTTATTTCCGGGTCTGGCTGGTTGAGGGACTACCCTCCGTGCCTCGGAAAGCAGGTTGAGCCGTTGGTACTGATTCCGATTCCGATCATCTATAATAATCGTATATCAAGGACCGGGCAGCAGCGTTTCCTTGTGTGGCACAACATAACACTGCCGGTCATCAACCCTACTATGGCAAATACCCACCCTCGGGATGAGGCCCATGTTCAGCAGTGGACGTTACGGGCTGATGATGGTGATGATAAATGTGGGTTTATAAGACATACATTTCGTAAATTGACCCTCCGTCTTTAAACGTTGAGAAACGCTGGAGGATAATTTTCAAATCCCGCGCTGTTAGCTTTTTAAATTCACTTCAAGTTGATTGCCTACCTGACATTTAGATAGGGTTGCCAGTTACTAAAATTAGTTACATTTAGTTTTTTTTATTTTTTCACTGCCATTTATATTTTTGCATCTTGCAACTGAAGTTTTAAACCACCAGTTCAATTAGGTAAATTGTCATGAGCGGATGGATCAAAATCGTTAATTATTTTTTAGGGTACTAAGACTTCGCTATCCGTCTGTCACCAGGCTGTATCTCAAGAACCGCGATAGTTAGACAGTTGAAATTTTCACAGATGATGTATTTCTGTTGCCGCTATAACAACAAATACTAAAAATAAAAAACAGTTAGTATTTAAGGGGGGCTCCCATACCACAAACATCTTTTTTTTGCCCTTTTTTGCTCGATATAAGTAACGGCAACAGGTGATCTCTTGAAATGGTCCGGAAACCTTCGTGCGTCCGTGAATCCGACTCGCACTTGATCAGTTGTTTGTTGTTAAACAACAGTGTAGCGACAGTTGCACAAAACTCCCCTAAAGAAACTAAAAGCCATAATCCCTCAATCTCCCCGTCAGCGACCGCCCTGAGCCGAGGTCCAAGTCCCACAGGGGACGCCCTCTTGCGCAGGTTGCTTAGTTTGTAGTGTTTAACCATTTATCTAGGCTGGAGCTCTGTGAGCCTTTATGCCCGGTGAAGTAGCGAAAGCCTCAGAGCTAATAACATATGTCCGTCCGAAAAAAACGAGCTTCTCTCGATCAAGCAACGAGCCCGGGGGGTCAGTTCCTCTAACGCCGGCGCTGTCCACGCCACGTTATGTTAATAGAAAAAAAAATATCTCAATTAACACTGCTATTGTTGATCACATCTGTAGGGCGTGGTAGTGCGGGTTCGAATCTGGTGCAATTAAAAAGCGATTAAGTACACATACAATTTAATTATTAAAAAGCTTTTAAACAAAGCCCTTAGTCAAATACTTTAGTAGTGGACGTACTTATAACGGGCAGCAGTGTTACTATGTATTAAAATTTGTGGTGACTATGGCGAAAATTCTACTCTGCAAGAAGGCCCGTGTTTAGCAGTGGACGTTATACGGTCTGATGATGACGAATGTTACCTATTTTTACGATAGTCCGTTAAGACCTCTGGTAAATATGGGCGTCTTCTTTAACAGACTTAACAAGGCCAGATTTAGGCCAGATGCAGGGCCAGATTTAGGAGTCTGGAGGCCCCGGGACCACAATGGAGAAGAGGCCAAAAAATTGTATCCCTGTAAATGTGTACAAAATTTGAAGTACGTACCTCCTTTTCAGGACGATTTGAATTCTGATATTTTACTGAATGTCTAATTGAAGTGAACAAGTATAGATGAATAACCCTTATTACAATATTTAAGAATGATTACATTAATAATGATTGTCCAAAGTACTGTAAGTAAAGGTACAACACCGAAAAAAATAATATAAGAAAAGTTCGTTTAATCGTCAGAATTTGAAAGATTTTAAATCCCTTTAGTGGGGGCCCTTTTATTGTGGAAGCCCCGGGGCAGTTGCCCTGGATGCCCCCCCCTTAAATCCGGCCTTGGTGATATGTATATGAAATAGAGGTCTAAGCATAGTTATTTTATCATTTTATTTTTTTTACTGACATAGAGTGAA
This sequence comes from Nycteola revayana, assembly GCA_947037095.2. Classification (NCBI taxonomy): domain Eukaryota; kingdom Metazoa; phylum Arthropoda; class Insecta; order Lepidoptera; family Nolidae; genus Nycteola; species Nycteola revayana. The sequence continues at coordinate 18,159,417 of OX344859.2, read as the reverse complement.
AATCGCCTACTTAGTGAGCGAAACTACCAATAGTTAAGCTATTTCGCTCACTCATTTCATGAATGTGTAATTGCGGCTAGGTACAATAGCCACCTATTTTATTATTAGACACGTGCTATGTAACTCTACATACTACGTATTTCTTTAAAGTAATTTTTGAGATTTTCGAAACTCTAATTACCGAAATACTAGTAGGTACAAATATCCTGTGGTCTATAGATTCTATTCCACTTACACAACACACCGTATTATTATCAGGACGGTAAAAAAGTCACCCAGGATATTATAAGGGTCTAAAGGCGGAAACATATTATTAAAACGCCACGCCACCCGACGACACGCCACGCGTGTTGAGTCGAATCAAATGTATTGTTTTCTATAGACCAGAAACACACTATGAACACCCGACACGACGCCACGCGCGTACTGATGCACAGGTGTTGACACGTGGCGTGGCGTTCTAATAATGTGTTTTCGCCTAAACTGTTGCCATTATTAATATCGAACAAAAGAACACAAAAAAAGATCACTTTGACTAAGGAGTGGAATTCTGGTTGTCAGTTTTTCAGTTGGGTCAGTTTTTCCGGAACGCTATAATCTGGACATCTCTAAAACTAAAGTGAACAGACACTTTCTAGGCAAGCGTGTATCATCTTAGGCCTTATCTTCGCCTTGCATTAAGCGAGATTATGGTTGAACGTAAGCCTATATTTCATAAAAAAAAAATATATATATATTTATTTTATTCAGTTTTTAAAGGTTTAGCTAAACTATCAGAGTTGTTTCACGCTACTAGTATTGTTGTTAACCCCTCGTGCTAAGCTAACATGCTTGTGTTACGAGGGGTTCACGTCGGTAGTGCAATAGGTGGGGATCGAACCGACGACCACATTGCAAGTCCGACGTCTTAGCCATTGGGCTACGGCCGCTTAATATGATTATTAATTGTATTCTGTTTTAGTAATTGTTGTTATAGCGGCAACTGAAATCAGTGAACAATTCTACTGTCAAACTATTACGGTTTATGAGATTACAGCCTTGTGACAGACAGACAGACAGTGGTATATTAGTAGCAGGGACTCATTATTACCCGTAGTTATTTCACTGAGCTAATTCATAATTTTCATCATCATCATCATCAGCCCGTATAACGTCCACTGCTGAACATGTGTCTCCTCCCGAGGGAGGGTATTTGCCATAGTCACCACGCTTGGCAAACTGGTTGGTGACCGCAGTATTATGTTGTACCACACAAGGAAACGTTGCTGCCCGTTCCTTGATATGCGATTATTATAGATGATGTTATAACAATCGGGACCAACGGCTTAACGTGCTTTCCGAGGCACGGAGGGTAGTCACTCAATCAACCAGAACCAGAGAATTTACATAAAGATTTCCTGTCTAGCGTGGGGATCGAACCCACGACCAAATGCCGCTACGTTATGGAGGTTGTTATTTTAGTATTATAAAAGCTTCTAGACTATACATTGACTTTTAAGTCAGCCCTCTATTTGCGCTGTGGGGTGCCCTTTCTACCCTTATTCTATTGTTCTAATAATACTAGTAACGCCTTGTTGCTTCACTCGATTTAGTACGATTCACCGCTTTAACATAGTACAGTGAATTGTTACAGCCTCGTGGTGTAGTGGCACAAGTCTCGGAGGTCGTGGGTTCGATGCACACTTTTTTTTCTTTTTCGGACGGATATATTCAGTTAGCCTTGAGATTTTTGCTACTTCACCGGGCATAAAGGCTCACAGAGCTCCAGCCTAGATAAATGGTTTAAACACTACAAACTAAGCAACCTGCGCAAGAGGGCGTCCCCTGTGGGACTTGGACCTCGGCTCAGGGCGGTCGCTGACGGGGAGATTGAGGGATTATGGCTTTTAGTTTCTTTAGGGGAGTTTGGTGCAACTGTCGCTCTACTTTACACACTACTCTTTCACGCAAAAACTACTGAATGGATTTGGCTGAAAGTTTGCACGAGGATAATTAATAAGCTAGATTAACATATAGGCTACAAAATAACACGCTCCAACCCACTGGAACAGAGTTACGCGGGTAAAACCGCAATAAGTCTGTAAAATTATCTCTGTCGCATTTAGCCTGTGTACACTAAAACTATACAAGTTTTTGATATCGTCGCACACATACAGACCGACACTATAAAGTACTTTGTTCTGTAATATATAGATCTATAGATATCCTACACAAAGACCTAAGTCACCCCTATTTGCGCAGTAGGGTGCAACCAACCCTTACGAAGCTATCAGGCTAATTGGTGTACCAATCGACAACTTTAGTACTTTGCATGTGTTGTTGAAATTTGAATAGGATTCCCCAAGTTTTTTAATGATTTCGAAGTAATAATGCTCATGAAAAAACCGGCCAAGTGGGAGACGGACTCGCGGACGAAAGGTTCTGCACCATTGACTATGTAAACAAGATTACACTATTTCTCCTGTCCTGGTTTCCAGGTGGTCCGTACCCGAAGTGTAAAAACGGGACCCTATTACTAAGACTTCGCTGTCTGTCTGTCTGTCACCAGGCTGTATCTCAAGAACCGCGATAGCTAGGCAGATGAAATTTTCACAAATGATGTATTTCTGTTGCCGCTATAACAACAAATACTAAAAATAAAATAAATGTTTAAGGGGGGCTCCCATATGAATAACGGCAAGGCACTTGAAAGTGGTACGGAACCCTTCGTGCGTGAGTCCGACTCGCACTTGGTCGGTACTTTTAAAGCGGCAAAAAAATCACGGTTATTGTATGAAAGCCCCCTTTAAGTATTTATTTATTTTGTTTTTTGTATTTGTTGTTATAGCGGCAATAGAAATACATCATCTGTGAAAATTTCAACTGTCTAGCTATCGCGGTTCTTGAGATACAGTCTGGTGACAGACAGACAGCGAAGTCTTATTAAGACTTATATATAGGGTCACGGTTTTACCCTTGGGGTAGAGAACCTTAAAAACCGAAGGAATAACAAGTCTATACTAATATTAAAAAGAGGAAAAATTTGATTGTTTGTTTGTATTGAATAGGCTCCGAAACTACTGGATCGATTTGAAAAAAATCTTTCACCGTTGGAAAGCTGTACTATCCCCGGATGACATAGGCTATATTTAATTATGAAGTTTCCACGGGAGCTGGAGCTAAGTGGGTAAAATCGCGCGGGTAATAATATTCATTTATTTGTCAGAACATTTTTGGTTGAAGCTAGTTCGTTTATAAATTTCCGTACGCATAATAATATGTTGAGATGGTTTGGTCACGTGGAAAGAATGGATGAAGAAAGACTGACAAAACAGGTATACATGGCAAGTGTGAGTGGCACAGTCAGAAGGGGAAGACTACGACGAACGTTCTCTGACCAAATCGGAGACATCCTCGCAAAAGGTCTAATAAGATCCACACTTTTTTTTTGTCCGGTGCGAAATGCATTTACGCATTTTCGCCGCCGCTGCAGCGTATTCGCGCGCTGGAGATGGGATATGTGGGACTCGTCCTCTCCATATCGTGGTATGCTACACTCATACCACGAGGAGAGGACCCTACAACCACTAAAACCTCCCGGACACTCCTTCTCCGCCGTTGGCGGGGCCGCGGGGGCCGGGTACGCATGAGCAATCCGGCTCTAATAAGATCCACCCTAAACCGACGTGCTTGTATGAAGAATGTTATGACAGTGAATGAAGCGAAAGATGTGTGTAGGGATCGTAGCAAGTGGAGTTCCATTGTCTCTGCCTACCCCGCTGGGAAACAGGCGTGAGCTTATGTATGTATAGACAAGATAAGATCCACCCTAAACCGACGTGCTTGTATGAAGAATGTTATGACAGTGAATGAATCGAAAGATGTGTGTAGGGATCGTAGCAAGTGGAGGTCCATTGTCTCTGCCTACCCCGCTGGGAAACAGGCGTGAGCTTATGTATGTATAGACAAGATAAGATCCACCCTAAACCGACGTGCTTGTATGAAGAATGTTATGAGAGTGAATGACGCGAAAGATGTGTGTAGGGATCGTAGCAAGCGGAGGTCCATTGTCTCTGCCTACCCCGCTGGAAAACAGGCGTGAGCTTATGTATGTATAGACAAGATAAGATCCACCCTAAACCGACGTGCTTGTATGAAGAATGTTATGAGAGTGAATGACGCGAAAGATGTGTGTAGGGATCGTAGCAAGCGGAGGTCCATTGTCTCTGCCTACCCCGCTGGGAAACAGGCGTGAGCTTATGTATAATATTTAACATTCAAAACGCATAAAATCCATGTTTTCTTCCTCCATCATTTCAAAGTATCTCCAACTTGATATTGAAAACTTTGAGCAGATAACAAAGTTGGCGAGTTTTTCAGATCGACTTTCAATACAGATTTGGTATTAACTTTTTTCTGAGTAAAGACACGTTTACGTACAATGTCTCTTACAAAAATGGTTTCACCCTTTTGTTGTAGACATTCTTTCAATACGCACGAAGCGATTTGCTTCTTCTTTCATAATGCGGACGGCTAAGGAGTAGAATTCTCTGCCGGGGTCAGTTTTTCCGGAACGCTATAATCTGGACATATTTAAAACTAAAGTGAACAGACACTTTCTAGGCAAGAGTGTATCATCTTAGGCCTTATCTTCGCCTTCCATCAAGCGAGATTATGGTCAAACGAAATGTATACAGAAAAAAAAGTGTATTTCACACAGAAAATTACATTAAATAAATTGTATAAATTGGAAACAACATGTACAAAGGCGAGCTTAATTCTGTGTAATATATTCCGTTCCAGCAAATCTTTAGGAAAGAGATACATGATAATTAAATGTGTAAAATACATCATTTGTGAATATTTCAACTGTCTATCATAAAGCGGTTCTTGTAAAGTCTGCAAAGTCTTAGTAATAGGGTCCCGTTCTTACCCTTCGAGTACGGAACCCTAAAGATATGTCACCGGTCTCCCATGATCTGCATGGTGATTGAGAAACATATCGCCTAGGTGATCAAGGGAGACTTTCTATTCGTTAAGAATTGATCAGAGGACAACAATTTAGTCCTTAAATAACCTGGGTAATTTGAATAAAACGCATTATTCTGCTTTGAGGTTTTATTTTCGGACGGACATACGTATTTTGCCACGAGGCTTTTGCTACTTCACCGGGCATAAAAGCGAGCAGAGCTCCAACTTTAGTAAATGGTTTAAAAACTACAAACTAAGCAATCTGCGCAGGCCTCGTATCTGACCTCGGCTCAGGGCGGACGCTGGCGATGAGATTGAGGGATTATGACTAGAGATGGGCCGACTAGCCACCGACTAGTCGGGAAAGCCGACTATTCGGCAAGATATGCCGATTATGATCAGCGCATAACAAATGAAAAAAAACAAATAATTTGTTCTTGTTTTATAATTTCTAAATATTACTTAGAGTAGTTATCTAAAGTTACAGTTTACAACATAGGAACGTATTAATCAGTCAGTAATTAAGCTATGTCGAAAAAGGCCGAACACCTCCGACAAGTAGTATTAGAATGATCGGTATTTTGAAAACCGATTAGTCGGCTAGTCGGTTAGTCGGCAAATACTATAGTCGGCCCATCTCTAATTATGACTTTTCGGTCTTAAAGGTAGCAAGGCAGAATAAAGCAGATTCGGTGTGCAAGATGAAATGATAAAAATTTATTTCAATTTTAAAGAATTAATCCCAATGATTGTGTCAAGTCTTCCTGGAGTGAACACTGCTGTAGATATAAAATATAATGGTGTAACATTGTTATATTGAAATTCCGGATATCATTTCACGAGATACTGTCAAAGAGAATTGGAAATAAGTATATTGAATCGTTAAATGACTTCGGTAAAAGGGCGTAGGTTTTAAATATGATGCTTAGGGTTTTGTAAGTGAATACCTGTTCAATGTATCTATACTAATATATAAAGCTGAAAATGTTAATATTTGTTTGTTTGATTGAACGCACTAATCGCTAGACATGCGAAATGTAGCTCACTGAAAAGAAAAGAGAGATATAGCTCTTTTGATCAAAAGAACTATATCACTCTTTTAGCTCTTTAGCTCACCGAATAACTCTTTAGCTCAATTGAGTTACTTGCGAGCTACAGATCCAATTGAGCCGCACGAGACAACTAGCTCTTTAGCTCACCGAATAACTCTTTATCTCAATTGAGTTATTGGCGAGCTACAGATCCGCACGAGACAACTAGCTCATTTAGTCTTTAGCTCACCGAATAACTCTTTTAACTCTTTATCTCAATTGAGTTATTGGCGAAATATATGTAGTTCTTTAGTTCATTTAACTTATTTGCGAGCTATAGATAAAATTAGATTCATTTGGTTGTTTTGTTTTTATTACAAAATGAAAGCCAATGATTTTCCTTCATACTTGAACAGGCGTAAGGCCAAGCGTGTTGACTATGGAAAATACCTTCCCTCGGGAGGAGGCCCATGTTCAGCAGTGGACGTTATACGGGCTGATGATGATGATGATGATAAGAAACCAAAACTAAACTGCGCTTAGTAATATGCGACACGAATGACGCGATAATCCGCCGAAACTATTTAAGTAAATTTAAGAAAACAACGATGTTTGTTTTGTTTACAAAATCACAAACTTATTCCTTAAGGATTTTCATACTTATGTAAAAGTGCTAAAGTATTTTTACTTTTAAAACAACGACGATAAGAGTTATTTTACTATGACGTATTGAGCCGAAGAGTCGGTCAGTGAGCGACATGCGAAATATGCGTTCATCTGTTCGTCGGGGAAGATCGGGCATTGTCGGGCCGCTGTCGGCGTTTCGTCGGTATCACTCGTTACTAGAGCCGAGTCAGTGAGCCGTTGAGCTAAATGAACTAGTGAGCTATTCTGTGAACGACTGAGCTACTGGGAGCTAGATTGTGATTGAAAAGCTAGTTCAAATGTATCTCTCATTCGCGAGCTACCCATGTCTACTAATCGCAGGAACTACTGCCCGGCTAGCATAGGCAGCGCGACTCGAGTCTACTCTCCGGAGGCCGACCAATCACATTGCAGAAACGCACAGTCACGTGACACTTTCTGCAATGTGATTGGTCGGCCTCCGTAGAGTAGACTCGAGTCGCGCTGCCTATGCTAGCCGGGCTGGTCCCAATTTGGCCGCGGGTGCTGTCGGAGGGCCAGATTGCCTCGCGTACGCGGCCCTCGCTACAACGCTATTCAGAGGGCGAGTCCCAAATACAGCTTCGCCGTTTTGTTTTTCTAATTGTCATATGTTGTTCGCCACGAGGCTTTTGCTACTTCACCGGGCATAAAGGCGAGCAGAGCTCCAGCCTGGATAAATGGTTTAAGCACTACGAACTAATCAACCTGCGTAAGAGGGCGTCCCCTGTGGGACTTGCACCTCGGCTCAGGGCGGTCGCTGGAGATGAGATTGAGGGATTTTCACTTAGTATTTTAGGAAAGTTTTGTGCAACAGTCGCTCTACTTTACAGTTCGTGGGCCTCTCGGACTTCGGGTCTACGAGGGCATCGGAGTACCCCTTCGCCGGCGCGGGAACGCTGCAGCGGCAAAAAAAAGGACTTACTGGTCCGATTTTAAAAATTATTTCAGTGTTACGAATGTGAAACTACTCACGGGTAGCTAGTTGCTAATACTAGGCTAATTTATTCATTGTTGGTATTACCTAAAATCGATCTATGTATATTCTTCTACGATAGCATTAAACATTACGTATTAAAATGACTCGGAACATGTGTTAGTTCGTCCGTTCGAACAACCTAGATTACATTTTATTCTAAGGCACTAAAGTTCATTTTGCCATGTATATAATTGCCGTATATTTAAAATTGCCGTCTCATTGAGGGAATATTTTGTTTGCAAAAAGATGAAGATGCAGATGAAGAGAGAAACATGGACAACCTCCGTAGAATAGCGGTATTTGGCTCTCTTTAAATCTCGTCGTGGTCGTGGGTTCGATTTCCACGCCGGACAGGAAATCTTTGTGTACATTCTTAGATTTCTTTCCGGGTCTGGATGGTTGAGGGATTACCCTCAGTGCCTCGGAAAGCATGTTAAGCCGTCAGTCGCGATTGTTATAACATCATCTATAATAATCGTATATCAAGGAAGGGTCAGCAGCGTTTCCTTGTGTGGTACAACATAATACTGCGGTCACCAACCCGCCTGCCAAGCGTGGAGGCCTCGAGAAAAGCCCATGTTTAGCAGTGGACGTTGTACGGGCTGATGATAATGATGACTTAATTTTAAGTGTAGTTTTGTTCAACTGTCGCTCTGTTCTGTTCGCGGGTCTCTCGAATTCGATGCCCTCGTAGACCCACAGTCCGAGAGGCACGCGAACTGTACCATAGAGAATACAGTTGCACAAAACTCTATATATAACACCAATGATTATAGGAGAGTTAACATGCAACTCCTTGGTAAAACCTAGTATGAGTCACGCAGAGTATGTAATACTGGTGTGTTGAGTGTAGTGTCAACATGACGATTATATTCAATAGGTGGTGGTGTGCGGGACGTGTAAAATATTGATTTATATGCTATACTGACTACTTAATGTATGGCGTTAGATAAAGTAATGATATAATATAAGTTCATCATCATCATCATCATCAGCCCGTACAACGACCACTGCTTAACATAAGCATCCTTCCGAGGGAGGGTTTTTGACATAGTCACAACGCTTGGCAGGCGGGTTGGTGACCGCAGTATTATGTTGTAACACGCAAGGAAACGCTACTGCCCGTTCACTGGTATATGATTATTATAGATGATGTTATAACAATCGGGACCAACAACTTAACGTGCTTTCCGAGGCACGGAGAGTAATCCCTCAACCATCCAGACCCGGAAAAAAATCTTAGAATTTGTAAATGGATATCTTGTCCGGCGTGGGGATCGAACCCACGACCTCCGATATTTAGCTTCGTGGCAAATAAATCTTACGACAAAAATAAACTCAACTTTAATTTCTCTTTTTGTTGTAAGTCTATAGTCCTATATGCCACGTAAAGTAGCAAAAGCCTTGTGGCTAAAACGTCCATAAGTCAAGTTTCAACAAAAAGGCTATTTATTTTTGTCAGTAGTCCTTTAAGCCACTTAAAGTAGCTAAAGCCTCGTGGCAAAAACGTCCATCCGAAGAACAAAGCATTACTATTATTTTCCTTTTATTAAGACTACCCACTGATATGTGTACTTGTGTACTTTATGCCAAGTCAAGGAGCAAAAGCCTTGTGGCTAAAAGAAATCGACGTAAAATAAAAACTAGTACAATTGCAATTAATTTTTATTAGTATTTTAAGTCATGAAAAATAGCAAAAGCTTCATGGCTAACAAGTCTGCAGTTTAAGTGTTGGCACAGAATGGCACACGCTATGTTTCGCACGCGACAAACAAGTACTTGTACTGATTATGGCATGTCAACTTTTGATTTAATGATAACCATCAATGTGTTAGTTTTAAATATTATTATATTTGTTTTGTTATTTGTAATTAAAAAGTATAATATAATACTAGCTTACCGCGTAGTTTTTCCCATAGGGGTAAACAGAGACGACGTCCTTCCACTTGACATGCCACTTTCGCCTCTTCTACATTCTTTAAGCCTCGTATTCATGGTAAATATTTGTTGAGCAGCAGTTGATAAACATTGCTGATGAAACGAGGAGAATGCTGATTAAACTTTGTTCAAATCACTAAAGGTTGTCCACACGCCAGTCTGCGTTTAAATGTTGCCCGAGGAAGTTGCATTAATTTTTATCATTGCTCCAAACTACTGGCATGTCATTGTTTATAAACTGTTGCAAACACGTTCGTGTCTGTACCTATGTACGCTTAGATCTTTACAACTACGATATTGATGCGGGTATTTTTTATAGATAGAGTGATTCGAGAGGAAGGTTTATATGTATAATATATCAGCATTGCAGTGCGAAGCCGGGGCGGGTCGCTAGTATTAGTATATTTGTTAAAAAAATGATGTCTTAAAAGCAATTTTTAAATTTTTGAAGCATACCTACCAATACAACGTAATATTTTTATCATATTATAAACGCGAAAGTTTGTGAGTATGGATGGATAGATGGATGAATGTTTGTAACTCTTTCACGCCAAAACTACTGAACAGAATTGGTTGAAATTTTGCACCGGTATAGGTTATACGCTGGATTAACATATAAACTACAAAACATCACGATCCGACACACTGGAGCAGAGTAACGCGGGTAAAACCGCGGGGCGCAGCTAGCACCAAATATTATTAAAAGGCAATATTTTATTGTTTGTTTGTTTGCATTGAAAATGCTTTGGAACTACTGAACCGATTTCAACAATTATTTTACCTTTAGAAAACTACGTTATCCAGGTTATAGTAACATAGGCTATATGTAATTAAAAAGTTCCTACGGGAACAGAAGATAAGCGAGAGAAACCTTGCGCGGGATGCTTGTAAAATGTTTTTGTTGTTTGCCGAAGTAGGTAGGATATTCTGGTAGGTAAGTATATATATTTAAAAATAGGCTTACGTTTGACCATAATCTCGCTTGATGGAAGGCGAATATAAGAGATACACGCTTGCCTAGAAAGTGTCTATTCACTTAAGCCTTAAAGTTGTGCAAATTATAGCGTTCCGGAAAAACTAACCCCGGCAGAGAATTCCACTCCTTAGCCGTCCGCATTATGAAAGAAGAAGCGAATCGCTTCGTGCGTATTGAAGGAATGTCTACAACAAATAATATATACTCATACATATATAAAGCTGAAGAGTTTGTTTGCTTGATCGCGCTATGAAATGAAATGCAAATGAAATGAAAACGTTTATTGATAATGTAGACGAATCGATCGTACTTAAGTCAAATACACTGATACAAATATAAAAAGAAAAAAAAAATCTTGACTAATTAATTAGTATACATTTCAACAGTCATGTTATTAAATAGAATTTAAATCTACCAATGTGGCATGTGATAGTCGCGTATTATAAATATAATTAGAATCAACCAGCGTGGGCTGGGATTCGGTCAGAAGCATAGAACGCGTCGCAAGCCTCGCCTTGCAAGGACGACCGGACCCTATCCTAGCTTCTTACGAGACTTTCTCTATCTACCTACGTTGTGACACCCGGAGAAGAAAGACTATAAGAAACTCCGAGATCATTATTTTTGTCATCTTTTAAAGTCTTTGAATAATCATCAAGCTAATCTCAAGAACTACCAATCCGAACACCCGATTTGAATTTTTTTTTAGTATAAATATAGGCTATAGGCTATTTCTAATTATGAAGTTCCTACAAGAACTGGTTTAGTTTTTTGCCGACGTAGGCAAGATATTTGGGTAGTTTTATTTATTTTTATCTTTTACAATCCTTATCTATATCTATATCTATATCTATATATTATATAAAAGAAAGTCGTGTTTGTTACAACACTTATAACTCGAGAACGGCTGGACCGATTGCCATGGTTTTTGATTTGTTGGATTTGTTTCCGTCCCGAATAGCAGAATACATTTTAAAAACAAAAGAAAGTCGTGTTAGTTACACTATTTATAACTCAAGAACTTTTGGGTAGGGGTAGGGTAGGGTAGGGTAGGGTAGGGTAGGGTAGGGGTAGGGTAGGGGTAGGTTAGGGTAGGGGTAGGGTAGGGGTATGGTAGGGGTAGGGTAGGGGTAGGGTAGGGTAGGGGTAGGGTAGGGTAGGTGTAGGGTAGGGGTAGGGTAGGGGTAGGGGTAGGGTAGGGGTAGGGTAGGGTAGGGGTAGGGTAGGGGTAGGGTAGGGGTAGGGTAGGAGTAGGGTAGGGTTAGGGTAGGGGTAGGGTAGGGCAGGGGTAGGGTAGGGCAGGGGTAGGGTATAAAAGTCCACCCGTGCGAAGCCGGGGCGGGCCGCTAGTCTATATATATAAAAGAAAGTCGTGTTTGTTACAACACTTATAACTCGAGAACGGCTGGACCGATTGCCATGGTTTTTGATTTGTTGGATTTGTTTCCGTCCCGATTAGCGGAATACATTTTAAAAACAAAAGAGAGTCGTATTAGTTACACTATTTATAACTCAAGAACGGCTGAACCGATTTGGCTGAAAATTGGTAGGGAGGTAGCTAAGAACTGGGAGAAGGACATAGGATACTTTTGGGTAGGGGTAGGGTAGGGTAGGGTAGGGGTAGGGTAGGGTAGGGGTAGGGTAGGGGTAGGGTAGGGTAGGGGTAGGGTAGGGGTAGGGTAGGGGTAGGGTAGGGGTAGGGTAGGGGTAGGGTAGGGGTAGGGTAGGGTAGGGGTAGGGTAGGGGTAGGGTAGGGGTAGGGTAGGGCAGGGGTAGGGTATAAAAGTCCACCCGTGCAAAGCCGGGGCGGGCCGCTAGTTAATATTATAAACGCGAAAGTTTGTAAGTATGGATGGATGGATGTTTGTTACTCTTTCACGCCAAAACTACTGAATGGATTTGGCTGAAACTTTGCACGGGGATAGTTAGTAACCTCGATTAACATATAGGCTACAAAAAATCACGCTCCGGTCCACTGGAGCAGAGTAACGCGGGTAAAACCGCGGGGCACAGTTCTTAATAATTTCACGTTTAAGTTTTATCCTGTCTCACGGCTCGTTATTTTTAGTAGTTCACTTTTACGGCTAAAGAGATTAATGTTGGCAAAATTTTACGACGAGAAAGTTTTGGCGATAAGTTTACTTGTCATCTCAAAAAAATATTAAGTATGATTAAGTCACGTTTCGCCTAAAAAATACCTGTTTTCGTGAAATACAATGTAAAGCAACCAAATAATTTTAGCCTGGTGTCTAAAATTGCCCACGTGGCTAAATAGTTTGTTACTTTACCGGGCATAATGCTGAACAACCCTATATTTTTACCTGTTTTTGTGAAATAATAGGTGAAGCGGCCAAATAATTTTTAGCCTGGTGGCTAAATTTTGCCACAAGGCTAAAATAGTTTGTTACTACACCGGGCAAAATGCTTAACAGCCTTATATTTTTTTGCTCGACCCGGGAACCGAACCCGGCACCCGTTTAGCTACCGTCGAATATATTACCTCTAGATCAGGTAGGCAATCAAAACATACGTATGCCTTCGTATGTATGTATCTAAATATTAAATAAGGTGTCCTCTAAATATATACCTCGCATTTAACGGCTCAAAGTCGCTCAGCGAGCTATGGAAAGAGCTATGCTCGGCGTTTCCTTGCGTGATCGAATCAGAAATGAAGAGATCCGCAGGAGAACGAAGGTCGCTGACATAGCTCAACGGATTAGCAAGCTGAAGTGGCAATGGGCAGGACACATTGCTCGAAGAACTGACGGCCGATGGAGCAGATAGGTTCTCGAGTGGAGACCACGAACTGGCAAGCGCAGCGTAGGACGACCGCCTGCACGATGGACCGACGACCTCATAAAGGTCGCGGAGAGTCGGTGGAAGCAGGCCGCTAGCGATCGTTCCCGCTGGAAATCGATGGGGGAGGCTCAGCAGTGGACTACAACAGGCTGATGATGATGATTTAACGGAAGATAGTAAGCGGGTGGTCTATTCTGAGCTCGAATCCGGGAACCATAATTACCACGCTTGGCAGGCGGGTTGGTGATCGCTAAACATGACCATAACTATAATTTTTTAGAAAAAAAAACTGAAATTTTATCTCTAACATTAAAACTATTTCTAAATGATCTATCTTAAAGGTAAGGCATATATTTTACTTGCACCTTACACCCAGATATGGTAATACCAAAACTACGGACAGTCGGGTTGCCCACTTAAAATAAACATTCTTTTATGTTAATACCTCAGAGAGATATTTGCGCCTATCGCGAAAGGGCCCCCCATCCCTTAAGGCTGATACGACCATAAAAACAAACGGAGAGAAAGGTATTATATACTTGAACCCAGCAGCGTAGATTGATAATGTTTAGGAGGGGCAATACGCGTCCTGCTGCTAGAGGTAGTACAAGTAAATTTAGTGAAGAATGATTATATGCTATAGACCACGCTTGGCAGGCGGGTTAGTGACCGCAATATTATTTGTACCACACAAGGAAACGCTGCTGCCCGTTCCTTGATATACGATTATTATAGATGACGTTATAACAATCGGGACCAACGGCTTGACGTGCCTCGGAAAGCGGCACGGAAGGTAGTCCCTCAACCAACCAGACCCGGAAAGAAATCTAAGAATTTACACAAATATTTCCTCCGAGATTTAAAGCGAGCCAAATACGGCTACACAATAACGGCGTTTTTAATATCCTTTTATTTTTGTCCGGGGGGAAATGCATTTACGCATTCCCACCGCCGCTGCAGCGTATTCGCGCGCTGGCGGCGTGATATGTAGGACTCGTCCTCTCCATAGCGTGGTATGCCAAACTCATACCACGAGGAGAGGACCCTACACCACTCAAACTCCCAGGACACTCCTTCGATTCGCCGATGGCGGGGGCCGGGTACGCACGGGCCGGGCCCCAACGTTTTTAATACCCTGCCCATTTCTTCCACCCTCTAGGTACGCCGCTGCGTATACTTTGAAGGCACTCACAACTTTTCACTTAGATCATGGTCGGACTTTGAAGGAATTAAAGAATATATAAATCTATACTAATATATAAAGTTGAAGAGTTTGTTTGTTTGAATGCGTTAATCTCAGGAACTAGAAGTCTTTTAAACATAATATGTAGTTAGCCCCGAGGCTTTTGTTACTTCACCGGGCATAAAGGCGAGCAGAGCTCCAGCCTAGATAAATGGTGTGAACACTACAAACTAAGCAACCTGCGCAAGAGGGCGTCCCCTGAGGGTCTTGGACCTCGGCTCAGGGCGGTCGCTGACGATGAGATTGAGGGATTATGACTTTTTGTATTATATCGTTTTTTTTTTCAAGATTACTAGCAGAGTTTTGCATTCTACTAGTATTCTTGTTAACCCCTCGTGCTAAGCTAACATGCTTTGTGTTACGAGTGGGTTCACGTCGGTAGTGCAATGGGTGGGGTGGAACCGGCGACCTCAAGATAACAAGCCCGACGCCCTAGCCATTGGGCTACGGCCGTTTTGTGTAAACTGTCGGACTAGAAGTCCGATTTGAAAAATTCTTTTAATGTTAGATAGCTTATTTTTTTATTTTATTTTGGTTATATTAACCAACAATTGTTTACACAGTACATTTCTAACTTAATAACTAGGGTAACATTTACAAGGGCAACAATTAATTAAAGGTTAACACCACATGCACAAAGAATAAAAACGGCTTTAAATAACATACTTTTATGAACCAGGAGTGGAAGTGATTTTTTAAGAAGGAAAACCGATTAACCTTAAATAGACTTTAATTTTACAATAAAAGTACAAGAACGAATGATAATTAAATTTGCCTATGAGATACGTCCACTTCATCCGAAAGCCCGCCAAGGAATGAATGCCCGCGTCTTCTGGCTGGTCGTGCCGTGCGCGACCGTTGCCACCTCCTCCTATCACGCCATGTGACGTCACGATGACGCGGCACTCGTTCCCGCTCCTTGGTTGAGTGTTTTCGACAATACATAAAAAGTTAATATTCATACAAAAATAAAATGAAATATAATATAAATAAAATTAACAATAAATTCAATAAGCATAAAAAAACATTGGCCTCAAAATGTATCTTTAACTAATGATTGATTAATTAATTAATGAATACAAATTACTACTTATTTATCGAGGAAGGCTATGGTTTTTATTTAATAATGACGTTCCCACGGGAACGGGAGTTGTGGGAGTGAAGCCGTGCGCGGGAACCTATTGTGAATATAGATTGGTACACCGTGCTAAATGCCTTGCCGTGTGGTTTCCGGCTTAGAATAGACCACCCTATGTCCTCCCATGGGTGTCGTAAAAGGCGACTAAGGGACATATGGCTGATGGATGGGCAGCAGCATCTATTAGCTCAAGGTTTACATCTTACTGCTATCACCAATCCGTCTGCCAAGCGTGGTGATTATGGCAATATCCCTCAACGATCCTGGCTTGCCAAGGTCTGTTAAGAGGAGGCCCATGTTCAGCAGTGGACGTAAACGAGCTGTTGATGATGATGGTGACACCGTGATAGTGTTTACTAATAATTTTAAATGCCGTAGCCCAATGGATAGGGCGTCGGACTTACGATCATGTGGTCGCCGGTTCGATCCCCACGCATTGCACTCCCGACGTGAACCCACTCGTAACACAAGCATGTTAGCTTAGCACGAGGGGTTAACAACAATACTAGTATCGTAAAAAAACTGTGGAGGTAATCTTAAAAAAAAACGGCCAAGTGCGAGTCGGACTTGAATTAAAGGTCCAAGTGACCAGGTCATTAAAATCCAAAAAAAAAGTATATGTCACCGGAAAATGTCACTCATATTGTTACATTTAGTTGTCAGTTTCAGTGAACGCGCAAAATTATTATACTTACATATTATTTACGGCTAAAGTGAACAGACACTTTCTAGGCAAGCGTGTATCATCTTAGGCCTTATCTTCGCCTCCCATCAAGCGAGATTATGGTCAAACGTAAGCCTATATATAGTAAAAAAAAAAAAAAAAAATTACTTAATTGTACTTGACGTAACCTAACCAGTGACCTAACCAAACGAGACTATGCTACTGTTGTAACTAAACAAAAAGAACTTCAAATTCAATAAGTCCTGTTGAACTCCATTGGCTTAGGTTATTTTTTTTTACTATCCGACACGTCGTTAGTTTATCAACTAACTAAAAAGTTGATCAACATAAGATTCTTATTATTTTTGCGTGACATATAGGTATAAGACAACCTCCGTAGGGTAGCGGAGAAATCTCGGAGGTCATGGGTTCGATCCCCACGTCGAATAGGAAATCTTTGTGTTAATTCTAAGATTTATTTTCGGGTCTGGTTGGTTGAGGGACTACCCTGCCTGCCTCGGCAAGCACGTTAAGCCGTTGGCCCCAATTGTTATAACATCATCTATAATAATAGTATTATAGATGATTTCAAGGAACGGGCAGCGGCGTTTCCTAGTGTGGTGCGGTCACCAACCCGCCAGCCAAGCGTGGTGACTATGGCAAATACCCTGCCTCGGGAGGAGGCCCATGTTTAGCAGTGGACGTTATACGGGCTGATGATGATGATGAAGATGACATATATAAGTAGATATACTCTAAGCTAAACCTACATTTATAAGTACGAAAAAGTCAATAATAATTTGCCTAACTCAATTAGCTTGATTATTAAGCAACTTGACCCAAAATCAGAAGCTCATATCCCAAATCAATTCGTGCTCTCAAAAGACTCAAATGGAATCCGCAGAGAAATTAAAAAAAAACTCACACAGCAATCAAAAGTTGGAATGGTCAAAGTTTTTTTGTAGCTTTTACCCACAAGCCATAGAGCTCAACGGTTATACAGATGAGAAACTTTATGAAAATGCCGAAAATCTGAATGCTTGTGACCTATTTTGAGTGGTAGTTTTGCGGTCAGTGTGTTATGAAGTTATCAGTACTTATATTATTATTGTGAGCGAGCGAGTGGACTGTATTTTAAAGTGAAATGAAATGAAAACATGGTTGAATGATAATATGAATGTAATTAGTGTGATTTGCAAATAACACGTAAAACGATACTCACAATAGGCTTATTGACACTTTTTTTAAATTATTTTATATGGTTAAGAATGGTTTTACTAGATCAAGAAAAAAATATGGCATTAATTTGAGATCTAGAAAGCACTAAAATAAATATTATTATTTTAAAATTGATTGAAAAACGATGTCAGCCGTGTTGGTCTACATACATTATCTGTGCTCGAGATCGATGACGTCATGACTCAGAAAGTGTAATTAGTAAGGGATTGCGTTCATGTTTTTAAAGAGATGTATGACGTTACAAAATGGCTGATAGCGTTTTCGGAAGTTAAAGAAATAATTTTCATATTATTGAATTTATACAAACATATTCAAGTTTTTTGAACAGAAATTATTATACTTAGGTGTCATATGACAAATACTATTAGAAATAAACATCATTGTAACATAATTTCATATGTGTCAACTAGCCTATTATAAAGAGGTAAAGTTAGTGAAGTTGTGAGGAGGTAATCTATGGATCTACTGAGCCGATTTTGAATATTCTTTAATTAAAAGCTACATTATTTGTGAGTGGCATAGGATTTTTTTAATCTCAGAATCTACTGGTACGATTTAAAAAATCTTCATCTCTATCTTATATAAGTTATGAAAAGAGCTATGATCGGCGTTTTCCGGCGTCATCGAATCAGAAATGAAGAGATCCGCAAGAGAACGAAGATCACTGACATAGCTCAACGGATTAGCAAGCTGAAGTGGCAATGGGCAGGACACATAGCTCGAAGAACTGACGGCCGATGGAACAGAAAGGTTCTCGAGTGGAGACCACGAACTGATAAGCGCAGCGTAGGACGACCGCCTGCGATGGACCGAGAACCTAATAAACGTCGCGGTAGTCGGTGGTTGCACGCCGCTAGCGATCGATCTAGATGGGGGAGGCCTATGTTCAGCAGTGGACAACAACCGGCTGATGATGATGGTGATCTTTTATAAGTTAGCGTAGTCCCAACCAGACGTGGAAATAAGAGTTCTTGTCCGGCGTGGGGATCGAGCCCACGACCTCAAAGACTCAAAGTTACACTCATACCGACTTCGCTGCCGAGGCTGTCCTATACCACGAATGTAGCCGCAGGTTGCAATAATATTATTGTATTGTATTGTATATCTATTAGCAGAAGAATTTGGTTGGAATGAAATTTTCTCGTTTTCTTTTAAAAAGATTACTAGCAGACTTTTGCAGTCTACTAGTATTCTTGGTAACCCCTCGTACTAAGCTGAATGCTTTTGTTACGAGTGGGGTCACGTCGGTAGTGCAATGAGGGGGGGGGGGGGGTTTCGAATCGGTGACCTCAAGATCACAAGTCTGACGCCCGTTGTACACTAGCTATGCACTTTTAATCAATCATTCATTATTGAATTAAGCTCGCCTTTATATATGTTGTTTCCGTTGTATAAATTTAATGTTATACAATTACTGTGTGCAATAAAGAATAAAAAAAAAATGTTCGTTGGCCCCACACTAGGAGCGGAGAACTAATAAATAATGTTTCGAAATCAAGGTTAGCCCAAAGTATTTCTTCTTCAGAAGCATAACGTCGGATGTGCCACTATGCGTCAGAAATATTCGTCGTATGTGCCTTTATCGTACACTGGCACTTACGACCAAATGCTTGTGAAGATACATAGTACATCCGTCCTTGCTGCTGAGGTCTAGATTTATTCCATGCGGTCGAGATTGCAGGCATAACCTAGTTAAAAAAATGAACCTAGGATTTGGTTCCTTCTATGTCACCATCATCATCAGCCCTTATCACGTCCACTGATGAACACGGGCCTCTTTCCGAGGGAGGGTATTTGCCATAGTCACCACGCTCGGCACGCGGATCGGTGACCGCAGTATGATGTTGTACCACACAAGGAAACGCTGCTGCCCGTTCCTTGATATACGATTATTATAGATGATGTTTTAACAATCGGGACCAACGGCTTAACGTGCTTTCCGAGGCACAGAGGGTAGTCCCCCAACTAACCAGACCCGGAAAAAATCTTAGAATTTACACAAAGATTTCCTGTCCGATGTGGAGATCCAACCCACGACCTCCGAGGTTTAAGGCGAGCTTAATACCGCTACGCTACGGAGGTTGTCCTTCTGTATGTTCTATGTATACTGTAACATTTTTGATTTCTGTTCAAATAACAGGTTGATTTGATATTAAATTTATATTAATGTTCACTTGCCGTGTTGTTATGGGGTTTTATTTTTAATCCAGGTGGAAAATTGAGGGGGCTGGCTCCAGAGGGGCCCCCTCGTCTATAATGATACCTCAGACTAGGGCTGCCATCCGTTCCCATTTTACACATTAATAATAACACTTTATTTTCTACATGATTGACAAAACAGGTATACATGGCAAGTGTGAGTGGCACAGTCGGAAGGGGAAGACCTCGACGAACGTTCACTGACCAAATCGGAGACATCCTCGCATAAGGTCAAACAAGATCCACCCTAAACCGACGTGCTTGTATGAAGAATGTTATGAGAGTGAATAAAGCGAAAGATGTGTGTAGGGATCGTAGCAAGTGGAGGTCCATTGTCTCTGCCTACCCCGCTGGGAAACAGGCGTGAGCTTATGTATGTATAGACAAGATAAGATCCACCCTAAACCGACGTGCTTGTATGAAGAATGTTATGAGAGTGAATGACGCGAAAGATGTGTGTAGGGATCGTAGCAAGTGGAGGTCCATTGTCTCTGCCTACCCCGCTGGGAAACAGGCGTGAGCTTATGTATGTATAGACAAGATAAGATCCACCCTAAACCGACGTGCTTGTATGAAGAATGTTATGAGAGTGAATGACGCGAAAGATGTGTGTAGGGATCGTAGCAAGTGGAGGTCCATTGTCTCTGCCTACCCCGCTGGGAAACAGGCGTGAGCTTATGTATGTATAGACAAGATAAGATCCACCCTAAACCGACGTGCTTGTATGAAGAATGTTATGAGAGTGAATGAAGCGAAAGATGTGTGTAGGGATCGTAGCAAGTGGAGGTCCATTGTCTCTGCCTACCCCGCTGGGAAACAGGCGTGAGCTTATATATGTATAGACAAGATAAGATCCACCCTAAACCGACGTGCTTGTATGAAGAATGTTATGAGAGTGAATGACGCGAAAGATGTGTGTAGGGATCGTAGCAAGTGGAGGTCCATTGTCTCTGCCTACCCCGCTGGGAAACAGGCGTGAGCTTATGTATGTATAGACAAGATAAGATCCACCCTAAACCGACGTGCTTGTATGAAGAATGTTATGAGAGTGAATGACGCGAAAGATGTGTGTAGGGATCGTAGCAAGTGGAGGTCCATTGTCTCTGCCTGCCCCGCTGGGAAACAGGCGTGAGCTTATGTATGTATAGACAAGATAAGATCCACCCTAAACCGACGTGCTTGTATGAAGAATGTTATGAGAGTGAATGACGCGAAAGATGTGTGTAGGGATCGTAGCAAGTGGAGGTCCATTGTCTCTGCCTACCCCGCTGGGAAACAGGCGTGAGCTTATGTATGTATAGACAAGATAAGATCCACCCTAAACCGACGTGCTTGTATGAAGAATGTTATGAGAGTGAATGACGCGAAAGATGTGTGTAGGGATCGTAGCAAGTGGAGGTCCATTGTCTCTGCCTACCCCGCTGGGAAACAGGCGTGAGCTTATGTATGTATAGACAAGATAAGATCCACCCTAAACCGACGTGCTTGTATGAAGAATGTTATGAGAGTGAATGACGCGAAAGATGTGTGTAGGGATCGTAGCAAGTGGAGGTCCATTGTCTCTGCCTACCCCGCTGGGAAACAGGCGTGAGCTTATATATGTATAGACAAGATAAGATCCACCCTAAACCGACGTGCTTGTATGAAGAATGTTATGAGAGTGAATGACGCGAAAGATGTGTGTAGGGATCGTAGCAAGTGGAGGTCCATTGTCTCTGCCTACCCCGCTGGGAAACAGGCGTGAGCTTATATATGTATAGACAAGATAAGATCCACCCTAAACCGACGTGCTTGTATGAAGAATGTTATGAGAGTAAATGACGCGAAAGATGTGTGTAGGGATCGTAGCAAGTGGAGGTCCATTGTCTCTGCCTACCCCGCTGGGAAACAGGCGTGAGCTTATGTATGTATAGACAAGATAAGATCCACCCTAAACCGACGTGCTTGTATGAAGAATGTTATGAGAGTGAATGACGCGAAAGATGTGTGTAGGGATCGTAGCAAGTGGAGGTCCATTGTCTCTGCCTACCCCGCTGGGAAACAGGCGTGAGCTTATGTATGTATAGACAAGATAAGATCCACCCTAAACCGACGTGCTTGTATGAAGAATGTTATGAGAGTGAATGACGCGAAAGATGTGTGTTGGGATCGTAGCAAGTGGAGGTCCATTGTTTCTGCCTACCCCGCTGGGAAACAGGCGTGAGCTTATGTATGTATAGACAAGATAAGATCCACCCTAAACCGACGTGCTTGTATGAAGAATGTTATGAGAGTGAATGACGCGAAAGATGTGTGTAGGGATCGTAGCAAGTGGAGGTCCATTGTCTCTGCCTACCCCGCTGGGAAACAGGCGTGAGCTTATGTATGTATAGACAAGATAAGATCCACCCTAAACCGACGTGCTTGTATGAAGAATGTTATGAGAGTGAATGACGCGAAAGATGTGTGTAGGGATCGTAGCAAGTGGAGGTCCATTGTCTCTGCCTACCCCGCTGGGTAACAGGCGTGAGCTTGTGAACATCATAGGTGAACAATATGTTGTACAAAATCCTTTGAACTTCATAGTGTATTCATAGAGTACATACACATACATGACATAGCCTATACTTAACCCGTGGGAACTGCATAATTAAATATAGCCTATGTCATTTGGGGGTAGAGTAGTTTTCCAAAGGAAAAAGAATTAGAAAAAAAAAAAAAATGATGCGGCCGTGGCCCAATGGCTAGGGCGTCGGACTTGTAATCTTGAGGCTGCCGGTTCGATCCCCGCCCATTGCACGACCGACGTGAACCCACTCGTAACACAAGCATTTTAGCTTAGCACAAGAATACTAGTAGACTGTTAAACTCTGCTAGTAATCATAAAAAAAAGTTGGTGTGAAAGTATTTTTTAAATCGGTCCAGTAGTTTCGGAGCCTATTCAATACAAACAAACACTCAAATTATTCCTCTTTATTATATTATTAGTACATTAGTATAGTTGAAGTTCCCACGGGAGCGCGCGTATATCTAGTATATTATATTTGAATCATCCCGCTTATCATAGTATCAGCAATAGTTCCCGGCAAAGAAAATAGTTCTGTGAACATCCCTTTACGTTTCTGATAACTCATTGAACGGTCCTCATGTCTTCTGTCTTCGTTCTTCAAATACTGGTTGCTGTGGTCTTCCTCATCATCATCAGAAGCCTTGCTTGGTTTATTGGGCTTCTGTTCAGGACATACTGGTTGGACTGTAATTGAAAAAATTGTATTTTTAATAGTATGACAACATCCGTAGCGTAGCGCTATTTTCGCTTTATATCTCGGAGGTAGTGGGTTCGACCCCTCACCGGACAGGAAATCTTTGAGTAAATTCTAAGATTTCTTTCCGGGTCTGGTTGGTTGAGGGACTAACCTCCGTGCCTCGGAAAGCACGTTAAGCCGTTGGTCCCGGTTGTTATAACATAATCTATAATAATCGTATATCAAGGAACGGGCAGCAGCGTTTCTTTGTGTGGTACAACATAATACTGCGATCAACAACCCGTCTACCAAGCGTGGTGACTATGGCAAATACCCTCTCTCGGGAGGAGGCTCATGTTCAGCAGTGGACGTTGTACGGGCTGATGATGATGATGTTTAATAGGCTTGTAGACTAAACAAATTATATTTAGTCCGTCAGTTAGATTACCAAAAAATATTGGATATGTATTTTTTTTTTCGGTCCTCAAACAAAAAATGACGAAGATACAGCGCGTTGACATTTCGTGTGACGTCACTTGTAGGTACAATTTTATAGTAGTGACGTCACAAGCCCCCTCTCCTGAACTTTATAGTTTGTTGTTGCTCTGTATCTTTGTCAATTTTTATTGATTTGATAAATAAAAAAATACGTGTCCAATGTTTTTTAGTAATCTAACTGACGGACTAATACAATTTTTCAATTTTTTTTTATGACCGAAATACTTATTTTGCCACGAGGCTTGCTACTTCACCGGACATATAATTTTTCAGACTTCATACCTATTTTCAGGACCATTCGCCATCAGTGTAACGTAACATAAACATTTTTTTTTAAGTTTTACACTGCCATGTCTCAAAATAATGTGTATCATTACCGATAGATGGCACTGACTAAACTAAGCGACGGGTTATAAAAGAGATGTTGAGGTTTCACCAGAACCGAATGTTGAAGGCATTTGGAGCAAAACCTAAGATGCAGGTTCGAATCCTGCCGGTGGTCGAATTTTATTAATCTCAATTTTGAAATACTAATATTGTTGCTAACCCCTCGTGCTAAGCTAAACTACTTGTGTTACGAGTGGGTTCACGTCGGGAGTGCAATGGGTGGGGATCGAACTAGCGACCTGATCGCAACCTGACCGCGCTGGAAGCTAGTATCAGTATAGACATAAATTATTACCCATTTTCGGCACACACAGGTTGGTGGGATAAGCATTATAGCACCATTTTGCAGCCTGGGGGGCGTAGGAGCACGGGCAGGGGAGGTTGCAGTACCCATAGAACGCGCGGGCCCAGGTTCTATCTGTAAGGAACAAAATCATCACTACATAGTATAAAACAAAGTCGCTTCCCGCTGTCTCTCTGTATAGAGACAGAGAGACAGCGAGAAGCGACGAAGAATACATCAAGTATTTCTGTTTGGCACACCTGTGTAACTATTGCTGATGCCAATGTATCGATATAAAAACCGGACAAGAGCGTGTCGGACACGCACATGAAAGGGTTCCGCATATCTAAAATGCCTTTTTTTATTAATAAAGTTAAATTTCATTTTGCGGTCGACTCCATACATTTTGTTAGGACGAATGTAACTAAATGAGTTGGTCCAGTTGTATAAAAATAATCACCTGTGATACCGAATCCGGGTTGATTTTTTTTTGTCCATAATTTTGAAAACCAAGTTTTGGATCTTCAATATACATCTCTCTACCAATTTTTTGCCCTTTTTTGCTCGATATCAATAACGTCAATAAGAAGGCACTTGGACATGGTACGGAACCCTACGTGCGCGAGTTGACAGACTCGCACTTGGCCGGTGTTTTTTGATGAAATAATGAATTTATTCAGCACTTAGGTATTTACATACACTTGTACTTGTCAGAATCACAATGTTACACAATTATTCTTATTCTATGAATTAAACTAGATACTTAATTAACCGGTAGCAAATTGTAGGATATTACAGACAAAGTAGACCGTCCGTCAGCTGGTCATTAATTCCTCTACTCATAATAAGTGTACGTTCATATTAATTATTATACATAGGGTGATTCAAGAAGGAGGTTTATATGTTTAATACATCAGCTTGCACCCGTGCGAAGCCGGGGCGGGTCACTAGTTTATTATTTAAAATAGTTGTTTTAACTTACCCGCTAAAATTAATATTATAATTGCTTTCAAACTTATACTCCAGATCATTTTGCAAGGCGCCATTGTACGTTGTAAATAGATCTAATTCAAAATAACTATATTATTATATTCACTTGAATAGGCATTAAAACTTAAAAAAAATATTTAGTCCATCAGTTAGATTACTAAAAAAATATTGGACACGTATTTTTTTATTTATTAATTCAATAAAAAATGACAAAGATACAGAGCAACAACAAACTATAAAGTTCAGGAGACGCTTGTGACGTCACTACTAGGTAACATTGTACCTACAAGTGACGTCACATAAGATTTCAACGCGCTGTATCTTCGTCATTTTTTGTGTGAGGAACGACATCTTTAAAACTAAAGTGAACAGACACTTTTTAGGCAAGCGTGTATCATCGCCTTCCATCAAGCGAGATTATGGTCAAACGTTAGCCAATATTTAGTAAAAAGAAAAAAATTACGAAAAAAAAAATTGTGTCCAATATTTTTTGGTAATCTAACTGACAGACTAAATAGATTTTTTTATTATTCATGCCTATTATATAAAGTAATACACTATTTATTATATTATTATACCAATAATGTAAATACGAAATATATTCAGCATAATAACACAGGCCAACGAAGAAAAGTTACTTTCAGTAATTTTAGCTAAACTTCCGATGAGCTGATTCCGAAAAATTTTATTAAAAAATTGTATCATCCACTGTTATTAGGGTTCCATACCCGAAGGTTAAAAACGGGACCCTATTACTAAGAATTCACTGTCTGTCTGTCACCAAACTGTATCTCAAGAATCGCGATAGCTAGACAGTTGAAATTTTCACAGATGATGTACTTCTATTGCCGCTATTACAACAAATACTAAAAATAAAATATTTAAGGGAGGCTCCCATACAAGAAACTTTTTTATTTTGCCCTTTTTCATAGATTTTCCCCTGATTTTTAAATAACAACGGATGTTATATTGTGGGTAGTAAAAAATCAATTACAAAATACGGTTTCAGCATCCAAAAATACAAAAAAATTGTTTTAAGACGTGATCACACTTCAGGTATTTATCGGATAAATTATCGGAAAGTGGCATTCCTTATCTGATATATTTAAAGATTATTAATTTTGCGAAAGAAAGTGGCAATACCAGACCTATGTTAAGTAATCATTAGGTCAAACACATGGAAAAAGCCTTGTGAATATGTAATCTAAATTTTATACTTTTATCATTGTATTGATATTCCTTGGTCTACTGGTGGTATTAACTTCAAGGCTTATTAACAATAGACCCGTTGTTGATTTCTATATTCGTAAAATAAACAATTATTTTAGTATAACAGTTAATGGAATAATGAAATTTATTCAGCACTTAGGTATTTACATACACTTGTACTTGTCAAAATTACACTGCATAAGACTAAATCTAACAAAAGTATCACTTAAGTAGCTAAAAACATTGTTATAATTATTTGATCTTACAGAATTTTTAATCAGTCTGTCCGTCGGTCGAGCGATAAATGACAAATGTACACATTAGGTATAGTAAGATGCCTTAAAGGTAACAGGTCTAAAATTAAAATTAACTTCCAAGAATCATATAATATCATATAATAGTTAAAAATGCCATATTCTGATATATTCATCGATAAGTACTTAAAGTACGAACCTTGCGCCTTAAAAAGGTTTTAACGAACATTATTTCCGTTGGCCTGTGTAATTAAATAAGAACAAAATGGCTGACTTTTCTACTACGATCTCTTCTTAAATTAATTTGTTTGAACGAAATCAGAGCTAGGTAGTATGGATGTAGGAACAAAACTATAATAATTAAAAACTAAAATTGATTGTCTTTTATACTGAATTAGAGGTAACCTAATAAATGAGGTGTTTAATAATATATGCCTTACCGTTAATGTTACGGATTGACCAAAATATAAATAACTATAAAACAGTTTTTTGGGTTCCGTAGTCTACAAGGAACCCTTTTAGTTCCTTAATGTCCGTCCGTCCGTCCGGGCTCGTACTCCGCCGTTACTGTACCGATTGTCACGAAAATTGGTGAAAAGATGTATATTGAATATACATTTTTTTTTGTTTTTACATTATACTGGCTTGTATTATTGATACTTTTTGTATTGAAAATCTTTTGATAAGTTTTTGTCTTGTCAAGTGATTAAAATTTAGTTGATTAATAAAAATAAAATAAACAATAGTTTTTATTTAAGTGCATTGCACTTGTAAATTTTCTTAAAAAGAAACATAAAAAAAAAACATTTTAGGTGTGTTAATAACTAGCTGCGCGCCGCGGTTTACCTGCGTTACTCTGCTCCAGTGGGTCGGAGCATGATGTTTTGTAGCCTATTCGTTAATCCAGCGTATATCCAATTATGTGTATAACCTATCCCAGTGTATATTCAATTATGTTAAGTAGTTTTTACGTAAAGGGTTACAAACATACATCCATCCATCCATACTTACAAACATTCACGTTTATAATATTCTCAAAGCCATAATCTCTCAATCTCCCCTTCAGCGACCGCCCTGAGCCGAGGTTCAAGTCCCATAGGGGACGCCCTCTTGCGCAGGTTGCTTAGTTTGTAGTGCTTAAACCATTTATTAAGGCTGGAGCTCTGCTCGCCTTTATGCCCGGTGAAGTAGCAAAAGCCTCAGGGCTAACTACATATGTCCGTCCGAAAAAAAAAAGTTTTTAATATTCTGAATTAGCTGAAATTTTGCACCGGGATAGGTTGTACGCTGGATTAATATATAGGCTACAAAACATCACGCTCCGACCCACTGGAGCAGAGAAACGCGGGGCGCAGCTAGTATATTAGAAAGCTCCGGAACTGCTGGACCGATTTGAAAAATTATTTCACCATTAGAAAGCTACTTTAGCCATGAGTAACATAGGCTAAATAATGATGGAGTTCCCACGGGAGCGGGAGTTACGGGGTTGCAATCTGTCGCGGAAATCTAGTACCATAACACAATATAACCTTTGTGGCGGAAAAAGGCTCGCTTTAAATCTCGGCGGTCGTGGGTTCCATACCCGCGCGGGACAATCAATCTTTGTGTATTTAAGATTTCTATCCCGGTCTAGTTGGTTAAATGGTCTATTGCGAGGTAAGGGAAAATTTATTATTTTACAACGAGCTGCATTGGGCTTTCATCTGCGAAGATCCCGTCCACGTGGGAACTTTATAGTTTTTTTTATTATTTTTTTCTTACAGTGTTTTGCTTTCTACTAGTATTGTTGTTAACCCCTCGTGCTAAGCTAACATGCTTGTGTTACGAGTGGGTTCACGTCGGTAGTGCAATGGGTGGGGTTCGAACCGGTGACCTCAAGATCACAATTCCGACGCTCTAGCCATTGGGCTACAGCCGCTTTCAAATATAGCCAAATATATATGCTTCTTATGGTGATAGAATTTTTCAAATCGGTCCAGTAGGTATCTTGGGGACTTTACAAACATTCAATTCACGGACATAAATTACACCCAGACTCAGAAAAATTATCTTGTTGACACAAATAATTGTTCCGGGTGGGAATCGAACCTCGAACACCAAGTCTCAGAAACAACTACCGTAACCACTGAGCCACCGGTGCAATCATAGCAAAAAAACATTCAAATCTTCCCTCTTTAAAATATTGGTAAAGAAAAATGTTTTGACTAAAAACGATACAATCTAAAGTTAAAGGGATGGCGTATACTTTGAGTTCAACTTATATATATTATTTGTTTCTTTTATAAAATTTAAAACTGTAACGAAGTTGACTTTCAAACGTTAATCAAATGAATCGTTGTGGAAACAAATTATTTCCGCTGTTATACATCCCACTAATATTATAAACGCGAAAGTTTGTAAGTATGTTTGTATGTATATATACAGGGTGTCCCAAAAGATTACGTAGCTGGGAAGGGGGGTGATAGGGATGGTCACAAGGGTCACCAGAAAAATATAAAAAAATCCCTCTGGGTGTTTAAAAAAATAAATGGCATTTTTTAAAAGACTAAAAATTTTACACCTTGTGCTAACTGTACCTACAAATATGGCTGTATTTAAAAAAAATGCTGTTATGTAATCTTCAATAACAACAAGGTCATCAACATCAACATCAAAAATAACAAGGTGTAAAATTTTAAGTTTTTAAAACAATGCCATTTTTTTTTAAATACCCAGAGCGGATTTTATTTTTATTTTTCTAGTGACCATTGTGTCCACCCCTGTCACCCCCTTTCCCAGCTACTTAACCTTTTGGGACACCCTGTATATTTAGGTGACAACCTCCGTAGCGTAGCGGCCATTGGCTCGCTTTAAATATCGGAAGTCGTGGGTTCGATTCCCACACCGGACAAGAAATCTTTGTGTAAATTCTTAGATTTCTTTCCGGGTCTGGTTGGTTGAGGGACTATCCTCCGTGCATCGGAAAGCAAGTTAAGCCGTTGGTCCCGATTGTTATAACATCATCTATAATAATCGTATATCAAGGAACGGGCAGCAGCGTTTCCTTGTGTGGTACAACATTATACTGCGGTCACCAACCCGCCTGCCAAGCGTGGTGACTATGGCAATACCCTCCCTCGGGAGGAGGCCCTTGTTCAGCAGTGAACGTTATACGGGCTGATGATGATGATGATGAATTTATTTACATTGATAGAATACATAATATACAACTAAAAGTTGCTTATTTAAAATAGAACTAACTTATAAAATACCTCTTTTCTACTTGGCAAGATTCCCAGAACGTTGGCAGAAATAAAAAAAATAAAAAAAATATTTACGTATACCAATTACAGGCACTTGTAAATCGTCAAACATTATTTGAAAATTAATTATTATTTATCTTAAATTACATTTGTTGTTTATTCATAAACCTATTATAATTACTTATTTATAATGAAATTAATTATTATAATTAATGTATATTGTCGCTAGAGACGCAAAATGCTTGTTCTGTCTATGTTATGCCAAAACAATTGTCATTATTTGGGTGGACCATGAGCATATAACGAATTACCTCGTTAAATGGCAATGCTTGCCTGCTGTGCAAAGTAAAAACCAGCAGTCGGAGAACGTGCCGCACTAAAGAGGGCCGCTGCGAGGTATTTATAAATTAATTTGGCTCCCGGTCCCCACGGCCCTGATGTTTCGACACCAAAAGGCACAAATACATAACCACTATATAGGGTGACTGGTAATTAGTGACCGATACCTAAACACATGATTGTGCTCATGATAACAAACAACTTTTACTATGGAACCAACTCTGAAATCGCGGAAAAAAAATCAGCTGTTCTATATATTCATGTTCACATAACTCGTCAACATGGTAGGGAGCAGCTGATTTTTTTTCCGCGATTTCAGTTTTGGTGCCATAGTAAAGTTGTTTGTTATCATGAGCACAATCATGTGTTTAGGTATCGGTCACTAATTACCAGTCACCCTATATATTACTAGGGACATAATATGCATTTGCATATTTGCATATTGATGCCATCTATTGACAGCGTTGATAAACCGGTACTGTACGCATAATCGGTTTCAAACAGAGAGATTAAAACCTTACCGTACTACAGTAATAAGGACTTGTGATCTTGAGGTCGCCGGTTCGAACTCCACCCATTGCACTACCGAGGTGAACCCACTCGTAACACAAGCATTTTAGCTTAGCACGAGGGGTTAACAACAATACTAGTAGAACTAAACTAGTAGAATGAAAAAAATAAAAAAATCTATGATCAACTTCTCTTCTGTGACTAGCGACGAAAATGCGACATATCACCTTCATCCACTCACGTTTTTAATTGTTTTTTTTTTTGTTTTCAGGTACACTATATAAGAAGTGTCTTCGCTTTTCGGTGAGTCTATAATAATATTATAAAGAAGTTAAGGCGCGGTGAATAGACGACTTTTACGTATTTGAGAGAAGCGAAGAGACGCCGCGATGGCGCAACGTTTCGTTCGACTCGTTCGAGTTATTTATCATTAAATACATTAATCCTTGCAAATATCTTATTCCAATCAATAAATAAAAACAACAGCTCCCTTTATCATCACTGTTATTAATATTATCAAGATTTGTTTATAAATAATACAGTTACAATTGCTACAATTTCAATTTAAATGGTTATTTTATGGTATTTTTTATCGAGAAAATTTACCGAAAACGTGTTTTGAACACAATGGTCCCCCCATAAATATGATCAAGATTAACATATATTTTTTTAGCTGCTCTAAAATGTAAACATTTGGCTAAAAAACTGGTTTGTGAAGCCTATTTTGATTAAGTACAGCGCCTTAAGTTTGTATTTTTATATTTTGTACTAGCTGATGCCGCGACTTCGTTTGTTTATCTATCTCACGGGAACTCATACATTTTACGGGAACTCATTAATAATTTTCTGTGATTAAAAGTATTTAAAATGTTGACCGGGTATGTAAGGTACCCCCATGCAAAATTGCGTGGAAATCGAACCCATGACCTCCGAGATATAGAGCGAGCCAAATACTTGCGGTATTTGGCTCGCTACGGAGGTTGTCTTTAATAACTCTAGGACAGGAGTCCGAGCTGTCAAAATTGGCGGGAAATCTCATCACAACTGTCAAATTTATGGTGACGTCATCAGCTCCAAAGGGTCATGTGATTCGAAGATGACCCCAAAGCGAGCCCGAGCTGTCAAAATTGGCGGGAAATGTCACCCCACTTGTCAAATTTATGATGACGTCATCAGCTCAGAGGGTCGTGCGACGCGAATATGACCCCAAAGCGAGCCCAAACTGTCAAAGATGACCCCAAAGCGAGCCCGAGCTATCAAAGATGACCCCAAAGCGAGCCCGAGCTGTCAAAATTGGCGAGAAATCTCACCCCACCTGTCAAATTTATGATGATGTCATCAGCTCAGAGGGTCGCGTGACGCGAAGATAACCCTAAAGTGAGCCCGAGCTGTCAAAGTTGGCGGGAAATCTCACCCCACCTGTCAAATTTATGATGACGTCATCAGCTCAGAGGGTCACGAGACGCGAAGATGACCCCAAAGCGAGCCCGAGCTGTCAAAGATGACTCCAAAGCGTGCCGAGCTGTCAAAATTGGCGGCAAATCTCACCCCACCTGTTAAATTTATGATGACGTCATCAGCTCAGAGGGTCACGTGACGCGAAGTTTACCCCAAAGCGAGCCCGAGCTGTCAATATTGGCGGGAAATCTCACCCCACCTGTCAAATTTATGATGACGTCATCAGCTCAGAGGGTCGCGTGACGCGAAGATG
This sequence comes from Nycteola revayana, assembly GCA_947037095.2. Classification (NCBI taxonomy): domain Eukaryota; kingdom Metazoa; phylum Arthropoda; class Insecta; order Lepidoptera; family Nolidae; genus Nycteola; species Nycteola revayana. The sequence continues at coordinate 18,126,951 of OX344859.2, read as the reverse complement.
ACCCCAAAGCGAGCCCGAGCTGTCAAAATTGGCGGGAAATCTCACCCCACCTGTCAAATTTATGATGACGTCACCAGCTCAGAGAGTCACGTGACGCGAAGATGACCCCAAAGCGAGCCCGAGCTGTCAAAATTGGCGGGAACTCTCACCCCACCTGTCAAATTTATGATGACGTCATCAGCTCAGAGGGTCGTGTGACGCGAAGATGACCCCAAAGCGAGCCCGGGCTGTCAAAGATGACCCAAAAGCGAGCCCGAGCTGTCAAAATTGGCGGGAAATCTCACCCCACCTGTCAAATTTATGATGACGTCACAAGCTCAGAGAGTCACGTGACGCGAAGATGACCCCAAAGCGAGCCCGAGCTGTCAAAGTTGGTGGGAAATCTCACCCCACCTGTCAAATTTATGATGACGTCATCAGCTCAGAGGGTCACGAGACGCGAAGATGACCCAAAAGCGAGCCTGAGCTGTCAAAATTGGCGGAACATCTCACCCCACTTGTCAAATTTATGATGACGTCATCAGCTCAGAGGGTCGTGTGACGCGAAGATGACCCCAAAGCGAGCCCGAGCTGTCAAAGCTGACCCCCAAGCGAGCCCGAGCTGTCAAAATTGGCGGGAAATCTCACCCCACCTGTCAAATTTATGATGACGTCATCAGCTCAGAGGGTCGTGTGACGCGAAGATGTCCCCAAAGCGAGCCCAAGCTGTCAAAGATGACCCCAAAGCGAGCCCGAGCTGTCAAAATTGGCGGGAAATCTCACCCCACCTGTCAAATTTATGATGACGTCACCAGCTCAGAGAGTCACGTGACGCGAAGATGACCCCAAAGCGAGCCCAAGCTGTCAAAGATGACCCCAAAGCGAGCCCGAGCTGTCAAAATTGGCGGAAAATCTCACCCCACTTGTCAAATTTATGATGACGTCACCAGCTCAGAGAGTCACGTGACGCGAAGATGACCCCAAAGCGAGCCCGAGCTGTCAAAATTGGCGGGAAATTTCATCCCACCTGTAAAATTTATGATGACGTCATCGGCTCAGAGGGTGGTGTGACGCGAAGATGACCCCAAAGCGAGCCCGAGCTGGCAAAGATGACCCCAAAGCGAGCCCGAGCTGTCAAAATTGGTGGGAAATCTCACCCCACCTGTCAAATTTATGATGACGTCATCAGCTCAGAGGGTCACATGATGCGAAGTTTACCCCAAAGCGAGCCCGAGCTGTCAAAATTGGCGGAAAATCTCACCCCACCTGTCAAATTTATGATGACGTCATCAGATCAGAGGGTCACGTGACGCGAAAATTACCCCAAAGCGAGCCCGAGCTGTCAATATTGGCGGGAAATCTCACCCCACCTGTCAAATTTATGATGACGTCATCAGATCAGAGGGTCACGTGACGCGAAGTTTACCCCAAAGCGAGCCCGAGCTGTCAATATTGGCGGGAAATCTCACCCCACCTGTCAAATTTATGATGACGTCATCAGCTCAGAGGGTCGCGTGACGCGAAGATGACCCCAAAGCGAGCCCGAGCTGTCAAAGTTGGCGGGAAATCTCAGCCCACCTGTCAAATTTATGATGACGTCATCAGCTCAGAGGGTCACGAGACGCGAAGATGACCCCAAAGCGAGCCCGAGCTGTGAAAATTGGCGGGAAATCTCACCCTACCTGTCAAATTTATGATGACGTCATCAGCTCAGAGGGCCACGTGACTTGAAGATGACCCCAAAGCGAGCCCGAGCTGACAAAGATGACCCCAAAGCGAGACCGAGCTGTCAAAGTTGGCGGGAAATCTCACCCTACCTGTCAAATTTATGATGACGTCATCAGCTCAGAGGGTCATGTGATGCAAAGATGACCCCAAAGCGAGCCCGAGCTGTCAAAATTGGCGGGAAATCTCACCCTACCTGTCAAATTTATGATGACGTCATCAGCTCAGAGGGTCATGTGATGCAAAGATGACCCCAAAGCGAGCCCGAGCTGTCAAAAATGGCGGGAAATCTCACCCCACCTGTCAAATTTATGATGACGTCATCAGCTCAGAGGGTCATGTGAGGCAAAGATGACCCCAAAGCGAGCCCGAGCTGCCAAAATTGGCGGGAAATCTCACCCCACCTGTAAAATTTATGATGACGTCATCAGCTAAGAGGGTCACGAGACGCGTAGATGACCCCAAAGCGAGCCCGAGCTGTCCAAATTGGCGGGAAATCTCACCCCACTTGTCAAATTTATGATGACGTCATCAGCTCAGAGGGTCGTGCGACGCGAATATGACCCCAAAGCGAGCTCGAGCTGTCAAAGATGACCCCAAAGCGAGCCCGAGCTATCAAAGATGACCCCAAAGCGAGCCCGAGCTGTCAAAATTGGCGGGAAATCTCACCCCACCTGTCAAATTTATGATGACGTCATCAGCTCAGAGGGTCACGAGACGCGAAGATGACCCCAAAGCGAGCCCGAGCTGTCAAAATTGGCAGAAAATCTCACCCCACTTGTAAAATTTATGATGACGTCATCAGCTCAGAGGGTCGTGTGACGCGAATATGACCCCAAAGCGAGCCCGAGCTGTCAAAGTTGGCGGGAAATCTCACCCCACCTGTCAAATTTATGATGACGTCACCAGCTCAGAGTCACGTGACGCGAAGATGATCCCAAAGCGAGCCCGAGCTGTCAAAATTGGCGGGAAATGTCACCCCACCTGTCAAATTTATGATGACGTCATCAGCTCAGAGGGTCGTGTGACGCGAAGATGACCCCAAAGCGAGCCCGAACTGTCAAAGATGACCCCAAAGCGAGCCCGAGCTGACAAAATTGGCGGGAAATCTCACCCGACCTGTCAAATTGATCATGACGTCACCAGCTCAGAGAGTCATGTGACGCGAAGATGACCCCAAAGCGAGCCCGAGCTGTCAAAATTGGCGGGAAATCTCACCCCACCTGTCAAATTTATGATGACGTCATCAGTTCAGAGGGTCGTGTGACGCGAATATGACCCCAAAGCGAGCCCGAGCTGTCAAAGATGACCCCAAAGCGAGCCCGAGCTGTCAAAATTGGCGGGAAATCTCACCCCACCTGTCAAATTTATGATGACGTCACCAGCTCAAAGAGTCACGTGACGCGAAGATGACCCCAAAGCGAGCCCGAGCTGTCAAAATTGGCGGGAATTCTCACCCCACCTGTCAAATTTATGATGACGTCATCAGCTCAGAGGGTCACGAGACGCGAAGATGATCCCAAAGCGAGCCCGAGCTGACAAAGATGACCCCAAAGCGAGCCCGAGTTGTCAAAATTGGCGGAAAATCTCACCCCACTTGTCAAATTTATGATGACGTCATCAGCTTAGAGGGTCGTGTGACGCAAAGATGACTCCAAAGCGAGCCCGAGCTGTCAAAATTGGCGGGAAATCTCACCCCACCTGTCAAATTTATGATGACGTCATCAGCTCAGAGGGTCACGTGACTTGAAGATGACCCCAAAGCGAGCCCGAGCTGTCAAAGATGACCCCAAAGCGAGACCGAGCTGTCAAAGTTGGCGGGAAATCTCACCCTACCTGTCAAATTTATGATGACGTCATCAGCTCAGAGGGCCACGTGACTTGAAGATGACCCCAAAGCGAGCCCGAGCTGACAAAGATGACCCCAAAGCGAGACCGAGCTGTCAAAGTTGGCGGGAAATCTCACCCTACCTGTCAAATTTATGATGACGTCATCAGCTCAGAGGGTCATGTGATGCAAAGATGACCCCAAAGCGAGCCCGAGCTGTCAAAATTGGCGGGAAATCTCACCCTACCTGTCAAATTTATGATGACGTCATCAGCTCAGAGGGTCATGTGATGCAAAGATGACCCCAAAGCGAGCCCGAGCTGTCAAAAATGGCGGGAAATCTCACCCCACCTGTCAAATTTATGATGACGTCATCAGCTCAGAGGGTCATGTGAGGCAAAGATGACCCCAAAGCGAGCCCGAGCTGCCAAAATTGGCGGGAAATCTCACCCCACCTGTAAAATTTATGATGACGTCATCAGCTAAGAGGGTCACGAGACGCGTAGATGACCCCAAAGCGAGCCCGAGCTGTCCAAATTGGCGGGAAATCTCACCCCACTTGTCAAATTTATGATGACGTCATCAGCTCAGAGGGTCGTGCGACGCGAATATGACCCCAAAGCGAGCCCGAGCTGTCAAAGATGACCCCAAAGCGAGCCCGAGCTATCAAAGATGACCCCAAAGCGAGCCCGAGCTGTCAAAATTGGCGGGAAATCTCACCCCACCTGTCAAATTTATGATGATGTCATCAGCTCAGAGGGTCGCGTGACGCGAAGATAACCCTAAAGTGAGCCCGAGCTGTCAAAGTTGGCGGGAAATCTCACCCCACCTGTCAAATTTATGATGACGTCATCAGCTCAGAGGGTCACGAGACGCGAAGATGACCCCAAAGCGAGCCCGAGCTGTCAAAATTGGCAGAAAATCTCACCCCACTTGTAAAATTTATGATGACGTCATCAGCTCAGAGGGTCGTGTGACGCGAATATGACCCCAAAGCGAGCCCGAGCTGTCAAAGTTGGCGGGAAATCTCACCCCACCTGTCAAATTTATGATGACGTCACCAGCTCAGAGTCACGTGACGCGAAGATGATCCCAAAGCGAGCCCGAGCTGTCAAAATTGGCGGGAAATGTCACCCCACCTGTCAAATTTATGATGACGTCATCAGCTCAGAGGGTCGTGTGACGCGAAGATGACCCCAAAGCGAGCCCGAACTGTCAAAGATGACCCCAAAGCGAGCCCGAGCTGACAAAATTGGCGGGAAATCTCACCCGACCTGTCAAATTGATCATGACGTCACCAGCTCAGAGAGTCATGTGACGCGAAGATGACCCCAAAGCGAGCCCGAGCTGTCAAAATTGGCGGGAAATCTCACCCCACCTGTCAAATTTATGATGACGTCATCAGTTCAGAGGGTCGTGTGACGCGAATATGACCCCAAAGCGAGCCCGAGCTGTCAAAGATGACCCCAAAGCGAGCCCGAGCTGTCAAAATTGGCGGGAAATCTCACCCCACCTGTCAAATTTATGATGACGTCACCAGCTCAAAGAGTCACGTGACGCGAAGATGACCCCAAAGCGAGCCCGAGCTGTCAAAATTGGCGGGAATTCTCACCCCACCTGTCAAATTTATGATGACGTCATCAGCTCAGAGGGTCACGTGACTTGAAGATGACCCCAAAGCGAGCCCGAGCTGTCAAAGATGACCCCAAAGCGAGACCGAGCTGTCAAAGTTGGCGGGAAATCTCACCCTACCTGTCAAATTTATGATGACGTCATCAGCTCAGAGGGCCACGTGACTTGAAGATGACCCCAAAGCGAGCCCGAGCTGACAAAGATGACCCCAAAGCGAGACCGAGCTGTCAAAGTTGGCGGGAAATCTCACCCTACCTGTCAAATTTATGATGACGTCATCAGCTCAGAGGGTCATGTGATGCAAAGATGACCCCAAAGCGAGCCCGAGCTGTCAAAATTGGCGGGAAATCTCACCCTACCTGTCAAATTTATGATGACGTCATCAGCTCAGAGGGTCATGTGATGCAAAGATGACCCCAAAGCGAGCCCGAGCTGTCAAAAATGGCGGGAAATCTCACCCCACCTGTCAAATTTATGATGACGTCATCAGCTCAGAGGGTCATGTGAGGCAAAGATGACCCCAAAGCGAGCCCGAGCTGCCAAAATTGGCGGGAAATCTCACCCCACCTGTAAAATTTATGATGACGTCATCAGCTAAGAGGGTCACGAGACGCGTAGATGACCCCAAAGCGAGCCCGAGCTGTCCAAATTGGCGGGAAATCTCACCCCACTTGTCAAATTTATGATGACGTCATCAGCTCAGAGGGTCGTGCGACGCGAATATGACCCCAAAGCGAGCCCGAGCTGTCAAAGATGACCCCAAAGCGAGCCCGAGCTATCAAAGATGACCCCAAAGCGAGCCCGAGCTGTCAAAATTGGCGGGAAATCTCACCCCACCTGTCAAATTTATGATGATGTCATCAGCTCAGAGGGTCGCGTGACGCGAAGATAACCCTAAAGTGAGCCCGAGCTGTCAAAGTTGGCGGGAAATCTCACCCCACCTGTCAAATTTATGATGACGTCATCAGCTCAGAGGGTCACGAGACGCGAAGATGACCCCAAAGCGAGCCCGAGCTGTCAAAATTGGCAGAAAATCTCACCCCACTTGTAAAATTTATGATGACGTCATCAGCTCAGAGGGTCGTGTGACGCGAATATGACCCCAAAGCGAGCCCGAGCTGTCAAAGTTGGCGGGAAATCTCACCCCACCTGTCAAATTTATGATGACGTCACCAGCTCAGAGTCACGTGACGCGAAGATGATCCCAAAGCGAGCCCGAGCTGTCAAAATTGGCGGGAAATGTCACCCCACCTGTCAAATTTATGATGACGTCATCAGCTCAGAGGGTCGTGTGACGCGAAGATGACCCCAAAGCGAGCCCGAACTGTCAAAGATGACCCCAAAGCGAGCCCGAGCTGACAAAATTGGCGGGAAATCTCACCCGACCTGTCAAATTGATCATGACGTCACCAGCTCAGAGAGTCATGTGACGCGAAGATGACCCCAAAGCGAGCCCGAGCTGTCAAAATTGGCGGGAAATCTCACCCCACCTGTCAAATTTATGATGACGTCATCAGTTCAGAGGGTCGTGTGACGCGAATATGACCCCAAAGCGAGCCCGAGCTGTCAAAGATGACCCCAAAGCGAGCCCGAGCTGTCAAAATTGGCGGGAAATCTCACCCCACCTGTCAAATTTATGATGACGTCACCAGCTCAAAGAGTCACGTGACGCGAAGATGACCCCAAAGCGAGCCCGAGCTGTCAAAATTGGCGGGAATTCTCACCCCACCTGTCAAATTTATGATGACGTCATCAGCTCAGAGGGTCACGAGACGCGAAGATGATCCCAAAGCGAGCCCGAGCTGACAAAGATGACCCCAAAGCGAGCCCGAGTTGTCAAAATTGGCGGAAAATCTCACCCCACTTGTCAAATTTATGATGACGTCATCAGCTTAGAGGGTCGTGTGACGCAAAGATGACCCCAAAGCGAGCCCGAGCTGTCAAAATTGGCGGGAAATCTCACCCCACCTGTCAAATTTATGATGACGTCATCAGCTCAGAGGGTCACGTGACTTGAAGATGACCCCAAAGCGAGCCCGAGCTGTCAAAGATGACCCCAAAGCGAGACCGAGCTGTCAAAGTTGGCGGGAAATCTCACCCTACCTGTCAAATTTATGATGACGTCATCAGCTCAGAGGGTCATGTGATGCAAAGATGACCCCAAAGCGAGCCCGAGCTGTCAAAATTGGCGGGAAATCTCACCCCACCTGTCAAATTTATGATGACGTCATCAGCTCAGAGGGTCATGTGATGCAAAGATGACCCCAAAGCGAGCCCGAGCTGCCAAAATTGGCGGGAAATCTCACCCCACCTGTCAAATTTATGATGACGTCATCAGCTCAGAGGGTCACGAGACGCGAAGATGACCCCAAAGCGAGCCCGAGCTGTCAAAATTGGCAGAAAATCTCACCCCACTTGTAAAATTTATGATGACGTCATCAGTTCAGAGGGTCGTGTGACGCGAATATGACCCCAAAGCGAGCCCGAGCTGTCAAAGATGACCCCAAAGCGAGCCCGAGCTGTCAAAATTGGCGGGAAATCTCACCCCACCTGTCAAATTTATGATGACGTTATCAGCTCAGAGGGTCACGTGACTTGAAGATGACCCCAAAGCGAGCCCGAGCTGTCAAAGATGACCCCAAAGCGAGCCCGAGCTGCCAAAATTGGCGGGAAATCTCACCCCACCAGTCAAATTTATGATGACGTCATCAGCCTCAGAGTAATTTATACTATTATTTATACAGTAATACCCCGGACTTACGCGATAGGTGGGACCACGGGATAGCCGTGTAAGTCGAATTCGCGTAAGTCGGGGTTCAACTTTCCCTATAAATACATATTATAATGTTTGTGTAATCGGGACCAGCGTCTAAAATAAACAATAGATCAGAAGAAACATGTTTAATAATACGTTTAATTATAAATGATCTTAATATTATCACACCATAATTCTAACATGGTTTCCATCAAAGAGATAATACCGTGACGTCTGAATTAAAATAGAAAGATTTTCACTTATTATTTGGTTCGATCAAATATCTAATTCCTTTTTTTATTTTAGATTCAAAGTCCTCGGTTATAATGATAATATTTAGTTTTCACTCCTAAAGACAGTGTTTTTCGTTTCATGTTAGGTTAGGTTAGCAGTTAGCAGTTTAACTTGCAGAAAACCGAACACGCCGATGCGCGTGGTAATCAAAAATAAAAACCGCGTAGGTATCTCCGAATTCGCGTAAAACGGGTAAGTGTAAGTCGGGGTTTAATGTAATTCGGGATTACTGTATATTTAATGCTATAATGGTAGGGTTTTCACAATAGGTAAGACAAATTAAACAAAGTATTTGGTTAATAGTTTTATTATTTAGTATTTACTCCTACACTAGACAACCTCCGTAGCGTAGCGGTATTTAGCTCGATTTAAGTCTCGGAGGTCGTGGTCGATCCCGACACCGGACAAGAAACCTTTGTGTAAATTCTAAGATTTCTTTCCGGGTCTGGTTGGTTGAGGGACTACCCTCCGTACCTCGGAAAGTACGTTATGCCGTTGGTCCCGATTGTTATAACATAATCTATAACAATCGTTTATCAAGGAACGGGCAGCAGCGTTTCCTTGTGAGTACAACATAATACAAATTATAAATAATATATATAATTCTAAAGGCTATTATAGCATTAAGGACTATATTGAGGATAAAGACGTTTGGCTTCATAAACCTACTTGCGTAACACTTCCTAGAGACCCTGTACCCAAATAAAATAGTAGTACGCATAATAGTGTGATGTTCTGTGAACTATCTGTAATTGACCTACTTACATAATAATATATTATATTCATAGACCGCTAGTTCTGTCTCAAATTCATTTAGTATAAAAACACAATAAATAAATATTTCAAAGACAACCGTTTGGGCAAAAAATGTGGATGCCAATAAATAGTTAAAGTAACTGGACCAAAACCTACGTTCTGCCCATTTGAGTATGTTTCGCCGGACCGTCTCATGTGGGTCGTGTTAAACCCGGCAGTAGAATAACCCACTGAGTTTGTTTCGCCGGATCTTCTCAGTTGGGGCGTATTGGATCCGGTGGTAGCATTAAAGCGCGTCCATCGTTATATACTCATGGTCCACCTAAAAAATGACAATTGTTCTAACCTACTATAGACAGAACAAGCTATTTGACACAATATAGTTAAATAATAAACTAAGACGTTAAGACTAAAATATTATTAAAATAATAACTTAAATACTTGTTTAATTAGAAAATTTATAAAATATGATAATTAATAATAATATTATAAAATATGATATTATCAAAATAATACTTAATACTAAATTATTGTTTTGACTATTTGCAAGTGCCTGTAATAGATTTACGTAAATAAAATAGAATTAGAAGATTTTTATTTTATTTTATTTTATTCTGCGGTCACAAACCCGGCTGCCAAGCGTGGTGACTATGGCAAATACCCTCCCTCGGGAGGAGGCCCATGTTCAGCAGTGGACGGTATACGGGCTGATGATGATGATGAATACGTTTCAATATTTCGGTTCCAACATACACACAATATTTATTTCAAGATCGAAATATTCGCGAAACTATTGCTCGAACAATTCAACAAATATGATTGAACTAGCTGCGCCCCGCGGTTTTACCCGCGTCACTCTGCTCCAGTGGGTCGGAGCGTGATGTTTTGTAGCCTATATGTTAATCCAGCGTATATCCTATCCCGATGCAAAATTTCAGCCAATTCCGTTCAGCAGTTTTGGCGTGAAAGAGTAACAAACATCCATCCATCCATACTTACAAACTTTCGCGTTTATAATATTAGTAGGATTATCAGGAGATGTAATTAAAATGCCCAGTTGTAAGTAAGTACTCAAAGTAGGTAAGTAAGTATTAATCCTCTTTGAAGAAATGCCAATTGAGTAGGTAGGTACTGTAGTGAGGTTAAGGTTTTAATCCTCACTACATGACGTACAGGGCCCGAGTCTACTATCGTAATGGCGTGTCCAAGAACTGTCAATGACAGTTCAATGGTCGGTTTCTTTCCCATTTGGTAATCTACTAATCCAAATGATGTCATAATGGTGTCACTATGAGGCCACGATGACATTAGCGTAGTTGAATATAAGAACAAATGATACATTTATAAGTTTTGGAATCGCCTAAATAAACATTACAATCTCCCTAACCATCTCCCCTGCTACTTCTGTTGACGGCCTTTTTCTGCGGTAGCAACACCGACTGCCTTTCCAGCGCCGACACCATAGTGAGATTAGTAGATTACCGTTTTTGGCATAATTATATATTATCATGATGGCATTACGGTAGCACAATACTTTAAAAAATAGCAGACTCGGCCCCCTGGCCGTATTCGACTAACGAATAAAGAACTATTTTAATATTTAAATAAATAGAAATGAATCAAGACTTCAAGCTGGACGTGGTTCTAAGTCGAAGAATTAATGATAATTAATTTTATAAAATGTGAAGTAATATGTATATAAATGTTAAAGAGAGATTTGTGCTGTCGAGGAGTTGGGGCGTGAGCAGTGTATCATCTTGCGTTTTAAGAGAGTGCTACATGATAGTGATCGTACCCCTCACACACCCTCTTCGACGACTAGCAGCAGCCCTGCTGAGCTACACACCCTCAGGCGTTACAGTACTTTACTTTTTCTTGTGACGCTGTCAAACATTTGACATTTCTATTGTTGTTAGTAATAATTAAATATTTACTTAGGTAGGTACCTATTGTACTCCTCGGGGCCAGTGATCACGCACACAAGCCCCGTACGTGTAGTAGTGCAACCGATTCGCACGGTACCTAGTAACTATTTATTAATCTGTGGCACCGTTCTATGAAGCTGAATCTCTGTTCCTATCCCTACTCCGTGGTAATAGGGTTCCGTTTTTACCCTTTGAGAATAGAACCTTTTAATAAGTTTATACTCAAAATAGGATTCTGTCACTACTTTATTCGTATTATAAACTCAAAATATAGCTTCACTGCGTAGTATAAAACAAAGTCGTTTCCCGCTGTCTGTATACCTTTGTATGCTCAGATCTTCAAAACTACGCAAAGGATTTTAATGCGTTTTTTTATATACAGGGTTATTTGTAAAACACCGGTAACCTCTCAGGACTACGTTACTAACATCATAATCAACAACTTTTGTTCTATGACTTTTAAAAGTTCATCAGATTTACACACAAAAATAAAAATATTTAAATTCAACGCTCTTTAATGTTACGAAGTCTATGCGAAGTAAAAGAAAGCGATAGTACCGACAATAGCGAGGGGAGCGGGGAATACAGAGTTTAAATGTGTTAGATAGGACAACGAAATATTGAAGGTTTGTTTTTGGTAAATGTATTATGTTTTGTAAAAAGTCGTAGAACAAAAGTTGTTGTTTATGATGTTAGTAATATAGTCCTGAGAGGTTACCGGTGTTTTACAAATAACCCTGTATAAACTGATTCAAGAGGAATGTTTATATTTATATAATACTTTAGCATTGCACCCGTGTGAATTCGGGGCGGGTCGTTAGTAATATTATAAAATAAAGAAATCATAATGTCGTGCTGAAATTACCCATACTTTATTTCGATCACTCAAATACTTACAAATGTATGTACAACATAATAATTATATACTATGCTATAATAAATATATAAACTTAGATAAAATATATATCAATAATAATTTGAAGTGTAATCAATCATTCGAGAATATTTATGGATGGGCCCATTAGTGAATGCAAAGGGAATAATATTAAAATTGAATAGTCCCTTGAGCGATATCACAACGGAGTTATTATATTTTTTCTCTTTTTTACATCTTCATCGATGCACGATAAGAATTACAAAAGATTTTCTTAATATTGTTTGTGAAACCATAAACTTGATGTTATACGTTTTTTGTCTGTAGTATCCTACAATTTGGTGCTACCTTTTAATTACCTTGTTTGATTTAAAGAATCATAATAGTTTTTCTAATATAGTGATTCATAGACATTTTTTTGCTCCGTGGAGGAGCGATGACGGGTCTTCGGCTGGTGATTGTATTTTGCATGTTGCTACTATCTTTCCTGCATATTGTGCATAATTTTTGCGGGCGAGAGGGCGGTGCAACAATAACATTACAGCATATTTTTTAGGGGAATTAACACTAGACATTTTTGTAAAAGGCAAAAATATAATTTAGATTAATATGGATTTCGCCTGATTCTATTAATTATAGTGATTTTGACAAGTACAAGTGTAGGTAAACATCTAAGTGCTGAATAAATTCGCTATTTTACTATTGCAAATAATATTAAGAAAATCTTCTTCTAAATTTCATGCATTAAAAGGACTTTTATGTTTTAACTTATGCCATTCGGACTACAAAATGCGCCATCACTAAAATATTCTCTAAATCAATACTGCACTTTAGCTTATACGATTCATGGTGAGATAGGTTGAGGCTGACATGACTGGCATGGTTCTGGCTGACCGGGGTTTTCCGGTTCAGATTCAGGGTACGGAGATGAATAAGGTGGTTGAGGAAGAAGACCACCTCCAAAGTGGGGGTTTAAACCAGTTTGTCGACATACAGTGGCTGATCCTATAGTTCGGAAATATGAAGGAGGGTTTGGACGGAAGCAGATGGTAGGTGGTGCCGGGACCAGGATTCTGGGAGGGCGAACGATGAGAGGTTCGGGCACTGGTGGTTGCACTCTTGGTGGTTGAACCTGAAAAAAATAATTTAACTAATGGTCAGTGTTAAAAAAATGTGGAGTCAAATTAATGGGTAAATAAATTCAATCTCCGAGGTTGTGGTTTCCATCCCCACACCAAACAAGAAATCTTTGTGTATCTTCGTTCCAGGTCTGGTTGATAAAGGGACTACCTCCGTGCCTCGGCAAGCACGTTAAGCCGTTGGTCCCGAGTGTTATAACATCATCTATAATAATCGTATATCAAGGAACGGGCAGCAGTGTTTCCTTGTGTGTACATAATACTGTGGTCACCAATCCGCTTGCCAAGCGTGGTGCCTTTGGCAAATACCCTCCCTCGGGAGGAAGCCAATATTCAGCAGTCAGCAGACACATTTTTGACAGAAAAAAATATAGCTTCTCAAGTAACAATTAAAAAAAACGTTATTTTAGTAAAAAATATTATAGTCTAAAAAACACGCTTTTATAGAAAATTCAACTAAATTATTGCATTGTCATCGGTCTTTGACGGGTATGCAAAATTTGAATGAAATCTGGTCGTTTAAAGTGGGTCAAAATAGCGCCCGAAGGAGGCGGTTACAAACAAACATACATACAAGTGAAGCTAATATAAAGCGTGTAATAAAGAGCAAAAATTTGATTGTTTATTTGTTTGCATAGAATATGCTACGGAACTACTGGACCGATTTCAAAAATTCTTCCACCATTAAAAAGCTGCATTATCCAGGAGTAACATAGGCTATATATAATTATTAAGTTCCCACGGGAACGGGAAGTAAGTGGGTAAAACCGCGCGCGGGGAGCTAGTCTTTTTATAAAGGTTATAATTACCTTAATCGAAGGTGGTCTTGGAACAGGTACTGGCGGTGGTCTCACCACAATCTGCTCCGGCTGAGGAGGTTGAACTGGGGGTACCCTCACGTAGAACGGTGGGGGGGTGGACGGTTGTACCGGTGGGGGTCGCACGGTGATCGGTGCTGGGGTTGGTGGTTGTACCCTCGCTGGCTTCACCCATATCCTTGGAGGTTGTGGTAACCGTATTTGACCAGGTCGAACGATGATGGGCGGTGAATTTGGAAAAGAAACTTGTCCGGGTTTGATTACGATTGAACCTGAGGAAGAAATATCTTCTATGATTTTTTAAGTTTGACGTGTCTGTCTGTGGCATCGTAGCTCTCCAACTGATGAACCGATTTTGATATTGTTTTTTTTTTTGTTTGAAAGATGAATTAGTCGGGAGTTGTCTTAGCTATGTTTATTGAAAATCGATCCAAAATTGCCGCCGCCACAAAATGGCGGAATATATATTTTTTAAACAACTCCCTCAATATGGATATCAAATGAAAGGTGTTGAATAGTCGAATAATGCACCTACCCTCTACTGAAAGGGAATGAGGTGTATTTACTAACGAAATTAAATCTTAAAACTAGAAAAATATTTTTAAAAACATTTTAAAAATAAAAAAATTCATACAAACGTAGCAATATCAACCTAAAACCTTTAAGTTTTAGGTTGATATTGCTATGTTTGTATGATTTAGAGGAGTAACCCATCAAACATCAATTTTGTTTAAATGTGTAACACCATCAGCCCGTATAACGTCCACTGCTGAACATAGGCCTCCTCCTGAGGGAGGGTATTTACCATGGTCACCACGCAGTATTATATTGTACCGCACAAGGAAACGCTGCTATTATTATAGACGATGTTATAATAATCGGGACTGATGGCTTAACGTGCTTTCCGAGGCACGGAGGGTAGTCCCTCAATCAACAAGACCCGGAAAGATATCTTAGAATTTACATAAAATTTTAGTTTCAGTTCTAAGTATGACACCCCAAAATTTTTTTTTCTATTTTATTATTAAAACTCATTATTAAAACGCCACGCCACGCCACCTGTGCATCAGTACGCGCGTGGCGTCGTGTTGGGTGTTCATAGTGTGTTTCTGGTCTAAAGAAAACAATACATTTGATTCGACTCAACACGCGTGGCGTGTCGTCGGATGGCGTGGCGTTTTAATAATATGTATCCGCCTTAATCCGATTCACGGAATACATCTACTTACAAAGTTTCAACAGTATAGTTTTTATAGTTTCGGAAAAAAGTGGCTGTGACATACTGACGGATAGACAGACGGACATGACGACTCCATAAGGGTTCCGTTTTTTGCCATTTGGCTACAGAATCCAAAAACGGATCAACATCGTCATCATTATCATCAGCACGTATAACGTCCACTGCTGATCATGAGCGTTCCGAGGGAGAGCATTTACCATAAGCACCACGCTTGGCAGGCGGGTTGATGACCGCATTATTATGTTGTACCAAACAAGGAAACGCTGCTGCCCATTGATAATCGGGACACGCACACGCATGTTTACCGTTACGATTTTCACTCTGTCAGTAAAAAAAAAAGATAAAATAACTATGCCTATCTATGTCATATACATATCACGCCCTAATATTTTCAAGACGGTAAAAAAAGTCACCTAGTATATTAGTAGAGATAAGCCGTTGTCATTGCAACTAATCATTTTGTTAACATAACAAATTCTAATGTAAGTTATGCGATGGCCGACACAACTAGACTGCGGGACGTCGAGTCTTGGCTCGAAGCCATGCACGCTGCCTATCACAACGATGCATTTTAAGTCGGGAAACTTTAAAAGTTATTTCACAAAAACTTACTACGGACATTCAAAAACATACTGCGATGTTACTCCTTTTTTTTTCAGACGGACATATGTAGTTAGCCACGAGGCTTTTGCTACTTCACCGGGCATAAAGGCGAGCAGATCTCCAGCCTTAATAAATGGTTTCATCATTCATATTTTAAGCCATAGGACGTCCACTGCTTGACATAGGCCGCCCTCATAGATTTCTAGTTGCTAGGGTTGGGGCGGCCTGCATCCACCGTGATCCCGCGGCCTTTACCAGGTCATCCGTCCATCTAGTAGGTGGACGTCCTACGCTACGCTTGCCGATCCACGGTCTCCATTCGAGAACTTTTCGGCCCCAACGGCCATCTGTTCTCCGTGCTATATGACCTGCCCATTGCCACTTCAACGAACTAATCCGTTGGACTATGTCGGTAACCCGCGTTCTTCTTATAAATGGTTTAAAAGCTACAAACTAAGCAACCTGCGCAAGAGGGCGCCCCCTGTGGGGCTTGGACCTCGGCTCAGGGCGGTCGCTGGCGATGAGATTGAAGGATTATTTATGACTTTTTAGTATTTTAGGGGAGTTTTGTGCAACTGTCGCTCTACTTTACAGTTCGCGGGCCTGGAGGACTGCGGGTCTACGAGGGCATCGGATGGTTCTTTGCAGCGATGTTACTCCCCTCATTCTATTTAATATGTTCAATACTAGAACTGTTTGTGTCCGGCGTATAATGAATTGACAGTTCCCATTGATTTTCCAAAAATTTCTTGCATATAAACCTTGTTTCCGTAATCACTATCACTACATAGTATAAAACACAAATGCAAAACAAATGTGCGTTGACGCTCCCTCCGTTTTCAAAGTGCAAGAGGTTGCTGCTCTGATATTTCTGCTTGAGGATTTTAAATCAATATTTAACTATATTTGTGAAAACGTCTAGAGCGTGCATTAGCGCACATACTGTTATTTGAAATGTATATTAAATAAAATATTGTAAACAAAAGTTATTAAAACAAAAGGTACATAAACTGTGATACAAAAGATGACGAAAAAGAAAAAGCCCGGAGTTTCTTTCTTCCTTTCTTCTCCGAGTCGTCCACCTAGGTAGCTAGTGAAAGGTTGCAGGTTAGCTAGGGTAGGATTCTTGCCGGCGAGGACCGCGTTGCACCCCTACCCCTGCCCTGTGATCCAGCGCCTGTAGGCCGATCACTTCCTCGTATTAATATGTTCATAAATCTGACTTAAGTATCAGTGGTACCACTGAGTCGTGGTCCTAACCCCTTAAGGGTGCCCCCAGGTGTGTGCCACTTAATTGTATGTTTTTTTTTTCCAAATTTTTCTATATTGATCCATTAAAGTCTAAAAGAGGAAGCTTTATATGTATGATACATCAGCATTGCACCCGTGCGGAGCCGGGGCGGGTCGCTAGTTATGAATATAATGAAAATTATAAAAATGGGCCCCTATTAGGTACTAAGGCTTCGCTCTCTGTCTGTCTGTTAGGCTGTCCCCCTTAGAGACGTGTTACAAAGAGATTAATAAATTTCGATGACCGACTGTGGTTCCACCGTCGCTTAATTGGTTAAGGCATTAGGATTTAAACCTAAGATGCAGGTTCCAGTCCTGCCGGTGGTCGAATTTTATTTATCTCAATTTTGAAATATAATAGAATGCTAGATTATTTATGAGCGTTGTAGAATATTAAGGAAGAGGTTCCTACAAAAACATCATCATCATCATCATCATCAGCCCGTATAACGTCCACTGCTGAATATGGGCCTTCTCCCGAGGGAAGGTATTTGCCATATGCCACGCTTGGCAGGCGGATTGGTGACCGCAGTATTATGTTGTACCACACAAGGAAACGCTGCTGCCCGTTCCATGATATAAACGATAATTATAGATGATGTTATAACAATCGGGACCAACAGCTTAACGAGCTTCCCGAGGTACGGAAGGTAGTCCCTCAACCACACAGACCCCGAAAGAAATCTTAGAATTTACACAAAGATTTACTGCCCGGCGTGGGGATCGAACCCACGACCTCCGACATTTAAAGCGAGCAAAATACCGCTAAAAAATTAAAATAAAATAAAAATCATTTTTATTTACGTAAACCTATCACAGGCACTTTCAAATAGTCAAAATAATAATTTTGTATTCAGTATTATTACCTATAATTATCATATTAAAAAAAAATCTAATTAAACAAGTATTTAAGTTATTATTTTAATAATATTTTAGTCTTAACGTCTTAGTTTATTATGTAACTATATTGTGTTAAATAGCTTGTTCTGTCTATAGTAGGTTAGAACAATTTTCATTATTTAAGTGGACTATGAGTATATGTTTAGCTATTAAATTGTTACCTTCAGGTGCTTGTCCATATTTGTAAACGACGGGCGTCTGTCCATTGCTAGGCCCTATCTGCATTATTTCATTGGGGGCGCTGGGTTCTGATGTCTGAGGTGATGAGCAAGGACAGGGACTGAGTAACTGGGGCGCCGGCTCAGGTGATGGTAGCGGCTGTCCCAATGCACTGCCTAGGATGAGAACTGAAAACAAAAATGTAATAAAGATCAATCAATTCAAACAGCCCGTTTAGGTTAGTTAGCTTACCCTTTTTTGTTTGGTCCGGGGCTTATGCATTTACGCATTCCCACCGCCGCGCCGATGCAGCGTATTTGCGCGCTGGCGGTGTTATATGTGGGACTCGCCCTCTCCGTAGCGTGGTATGCGACACTCATACCACGAGGAGAGGACCCTACACCACTAAAACCCCCCGGACACTACCGGGGCCGGGTACGCATAAGCAATCTATCCCTAACCACTGCCCTGTGATTGAGTGCCTGTAGGCGGTGCCAGTGATCATGTCCTCTTTATGTATCTACCTTTTAACTTCAGTGGCACCCTGGGCCGTGGTCCTAAGCCCCATAAGGGTGCCCTCAGGTGTGTGTCACTTAGATATAGTGTGACCACTTGGATTTTTATGCGGTTTTAATTTCTTCTTCTTATAATAATAATAATAATAATTGGATAACTGAAATAAATGTCATAGGACAGACGGACAGAGTATGTAGTATGTAAATAAGTAAGATTTACTGTTGCCTCATCATCATCATCATCATCAACAGCCCGTATACGTCCATTGCTGAACATGGGCCTCCTCTTAACAGACCTTGGCAAGCCAGGATCGTTGAGGGATATTGCCATAATCACCACGCTTGGCAGACGGATTGGTGATTGCAGTAAGGTGTAAACCTTGAGCTAACAGATGCTGCTTCCCATCCATCAGCCATATGTCCCTTAGTCGCCTTTTACGACACCCATGGGAAGACATGGGGTGGTCTATTCTAAGCCGGAAACCACACGGCAAGCCACACGCCAATATAGATATTGATAATAAAATAGAATAAAAATAGGTTATTGCCATGAATAAGGTGACATGTCCAGCGACAGTTGTAAAAAACTGCCCCCAAAATCTAGTGAACGCCCTGACCCGAGGTCCTAGTCTCACAGGGGACGCCATCTTGCGCAGGATGCTTAGTTTGTAGGTTTTAAACCATTTATTAAGGCTGGAGCTCTGCTCGCCTTTATTCTCGGTGAAGTAGCAAAAGCCTCGAGGTTAAAAACGTAAGTCCATTCGAAAAAAAAACCCGCACGATTTTTTTTTTTTTCACCCACTCTACTTTCTTCCCGTTAGAACTTCATAATTAAATATAGCATTAAGCAAACAAACTCTTTAGCTATATATATTAGTACTAGTATTTCCTGAGATTAGTGCGTTCAAACCAACAAACTCTTCAACTTTAGCGTGCCCGCCCACGTCATACTTTTTATAGGGCCGATAACCAGGCAGATTTTTCCTCCTGGCAAGTGCAAGCGGCCGACTGTCGGTGAGCAATGTGCGTTTCCGGACCTTCCATTTACTCCGACAATCGGATCGGTCGGGTCGGCACCGATTTAATTTCTGACCTACTTTTAGTAGGACGTGTGCGTTATACTATTGCAATCAGTACGTTCTATTTTCTCCAAAAACAAAAAGTCGGTCACCGATTGTCGGACGCAGGCGGGCACCCTTATTTTAATATTAGAATAGATTATACAGGGTTATTTGTAAAACACCGGTAACCTCTCAGGACTACGTTACTAACATCATAATCAACAACTTTTGTTCTATGACTTAAAAATTCATCATATTTTAATTCATCAGATTTACACACAAAAATAAAAATATTTAAATTCAGCGCTCTAAATGTTACGAAGTCTATGCGAAGCAAAAGAAAGCGATAGTACCGACAATAGCGAGGGGAGCGGGGAATACAGAGATGAAATGTGTTAGATAGGACAACGAAATATTGAAGGTTTGTTTTTGGTAAATGTATTATGTTTTGTAAAAAGTCGTAGAACAAAAGTTGTTGTTTATGATGTTAGTAATATAGTCCTGAGGGGTTACCGGTGTTTTACAAATAACCCTGTAAAGATAACGTTAGTGAAGAAATTTTCGTAAAAAATTAAAAAGTTTTTACCAGATAGCCAAATCACTGCACATTTTGCCATATCTGATCGACTGATACTTACATTCGAGAAAATTATCTTTAAATACTAAAATTATATTTATAATTGCAACAATTCAAGCATTCTACTATATTATTATTCAAGTGTCAGTGTATATTCAGTTCTATCTCTATTCAAATAAGGTTCATATTCAATGTAGTATCACTAATAAATAATACTATATTTAATTTTAAACTGTTGTGTATTCATTCGAGTTATAGAGAAAATTCAATTATATCACTAACATAATAAGGTTCATTTTCGATGTACATACTTATTGTTAAATATTTTAAAATTAGGTATATTTTCAAATGGTTTGTTAGTTATTCAACAAATATTATGAATTAATTTGTTTTGGATAATTATTTGAGAATGGATGACTTGATTTTTGTTACGTTTATAAATTTTAGATAAAGTTAGTGTTAGGTATTGATTTTTATTATGTAAATTAAGAATAGATGTTAATATACAATTCATCTTTTTTTTTTAAAAGGATTCCTCTTATTTTCTTGCCAGTTCTTCTCAGAGTTGCCACGTCTTGAACTGGTGGTAGGAAAAGAAATGGACGCATCATAAGAACATGATTTAATTTTTTGAATTGTGTCTATATGAATAAAGAAATTTTTGACTTTGACTTTGACTCATGTATAATATGTTCAATTTAAACATGATCGACACGAAACGTCAAACCTGTCAAACATTTTACGCGCGCTTTTTTTGAAAATTTAAAATATTCGCATTCGCATTCGTGAATGTTAAAGATAAATATTCGCATTCGCGAATGTGAAATATCCAGCATTCTTTACATCACTAATATGTATGTATTAAAATGAAAATAAATCGCCTTCCTTTGACATCTTTCTTTATCATTTCATTGTAACGTATTTTAGCATTAAATTTATTAAAATCTATACATACATATTATTATAATAAAACTGTAGAGGTTAAATGTCTGTACATAGAAAAAAAACACAAAAAACCGAGTCAGAGGGACGTTAGAAGTAAAATAGAACACATGCAGTTATTTTTTTTTGTTTCTCTGTCTAATCTCCGAAACTGTTGCACCTATTTCAATTAAATTTTGCATGGTACCTTACATTCCAGTTATTGTGGTCACCAAACCTGCCACGCGTGGTCACTATGAAAAATTGTCATAGTAGTCATATTGGTGATTGGTATTTATATTAAAGCGGAAAGATTCAATGTGTTTGCATTGAATAATCTCCACTAGTGGGCCGGATTGCTCATGCGTACCCGGCCCCCGCCAACGGCGGATCGAAGGAGTGTCCGGGAAGTTTTAGTGGTGTAGTGTCGTATCCTCGTGGTATGAGTTGGCATACCACGCTATGGAGAGGGCGAGTCCCACATATCCCACCGCCAGCGCCAACTTTGATCGATGTTTTAATAGTTAGTTGTATGAAAGGTAAATTGCGGACTCGATTTATGACGTATTAAAAAAAAACTACTTACTAGATATCGTTCAAACATCTCGTACATCATATATTTTTTTAGTTTTATCATTCTCTTATTTCAGAAGTTACAGGGGGGACACTTCTAAAGTGGTAAAATGTGAGTCCCCCACTCACATTTTACCACTTTGGAAGTGTCTCTCGCGCAAACTATTCAGTTTAGAAAAAAATGATATTAGAAACCAGAAAATCATTTTTGAAGACCTATCCATAGACTATAGGTATGGGTTTGATGAAAAAAAAAAACAGTTTGAGTTCTTTGGGATTGGGAACCCCCATAATTTTTAATTTATTTTTTCTATTTTTGTGTGAAAATCTTAATGCGGTTCACAGAATACATTTACTTACCAAGTTTCAACAGTGTAGTTCTAATCGTTTCGGAAAATAGTGGCTGTGATATACGGACAGACAGACACACAGACATGACGAATCCATAAGGGTTCCGTTTTTTACCATTTGGTAACGGTACCCTAAAAAAAGCTCCAAAACAAGTGGACAGATTTGAAAAATTCTTTCACCGTTGGAAAGCTACACTATCCCCGGATGACATAGGCTATATTTAATTACGTAGTTCCCACGGGAACTGGAGTTATGTGGGTATAACCGCGCGCGTGAACCTAGTTTTACATTATTATGTAAGTAAATTCGCATTCTTTTCGCAAACAAACGATTCGTTAGACGTACGTCGATGTCAGACATTGGGTTTGCAGACATGTTTGTGTCTAAGTGTGTGGAAGTTATGCTTCAAGTAAACAACACGACAATTCTTCATTCTTTGTGAATTTTCTTTGGGCATTCGTTTTTAGGGTTCTCTCTGTCTGTCACCAGACTGTATCTCAAAAACCGCGTTAGCTAGACAGGTGAAATTTTCACAGATGGTGTAAAAACAAAATAAAATAAATACTTAAAGGGGGCTTTCATACAATAACCGTGATATTTTTGCTGCTTTAAAAGTACCGGCCAAGTGCGAGTCGGACTAACGCACGAATGGTTCCGTACCACTTTCTAGTGCCTACCTGTTGCCGTTATTCATATCGAGCAAAAAGATAAAAAAAAGTTTATTGTACGGGAGCCCCCCTTAAAAAATTTTTTTTATTTTTAGCTAGACAGGTGAAATTTTCACAGATGGTGTATTTCTATTGCCGCTATAACAGAAAATACTAAAAATAAAATGAAACAAATTTTGAAGGGTAGCTCCCGTACAACAACCTTTTTTTTGTTGGTCTTTTTTCCTCGATGTCAATAAACTCAATTGAAAATGCTACGGAGCCCTTCGTGGGCGAGCCCGACTCGCACTTGGCCGGTTTTTATCTTTATAGAAGCCTAGCTGCGCCCTGCGGTTTTACCCGCTCTACTCTGTTCCAGTGGGTTGGATCGTGATATTTTGTAGCCTATATGTTAATCCAGCATATAACCTATCCCATGTGCAAAATTTCAGCCAATTCCGTCTAGTAGTTTTAGCGTGAAAGAGTAACAAACATCCATCCATCTTATATATACTTACAAACTTTCGCGTTTATAATATTAGTAGGACTAGTTTCTGGCCTCTCGTTAAACTACTGATGAGTACGAATCTATACTTCTATATCTATAACTAAAGTAAAATGTTATAAAGAAAAAGATTTGATAATTTGTTTAGTAAAATTAAATAAATAATAACAAGACAACCGTTTGGGCAATAAATGTGTACCTATTAGACATGCGAAATGTAGCTCACTGAAAAGAAAAGAGAGATATAGCTCTTTTGATCAAAAGAACTATATCACTCTTTTAGCTCTTTAGCTCACCGAATAACTCTTTTAACTCTTTAGCTCAATTGAGTTACTTGCGAGCTACAGATCAAATTGAGCCGCACAAGACAACTAGCTCATTTAGGTCTTTAGCTCACCGAATAACTCTTTTAACTCTTTATCTCAATTGAGTTATTGGCGAAATATATGTAGTTCTTTAGTTCATTTAACTTATTTGCGAGCTATAGATAAAATTAGATTCATTTGGTTGTTTTGTTTTTATTACAAAATGAAAGCCAATGATTTTCCTTCATACTTGAACAGGCGTAAGGCCAAGCGTGTTGACTATGGAAAATACCTTCCCTCGGGAGGAGGCCCATGTTCAGCAGTGGACGTTATACGGGCTGATGATGATGATGATAAGAAACCAAAACTAAACTGCGCTTAGCAATATGCGACACGAATGACGCGATAATCCGCCGAAACTATTTAAGTAAATTTAAGAAAACAACGATGTTTGTTTTGTTTACAAAATCACAAACTTATTCCTTAAGGATTTTCATACGTATGTAAAAGTGCTAAAGTATTTTTACTTTTAAAACAACGACGATAAGAGTTATTTTACTATGACGTATTGAGCCGAAGAGTCGGTCAGTGAGCGACATGCGAAATAGTTCATCTGTTCGTCGGGGAAGATCGGGCATTGTCGGGCCGCTGTCGGCGTTTCGTCGGTATCACTCGTTACTAGAGCCGAGTCAGTGAGCCGTTGAGCTAAATGAACTAGTGAGCTATTCTGTGAACGCCTGAGCTACTGGGAGCTCGATTGTGATTGAAGAGCTAGTTCAAATGTATCTCTCATTCGCGAGCTACCCATGTCTAGTACCTATGCCTATAATAAATAAAAATAATTGGACCTAAACCCCGCGTACCATGTGGTCCGTGTTGAAACCGGTAGTAAAGTAAAATCAAATCAAATCAAATCATTTATTTTTGCAGAAAACACTGTTACAACGGTGTTATGAAATGTATGTATATGTATCAAGTGATTCTACCGTAAAGCATGCAAAATGAGACGTGAGATACTTAAAACTATTGATTCACATTGCAATGGGAATATAAAAAATAAAAATATTTTATGATATAACTGCAATGTTATTCTTATTGACATGTAACCCACTGAGATTGTTTCGCCGGATCTTCTCAGTTGGGGCGCATTGGATCCGGCGTCGTTATATGCTCATGGTCCACCCAAATAATGACAATTGTTTTGGCATAATATAGACAGAACAAGCATTTTGCGTCGCTAAGAATTGAAGACTCCGAAACTACTCGACCGATTTGAAAAAATCTTGCGCAGTTGGGAAGCTACAATATCCCCAGATGACATAGGCTTTTTGTAATTATGAAGATCCCACGGGAACGGGAGTTATGCGGGTGAAACCGCGCGAGGGAAGCTTGTCTATACTAATAAAAAAAGTGGAAAAAAATTGTATTTTTATATTTGTGTATGTTTTCTTCGTATAAACTCAAAAACTACTAAACCGATTTCAATAATTCTTTCACCATAATAATGCTACATTATCCCTGAATAACATAGGCTATAATATTTACTAGAAACAATTAGGAATCCCTACTAAAACTTATATAATGTAAGCCAAGGTATGAAAAAAATGCCATAAAATGTTTTCATCGCATGCGCGGCGGAAACTATGGATGATAGAGCAAAGAAATGTTTACAATATTAAAGAATATATCAATATCTACAAAAAACTTACGGGTGCCATCTGTCTAACTATAGTCGTTATCTTTTAAAAATGTATGGAAAAGTTTACCTTATACTTAATTTTAAAATTGATATCAATAAAATTCGACCACCGGCAGGACTCGAACCTGCATCTTAGGTAAAGCCCCCAATGCCTTAACACTAGTCCAATTAAATTATTTTTATGATACAGTCCTAGATAGGCTTAATCCAATAGGTTGTACATACGATTGGATGGCGCAGAAAAACATTAACCATTTACAACAACATACCAGACCGTATAAATGAAAGAAAACACAATTTTATTACATACATATATTATAAATAAAATATACATAATATATAAATACAAAAACATACATTTGCAAGATTCACACAATCAGAATACGTATGGGTAATGAATAATTACTAAATTTCATTTAATCCGAAACATGCCAAGTCGTCAGAATATCATCATCATAATCACCATCGCCCCCTCAACGTCAACTACTGAACATGGGCCTCCTCCCAAGGGTATTTACCATAGTCGTGGTGACAGGCGGGTTGGTGACCGCAGTATTATGTTGTACCACACAAGGAAACGCTGCTGTCCGTTCCTTGATAAACGACTATTATAGATGACGTTATAACAATCGGGACCAACGGCTTAACGTGCTTTCCGAGGCACGGGGGTAGTCCCTCAACCAACCAGACCCGGAAAGAAATCTCAGAATATACACAAAGATTTCCTGTCGGCGTGGGGATCGAACCTACGACCTCCGAGATTTAAAGCGAGCCAAATACCGCGTAGCTACGGAGGTTGTCAGAAAATCGGTCGAACGTAAATACGCAGTACGCCATGAGGCTTTAATTACCTCACTGAGCATAAAGGTTGGCACCAGCAATAATAAATGGTTTAAAATCTACAAAACTAAGCAATCTGCGCAAGAGGCTGTCCCCTGTAAACCTCTCTGTGGAATTTTACTGAGGGCAGTCGCGGGTGTTGGAGTCTGATGAATGTAAATGTGTAGTTAGCCACGAGGCTTTAACTACTTCCCCTGACCAGCTTTATTAAATGGTTTAAATTCTACAAATTAAGCAACTTTGCTCAAAAGTCGTCCCCTGTGTGTTTGGACTTGGACTTAGGGCAGTCGCGGGTGTTGGTTTTACTTTTAGATGTTTAGAGGAGTTTTGTGCAACTGTCGTAAGAAATTTCAACTGAATGGAGATCTATTAGGTTATGCCCGGTGAAGTAGCAAAAGCCTAATAACTACGTAAGTCCTTCCGAAAAAAAGTAGATCTATAAGGACCTTATTTTCAACAATGTTTAATGTGTTACACTATCACACGTTTGATCGTCAATCATTGCCATCGATCAATATCGAAGCTTTCAATAATGATTTTATCCTTTTTTGTATAATAACTTTCGTGAGTACCTATTGATCATATTTACACCGAGGCGAGGCGTGAACAGCTCGGTCCTTGAAGAAGATTCTCGGTTGAGCCGAAACCGTGGTCGAGAAATCGCCTAAAGAATTACACGTGAGTCAGACCACGCTTTTATAAACAGGGTTAATTTTAAATCAACAAAAACCTTTCACCCCCTGAACGGTTGTTGATGTTTTACAAGTAACCGTGTTTAAAAATGATGGTACTTTTCAATAAAATATCGATTGACCAATCGATGGCATCGAACGACTTTAATCGATTAACTGTATTATGCGGTTATATTCGATTGACGTCGACTAGTGCATTTTACGATGGACAATTTTTTTTAAATCAAGCTTACTAGCTTATGTTTTCAGTCTGCTAAGCTATAAATGCTTGTGTTACGAGTGGGTTCACGTCGGTAGTGCAATGGATGGGGATCGAACCACAAGATCACAAGTCCGACGCGCTAGCCATTGGGCTACCGCCGCTTCGATTGATCGATCGGTATACAAGGAGCTATAGATCAATTGATTATTTTTACTATCGTTAAATGCCTTCTATTGATTGGACTTGTAATACCTTTAGAAGACCCTTTAATATCTAATTTAAAAATATATGTATTTCAAATATTAACAAAACACAAGAATTATAACGCCTTTCTTTTTGGTACAGTTAATAATACTTTGGGGCAAGGTTGTAATAAATTGTGGGGTAAAACGGAAATTAATTGGAAATTAAATCGAATGATGACATTTACCTTTATACTTAATTTTTTTTAAGTGTAAAAATTGAATAGAAAATCCCCATGAATATGAAAAATATAAAAGAAAAGGATCTGCCAAAGTAGAGCTTTATTTAGCATGGGGTCTGTTGCCAAGCCGAGGGGCAAGGGGATGGTGGGTCACAAGGCGAGGGGCATAGTTGCGGGAAAGGTGAAGGGCAAAGCATTGACCATGGAGAGGGGTCATTAGGGGAACAAGGTGAGGGGCAAGGAAGAGGCCAAGGTGAGAGTTCGTTCGGGGAGCAAGGTTAAGGACTAGGTAGCGGCCAAGTTGAAAAGTCATTAGTGGGGTAAGGTAGAGGCCAAGGGGAGATGTCATTAGGAGGGTAAGGTGAGGGGCTGGGTGAAAGGCAAGAATTGGGCCAAGGGGAGATATCATTAGGATGGCAAGGTGAGGGGTCTGGTGAAGGACAAGGCACGGACCATGGCGAGGGGTCATTTGTAGGGTAAGGTGACGGGCTAGGAAGTGGCCAAGGTGAAATGTCATTATTGGGGCAAGGTGAGGGGTAAGGTGAGAGGTCTTTAGAAAAGTAAGATGATAGGCCAGATAACCCAATGCCTTGCCGCAACGACGATGTTGGAACATATATAGTAGGTAATTGAAGATTTTGCAGCCTGGGGGGTCTTATAACGATTTGAGAAGGAGTGATAGGGCTTGGGCTAGGCTGAGTCACGGTAATTGGTTGCGGTTGTATTGGGGGAGGCCTTGGGGGTTTCACCACTATGGCTGGAGGCTGAATAGGGGATAAGGAACTCGGTCTTGCCAACACTGGTGGTGGAGTTATGGGTGCCGGTTTTGGCGGTCTAATAACGATAGGAGGCGGGCTAACGGGGGACAAGCTTGGTGGCTGCACCATGATCGGTGGTGGTGTTATTGGGCTTGATTGCTGGGGTCGTACTAAAATTGGGGGTGGCTGGATGATGGCGTCAGGGGATCGTTGGATGTAAAATGTGCCACCGGGAACGTTGACTTCTTGGAAACCGATTGAGCGTAGTTTCTCTTGCATGTTATTCTTCTGGAGGATAACTTTGATGAGTCCATCACCAGCTGGTGCTGTAAAAAAAGAATAAATGCTCTATCAACTAGATGTAAAGTAGAGCGGCAGTTGCACAAAAATTACAACACAGAACTTTTAACAAAAACCCTTTTAACAAGAACCTTTAACAAGTAAGATCTAAGATCGCAACAAAAATACAATACAAAATGTTCTATTTTGTATTGTATTTTTGTTGCGATCTTAAACGATTCTTAAACGCTGCTGCCCGTTCCCTGGTATACAATTGTTATAGATGATGTTATAACAATCGGGGCCAACGGCTTAACGTGCTTCCCGAGGTACGGAGGGTATCCCTTACCGGTCCTCACCAGACCCGGAAAGAAATCGTAGAATTTACACAAAGATATATTGGCCGGAGTGGAAATCGAACCCACTACCTCCGAGATTTAAAGCGAGCCAAATACCGCTACGCTACGGAGGTTGTCAAAGATTACTTACTTGGCTGTGGTCCATAAGGGTCGTAGGGGCACGCCGGTATTGAAGAAGGGTCAGACGGCTGTGGAGTAGTTAAACCCCATGGCTGGGAATACGGTGATGGTTCTTGCTCAGGATATGTCGGGGTTAATGGCTGGGGACTTGGTTGGGGTCCTTGCTCGGGGCTCGGCGGGTTAAATGGCTGGGGTGTCCCCGGGGTGAATGGAGAGGCGAACGGCGTTTGCCATACGTTATTCAGCGGTTGACCACCTGCTGCCGCTATGAATGCTGTTGGAAAAAATAATATTTTTTTTTATAAATATCATGATGAAATTATTATCTTTGTTCCTCTATACCAATATACTGAGTGACTTTTTTACTGTCTTGAAAATAATAGGGTGATATGTTACGTGATATGTTACGTGATATGTTACGTGATATGTTACGTGATATGTTACGTGATATGTTACGTGATATGTTACGTGATATGTAATGTATGTATGAAATAGATGTCCTTAGACATCTATTTCATACTTATTTCATTTTTTTTACTGACAGTAGGTAGTTACGCTATTTCGCTCACTATTATAGGCACCTATTTTATTATTCTGCACGCGCTATAACCGAAATACTGTCTAGTTACCACTTACACCCTACGGTGTATTTCTTTTAAGTAATTTAAGAGATTTTCGAAACTCTAATAACTGCAATACTGTCTAATTACCACTTACACAACACACCATATTATTATCAAGACGGTAAAAACGTCACGCAGTATAATATTTCTACATTCGTAACACGCATACGTAGGGCGCGTAGCAGCTACGTCGTAGCAACTCCCACGTAGCGTATAAACATTTTATATTATATTGTTTCACAAAGTTTAGTAAAATGTTGAATTCAAATTCAAAATTCATTTATTCCGTAAAAATGGTTACATTTGTTTGGAATCGTCATATTATTTCCCTACCGTGCAGTGTGTGACGTGGCTACTACGGTGAAACACTGCAGAAAAACTCAGTAGAACCCTCTTTTAAAAAATAATATTATATCACAATATTTTATTAACCTAATTACAAAATACTTTATTTTTCATTGAGATTGGAGCGATTTAATCACAAGCATTTTTGTCACAAAGATAATCAGAAATTTTATAATAAGCCCTGCTGCACAATTTGGCTTTAATAGTCATTTTAAACTTATTTATAGACAATTCTCTTATACTATTGGGAAGTTTGTTGTAGAACCGTATACATTGCCCCATAAAAGAGTTACTTATTTTGCGGAGACGACTAGCATGAACCACAAGATTATGCTTATACCTAGTATTTATACTATGTGTGTTGCGTGTTTTTTTTTTACAAAATGAGTCAATATTTTTATGTACATCTAACACATTCTCATAAATATATTGTGTGTATGATTTTACAAACGGGACACCAGTGTGTAAAGGTACATCGAATGTTTTTATAGACCTATATTTTTGTTTGGCGATGTTGAATAAATTTGGTTTACGTACGACAGAGGAGTTTTGTTTTTGCGGGCGTATTTTTTTAGCCAATGTCAATAGATAGAAGGGAGGTAGTTTGGTTGTCTATGTGAAAAACCCGCCAAGCGTGGTTACTATGGAAAAACCCACCCTTTAGAGAAGGCCCATGCTTAGCAGTGGACGTTATACGGGCTGATGATGATGAAGTAGCCCAATGGCTAGGGTATTGGACTTGTGGACATTTTAGCTTAGCATGAGGGGTTAAGGAGCAACATTCGCACTCAGATTACACAAAGATTTCTTGTCTGGCGTGGGGATCGAACCCACGACTTACGGGATTTAAAGCGAGCCAAAATCGCTACGCTACGGAGGTTGTCAAAGATTACTTACTTGGCATTGGTCCATAAGGATCGTAGGGGCTCGCCGGTTTTGAAGAAGGGTCAGACGGCTGTGGAATAGTTAAACCCCATGGCTGGGAATACGGTGATGGTTCTTGCTCAGGATATGTCGGGGTCAATGGCTGGGGACTTGGTTGGGGTCCTAGCTCTGTGATCAGCGGGTTAAATGGCTGAGGTGTATCCAGCGACATGAATGGCGAGTCACACGACTGGGGTCCTGGCTCGGGGCTCGGCGGGTTAAATGGCTGAGGTGTCCCCGGGGTGAATGGAGAGGGGAACGGCGTTTGCCATACGTTGATCAGCGGTTGACCACCTGCTGTCGCTATGAATGCTGTTGGAAAAAAACAATAATAATTCTTTTTATTAAAATCATGAAATAATGAATTTTATTCAGCACTTAGGTATTTACATACACTTGTACTTGTCAGAATTACAATGTCAGAAGATAAAATAATAAATAATTATAACTAACAAATAATTCTTACTCTATAAGATATCCGATTAAGTAATTAACAGTAGTAGCAAATCATACAAATCTACAGACTGCAAAGTCCGTCCGTCTGTCCTGTGATATTTATTGCAATTAACCAATTATTATTATTATTATAAGAAGAAATTAAAACCGCATCCAAATTGCAAGTGGTCACATTATATCTAAGTGGCACACACCTGAGAGCACCCTTATGGGGTTTAGGACCACGACCCAGGGTGCCACTGAAGTATAAAGGTAGATATATAAAGAGGATGTGATCACCAGCACCGACTACAGGCGCTCAATCACAGGGCAGGGGTAATAATAATAATGAAATAATGAATAATAATGAAATAATGAATTTATTTAGCACTTAGGTATTTACATACACTTGTACTTGTCAAAATCACAATAACAAAGAAATATAATTAATAGGTTATTATTCTTATTCTATGAATAGAACTACTTAGGTAACTATAACTAACAAATGCAACCTGTGAGTGCTGCTAATTGTAGGACATTACAGACAATTTACTCCGTCTGTCCGTGTGTCATTAATTCCTCTACTCATAATTAGTTAATATTTACATAAAAAAAATTTGAAAGCATACAATTAAGTGACACACACTTGGGGGCACCCTTATGGGGTTAGGACCACAACCCAGAGGTGCCACTGATATTAAAGTCAGATTTGTGGATATAAGAGGAAGTGATCGCTGGCACGGCCTACAGGCGCTGGATCACAGGGCAGGGGTAGGGGTACAACGCGGTCCTCGCCGGCGAGAATCCTACCCTAGCTAACCTACAACCTTTCACTAGCTACCTAGGTGGACGACCCGGAGAAGAAAGGGAGAAAGAAACTCCGGGATTTTTTTTTTTGTAGGGGCGCAACGCGGTCCTCGCCGGCGAGAATCCTACCCTAGCTAACCTGCAACCTTTCACTAGCTACCTAAGTGGACGACCCGGAGAAGAAAGGAAGAAAGAAACTCCGGGGTTGTTCTTTTTCGTCATCTTTTGTTGTGTTTTAGTCTCTTCTTTTTTTAAAAAAAGCTTGTTAACAAAATCTCATTGATTACATTGTAATTATACCATGTGCGCTGATGTACGCCCTGAAACATTTCCATTAGTGTAGGCGGAGTATTTACTGGATTTCCTCAAGCAAAAGCAAAACAGCCTCTTGCACATGAAAACGGAGGAAACATCCACGCACAACGATGATCGATCGATCGAAAGCACGATGATCAAATTAATATCTTTGTTAATCTATAGCAATATGCTGGGTGACTTTTTTAACGTCTTGAAAATAATAGGCCGTGATATGTATATGAACTAGAGGTGTAAGGCATACTTATTTAAATATTTTTTTTGTTTACTGACCTAGACTGACATAAGGTAGTTACGCTATTTCGCTCACTCTTTTTATTCATGGCATTGTGTGATTGCGGCCTAGGTATTATAGGCACCTATTTTACTCTATGCACGCGCTATGTGGGGTGTATTTCTTTTATAATATATTATATATTTTATATGTCATATAAATTATCAGGTTTCCCAATTCACAATAACCCGAATCAGCTGTATAATTTTTTTTAATATGGTTGTTGCTGAATACAATACTATTTATTTACATCCAAAACTAAGTTTAACGACTTACCTTATTATGTAGGAAATAATCATGAGATAGTATAGTTTGCTGACCATACCTCCATATCATTTAAAATAAGTAGGCAGCTACGCAGCTACGATAATGTTAATAACTGTGCGGACATTGACACTATTTTTGTACTACTGAAACGAGCTGTAAGGTCCATATATAAAACTTGGTCCGCGAGTTTCCCTACGGGAAAAATTCAAAGAGACTAATATTCTTACAGTCGCATCACAATATGTCTATGAAAACCTTTTATATGTTCGTATGAATATTGATATTTTAAAGAAAAAAAGCGACACTCATAATGTTAATCCTAGATCTAAGCATAATCTCGTTTAACATGCTACATGTCTCCAAAAATTATTAATTCTTTTATGGGGCAATGTATACGCTTCTACAACAAACTTCCTAATAATGAAAGAGATCTTTCTACAAACAAGTTTAAACGATATGTCAAGGATAAATTATGTAAAAAGGCTTATTATAAAATTTCTGATTATGTTAATGACAAAACTGCTTGGGAGTGAGTTGCTCTGAAACAATACTGCTTTATTAATAATTGTTAAATAAAATTTATTAAAAAAAAAGGATTTCTCTGAGTTTCTTGCCGGTTCTTCTCAGAGTTGCCACGTCCAGAACTGGTGGCAGTTAAAGAAAGGGACGCATCATAAGAATATGATTTAAAATATTTTAAATGTGTCTATATGAATGAAGAATTTTTTACGTTGACTTTTGACTTTAAGTAATTTATAAGATTTTCGTAACTCTAAATACCGAAATACTAGTCTAGTCTAATTACCACTTACACAACACACCATATTTTTATCAAGACGGTAAAAAAGTCACCCAGAATTATATTTCTACATTCGTAACACGCATACGTACGTCGCGTAGCAGCTACGTTGTAGCTGCCGTAGCGTCCCGTGTAGCGTGAAAACATTTTTATATTCTATTGTTTTACAAAGTTTTGTAAAATGTTAGAATGATTTTACAAACGGGAGACCAGTGTGTAAAGGTACATAGAATGTTTATCCGACTTTATAGACTTTTATTTTTGTTTGGCGATGAATGTTGAATAAATTTGGTTTACGTTCGTCAAAGGAGTTTTGTATTTTATGCGGTAGTATTTTTTTAAGCCAATGTCAATAGATAGAAGCAAACTACCTACAGTTTGGTTGTCTATGTGAAAAACCCGCCAAGCGTGTTTACTATGGCAAAGCCCACCCTTGAGAGAAGGCCCATGTTTAGCACTGGACGTTGAACAAGAATACTAGTAGACTGCAAAATGAACGATAGAAATAGTTTCGAAAAAAAAAAGGTTGATGATGAAGTAGCCCAATGGCTAGGGTATCGGGATTGTAATCTTGTGGTCGCCGGTTCGATCCCCACCCATTGCACTACCGACGCGAACCCACTCGTAACACAAGTACATTTATTTTAGCTTAGCACGAGGGATTAAGGCGCAAAATTCGCACTTCAGGTATTTAACGGAGAAATTGTGGGGCAGTGGCATTTCTTATCTGATATATTTAAAGATTATTTATTTTGCGAAAGTAAGTGGCAATAACAGACCTATGTTAAGTCATCATTAGGTCAAAAACATAGATAAACCTTTGTGAATATCTGTAATCTAAATTGTATACTTTTATCATTGTATTAAAATTCCTTGGTCTACTGATGCTATAAAGGCTAACTTAAAAGGCTTATTAACAATAGACCCGTTGTTAATTTCTATATTCGCAAAATAAACAAATATTTCAGTATAACAGTTAAAAATGCCATATTCCGATATATTCATCGATAAATACTTAAATTAGTAGCGTTATTTGGCTCGCTTTAAATCTCGGAGGTCGTGGGTTCGATCCCCACGCCGAACAGGAAATCTTTAATTAAATTCTAAGATTTATTTCCGTGTCTGGTTGACTGAAGGACTACGCTATGTGCCTCGGAAAGCACGTTAAGCCGTTGGCCCCGATTATTATAACATCATCTATAATAATCGTATATCAAGAAACGGGCAGCAGCGTTTCCTTGTATGGTACAACATAATACTGCGGTCACCAACCGCGTCTCACAAGCGTGGTGACTATGGCAAATACTCTCCGTCGGGAGGAGGCCCATGTTCAGCAGTGGACGTTATACGGGCTGATAATGAAATATTTAAATTGCGAAGAATACTAGACTGCAAAATCTCTGCTTGTAATCTTTTACAAAGATAATATAAAATAAATTACCTATTACACTGAAAGCCGCCAGTAGACCCATGGTTGACAAACTGTGACTGAACAATTTCTTTCCATGCCTTTTTTATATATATACTATAAATTTTATATAAATATTTACACTTTAGTCAATCAAGTTTAAATTTGCTTGATTTATAATAAAAAGTAAACACGAAGCCCTGCAAGTAACGCACTGACGCGTGTAAAACATACACAGAGACCACTCTATTCGACCCGCCGGAGAAGAGTGCGCCCGTGAATGCGACGCGTCCCCCTCGTCCTCCGGACCCTTGGTTAGCAAAGAACCATCCGATGCCCTCGTAGACCCGAAGTCCGAGAGGCCAGCGAACTGTAAAGTCTAAAATACTAAATTCATAATCCCTCAATCTCCCCGCCAGCGACCGCCCTGAGCCGAGGACCAAGTCCCACAGGGGACGCCGTTTAGTGTAGTTTTTATACCATTTATTAAGGCTGGAGTTCTGCTCGCCTTTATGCCCGGTGAAGTAGTAAGAGCCTCGTGACCTTTTTGGAGTACCTTTTTCAAGCATACATGTTGACGTTATTGATGTCAAGCAAAAAAAAGGGCAAAAAAAATGTTTGTTGTATGGGAGCCCAACTTAAATATTTATTTAATTTCATTTTTAGTATTTGTTATACTGGCAATAGAAATACATCATCTGTGAAAATTTCTACTGTCTGTTCTATCGCTGTTCTTGAAATACAGCCTGGTGACAGACAGACAGCGAAGTCTTAGTAATAAAGACCCATTTCTACCCTTCGGGTACGGAACCCTATAAAACCGGCTTCAGTGAATCGTTCGACAGCGCTCTGTTTTTACTGAGTATGATATTATCTCTATAGCGACTTACAGAATAATTAGATTAGCGCCATCTAGTTATGCGTTTAAATTACAGTACGTCTATTATTATATACCTACTATGATGCAAACCTTTGTATGCCTGTTTACGAAAATTGCGCAAACGGAGTACCTAGTATGAAATTTCGCACACTTATAGTTTATGACAACCTCTAGTAGCTAATCTCGGAGGTCGTGGGTTCGATCCCCACGCCGGACAGGAAATCTTTGTGTAAATTCTAAGATTTCTCTCTGGAATCTGGTTGGTTGAAGGACTACCACCGTGCCTCGGAAAGCACGTTAAGTCCCAATTGTTATAACATCATCAATAATAATCGTATATCAAGAAACGGGCAGCAACGTTTTCTTGTGTGGTAACATAATACTGCGGTCACCAACCCGCCTGCCAAGCGTGGTGACTATGGCAAATACCCTTCCCCAGGAAGGAGACCCATGTTCAGCAGTGGATATTATACGGGCTGATGATGCTATAGTTTAAATAGAGGGAGTGCATAATGAAATATTTTTTATTATGAAATGTTGACCCCTAGGCGACCAGTAGTTCCTATTCATATGAAATTACAGATAATGAGATCAGCGCCATCTAGTAACGAATTAAAGAACTAAATTACATTACTTCATCATCAATAGTTCAACAAATAGGAGATATCAAATTTGCTAATACGATAACACACTCTTTACAGTCGGTGAAGCGTGTGTATGACAAACATACAGAATGATATATAAACTACGTTATAATATCGACATGTACAGTTGGAGCAATGGCGTGTGCGCAGGCAATCTTGGTCTTGGGTAAGGAATTATTTTATATAGTTGTAACTGCTGTCAACCTCCGTAGCGTAGCGTTGTTTGGCTCGCTTTAAGTCTCGGAGGTCGTGGGTTCGATCCCTACGCCGGACAAGAAATCTTTGTGTAAATTCTAGGCCTCCCCCCGGGGGAGGGTATTTGCCATAGTCACCACGCTTGGCAGGCGGGTTGGTGACCGCAGGTTATGTTGGTTACACAAGGAAACGCTGCTGCCCGTTCCTTGATATACGATTATTCTAGATGATGTAATACCAATTGGGACCATCGGCTTAACGTGCTTTCCGAGGCATGGAGTCCTTCAACCAACCAGATCCGGAAAGAAATCTTGGAATTTTCCACAAAGATGGAAATCTTTGTGTAAATTCCAAGATTTCTTTATCCAATTTCTTTGTTTCTTTGTCCGGCGTGGGGATGGAACCCACTTCGAGATTTAAAGCGAGCCCAAATACCGCTACGCTACGGAGGTTGTCTAATAAGTAAGTAAGTGAAAATACTGTATTTAATATTACATGACGAGTTATTTTTTTTATTTTTAGTTCTAATCAGCTGCGCCACTGCTGCCCCCTGGCGT
The DNA here is from genome assembly GCA_947037095.2 of Nycteola revayana. NCBI lineage: Eukaryota > Metazoa > Arthropoda > Insecta > Lepidoptera > Nolidae > Nycteola > Nycteola revayana. The sequence goes on along the minus strand of OX344859.2, from coordinate 18,089,733 downwards.
TGCTACAACACCCCTGATGGCAGCACTATCTGCATTGAGAAGCAGGGGCAGCCCATCATCGGCCCTCCTCAAATCAGCTTCAAAAGACCCTCACCTCCTACCGTAACTACTACAACGGTGTATACGCCCTTCGTGAACCCGACGCCGAGGCCCCAACCGTGTCCATCTCCCTGCAACGAGCCGAGTCCATCTCCGGTCTCCCAGCCATGTCTATCTCCGGTCGCCCAGCCATGTCCATCTACGTGCCTTGACCCGTGTCCTTCTCCGGTCCCAGAGTCGTGGCCTTCTCCGTCTCCTCAGCCGTGGCCTTCTCCGTTTCCTCAGCCGTGTCCTTCTCCATTCGCTGAGCCATCTCCTTCTCCGTCGCCCCAGCCGTATCCTTCTCCATTCGCTGAGCCTTCTCCTTCTCCGTCGCCCCAGCCGTATCCTTCTCCGTGGCCCCAGCCGTCTCCTTCTCAGTGGCTCCAGCAGTTGTATTAATGTTACAAAAACCTATCAAGCCTACACACATTATCCTAGATTTTTAGATCTGTGCAGTCAATACGGGTGAATACGAGAGGTCCCATAAATATATATATTTTTTTGGTTGCTATGCACTTATAAATCTTTGTCTTATTTATGGTAATAAAAGTTGTATTCGTGGAAAACCTTTGGTGACCTTACTTATATTAAACCATAATATATCTAGGTACAAAAAATATTTTTCGAGAGCTTAGATTTCATTTCGTTAGTTAATACACCTCATTCCATTTCAGTATAGTGTACATTATTCTACTATTCAACCTTTAATTTCATATCCATATTGAGGGAGATGTTAAAAAAGATATATTCCGCCATTTTGTGGCGGCGGCCATCTTGGACCGATTTTCATCAGACATAGCTAAGAACACTCCCGACTAATTCACCTTTCAAACAAAACTAACAAAATCAAAATCGGTTCCTCCGTTCGGTAGCTACGATGCCACAGATAGACACACACACAGACACGTCAAAACCTATAACACCCCGTCGTTTTTGCGTCGGGGGTTAAATAACTATTCGAACTGAAAACGGAAAACGGGCATGATGCACAACTACATGCACACACACACCGCTGTGATTTTTTATAACGTTGTACGGTATTGAAAGACAGAGACAAACCGATATGTTTTGAATACAGCGTGAGCGACAGCGACAAGCGCGGTATAGATGTAGGTACGTCAAATTGACATCAGGCTAAAAGAGCAAAATGGCGACCAAAACATTAAATAAATATTTGAAATAAGTAATAAGTTTTCATGTAATTATGAGTGAAATATGATACCATGAGACTTGTTTTTGTTCTTTTTGAATTAATTACTAATACTAGCACTAAAAGGCATTTTGGTAACCTTTATTCCATTTAAAACGATAAAATAATCTTTTTGAAACGTCCGATTGTGTCACTCGACCGATTACGACTGACTGCAATAGGCTAGTTGACAATTTTTTGAAATTATTTTTATATAGTCACGAATAGTTTAACTAGATCAAGAAAATAATATGGCATTTATTTGAGATCTACAAAGCACTAAAATAAATATTTCAAAATTGGCTTTCACATTTGGAGACGAAAACGATGTCATACATGTTGATCTATATAGATTATCTGTGTTCAAGAGGAATGACGTCATGACTCAGAAAGTGTAATAGAAAAGGATCGCGTTCATGTTTATAAACAAGATGTGTGACGTCACAAAATGGCTGATAGCGTTTTCGGAAGTTAAAGATATAGACAAAATAAATAATTTTCAGATTGAGTTTATGCAAACATATGACATATGGTTTATGAACAGAAATTATTATATTTGGGTTCCATATGACAAATACTTTTAGAAATAAACATCATTGTAACATAATTTCACATGTGTCAACTAGCCTATTAGGCAACGGGGACCAGATTAGCGGTCCACACGTTAGACGCGAGTCACCTTCGTATCTTTCGCTATTTTAGTTTAGTCTAAGCCGCCAACCATTTATTTGGCAAAACCATGTGTAGATTATAAATATGTAGTGCGAAGTTGTACTAGAATACTAGTTTGGGGGTGTCCTACTTGGATGATCAAATGAGTAGGACGAATTCCCTTTTAAATATTTTGTTTAACAATAACTTAGTCTGTAACAATAATGAGATTCTATATAAATAGATTGATATAAATAGACTGTGTCCTCAACCAGGCAGGGCCGCGTTAACGACTCTGCCCACTATCCCGTAGCATACCATGACCGTGCTAGGAACGTAACAACCAAAAAAATATTCTTTTTATTGAAAAGTATGAGACTAGGCTCACTAGACCGTTCCGTCACCGACCGACACCGTCGCATACCATGAACGGAGTGTCAAGAATTGTCGGCGAGAATATTTTGCCGGTGGCGAAACGCTCTGTGCATGGCACGCGACGTTGCCACACCGGTGCGCAGGCGGGTTATAGCCGCGTACAGATACCGGCACGGTTCTTTATAATTCTAAGATTTCTTTCCGGGTCTGGTTGATTGAGGGACTACCCTCCGTGCCTCGGAAAGCACGTTAAGCCGTTGGTCCCGATTGTTATAACATCATCTATAATAATCGTTTGTCAAGGAACGGGCAGCAGCGTTTCCTTGTGTGGTACAACATAATACTGTCATCACCAACCCGCCTGCCAAGCGTGGTGACTATGGCAAATACCCTCCCTTGGGAGGAGGCCCATGTTCAGCTGTGGACGTTGTACGGGCTGATGATGATGATGATGAAATTAAAAAACAAAAACAAGGTGATTGGCTCATATGCTTTGTTAGATTGGCCAATAAATACATACATTTACGCCTCTTCCCATAGTGGTAGGTAGACACCACTTCCTTCCACTTGCTACGATCTTGACATAACACTTTCGCCTCTTCTACATTCATTAACCCCTCATGCATAGCTAGTAAAGAAATATGTTTACTGACTGAATTTTTGCTTTATTTAAAAATCTAAAATAAACTAAATTAACAAATAGAAGCGGCCGTTGCCCAATGGCTAGGGCGTCGGACTTGCGATCATGACGCTGCTGGTTCGATCCCCACCCATTGCACTACCGACGTGAACCTTCTCGTAACACAATTGGCTCACATAGAATTCCAGAAAAGAGATGCTCTTATTTTTGGTCGAAGGTTACAAAAAACACCAGGATTCCAACTTCTGTAGGTTAGGTTAGGTTAGAACTGTGATCACAACGCATGAGCCGAGTGAGCGAAGCGAGCGTGCCGCGGCAGTGGCCGGCAAAATGCCAGATCCAAATTCCATACAAATTATTACGATTTTTGCAGTCAAACGTGGTTTTGACCGATAATAAGTTTTTACTGTGACATATATATAATTATTATGAAAGGCTCAGTAGCGTAATGGTATTTCCCCCCTCCCTATAAACCCTCTACAACCCTATTTTCGCTATAAAAAGTAACTTACGTCCTTTCTCAGGTTCTAAACTATCTGTGTACCAAATTTCATCTAAATCGATTCAGTAGTTTTGGCGTGAAAGGTCGGACAGAGTTATTTTAGCATTTATAATATTAGTGAGGATCATGTATTTTCTTTCATCATAATTATTATCATGTTAAAATATGATGTTTTACTTAAAAAATGAATATTTATTTATATTTCTTTGTAAATTTACGTTTTGGTGTATGAATTAATTTAAATTCTAATTAATGCAAATGAATTTTATTATTTAATAGCTTCTCGAAGGAGGTTTTACCAGCGTAACTCCCGTCCTCCTAGAAACATCATCGTTATCTTCATCAGGCCGTACAAAGTCCACTGCTTAACATGGGCCTCCTCCCGAGGGTAGGTGACCGCAGTTTTATGCTTTATGCTACAACATAATACTCCGGTCACCAACCCGCCTGCCAAGCGTGGTGACTATGACAAATTTCCTCCTTCGGGAGGAGGCCCATGTTCAGCAGTGGACGTTATACGGGCTGATGATGATGATGATGATTACGATCCGCTACTGACATACAAAAATTCATGCAATATTATATTTAATCATGAAGATCCCACGGGAACGGGAGTTACCTACGTGAGTGATAACACGCGCTGGTACTTAGACTATGCTTAATATTATAGAGAGGAAAGATTTGTAATTTTGTGTGTATGTTTGTAATGAATAAACTCAAAAACTACTGTGTTGATTTCAAAAATTCATTCACCATTGGAAAGCTACATTCACCCTGAGTGACATAGGCTATATTTCATTATGAAGTTCCCACGGGAACGGTAATGGAAATGGAATAAAATAAGGTAATTTTAGCAATATCACACCAAAGTTTATGATTAGATTTAACGAGTTAATTCAAGTTAATTAACTTAACAATAATCGTCAGAATATAATCTAAAGTACATTAAACAAAAGTCATAACTAGAAAACGTGATTGGGTCAATGTAGTAATGACTAAGAGTGTATGATTTACAGCACAGGCGGCGTTAGGGTTGGGCTACTGCTCAGGGCGCCAGATATTAAAGGGCGCTTTTTTTTTGTCCGGGGGAAATGCATTTACGCATTTCCACCGCCGTTGCAAAGTATTCGCGCGCTGGTGATGGGATATGTGGGACTCGCCCTCTCCATAGCGTGGTATGCTCAAGTCATACCACGAGGAGAGGACCCTACACCACTAAAACCCCCCGGACACTCCTTCGATACGCCGTTGGCGGGGGCCTGGTACGTATGAGCAATCCGGCTCCCCGACGGCACTTACAGAGGCCCATTTGTCTAATTATACGGACGCTCGGAGTCTAGAGGCGTCCCTACTCCTAGATTTAAAAGGGCGCCTCAGGCGCGTTTTCTTTTATATTTGGCTCAATTCAACTTACATGTAAAATCATAAAAGTGCCATTTTAACTACGAAGGAATTGGCGGGAGAACTAGAAATTGTACATATGTTTGGAGCCACCACAAGAATTCGATATGTGTGTGCGGCTGGTAAAACTACCCGAGAGGTGCTTATAACTTCGATGCGGGTTCCAAGACATTTAGGTATCCCGGGACCAGCCTGAGTGTGCGCCGCTGATCCGGGCTTACAAGAGTTACAGTTGCAGGAGTGTGGGAGGGATTAGTCCCTAAGACTAAGCTTATAAGATCTCCAGAAAAAAAATTGAGGTTGAATTTTTCAACTTTCTTTTGGACACTACAATAATTTCAGTCAAGGAAATATTTGAATAGTTAAATGAGTACTCTGAATCATGGTCTTTTTAATACAATATAAAACAGATTCCAGAAAAACCTGACATTGTCAAACTTTCTCCATCTCCAATTAAAATTAACTGTGGACTATAAATCAGGTGTTTGCATGTTGAAATAATGCAATATGAATTTATTCAGCACTTAGGTATTTACATACACTTGTACTTGTCAAAATCACAATGAAAAAGAACTGTAATTAATAGGTTATTATTCTTATTCTAAGAATTAAACTACTTAGGTAACTATAACTACTAAGTGCAACCTGTGAGTGCTGCTAATAATTGTAGGACATTACAGACAATGTACTCCGTTTGTCCGTTTGTCAATAATTCCTCTACTTTTAATAAGTTTATATTTACATTAATTATTATGGGTATATGTTTTTAGAAGCATACAATTAAGTGACACACACCTGGGGGCACCCTTAAGGGGTTAGGACCACAACCCAGAGGTGCCTCTGTTATTAAAGTCAGATTTATGGATATAAGAGATAGTGATCGCTGGCATGACCCACAGGCGCTGGGTCACAGGGCAGGGGTAGGGGCACAACGCGGTCCTCGCCGGCGAGAATCCTACCCTAGCTAACCTGCAACCTTCATCTATCTAAGTGTACGACGTGTTGTGAGATGAACTTCTAAGTCCGAAATCATTTCTGCCTGATAACAATGTGGCTACTCCTGTTTTTGTTTTTAAATTTTATTAAAGATCGTAACATACACAAATTATATACAAAAGTATGGATAGCATTGCGACTTCCACTGACCGTACATACCAGTAATTTGCTAGTGGGGAAAGGAGGTTTTCGAATGTTTATGTCATTGAATTCGACAACCTCCGTAGCTTAGCGGTATTTGGCTCGCTTTCAAACTGGGAGGTTGTGGGTTCGATCCCCACACCGGACAGGAACACTGCGGATTGGTGACCGCAGTATTATGTTGTACCACACAAGGAAACGCTGCTGCCCGTTCTGTGGTAACCAATTGTTATAGATGATGTGCATTCCGAGGCACGGGGGGTAGTCCCTCAACCAACCAGACCCGGAAAGAAATCTTAGAATTTACACATTTATTTCGTTGTCAGGTTTGGGTATCGAACCCACGACCTTCGAGATTTAAAGCGAGCCAAATACCGGTATGCTAATCAACTTACAATATTATCAAAATAAATAAACTTTAAGGACCGAGCAGCAAGTTCAGGGCACCAACTTTACTTAAACCAACGAATAAATATAATCAACGATCCAACTCGGTCTGTCGTTCTTCAAAATATACCGCCAACACTGAACCTCAACACATTCAAGATGGCGCCCAGACCTCACTTAAAACACGTGCTCTGCTCTGATTGGTCGTTTTATAAGTGACAAAATTCTCAGCCTTTACTACATGAGGCTTTTAAGCCATTATAACAATGTATAAATTAAATAAAACAACTATTAATACGACTTGTGGCTTCCTCCTCTCATATATAGGTATTTTATTCATTAACTAGCTGACCCGACAGACGTTGTCGTGTCTTAACTGAAACTCTATATTAAATTGAACTTTTAATATTAGGCGTGATAGCAGCACGCATTCTGTCAATGTTATGTCAAACGTCATAAGATAAGATTAAAAAAGTTAATAATGTCAAAAACGTGAAGGTTACATTAGAAAATTTTATATGGTGGCCAAGTTTTCTTAATTTTTTCAAATTTTCCGCGTAATTTTCTTTTTTTTTCTTTCATATGAACCTTCTCCTGGCAATAACGAATACAACAAAAAAAGAATTATTAAAATTGGTGTATCCGTTCACGCGTAATGCGATAACCAAGGGAAACAGGGATTCATTTTTATATATATATATATATATATATATATATATATATATATATATATATATATATATATAGGTATATATATTTATATAAAATGTTATTTATTTAATATCGTACCGAAAAAAAATCATAGTGAATTAAAATACAGATCTTGACATACTAGAAAACAAAATCATAGGATATTTTAGTAGGTTAGTGAAGATGGATGCTGGCTGCATCATATCAGGTAAACCTGCGATGGTGAGGACGAGACTTGATCTTGTGGTCGACACAACACCGATGGTAGGCAAGCTGAAATAATAAAAGCATCCAGTTTAGGACAGCGAGGAAATAATCTATAAGTATACATATAATAAAATTGTAGAGGTCGAATGTCTATACATAGAAAAAAAATCGCTTAAAACCGAGTCAGGGGGATGTTTGAAGTAAAATACAAGATCACATCCCGGCTTTTTTCATGAGGTAGGTACGGTCTAATCTCCGAAACTGTTGCACCAAATACTTTTAATGACAGAAAATTAATGAGTTCCCATAGGATACTTAAAAAATCTGCGAGTTATAACTAAGAATAACTATAATAAATGCCATCAAAAACATATTTTTTGAGCGTCTTGCCTTTTTTGAGTTCTTCTAAGAGTAGCCACGTCTACAACTGGTAGATTTAAATAAAATGGTTCAAAAGAACAATATTTTGAAATGTGTCTAATTAATATTCAATACGGTTACAAATTACATTTAAAATAATTAATATACATTTATTAATTATTGAGATTATTTTTGTGAAGAGAAAAAAATACACTAACAGACATAGGTACCTCGCGCACTGACGCAGAGCCTCCGCCTCGACGCAGTGCGCCATGCAAAAAGTTCTTATACCAATTCATTATTTCAGCCGTAGGACGTCCACTGTTGGACATAGGCCTCCCTCATAGATCTCCCGTTGTTGCGGTTAGAAGCGGCCTGCATCCACCGTGATCCTGCGGCCTTAACTAGATCGTCCGTCCATCTAGTAGGTGGACGTCCTACGCTACGCTTGCCGATCCGCGGTCTTCATTCGAGAACTTTTCGGCCCCAACGGCCATCTGTTCTCCGTGCCCGTATATGGTCTGCCCATTGCCACTTCAACGAACTAATCCGTTGAGCTATGTCGGTAACCCGCGTTATTCTACGTATCTCCTCATTTCTGATTCGATCTCGTAGAGAAACCCCGAGCATAGACCTCTTCTTAGCTCGTGGAGCGACTCTGAGCCTGATCATAAGGCCTATAGTGAAGCACCACGTTTCGGATCCATAGGTCATCACTGGCAACACACACTGGTTGAAGACTTTCTTATACCAATTAACTATATGAAATAAATTCAATAATAAATATGATGCGTTGTAACGTTGTGCTCCAATATCAATCCCAAAAAAACTTACCAAAAACGTAAAAAATACATAAAACATTTAATGTAATTTTATACATTTTTTTTATATATTTCATATGGTTGCTACTTATTACCACAAGCCACTGATAAGCCAATATACCGACGAATGAGTGTGTCCGAATTGTTTAATATGTAACGGACACGGTGAAAATTTTATATACATTCTTTTTATGCGTGTGAACATAAACTTATTTATATATTTGGTTTTATACTAGCGACCCGCCCCTTCTTTGGCTTACTACTGTTCAGTGCTCATAACAAACGCAATTCATAAAAAAAAAAATCAAACTTTTTTATTCCTCCATTTTTATTACTACCAACGGATGTCATAACCGTTAGTGATCATATTTTTTTGTGGTTATACGGGTTCTATCATCATCCATCAGCGCGTATAACGTCCACTGCTGAACATGGGCCTCCTCCCGAGGGAGGGTATTTACCATAGTCACCACGCTTGACACGCAGTATGTTGTACCATACAAGGAAACGCTGCTGCCCATTCCTTGATATACGATTATTATAGATGATGTTATCACAATCCGTCTGCCAAGCATGGTGACTATGGCAAACACCCTCCCTCGGGAGGAGGCCCATGTTCAGCAGTGGACGTTGTACGGGCTGATGATCATGATAAAGTAATCTACAGGTACTGAAACAGTCTAAATAAGAAATTATTTATTTGGATAAGAATTTATGGGAAGACACAAATAACGTGGCATTTTAAGCATGGTCTGGTTTTTGTTAACGTTTCTTTAAAAAAAAATAGCTTTGTTCATTTCATTTTTCATTTTCGAAATTCGACCACCGGCAGGATTCGAACCTGCATCGTAGGTAAAGTCCCCAATGCCTTAATCAATTCGACTACGGTTGAACCACACCGGTCGTCTAAAATTATCAATCCCTTTATAACACGTCTCGAAAGGGGACGTTAGTGCCATCTATCGGTACCTAATGATCCACATAACTTCGACTAATATCTCCAAAGTTGCATTTGGTATTAAATGCTAATTTTGAAACAGTCTATGGTAAACTTTCCGTAAAGTATTCAAAAATATTTTATAGTACAGCGTGACCTAAACCCGCATTTCCCAATTTCGGCACGGTGCGTAAAGTAATCGACTAACTTCACAGCGAACAAATGACAGAGAAAAAGTGACAGCGGAATCAAAGAGAAACGTTGTCATATAGTTCGTTTCACGGAAATCGTAACTTTTGGTCTGAAATGGAGACTTCGGGCAGTGAATTTAGCGAAGATAAGAACAATGAAATTGTTCCGGACGCGATAAAAGAGATGGCGAAATCGGTCACGGTTGTTAAATGAATTATAAAATGATGACATTGCAATGATTTGAATGTGACTTTTAAATTAATAAAATCACCCCCTAATGAACCCTGCTCCCTTCCACCACCCCCCGAGCACCCTCGCTACGCTCGGGAGCTAACTTCACGCCGTGCAATAATAGGCTGCTTAGGTCACACGTATCGTAATCTACCACCCCCCGCGAGTCCGGGGCGGGTTTATGTCACATCTGCTATAAAAAAGTATACGATACTCGTGACCTAAGTAGCCTATTATTGAACGGCGTGAAGTTAGCGCCCGAGCGTAGCGAGGGTGCTAAATGCCGCCGTGCTGCTAAGGCTACTTAGGTCACACGTATCGTAAAGTACTATAAAAATATAAACACTATAGTTAGACAGATATACCGCAAAGTTTATTTGTAGATATTGATAATGTGTTTTAATATTGTAGAACATTTTTTTGTTCTATCATTCAAATTTTCCGCATGCGATGAAAGACATTTTATGGAATTTTTTTACATACCTTGGCTTACATAATTGAAGTTTTAGTTAGGGATACCTAATAGTTTCTAGTTTAGTATTATGTTGTACCACACAAGAAACGCTGCAGCCCGTTCCTTGATATTCGATTATTATAGATGATGTTATCCGAGGCACGGAGGGTAGTCCCTCAACCAACCAGACCCGGCATGAAATCTCAGAATTTACACAAAGATTTTTTTCACGACCTTCGAGATTTACTCAGGGCTTCCGCTAGCTTATTATGACTTTAAGTATTTTAGGGGAGTTTTGTCGCTCTACTTTACAGTTTGCGGGCCTGGAGGACTTCTGGACTTTGAGGAAATCGGAAAGTTTTTTGCAAGCTAAGAGACGTCATATAAAATCTGTAAATATCAAATAACAAGCTGCGCCCCGCGGTTCTATCCGCGTAACTCTGCTCCAGGGTGTCGGGGCGTGATTTTTTGTAGCCCATATGTTAATCGAGCGTATAAACTATTCTCGTGCAAAGTTTCAGCCAAATCCATTTAATAGTTTTTATGTGAAAGAGTACCAAACATCCATCCACACATTTTTTTGCCCTGTTTTGCTCGATATGGATAACGGCAAGAGGTAGACGCTTGAAAATGGTACGGAACCCTTCGTGTGCGAGTCCGGCTCGCACTTGACCAGTTTTTTTTACATTCAATGAAACGAATCAAAATGTATAAAAAGAAAATTAATATGCATGAATATATAACTTATTTCATGATAAAGTTAAATATTTTCGGGACTTTATCCCCGTAATTTAGGGAAAATTAATGTTTTCTGAAAAAATGGTAATTTTCAAACCATTTATTAAGGCTGGAGCATTGCTCGCTTATAAGCCCGGTGAAATAGCAAAAGCCTCGCGGCTAAAATATGCCCGTATGAAAAAAAAATCAAACCATTTATTAAGGCTCGAGGTCTGCTCGCATTTATACCCGATGAAGTAGCAAAAGCCTCGTGGCTAAAATACGCATTTCAGTCTGGATTATTTTTAAATTTATAAACCATTTATAAAGGCTGGAGCATTGCTCGCCTATATGCCCGATGAAGTAGCAAAAGCCTCGTGGCTAAAATACGCACTTCAGTCTTGAAAAAAAATAAACCATTCAATACGTGTGGGTAAAATATGTTTGAGTTCCATTCGAGTGGAGCATTGCGAAGTAGCAAAAGCCTCGTGGCTAACTTCTAATGTCCATCCGAAAAAATAATTTCCTAATGCAGGGATCAAAGGATATAACAAAGCACTCATATTTTTTTAATAGCTTTAATAGTTTTTCAAAGTCAAAGTCAATAATATCTTTATTCATATAGACACAATTCAAAAATAATTAAATCATGTTCTTATGATGCGTCCATTTCTTTTCCTACCACCAGTTCAAAGACGTGGCAACTCTGAGAAGAACTGGCAAGAAACTCAGAGGAATCCTTTTTTAAATAATCAAATCATCATTTATTTTACAATATTGTTAAGCTGCAGTGTCATTCCAGAGCAAGTTACTCCCAAGCCATTCTGTCATTTACATAATCTGATATTTTATAATATGCCTTTTCACATAGTTTAGCTTTAACAGTGGCTTTAAATTTATTAACACATAATTCTCTAATATTATTTGGGAGTTTGTTATAGAAGCGAATACATTGCCCCATAAAAGAGTTGCTTATTCTATGGAGACGAGTTGCAAGTACTACTAAGTCATGCTTATGTCTAGTATTCATATTATGTATATCACTTTTTTTCTGAAACTTATCTATATTCTTATGTACGTATAACAAATTTTCATAAACATATTGCGAAGCTAGAGTATGAATTTTAATGTCTTTGAACTTCTCCCGTAGGGAAACCCGCGGTCCAAGTTTGTATATGGCTCTTACAGCGCGTTTCTGCAGCACAAATATAGTATCAATGTCCGCACAGTTTCCCCATAGAAGAATTCCATAGGACATAATGCTATGAAAATAACTAAAATATACTAGTCTGGCCGTGTCTACATCAGTAATCCGTCTTATTGTCTTAACTGCGTATGCCGCAGAACTAAGTTTACCAGATAGATTTTTAATTTGTGGTCCCCATTGCAATTTGGAGTCGACAGTTATACCAAGAAAAACTGTTGACTCCACAGGCTCCAATCTCGTTCCGTTAATTAGTAAGTTGGTGGCGACCTGTTTGACATTAGGGGTAGAAAATTTGATAAGCTTGGTTTTTTTCTCATTTAGAACGAGTTTTGGCCCGCGCAACGCCCGTTCCCGTGGCAACTTTATACTTAAAAATATAATTTTTCAAATCGGATCAATAGTCCCTGAGAATAGCGCATTCAAGCAAACAAACAAACATTTCAGCTTAATAATATTAGTATAGATTTATTCACGCTGGAGCTCTATTCTCATTTATGCCCGGTAATACTTCACCAAGCAAAAGCCTCGTGGCTAAAATATGCCCGTCCGAATAACAGTTAGTAGTTTATTAACCACTAGCTTCCCGCGCATTGCTCCTGCTCCCGTGGGAATTTCTCTATTAAATATAGTATTGTGTTACTCCTGGGCCCCGAGTCTACTATCGTAATGGCGTGTTCATGAACTGTCAATGACGGTTCAATGGCCGGTTTTTTTCCCATTTGGTAATCTACTAATCCAAATGACGTCATAATGGTGTCACTATGACCCCACGACTACATTAGCGTAGTTGAATATAATAACAAATGATACATTTATAAGTTTTGAAATCGACTAAATTAATATTACAATCTCCCTAACCATCTCCCCTGCTACTTCTGTCAACGGTCTTTTTCTGCGGTAGCAACACCGACTGCCATTCCAACGCCGACACTATAGTGAGATTAGTAGATTACCGTTTTTGGCATAATTATATCAGGATGGCACTACGGTGGCACAGTACTTAAAAAAATAGCAGACTCGGCCCCCTGTATCTTTGTCAATATGATAAATAAAAATATACATGTCGAAAACGAACAACCACTACAAGCAATGGCTGAGTTCCGACATGGAATTTGGGGTGGATAAAATAAAAACAATAGGGTTGGGTCGCCCAACTAACGGGCTTTTTTTTTTACCTGAGCGTAATTCTGAGAATTGCAATTTTGGCCAGCTAGATAAGCCAAATACCCCTGTGTGCGGCGTGGGGATCGAATCCACGACCTCCGAGATTTAAAGCGAGCCAAATACCGCTACGCTACGGAGGTTGTAATAGATGATGTTATAACAATCGCGAGCAACGGCTTAACGTGCTTTCCGAGCCACGGAGGGTAGTCCCCGGATGGTTGGACCCGGTAAGAAATCTTATAATTTACACAAAGCTTATTCAATGCAAACAAACTCTCTTTTTACTTCGAGGCTAGCTTCCCGCGCGCGGTTTCACCCGCGTAACTCCCGTTCCCGTGGGAACTTCATAATTAAATATCACCTATGACACTCATGTTGAACGTAGCTTTCCAATGGTGAAAGAATTTTTTAAATCGGCACAGTAGTTTTTGAGTCAATTCATTACAAACATACACACACAAAAATACAAATCTTTCCTCTTTATAACATTAGTATAGATATAGATAGTCGCATTTTATTATGGCACACACAGTGATTTCATACGGTTTTGTCTCAAAGCAGGGTTTCCAATTCGTATTGTTTATTCAACTGAGAGTCAAATAGCATTGTTATTCTATCCACGGTTTTATTAAGAGCTGCCGCTTCCTTATTGTGACTTAGAAATACACAAGTTCACTGAAGAAGAACTTAGGTATATTAACTACGAGGTGCGCCCCGCGGTTTTACCCGCGTTACTCTTCTCCAGTGGGTCGGAGCGTGATGTTTTGTAGCCTATATATGTTAATAAAGCCCATGTCCTCCCATGGGTGTCGTAAAAGGCGACTAAGGGACATATGGCTGATGGATGGGCAGCAGCATCTATTAGCTCAACATTTGCATCTTACTGCGATCACCAATCCGTCTGCCAAGTGTGGTGATTATGGCAATATCCCTCTACGATCCTGGCTTGCCAAGGTCTGTTAAGAAGAGGCCCATGTTCAGCAGTGGACGTCAACGGGCTGTTGATGATGATGATGATGATGAAATGAATAAGCACTAGACTTCAAATTAAAAGAGTATCTTTTTCAATGTAATATTTACAATCTCTAGAATTAAGTACTAGTGTAAAAACATATGATGTATCTAACTTTATTTTAAAATTGAGATTAATAAAATTCGACCACCGGCAGGATTCGAACCTGCATCTTAGGTTTAGCCCGTAATCCCTCAACCAATTAGGCTACGGTGGCACCCGACCGGTCATCGAAATTTATTAATCTCATCTCTTTGTAACAAGTCTCTAACGGGGACGTTAGTGCCATCTATCGGTAATGATCCGTATTACTTCGACTAATATCCTAAAATGCAGGTTGGAATCCTGCCGGTGGTCGAATTTTATTAATCTCAATTTTGAAATATAGTATAAGGTAAACGTTTTCATAAAGTGTTCGTAACATTTAAAAATTAGGTACCTAAATTTATTGAAAAAGCCTTTAAATCAAATCAAATCAATATTTATTTGCATAAAACAGGATACATAATGATGTTGCAAAATTATACATAAGTCCGCTGAATTATAACCTCATGGAGGTATGCAAATTTTAAATGTTGTCTTCAAGTAGGTATATTCCATTAATTAATTAAAAAAAAAACATTAACGCCATGTTGCATGATCATAAATTAAAAATGTCATTATAACGGCAAAGAAAATAACATACAATGTCAAAAATACAATACATAACAAGGACCTTTATTTTATTTTATTTATCTTCCAAGAAATGTTAGGATGTAGGAAGTGAACATAACTATATTGTCTGTAAACATTTGCGTCTCAAACTCCTGCGATTAACATATTTAAACAGTTTTTGATGAGTTGTTCTTTACTTTTGTTTAGACAATTATTCTGTCTTAGAAATCTAAAGTTTTGGTAACTGTTTTTTTATACATTACTGGGTGACTTTTTTACCGTCTTGAAAATAATGGGGCGTACAATTTTGTCGCATTAGAGTAGGCTATAGAAATTTGGCTGCCTACTGTTGAACTACTGAAATGTTACTATTGACAATTTTTGCCATTAAGTTTTTTTTTTCTTAGAAAACTATATGAGGGCCAAATTTGCCGCCCCTTAAATTACGCCCACCCCAGGCTCCAGCCTACTTAATTTAATTAAATTTAAGCAGGAAACGTTAATGCGATAAGCCCAGAAGAAGATGGCGAGATGAGCTGGACTCTTTTTTAAAGGAATGGCCTACAATCGCATTACGTCGCGAGAGATGGAAGAAGTGATGGGAGGCTTTTGCCCTGCAGTGGAACAACGTAGGCTCTTAATAATTAATAATAAATTCAAGTAATATCTATAGTTCCGTGTAGTATCCGTGTGGTTTCCGGCTTAGAATAGACCACCCCATGTCCTCCCATGGGTGTCGTAAAAGGCGACTAAGGGACATATTGACTGCACCGGTGGCTCAGTGGTTACGGTTGTTGCCTCTGAGACCTGGTGTTCTGGGTTCGATTCCCACCCGGGACAATTATTTGTGTGAACCACAAATAGTTGTTCTGAGTCTGGGTGTTCTGTGTGTCCGTGAAATGTATGTCTGTAAAGTCCCCCGCGACACAGGGATTTATTTCCCTAGTGCGGGAGTAGTCTTTTATAAAAAAAAAAAAAAAAGAAGAAGAATATGGCTGATGGATGGGCAGCAGCATCTATTAGCTCAAGGTTAACATATTACTGCGATCACCAATCCGTCTGCCAAGCGTGGTGATTATGGCAATATCCCTCAACGATCCTGGCTTGCCAGGTTCTGTTAAGAGGAGGCCCATGTTCAGCAGTGGACGTAAACGGGCTGTTGATATTATTCTAGATTAATATGAAAGAAAGAAGAAAGAAAATACTTTTATTTACGGCACATACAAGGAAATAAAACATCAGACATTGATTAACACTATTACATACATGCACCATAAATGGGAACTGGCTTCAGCATTAAGCTACGTCAAAAATCTAAAAGATCATTGCGCAGCGCTGGTATTCTAGCCAGCCCCAGTTTTGACGCCACGCATGCCAAACGTCAAATAAAAATATATAGAAAAATTATATTTACCTAATTATTATTATTATTATTAATACAATATTCCATTTTAATTTTAATTGTAGAGCCAAATAAATAAATAAATAAACAAGTTTCATCATCAATTTAAGATTTTTTGTTGAAACGTAAACAAAAAATTAAATAAAATAAAAAACCAAATAAGCAATAACATTAATCAGAAAAATAATAGCGAATTGATTACCTACAAACAATATAAAAAACATAAAATTCTATTGTCATAAAATTAAGAATTAAAAACAAATTTTAATCTGTGCACCCCGGCTACTCGAAGAAGCGTCCCTACGCACGGCGGGAGTTCAAAAATTCAAGATGTCCTCGGCTAACTATGTCACGCAATGCACTAACTTTTTAGTTCTTTTGAATTAATAAATTAATACATGTGTACAATGATTTTTACGTGTTATTATAATAAATAGTTGTGAGTGTAATGTGTGTTTGTTCCGAATTGGAGTGTATATTTGTATAAACATGGTGTAGTGTACATTTTGTGGTGTATTTATCTACATTTCTAACATTTCCAAAGTTACTGCTATACAAAGTTCACATCCTTCGCCGCAAGCCTAAAATAATTAAAAGCATACCGCCACCTTGCAGTCCATAGAGACATAATTCCAGGTAATATGATGATGATGATGATGAATATCTATAGTTAACCTATTTTTTCTACATAATCATTGAAATTTAGCTGCTCCATTACCACTTCCTGCTTTAAAACTAGTTGTCCCGATTTTTCAACTTCAAATCCTAGTTTTTTGAAATTCTGGTTGGTAACTTTAACTTAAGTGATGTTAAAACTTGAATAGGCCAGTTGACACATATGAAATTATGTTACAATGATGTTTATTTCTAAAAGTATTTGTCATATGGAACCTAAATATAATAATTACCGTTCAAAAAACTTGAATATGTTTGTATAAACTCAATATGAAAATTATTTCTTTTGTCTATGTCTTTAACTTCCGAAAACTCTATCAGCCATTTTGTGACGTCATACGTCTCGTTAAAAAACATGAACGCGATCCTTTACTATTACACTTTCTGAGTCATGACGTCATCGATCTTGAACACAGATAATGTATATAGATCAACATGGCTGACATCGTTTTCATCTCTAAATGTCAAGCCAATTTTAAAATATTTATTTTAGTGCTTTCTAGATCTCAAATAAATGCCATATATTTTTTCTAGTAAAACCATTCTTAACCATATAAAATATTTTAAAGACAGTATCAACTAGCCTATTACGATTCTCGTCTTTGCCTTCAAGCTATAAGCCTCTTTTTTACGATTACTCAAAACAAACTTCCTTCTATAATCAAACTTCAAATCGTCCCGTCGTTTATTCTTTTGTTTTATTCACCATCCCGCTCTTTCAATTTATATTTATTTCCCATCTCTTTCGCTCCACGAATCAAGATGGCCGTCAGATATATAAATAAATAAAACTTTGTTTAGTGTGAGAGTGAAAGGGAAAAGTATACAGGTTATTCTGTGTCCGGGTTTGATCAGGGATGGTCTAGTTTTGTGATTTTATTTTTCTGTTTTGTGTATTTAGATTTCGGTATCCAGCCATATATACTGGGTGACTATATTTACCGTCTTGAAAATAATAGGGCGTGATATGTATATGAAATCGATGTGTAAGGCATAGTTACTGCGATGCTAATAATTATTGTTTTTTTTAATTTCGGAGGTCGTGGGTTCGGTCCCCACGCCGGACAGGAAATCTTTGTGTAAATTCTAAGATTCTAAGTTGGTTGAGGGACTACCCTCCGTGCCTCGGAAAGCACGTTAAGCCGTTGGTCCCGATTGTTATAACATGAGCTACTAGTATAATAATCGTTTATCAAAGAACAGGCAGCAGCGTTTCCTTGTGTGGTACAACATAATACTGCGGTCACTAATCCGCCTTCCAAGCGTGGTGACTATGGCAAATACTCTACCCTGGGAGGAGGCCCATGTTCAGCAGTGGACGTTATACCGGCTGATGATGATGATAAAACTTATCTTTTATTTAACTCGATCGAACTAGCGCGCGGTTTTACCCGCGTTACTCTGCTCTAGTGGGTCGGAGCGTGATTTTTTATAGCCTATATGTTAATCGAGCTTATTAACTATCCCCGTGCAAAGTTTCAGCTAAATCCATTCAGTAGTTTTTGCGTGACAAAGTAACAAACATCCTTCCATCCATCAGATAGTAAGGATCTATAGACTCGTTTTTTTCCCCTGAAACTGAACGCCAGAATCATTGAATACCTACCAAACTATATTTATTGCAAAAGTATTCAAAGTTCGACCCAACAGTCTTTTTATTTCGTTTCATTTAATTCACTCAGTTGAACAGAAGCTTTCGAAGTTTTCAACTAATTATTCTAGCTTTTATTTAATTAAAAAAGCAGTTTTTCCTTTTGATTGGACAATACGGATTGTTCGGCTTAAAAACTTGGGTTTGAAACTATTTTATGTTGATTCAGACACGTTTTTAATGACAATGAATATCTATTTAAAATTTAAAAGGTGTGTTTAATTCAAGTAAGATAGTTGACATTACTTCAAACTAGTAGTCAACTAGTAAATAGGTATTACTGTGGTCTGTAAAATTGTACGTAGATCAACTTCCGTGCCACTCATATTGTTAAATTTAGTTGCCAGATTCAGTGAACGCGCATAATTATTATATTATTTATTCAATTGTTATGACACTTGATCTAACCTTTTTCTTTTTTGTATGGTTGTCCGGAGGGAAATGCATTTACGCACTCCCACCGCCGCTGCAGCGTATTCGCGCGCTGGCGGTGGGATATGTGGGACTCGCCCTCTCCATAGCGTGGTATGCTAAACTTAAACCACGAGGAGAGGACCCTACACCATTAAAACCCCCCGGACACTCCTTCGATCCGTCGTTGGCGGGGGCCGGGTACGCACGAAGCAATCCGGCGCAAACACTTGACCTAACCTAACCAAACGAGACTATGCTGTTGTAACTAAACAAGAAAAACTTTAACTTCAATAAGTCCTGTTGAACTCCATTGGTTTAGGTAATTTTTTTAACCACCCGAAACCTCGTTAGTTTATCAACTAACTAGTAAGTTGATCAACTTACGATTCTTATTATTTTCCGGTGACATATACAACGAAGTCCTACCTTTTGTAACCGTTGTCAATATGGCCACTCTCCAAAGCGGCTTAAGACATACTTTAAGCTTACTTTTATTACAACGCCATCTATTGATGAAGTAAATACGATTAATTCTAAAACGAATACTGTTATTAATAGCTTAGAGCTTATCCTTTACTTGAGCCATGCGATGAAATATAGCTAAAGTTATATCTAGAGTAACTTTTGTGTCGTAGCGGATAAGACTCGGGAGTTCGATCATCACCATCATCATCATCATCATCAGCCAGTATTACGTCTACTGCTGAACATGGGCCTCCTCCCGGGAGAGGGCATTTGCCATAGTCACCACGCTTGGCAGGCGGATTGGTGACCGCAGCACTATGTTGAACCACACAAGGAAACGCTGCTGCCCGTTCCTTGATATACGATTATTATAGGTGATGTTATAATAATCGGGACCAACGGCTTAGCGTGCTTTCCGAGGCTCGGAGAGTAGTCCCTCAACCAACCAGACCCGGAATGAAATCATGGAATTTACACAAAGATTTCCTGTCCGGAGTGGGGATCGAACTCAAGACTTCCTAGACGCTACGCTACGGATGATGTCACCTCTGTGGTGCAGCGGAAGCAGAAGTCTCGGGGTTCGATCCCTACTCTAATAAATGAAGTTTGTTATGACGTCACGTACCTGACGCAGATTGACTGACAAGGTAATCCCTGCTCGTCCTCCCGACCCTTAGTTTGCAAAGAACCATCCGATACCCTCGTAGGTCTAAAGTCCGAGAGGCCCGCGAACTGTAAAGTAGAGCGACAGTTGTACAAAAGTCCCCTAAAATACTAAAATCTCATCGCCAACGAACGCCCTGAGCCGAGGTCCAAGCCCGACAGGGGCGCCCTCTTGCGCAGGTTGCTTAATGTGTAGTTTTTAAACCATTTATTAAGGCTGGAGCACACCTCGCCTTTATGCCCGGTGAAGTAACGAAAACCTCGTGGCTAAATAAGAATGTCGGTTCGAAAAAAAAAAGTTTTGCCATCAATGCGTTACTCGCAGCGATCCGTCTTTCCGTTTAATTTGGTCTGAATCTGTTGTCAAAACTTACGAATTTTGTTTCATAATTTTCCCGCTAGCTGTCGCTGGTGTCTCGTTTCATTTGATTCTGTCTGCTTTTTGTTATACGTTGGTTTGAAATACTGATAGTGTCATGTTTTGTTGAACAATATCATTCGAAAGCATCTTACGAGCGTTCATTTAATTTGAATGTTTCAGTTACAGTGTTGAGTAAACTGACAAAAATGTAAATTATATTGTAACACCTACAGCTCCAG
This sequence comes from Nycteola revayana, assembly GCA_947037095.2. NCBI lineage: Eukaryota > Metazoa > Arthropoda > Insecta > Lepidoptera > Nolidae > Nycteola > Nycteola revayana. The sequence goes on along the minus strand of OX344859.2, from coordinate 18,068,854 downwards.
TTTCCGTTGGAACTTCATAATAAAAATAGCCCATAGTCTACCTCGATAAATGGGCTATCTATCACTGAATGAATTTTTCAAATCGGACTAGAAGTTTCTGAGATTAGCGCGTTTAAACAAACAAACTCTTCAGCTTTATACATTAAGTATAGATTTAAAACAATCTTCCACGCTCGGTTTCACCCGCTTCGCTCCTGTTTCCGTGGGAATTTCATACATTTCATGACGCGGGGCATGGCGCGTCGCGTGCGGCGTTGCGTCTCGCATCTCACTCGCACTCATATAACGCCATATGTTGGAATTCAGTGCGGGCCGCGCCGCACATCGCGCCATGCGAGTCATGCGACGCTCCCCGTCTCCGTAAATGAGGCCTATGTTACTCCTGAACCTCCTGGAGTTAACATTGTAATACTTTTGACATTACCGCTAATTGCGGTTTTAAGCTGTTAATTGAAGAATAAAAACATTCTTCAGCTTTTTTTCCTAAATCAAACTATAAAAGAAACGTAGAACTACAGGACAGGAGACTACAAGTAGAATTTATAGGGCGAATGTGTACGAAAGTGTTAGAAGGGAAAGACCAAGGCGGACGTTTCACGATCAAATCGAGGACGTTCTTTAGAAAGGCCAGGTTTAAATTACCCTAAACCGAAGGACATGCACGAGGAGATTAATCTATGTAGAAGAGGCGTATGTGGTATATCAAGATCGATGCAAGTGGGACAGGTATCAACGAAAGAAAATATTACAACCGCTGCCGCGCTGTTCAAAACCATTAGTGTGTACAGTGTCGGTTTACCAAAACTGTCAATAGATGTCGTTGTACAGTTTGGCTACATCTCGCAATGATTTACGCCGTCCACCAAGGCTCGTGCATATTATTTGTCAAGAGGGACTTTCTCCAACAGTTCATTAGTTCACCGAATATAAATGTATCCTAGTTCAACGTTGTGGTTTCATTGTAAACCCCAGCTAGAGGTGTGCAAAGTTGTAACTTTAAAAATAAAATAAAAAAGAAGTTTTTATTTACGTAAACCTATTACAGGCATTTGCAAATAGTCAAAACATATTATTAGATATTTTTTTATAGCTTTAGCGTAAAAGCTAGGTTAGGTATGAAAATAGAATTTTATTTTTTATCTATAATTTAATAGTCTAAAGTTCTGTCCTTTGAGTACGTTATTATTTAGATAGACCATAAGTATATCGTCGGACGCGATTTTATGCTACCACCGGATCCAATACGCCCCAACTGAGAAGATCCGGCGAAACAAACTCAGTGGGGTATTCTACTGCCGGTTTCATCGCGGCCTAATTGAGACGGTCCGGCGAAACATACTCAAATATGCATGCCAACATTATTTAGGTCCAGTTACTGTCATTATTTAGTTAATTGGCTTACACAATTTACCAATCGGCTGTCTTTATACAATTTTTATTTTACTAATTTAACAGATCAGATAAGTTATTTAGAGACTGAACATGTGTTATTTTTATGATTATGATTACAGACAGTACACAGAATACACTATCATGATCTTTCAATTTTAATGCTTCTCCCTCCCTCATGTGTCTTTGTCACATCGGTCACTCTCATCACTAATACATGTTTCCGAGGTTACGAGTTCCTTTCATTTAGTTGTCGTCACAGTTGTCACTCCGATCACGATTGGGTACACGATTCATGTAGAGGTTGTCATTCGGCAATGGTTTGCACTTTTCTATTGTCTTAAAAGTCTAAATACAAGATACAAGAGGGAGAGGGACTTGCCGCGCAATTGCTGTGATATGGAACTACACATGTTACTTTGGAACGTTGTTCCTTGTTCAAAGATCACAGTGATCACTTTAGTCAGCGGATCACAGTGATTTTTTCACTGTGACGTTATTTATCATCATCATCAACAGCCCGTTTACGTCCACTGCTAAACATGGGCCTCCTCTTAACAGACCTTGGCAAGCCAGGATCGTAGAGGGATATTGCCATAATCACCACGCTTGGCAGACGGATTGGTGATCGCAGTAAGATGTAAACCTTGAGCTAATAGATGCTGCCCATCCATCAGCCATATGTCCCTTAGTCGCCTTTTACGGTGGTATATTCTAAGCCGGAAACCACACGGCCATTACATTATTTATCACCTTACTCTAACCCCAACGTAGGTACGTCTCGGTGGGACTGAGGTATCCAACCATGTTCAACCGCAACAAAAAAAAAACGAATGAATAGGCAGGCATTTTTTCATGATAAACTTGATAAATGAAATGAAATGAATTCCGCGAGTAGCACAGATCACAACTCCGTTTTTAATTAAAAATGTTTAACTTTTTTTTTGTAACGTCAATAGAAATGTCAGTGATTGTCAAAGAATACACTTTTTCTTTTTATGGTTCATGAGTCTGAGTGACAACCTCCGTAGCGTAGCGGTATTTGGCTCGCCTTAAATCTCGGAGGTCGTGGGTTCGATCTCCACACCGGACATGAAATCTTTGTGTAATTTCTAAGATTTCTTTCCGGGTCTGGTTGATTGAGGGACTAACCTCCGTGCCTCGGAAAGAACGTTAAGCCGTTGGTCCCGATTGTTATAACATCATCTATAATAATCGTATATCAAGGAACGGGCAGCAGCGTTTCCTTGTACAACATAATACTGCGGTCACCAACCCGCCTGCCAAGCGTGGTGACTATGGCAAACACCCTCCCTCGGGAGGAGGCCCATGTTCAGCAGTGGACGTTATACGGGCTGATGATGATGAGTCTGAGTGATTGAGATTTTTTTTGTGTACTTACGACTTAGTATTTACGGTATTATAGTATATATGTCACCGGAAAATAATTAGAATCGTAAGTTGATCGACTTTCTAGTAAGTTGATCAACAATCATCAGCCCACTGCTGAACATGGGCCTCGAGGGTCGTTTTTGCCATAGTCACCACGCTTGGCAGGCGGATTGGTGACCGCAGTATTATGTTGTAATAGACAGGGAAACGCTGCTGCCCGTTCCCTGGTATACGCTTGTTATAGATTACTAGCTTCCCGCGCGCGGTTTTACCCGCGTAACTCCCGTTCCCGTGGGAAATTCATAATAAAATATAGCCTATGTCCTTTCTCAGGCTCTAGACTATATCTGTACCAAATTTAATTTAAATCGCTTCAGTAGTTAAGGCGTGATTGCGTAACAGACAGATAGACATACAGACAGAGTTACTTTCACATTTATAATATTAGTAAGGATGTTATAACAATCGGGACCAACGGCTTAACGTGCTTTCCGAGGCACGGAGGATAGTCCCTCAAACAACCAGACCCGGAAAGAAATCTTAGATTTCTTGTCCGGAGTGGGGATCGAACCCACGACCTCCGAGACTTAAAGCGAGCCAAATACCGCTACGGAGGTTGACGAGGTTTCGGGTGGTTTAAAAAAACAACCTAAACCGAAACCAATGGGGTTCAGCAGGACTTATTAAAGTTGATGTTTTTTTGTTTAGTTACAACAGTAGCATAGTCTCGTTCGGTTAGGTTACGTCAAGTGTCATACCGGATTGCTTATGCGTACCCGGCCCCCGCCTACGGCGGATCGAAGGAGTGTCCGAGGGGTTTTAGTGGTGTAGGGTCCTCTCCTCGTGGTATGAGTAAGCATACCACTATGGAGAGGGCGAGTCCCACATATCCCACCGCCAGCGCGCGGATACGCTGCAGCGGCGGTGGGAATGCGTAAATGCATTTCCCTTCGAACAACAAAACAAAACAAATGTCATAACTAGGGACCGGATTATATGCATTTGCATATTTGCATATGCATTGGCATATTTAAGCCATTCTCAACGGTACTTGCATATTTTACATAATATCGAGTTATGATGCATATTATCGGTATATTTACAATATTTTTTCCAGTGCAGTGCAGTCAACCTGCGTTCCGATATTCGATAAAAGTGATAATATCGCGAATTAAACCAAATTATAGTCACAAAATAAATATACAGGGTGTCCAAGAACCTGGCGTCCAACTGGATTCCCACGATGCCCCAAGTTCTAACAGTACTCAGAAAAATATTTTAAAAAATCCACCCCATGTACTTACAGAATTATACTGATTTAAAAAAAAAGGGGAAATGAGCACCCTGTGACATACTTTTGAATGCTGTGACTGCTAATGCTGATAATTTCGATATTTCTTGGAGGTTTTGTAATCTAGGGTATTGCTGTGTCTAAATAGAATGTAAAAATAAAGTACTTATTGTACCATTTTAAAATAAAATATTATTTTAACTAAAGGTGATATGGAAAACTATTGAATTTCGCAACTTTGACCGACTGTAGTGTAAAAAAAATGTACCAAAATAGTATGGCAAGTGACGTCAAATTTTGACGCGTTTATTCCTCTTTTTAAAAAAGTATAATACTTACAAATTAATTTGAAAAAAAAAATTTTGATAATATTTTTACTCAACAACCCAATTTTTACGAAGTGCCTACCTACTAACGGTAACTGTCGGACCCTTTCTTATCTTAGAAACTGTTATGTTACTACTATTATTTACTTCGGTTCCAAGAGTGAGCAAGAAGGAAATACACACAGGTAGATGGGTTCCCAGTAGAATAAAAGCAAAGAATGTTAGTTTAAAGATATTTTATTACAATAAATGTTCAAAATGTTGACCACCCGCGGCAATACAAGCTCTCACTCTCCTTAAAAAGGACCGCTTTATGTTTCGCGAGTAACTTTTTTGACGTATCACCTGCACTGCTTGTGTTATCTTCTCACGAAGGTCAGCGATGTCATTAATGGGCTTCGCATAAACGAGCTCGTTCATAGTTCCCCAGAAAAAAAAATCCAGCGGATTTAAGTCAGGTGAGCGGGCTGGCCACGGGATTGTTCCTGATCGCCCAATCCACCTGTTCGGGTATTGCTCGTCCAAAAACTCTCTAACGGATACGCGAAAATGTGCTGGACAGCCGTCGTGTTGGAACCACATATCTGGTGGGGTCTCTTCTAGTAAGTTTGGCAAATCATTTTGAAGAAAATTTAAATATGATTCGCCAGTCAAATTCTCGGGCATCTCAAATGGACCAATAATATTCCCACAGAGAATACCGGTCCACATGTTCACTTTGAACCGGTACTGGGATCTATCTTCTCGCATCAAGTGCGGATTTTCCACATGCCACTCGTGCAAGTTGTGTAGGTTCATGTAGCCATCCTTCTTAAATGTTGATTCATCTGACCACAAAATTTTGTCGATAAAGTTTTCGTCTTCTCGATGTTTTTGCAGGATTGTTTCACAAAACGCGACTCGGCTCGGATAGTCTCGAGGTAAAAGACTTTGCACTCGCTGTACGTGGTACGGATGATATTCTTCTTTTTGGAGAATACTGTGTGCTGTGCTCTTCGGTATCCCCGTATCAGCTTCTATTCCTCGCACAGAGATGCTTGGATTTGCCGACACCGCCTCTAAAACTTCATCGCGTATGAAGTCATTTACGGGTCGTCCTTCACCAGCTACTTGATTGGGGAACCGCCCGTCACATAGTGATCTGTGCACATTAATGAAAACTCGATGGTCGGGATATCGCGTAGCCCTCGGATACCTTTCTCTGTAAAGTCTCGCTGCAGCTCGTCCATTACCTCTACATTCTCCATAAATGTAGTGCATATTTGCGTATTCTTGCGGAGTGTAGGTCGCCATGGTAGCACACACAAAACACAAACTGTCCAAACACAGGCAAAGGTCGTCGTAAAGAGTTCGTTTCAAAGTCCAGAGCACAAAGAGTAATCGAGTCCAATAAACAAAGCTTTAAATCGTAGTACGTGATCAATGGTAACAATAAGAGAGAGGTGCGTAGTAACGGCAGGAGGCAGTGACGCGTACTGACCGTACTGTTATCCTAAATAGCACGATCCCAGATAGCGTCACTATCTATCTCACTCGCACCTCTAACCTTTTTCTCCCTCACTCTTACCTGAATAATGGGGTACCATAAAGAAGAACCAGCAAATCGCAAAGATAGTTTCTGTCTTGCTCCCTCCTGTTGTAATAACGAATCACTATGGTGAGATGCATGCACATACCGTCCCTTACGGTCTAACCTGTTTTTTGAGAGGCCTGTTGTTATTTTTATGAGCATACAATAGTAATTCTTTAGAGGTTAGATTCAATTCGTCGTAAATTTTTCTTTCTAAGAATTCTGTAAGACATCGTAAAAATTGGGTTGTTGAGTAAAACTATTATCAAATATTTTTTTTTCAAATTAATGTGTAAGTATTATACCTTTTTAAAAAGAGGAATAAACGCGTCAAAATTTGACGTCACTTGCCATACTATTTTGGTACATTTTTTTTACACTACAGTCGGTCAAAGTTGCGAAATTCAATAGTTTTCCATATCACCTTTAGTTAAAATAATATTTTATTTTAAAATGGTACAATAAGTACTTTATTTTTACATTCTATTTAGACACAGCAATACCCTAGATTACAAAACCTCCAAGAAATATCGAAATTATCAGCATTAGCAGTCACAGCATTCAAAAGTATGTCACAGGGTGCTCATTTCCCCTTTTTTTTTAAATCAGTATAATTCTGTAAGTACATGGGGTGGATTTTTTAAAATATTTTTCTGAGTACTGTTAGAACTTGGGGCATCGTGGGAATCCAGTTGGACGCCAGGTTCTTGGACACCCTGTATACATTACTAATAATTATTATGATATACATTTATAAAAATAAAAATTAAATACATACATGTTTCCCAGCGGGGTAGGCAGAGAAAATGGACCTCCACTTGCTACGATCCCTACACACATATTTCGCTTCATTCACTCTCATAACATTCTTCATACAAGCACGTCGGTTTAGGGTGGATCTTATTTGACCTTTTGCGAGGATGTCTCCGATTTGGTCAGAGAACGTTCGTCGAGGTCTTCCCCTTCCGATTGTGCCACTCACACTTGCCATGTATACCTGTTTTGTCAATCTTTCTTCATCCATTCTTTCCACGTGACCAAACCATCTCAACATTCCCTTCTCTATCTTCGTAATCACGTCCTCTTTCACTCCACACCGTTCTCTTATCACGCTATTCCTTATTCTGTCATTCAATGTTAACCCACATATAGTACATACTTCTCAAAGCTCTCATTTCCACTGCATTAATTTTACTTTGATCCTTCTTCTGCCATACCCAACTCTCGCTACCATACCTCAGTGTCGGAACTAACACTCCCCCATGCACAGCCAACCGAGCCTTTTCAGACACTTGTTGACTGCTCATAAAGAAGTGCAGTGCCCCGTTCACCTGATTTCCCTTAATAACCCTCCTTTCAATATCACTTTCACATCTTCCATCTTTCGTAAACAAAGTTCCCAAGTTCAAAAAAAAATAATGTCACGTAATAAACTGTAATGTGTAGTGACACCTATGGTCGCCTATTCAAGGATAATTTACTGATTGTACATGCTGATTTTGAAATTAAATTAAATTAAAACTAACTTTTCTTCTTTTTTTAAGGACTGAATTGATTGATTTAATTAAAACATATTATTAAATTTTGCATATTCTGCCAATTTTCGTGCATATTTCAAGCATTTTTCATGCATATTTGCATGCATATAACAAGCTTTTTATGTTGCATATAATTCGGTCTCTAGTCATGACAATAGCATTAAATATTACATATTAAAATGACTTGGAACCTGTGTTAGTTCGTCTGTTCGTACTACCTACATTATCTTGTATCGCAAGGCACTAGAGTTCATTTTGCCATGTGCATTTATCATTGCTGTCTCCTTGAGGGAAACTTTTTTTTTTACATGTGACTATTTTTAAATGTCAATGTTACGTCTCGATAGTAAACTGATGACAAATCGTCATATCTAGATTTTAATTTTTTAATTCGGACGGACATATGTACGGCATTTGCTACTTCACCGGGTATAAAGACTCACAGAGCTCCAGCCTAGATAAATGGTTTAAACACTACAAAATAAGCAACCTGCGCAAGAGGGCGTCCCCTGTGGGACTTGGACCTCGGCTCAGGGCGGTCGCTGACGGGGAGATTGAGGGATTATGGCTTATAGTTTTTTTTAGGAGAGTTTTGTGCAACTGTCGTCATATCTAGAGTTTTAATCAATAATGACGTGTTACAATACCTTAAACAATTTTTTTCTTGTTTCAGGTTTTAAAGAGGATTCCTGATATTCAAACTGGAGGCTAAAAAGAGGTTAGACATAATTTATTACACGCTTTTATTTAACTTGCAATGTATGTATGTATGTGTGTAATTTGTTCGGGTGGAATCTTCGAACTCAATTTTTAAGCAGATACCCTCAACAAAATTTTATATGTTGTGACGAAGCAATGATATGGTACCATGGAGCTGATCTGATGATGGAGTCGGAAGGAATTTGGGCTCGTTTGTTTTGTGTTTATTAGTATACTTTCCGTTACACATGATGACGAGGGTCTGATGAGGAGGAGGACCATTACCACTGGTACGCCCTTAATGCAACCGCCAAGATAGTCAAAAGTCAAAATATATTAATTATAAAAGCTTGAGGCGCTCTTCTTTGCACATGTTTCAGTAACTCAAGTTTTTTTTTTTTTTAACCTATTACTGGCTGTGTTTTGCAGTCTACTTGTATTCTTATTAAACCCTCGTGCTAAGCCTGCGACCTGCGACCTCAAGATCATAAGGCTGACGCTCTAGCCATTGGACTACGGCCGCTTATTATAACGCGTTATTTTTTAATAAAAGCTTGTTTTAAAAAATGTTTTTTTTACTTTTTATTTTATTATTTTTAAATCCTATTAATATTATAAACGCGAAAGTTTGTAAGAACGTATTGATGTATGTTTATTTCTCTTTCACGCAAAAACTACTGATCGCATTTTGCTAAAACTTTGCACGGGTATAGTTTATAAGCTGGGCTAACAATACATAACGCTCCGACCCACTGGAGCAGGGTGACATGGGTAAAACAGTGGGGCGCAACTTGACATATTTAGTCTCAAACATACTTTTTAAAACAAATCCCTGAAATATTAATTTTCCGGATATAACATTAAGATCGGGCAGTTAACGTAAGTCTTTAATTAAAAGTTATTCAAAAATCTATTTATATGAACCATGTCAACAATGTTAAAGTCGAGAAAAGGGGCACCACAGGGTGGTGGTCTTAAAAAAAAACTTTTTCATTTACGTAAACCTATTACAGGCACTTGCAAATTGTCAAAACAATAATTTTGTATTCAGTATTATTATCTATAATAACTAGCGGTCCGCCCCGGCTTCGCACGGGTGGACTTTTATACCCTACCCCTGCCCTACCCTACCCCTACCCTAACCCTACCCTACCCCTACCCTACCCCTACCCTACCCCTACCCTACCCCTACCCTTCCCCTACCCCTACCCTACCCCTACCCTACCCCTACTCTACCCATAATTATCGACAGAAAACTCCGCTTTGTCAAACACACCACTTACATCCTCGATAAAGCCAAGTCCCTCCTCAAGAAATTGTCCCTCTTCATTAGGCCGACTTGGGGGGTTCACCCCGAAAATGTGCGCACCATATACCAACACGTCATCGAGCCTATCACCTGCTACGGTGCTGGTATATGGTCGAAAGCCCTGGGATACGCCTATGTGCAGAAGAGGTTTCTTTCTCTCCAGAGACTATTCGCCCTAAAAATAATTCAGGCTTTCCGCACTGTGAACACCCCCACCGCTATCACTCTAGCCCGACTAACCCCCATTACGGCGAAAATCGCCGAAGTGGCGGATATTGAAATATCTAAACTGAATGGATTTTCCAGATTCCTCCCTTCCGACTCCCCCCTTGAAACTCCCTCATCCCCCACTGACCTTCTCCATCCTTCCCTTCGAGTGGGCATAGAATTCTCCGAGATTCTTTCTCAGGAGGATATCTACGCTCACTCCTTTGAAAACACCCTCCTTCTCTTCACGGATGGAAGCAAGCACGATGACAAAGTCGGTGCTGCTTTCGTCGCTTTTCAACCTGGGGTGGCTGATCCCGTGATCAGGAAATTGAAGCTTCACGACTGCTGCTCGGTATTCCAATCGGAAATGCTGGCAATTGAGCAGTCGTGCAAGTGGATTCTTGATCGCGGCATCACCCACTCTCTGATCCTCTCTGACTCCAAATCCTCGCTTATCGAACTATCCAACCCTTTCTCCCCTAATGCCTTTGCCTCCAGAATACACACTCTCCTCCACACCGCGCAGACGGCTGGGTTGCATATACGTTTCGCATGGGTGAAAGCTCATTGTGGCATCGCTGGAAACGAAATAGCTGACTCGGCAGCAAAATCTGCTGCCCTCCTCCACCGCACCCCGGATTATGTCAACATCCCCATTAGCTACATTAGATTCAGAAATAAAAAGCTGTCCCTAGAACATGCTGCAAAGCTTTACGATAAATCCACTTATATTAAAACCCTCCTCCCCACCTTCGGCGATATTCAGCAGTACCTCTCCGCCATCACACCCACTTTCGCTATCACACAATACCTGACTAATCATGCATTCCACAAATCCTACCTACACAGATTCAAGATATCCGACAATAACCTCTGCCCTTGTGACGGACAGTCTGAGCAGAATTGGACACACCTTATCGAGGTGTGTCCACGGTTTGCAGCGACTCGCAGTGATCATGAAACGGTCACTGGCTCAAATGATGCCTATAACATCGCAGGCATCCTCAAAAACAAAGAAGCCATTGACACGTTTCATGATCACATCTATTTTATCGTTAAACAACTAAAAGCGTTCAACGGCCCCTTAAGAAACTAACATCTAATTTTATACTACAAATAAAACTAACTAGATTTAAGATTAACTACTTTATTCATTTCATCTAATTTTAAGATTTCATATACCTACTCCATTTTTACATTTAAATTTACTTTTCAATTCACTAATTCGTTCTGTCTCTGTTTTTACGGAAATTTGTTTTCGTAAAAACGGAAGCAGATGTACTTTTTAAACTAGTTCTAGCAAAGCTTTACGATAAATCCACTTATATTAAAACCCTCCTCCCCACCTTCGGCGATATTCAGCAGTACCTCTCCGCCATCACACCCACTTTCGCTATCACACAATACCTGACTAATCATGCATTCCACAAATCCTACCTACACAGATTCAAGATATCCGACAATAACCTCTGCCCTTGTGACGGACAGTCTGAGCAGAATTGGACACACCTTATCGAGGTGTGTCCACGGTTTGCAGCGACTCGCAGTGATCATGAAACGGTCACTGGCTCAAATGATGCCTATAACATCGCAGGCATCCTCAAAAACAAAGAAGCCATTGACACGTTTCATGATCACATCTATTTTATCGTTAAACAACTAAAAGCGTTCAACGGCCCCTTAAGAAACTAACATCTAATTTTATACTACAAATAAAACTAACTAGATTTAAGATTAACTACTTTATTCATTTCATCTAATTTTAAGATTTCATATACCTACTCCATTTTTACATTTAAATTTACTTTTCAATTCACTAATTCATTCTGTCTCTGTTTTTACGGAAATTTGTTTTCGTAAAAACGGAAGCAGATGTACTTTTTAAACTAGTTCTAGGATGTAAAACTATTCTATTTTGTACCATGTTAATTTTAAGATTTCATTTTATTCAACTCATTTTATTTATAAACTAATTAGATTCTATAAACTAACTAGATTTAAGATTTCATTTCGTTATTCATTTTACTAATATTTACCTAGTTTTAAGACTAAACATACTTCACCTTACTTTATTTACTTTGTTAATAATTTTCTGCCTCCATTCTTGCGGAAGCATGTTTTCGTAAGAATGGAAATAGCTATATCTTCATACTAGTTTTAAGATGTAAAATTTACTCTCTATGTACCAAATTTATCTTAATACTTAAGATTGCATTTTATTCTACTTAATTAACTTTCATTATCCTTGTATAAACTTAGAACTAATTTTGCGTTGTGTCAAAAAAAAAAAACTCAAAACTAAAACTAAAATAAAATAAAAAAAACACAAAAAAAAAACTAACAAAATCAAAAAGAAAAAAACTCAAAAAAAAAAAAAAAAAACACAATTATTGACACAATTTAGAGCCTTATTTTAAGTTATATTTTAATTGTTACTCATTGTTACTCATGTACCTTTCAAGTATGTAAAAAAAAAAAAACCCCAGCGTCTGAGTCATATGCGACAAAATTTTATGCTTTATATGTTTATGTACGTTTATATTATTGTATTATATAAAAACTGGACACTTGAACCACTCAAGAAGGACTACCACATCCAAAAGCGAGTGATTCAAGAGTTCAGAAAATAAATATTATATCTATATTTATACTTATAATTATTTATATAAAACATTCTTTACTCTTCTCCCTACCCAATCCAAAAACTTTCACCTCTCCCATCTTCTTTATAGGAAAGAGGGAAGACGTATCATAAGCGTTACCCTCTTTCTCAATATATTTATATATACAAAATACCCTACCCTACCCTACCCTACCCTACCCCTACCCAAAAGTATCCTATGTCCTTCTCCCAGTTCTTAGCTACCTCCCTACCAATTTTCAGCCAAATCGGTTCAGCCGTTCTTGAGTTATAAATAGTGTAACTAACACGACTTTCTTTTGTTTTTAAAATGTATTCTGCTATTCAGGGCGGAGACAAATCCAACGAAACAAAAACCATGAAAATTGATCCAGCCGATCTCGAGTTATAAGTGTTGTAACAAACCCGTCTTTGTTTTATATATATAGATAGATTATCATATTTTATAAATTTTCAAATTAAACAAGTGTTTAAGTTATTATTTTAATTATATTTTAGTCTTAACGTCTTAGTTTATTAATTAACTACATTGTGTCAAATAGCTTGTTCTGTCTATAGCAGTAGGTTAGAACAATTGTCATTATTTAGGTGGACCATGAGTATATAACGACGGACGCACTTTAATGCTACCACCGGATCCAATACGCCCCGACTGAGAAGACCCGGCGAAACAAACTCAGTGGGTTATTCTACTGCCGGTTTTAACACGACCCACATGAGACGGTCCGCCGAAACATACTCAAATGGGCGGAACGTCCTAACCCCTTAAGGGTGCCCCCAGGTGTGTGTCACTATATTGTATGTTTTTATCAAACTTCTATAATTGATCCACTAAAACCTATAATAATTAATATGAACTTAAACTTATAATGAGTAGAGGAATTAATGACAAGCTGACGGACGGACTACTTTGTCTGTAATATCCTACAATTTACTACCTGTTGATTATCTAGTTTAATTCATAGAATAAGAATAATTGTGTAACATTGTGTGTGTGTGTATGTGATTTTGCCAAGTACAAGGGAATGTAAATACCTAAGTGTTGAATAAATTTATTATTACATTATTACAAAAACTGCATACAAAGATTTTATAAAACTTGACCTGGTCATCACTAGATAGTATAAAACAAAGTCGCTTCCCGCTGTCTGTCCGTCCCTACGTATACTTAGATCTTTAAAACTACGCAACGGATTTTGATGCGCTTTTTTTAATAGATAGAGTGATTCAAGAAACTTTTTTTTTGTTTTTTTTTTTCGTTGTCAATAATTTATTTATTTATTTATTTATTTTAAACTTTAGCACTAAATAGTACATAGGCGGACTTAATGCCTAAGGCATTCTCTCCCAGTCAACCATTGGGTGGTGCAGAATTAAAGTGGTAGGTGCACGGAAATTGAAATATCGTAGGGAAATTAATACCGCTAAGGTAAATTATAAATATATATTTAAAAAAAAAAAATACATACATACTATACTAAATATATATGTATACCTATATATATATATATATATATATATATATACCTAAACATAAACAAAAACATAAATATATATTATAGTTAAGCTATGAAAGTTGTGAGGACTCTGCCAAATTTCTCATGATATGTTCACGTACTTTTTTCTTGAAATTTGAGCGATTCTTAGCCATCCTGACCCCAAGAGGCAGCGCATTCCAGAGTAAAATAGACTGAACGAAAAATGAAGAATGTATGAAATCGGTACGATGTTGAGGACAATGAAGGAGGCGGTTGTGAAGGGAACGCAAGCATTTATTGTGATTAGCAAAGCAATATTGAAAATTAGATGTTAAGTAGGGTGGAGAAGAGGGAGAATCAAGTAGGGAAAATAGCGTGGTCAATGCTCTCATATTTCTGCGCTGCCGGATAGGTAGCCACTTAAGTTGGGCGCGATATGCGGAAACGTGGTCGTACTTGCGAAGATTGAAAATGAATCGAATGCAGTTATTCAGAAGCCTGTCGAGTTTATTGAGTTGATCTGCATTCAGGTCAAAGTAGCACACATCACTATAGTCGATGATGGGAAATATTAAAGTCTGCACCAACGTTACTTTTGTTTGAGGCGGAAGAAAGTTCCTTAGACGATAAAGAGAACGCAAGATATTTGTTACTCTGCTGCAAACCGAAGCCATTTGTTTTTGCCAGTTCAGAGTCGAGTCGATAAACAACCCGAGGTCCTTGACGCTTGGGCTGAAAGGAATGGCAGTATTACTAAACATTATTGGAGGCAGAGAATTAATGTCGATTTTGGACAGCAGCCTAGAACTGCCCAGAACAATGGCTTGACATTTTAAGGGGTTTACTGCCAAACCAAATCTACTAGACCAATCTTGTAGCGCCACAAGATCCCGGTTTATATTATGTATGACTCCAGGCAAACAATCAATACCACCTTGGGCATACAGTTGCAGGTCATCGGCATACAGATGATACGCGCACTGAAGATGATTTGTGACAAGGTTTATAAAAACTGAAAAAAGGAGAGGAGAGAGAATACCGCCTTGAGGAACCCCAGAGTCTAAGTTGCACCAATTAGATGAGACTTCATCAATGTGAACAGACTGCTGGCGATCCCGAAGATATGAGGAGAACCACTCCAGAGCTTCATCGGAGATCATGAGATGTGAAAGAATGGAAAGCAGGATGTCATGACTGACGGTATTAAAGGCGTTGGAGAAGTCAACTAAAACCAACACAGTGATTTTAGTATCCTCCATACCCCTCCTAATATCGCCAGTCACTTTTAGGAGGGCGGATGTGGTGCTATGTCCCGGCCTAAAGCCGGATTGGAGAGGACTAATAAGATTATTGGAAAGGATAAAACGGGATAGCTGTTTGTGGACAATGCTTTCGATAATTTTGGATAAAAAGGGTAGTATGGATATAGGGCGATAATGGTTAGGAAGGGAAGGATTTGATATTTTTGGTAGCGGCAAGACATAAGCCTTCCGCCACTGGTTGGGAAAAGTGCCGGAATGAAGGGAATAGTTAATTATGTGAGTGAAAGCAGGAAGGATTTGGTCAAGGATTGGGAAAATCAATCGTCGCCCAATGCAGTCACAACCGACTGCCTTGGACTTGATAGATTGAACAGTGAGCTTGATCTCGTCTGGGTCAACTGGAGTGTAATGAAAAGGGCTAATGTTTGGTCTATCTAAACTATTAATAAAGTCAACAGTTTGACGCTTAATCAGATGATCTATGGGAGGTGTGGTGGAGAAATGGTGATTAAGAACATCTAAATCAGGTAAACTGGAAGCATTTGAATGGCTCGATTTACCGATACCCAGAGTTCCAAGGAATTTCCAGGTATCGGCAGGAGTAGAAGAAGATAAGTTGTCTAGAAAATAGCGGCGTTTAGCGTTGCGTACCATCTGATTACATCGATTCCTAGTAACCTTGAAAAGATGCAAATTTTCATCACACCGATCCTTCTTGAACTTTCGGAATGCGCGATCCCTACGTCGCACTGCCATACGAATGCCTTCAGTTATCCAAGGAGCTGGTGGGCGCTTTTGCTTAACTGCTCTTACAGGTGCATGGATGTCGTACAGCTGTGTCACCCTATCACTAAAGTACCCTAACTGTTCGTCGACAGTACTCGCTTCATATAGTGGGCCCCAATCAATCAGAGAGGCATCCCTGCAAAGAAGCTCAGCGTTCATTCGTGCAAAAGAACGCAAGTGCAGTACTTTAGGTTTAGGCTTGGAGGGTTTAAGGATATAGGAGAGGAAAATAAGAGTATGGTTTGAGAATCCAGGAGCATCGTGCTGCCCATGGGAGGAAACAAGGGAGGGATTTGAGGTGAGCATAAGATCGAGCCAAGTGTCATCGCCAAGAGTATTGACATGAGTAGCCTGCAGTGGCAATACGTGTAAGCTGCTTGACTCGATTATGTGAAGGAGTTTACGGGAACGAGGAGAATTGGGGACAAGTAGATTAGTGTTAAGATCTCCCATAATGATGTGATGAGCATACTGAGAACCCAAAGATTCCAAAACCAATTCTAAGTCGGTGAAGTAATCAGCATTGGGTGGACAATAGACAACTCCGATGACGGTCTTAGTTCCCTTAACAGAGACTTCCAGAAGGAGCAACTCAGCGGATACCGAATTGTTTTGACCTGACGTTGCTAATATTTTATAAGGCAAGTCACTCTTCAGGTAAATCGCTACCCCGCCTCCGCCCCTGCCAATGCGATCATTGCGGACAAGTACGAAACCTGGGAGAGCATAAGACGTAGAAGAAAGATGAGGTTTTAACCAGCTCTCGGAAATCAGGATGACATGAATATTGCTATTAGAGAACGCTTCTAAAAAATCATGATAGTGACATGGTAGGCTTTGCGCATTTATGTGGCATACATTAAGCAAATTTGTCGATGTGGAAAAATTGCGCTGTAAAAAGTCACCAAGTGTGTCACCAGCAGAGCAGAAACTATCAGTAAAAGAAGAGACAGAATCATTAGCAGAATAAAATGAGTTATGTGCAGATGAAGGGGAAGACATTTATAATATATACCAATATACCTAGTTTATATAATATAATAATAAATAAGATTAAAAAAACAAATTAAAAAAATTCTTTTACGTGCGAGTTACAATCGTTTAGTACGATTTGCTACTCTGCACCACCCGCCAGCGCACAAACGTAAACATAAATATGAAAACGACAAAATAACACCCAATACAAACAATTTGAAACGAAACGCAACTGACACTTGACATATCGTATGAGGTCTGACAGTTTTGACATAAGATGAATACATAGGTACAAGAAATTGCGAAATCTATGATAATGTTTCGTTGCGATTTTAATAAATTACCTACCAAATTTTTTATTAAATTAGAACTATACATTATCACAATGCACGATATGAGGGTACGCTTATAGCCCACAGTAAATATCGTAAACAGCGCAAAAAGCGTTCCCTCCTTCAAGGTTGTAAGATAATTATGACAATAATGACAATTATTAACGAAGACACTAGGACAATAACATGCAGGTAAGTTCGTTTTCAAATGTTATTTTAAATAAATTGTGATTAAACTCACTGTAACATTAATTAGGGCCACGAATTAAGATGTTGTCTTTTTCAGATTGCCACTCCCGGAAGTTGTTTTGGCCTGCGATGCCGGCTTTGGATACTTTGCAACGAGATCATTTAGCTGTTGGTTTGAAGTCAGTTTGTGCCGAGTGCCATCCACTGTCCTGACGGAAATTACACCATCCTGACTCCAAACTGATCTCATGCCAAAGTGTGTCCTGGCTGAAGCGAAGACCGCTTGACGTGTTCGTGTTAGAAACTCCTTCACGGAAACTGGGGAACCCTTCAGTTTGGATTTGCACCTCCATATGGCCGATTTGTTGTCCATGGTGTTGAATCTCACTAATATGGGACGGTGACGTTCGGAGCCTGGAGCTCCCAGTCTATGGCAAGACTTAATAGTTGATGGAGAGATGCAGCTGAGGCCAAGTTGGTTTTTAACTATGTCGACAATCAGCTTGGGACAATCCTCATTACCAGATTCTGCGATCCCGGAAAATACCAACACCTTACGGCGGTTTTTGGTTTCAAGGTCATCCACCTGCCGGGTGCACTCATTAATCTGGTGCCGCAGAAGACTAAGGATGCCGAATATAAGTTCCTTGAATGTACGGAGCTCATCAGCTACTTTAGCCACAGTATCTTTGGAGGAGGTGGCACAATTCAGCTGAGCTTGAAGATCCTCAAACTTCCTGGAGACACTTTCTTCAAGCTTTTGTTGAGTGAGCAATATTTCTGATAAATTAGACATGATGTGAAGTGGTAGTGAAGTGAATTGGGAAGAAAAATCACGAAGTACTGTTTGATTTGTGAGCTGGCAGGTGGTGTAATTTTACCTTTCTTGGTTACATGTGATTTTCAAATGTAAGTACCAATAAACAATATATATGGCACTAAGAAAATAGGCAAAAAAGAGTAATTTTACAGTTATTTTAATTTAAAACTCAAATATAAAATTCGAACTGCAAAAAACGCGTCTATACTTTTTTCACACCTACCGCCGAAAAAATGTCAACAGGTAGGCGTTAAAATCACGTTAGTTGTATGGGAGCCCCCCTTAAATACCTATTTTATTTGGTTTTTAGTATTAGTTGCTAAAGCGGCAACAGAAATATATAATTTGTGAAAATTTCAACTGTCTAGCTATCGCGGTTCTTGAGATACAGCCTGGTGACAGACAGACAGCGAAGTCTTAGTAATACGGTTCCGTGTTTACGCTTCCGATACGGAACCCTAAATACACACGTAAAGCCAACAGTGACTCATCACAGGAGTGTATACTAATACTTGTAATAAGAGCGTGGCCAAGTGCGTGTCGTACTACAAGCAGTGTTCGGTTCCGCACCCCTTTTTTAATGCACCTTTTTTATCGTAGGGTGATGATGGTAAATGCATTTTTGTTATTGTATAGCCTAATAGTTTTTTCACGTATTTATTTGTGCTTTAAGTGGCCGTTGTCTAGTGGATAAGACTTCGGACGATCATGTGGTCACCGGTTCGATCCCCACCCATTGCCCTAGCGACGTTAGCGACTGAGCCCACTCGTAAAACAAGCATGTTATTTTATTTATTTATTTTAAAATTTTGGCACTAAATAGTACGTAGACGGACTAAATACCTAAGGCATTCTCCAGTCAACCAGTCAACCATTGGCTGGTGCAAAACAAAAGTGGTAGGTGTAAGCTTTCCAAGATCTGGCTGATCGTCTGTGAGAACTGACCACATTATATGGGTCGTAGTTTTTAATATATTTGTTAACAAATTCCCAGATTCATTTTACAATTGTTTTATGTCTACTACTAAATTCTAGGATTTTCATTTCGCGAATTCCCAGTGTGGTCCCTCAGTTCACACGCACATTGTTAGCTTAGCACGAGGGGTAACAACAATACTAGTAGACTGCAAAGACTCTGATAGTCATTTGCAAGCAAAAGACATGTTAAAATCCTTTCCTAATCTAACCTTAAACGCGGAACCGCTTAACGTTAAACCATCCTTAACGCTGTGTGGTCTCCGGCATAGAATAGACCACCCCATATCTCCCCACGGGTGTGATAACGCGACTGCGGGACATACAGCTGATGGATGGATAGCAACATCTATGAGCTCAGAGATACTCACATCTTACTGCGATCACCAAGGGTGGGGATTACGACCATATGTCTCAACGACCCTGACTTGTGAAGTCTGTTGAGAGGAGGCCCATGTCCAGCTGTGGACGATAACGGGCTGTTTAAGTGAAGAATAAAGATCCGTTACTGTCATTTACATTCTCAAAATAATTAATCTATTAATACATAATAGACTAGCTGCTGCACCCCGCGGTTTAACCCGCGTTACTCTGCACCAGTGGGTCGGAGCGTGATATTTTATATATATGTTAATCTAGCGTATAACCTATCCTGGCGCAAAATTTCAGCCAATTCTGTTGAGTAGTTTTAGCGTGAATGAGTAACAAACTCCATCCATCCATCCATACTAACTTTCGCGTTTATAATATCAGTAGGATTGTAAAGTTAATCTTCAGTTTAAACGCTAAGGGCCTTATCATACTATCGAGTAATGAACGATTTTATTCAATAATTTCTTTATTCATATAGACACAATAAAAAAAAACACGTTCTTATGATGCCTCCATTTCTTTTCCTACCACCAGTTCAAAGACGTAGCAACTGTGAGAAGAACTGACAAGAAACTCAGAGGAATCCTTTTTTAAATAATCAATTTATCATTTCTTTTACAATATTTTTAAGCAGCAGTGTCATTCCAGAGCAAGTTACTCACAAGCCATTCTGTCATTAACATAGTCTGATATTTAATAATATGCTTTTTGACAAATTACAATATTAATCTAATTTATTTATAATTTAAGTACAAATATTAGTCGCGGCGAACTCGCTGCGTGATCGCCTTCATATAAAATACGCTTGTTACTCGCAAGTTAAAGGCCTAAGGTTTTAGCCGGTTTAATACGGAACCCTAAAACATAAGCTATTTGTAGGTACAAGCCCACAAACTAATAGTGATTCCCTAAAGACTTCTCCCCTTCATATTTCTTAGTAATTGAATGTAGGGGAGGGCGATGCAGTTTGAGTTCAAAGCGAAATCGTAGCTTTTTATTAAATTTTTTAATATAATATGACAACCTCCGTAGCGTAGCGGTATTTGGCTCGCTTTAAATCTCGGAGGTCGTGGGTTCGATTCCCACGCCGGACGAGAAATCTTGGTGTAAATTCTTAAATTTCTTTCCGGGTCTGGTGAGTTGAGGGACTACCCTCCGTGCCTTGGGAAGCACGTTAAGCCGTTGGTCCCGATTGTTATAACATAATCTGTAATAATCGTATATCAAGGAACGGGCAGCAGCGTTTGCTTGTGTGGTACAATACAACATAATACCGCGGTCACTAATCCGCCAACCAAGCGTGGTGACTATGGCAAATATCCTCCCCGGGAGAAGGCCTATGTTCAGCAGTGGACATGGATATTTATATATTCTATATCTATACTAATATATAAATCTGAAAAGTTTGTTTCACAAACTAGTTACTGGTCCGATATGAAAAAATATAGATGAGGAAGGTTATATTTTATTATGAAGTTCCCACGGGAACGGGAGTTACGCGGGTGAAACCGCGCGCGGGGAGAGTACTCTATTAAGAGTATTTTACTTTTACTTTACTAAGTGCTGAATAAATATCGTTGAATTCTACTAGTTCTAGTTTAAATTCTAATTTTAATTATACTAGTAGTAATGGTTTAAGAAAAATAAAATACTTTAAGTTATAATTTAATAAACAAAAAAACCCGAGTGCATTTTTGTGAATGTTATATTTTATTTTGTAAACTAGCGACCCGCCCCGGCTCCGCACGGGTACAAGGCTGATGTATTATACATATAAACCTTCCTCTTGAATCACTCTATCTATTAAAAAAAACCGCATCAAAATCCGTTGCGTAGTTTTAAAGATTTAAGCATACATAGGGACATAAGGAAGGGACAGAGAAAGCGACTTTGTTTTATACAATGTAGTGATGTAAATATAAGTATGTCACTCTCACTGTAAACACGAATCTAACGACTCATTTCAAGCTCAAATCCATCGAGCCGTTTTATCTACAGAGCGAGCCAAACATTTTAATTTGGCGCCAATAATCCTATTTTAATATACCCAGTGTCACTCTCACAGTAAACAAGATACTAACGGCACATTTCAATGTAAAATCCATGAAGCCATTCGCGCTGCAGAGCGTGCAAAACAATTATACATACATATTCTCGAAAAACATAACCCTCATCCATAGAAACAATGAGAAATCTTGGGGTCAGTTTTTAATGTATAAATTAAGATACGGACATTCAGTAGTGGTATCATTGGGGTGAGAATTGAGATTGTCAGTATTTGTCAGTTATTCGGCAAACTCCGAGGGGAGAGCACGTACGCACTAGCTCTGATTCTCTTTACGATAATTACGAAATATTTTGACAGTAAAAAAAAGTTATTGATAAAAGTTGACATTGACATTGACAAGTTTTTTTTTTAACAACGTGATTTGTTTTTTTTTTAAGCGAAACACAGACAAATTCACTTTAGTGCAACCTTTAAAATAGGTATTATTTATGTTTATATAATATTAATATTTGAACATAGTAATTTAAAACAAGTGTGAATTAATAATTAAATAATAAAAATTGTGTACTTTAAAATTAGTGTATTAAATAAAACTGTTGTTATTTATAAACAAAATAATTAAAGTAACAATACGTGTGTGTGTGTGTGAGTGTGTGTGTGTATGTTAATTAGTAAAGTAGTAATACCTATTTAAAATAAATGTGTTTCTGATGTTTAAAGAGGAGAGAAACTAAATTGATTTTACATATATGATTGTTAGAAAACTGCAGACTTAGGTAAGTAGTTCCATATTCAGTATTTTGGGTTTCGTACACTTTTTTTTTTTTTTTAAAAAGACAACTGACGCTCTAGGGAAATAGATCCCTGTGTCGCGGGGGCCTTTATAAACATTCATTTCACGGACACAAAGAACACCCAGACTCAGAACAACTGTTTGTGGTTCGCACAAATAATTGTACCGGGTGGGAATCGAACCCAGAACACCAGGTCTCAGAAGCAACTTCCGTAACCACTGAGCCACCGGTGCAGTCTTAGTAGTCTCATTCAAACCCGATTTCAGCCCTCAGGTTGATTTCAATCATATTTTTAATACGTGAACTATCAATTAAGGTAAATCCTACTAATATTATAAACGCGAAAGTTTGTAAGTATGGATGGATGTTTGTTACTCTTTCACGCCAAAACTACTGAATGGAATTGGCTGAAATTTTGCACCGGGATAGGTTATACGCTGGATTAACATATAGGCTACAAAACATCACGCTCCGACCCACTGGAGCAGAGTAACGCGTACAAAACCGCGGGGCGCAGCTAGTATTACGAGGTATAGATTTAATAATACGGAATCATTCATACTGCTAATTTGGGATTAGGCGCACAATGCCACAATCGCAAAATGACATATTGAAATTTCGTAAAATGTCACATTAGCAAATTGTCATATTCGGAAAACGCCACATCGCAAAACGTCACATTAACAAAATGCCATTTTCGCAAAATGTCATTTTCGCACAATGTCAAATAATTAAAATATCGAAATGTCACTTGGGACATAGTATTTTTTTTTATATTTAGTCAAAGGGGAGCTGTATTAGCTTTATAAAATAAATAAAATAAAAATAATTTTTATTTACGTAAACCTATTACAGGCACTTGCAAATAGTCAAAACAATAATTTAGTATTTAGTATCTATAATTAACTATCATATTTTATAAATTTTCAAATTAAACAAGTATTTAAGTTATTATTTTAATTATATTTTAGTCTTAACGTCTTAGTTTATTATTTAACTACATAATATATTATGCCAAATAGCTTGTTCTGTCTATATTAGGTTAGAACAATTGTCATTATTTAGGTGGACCATGATTATATAACGACGGACGCGCTTTAATGCTACCACCGGATCCAATACGCCCCAACTGAGAAGATCCGGCAAAACAAACTCAGTGGGTTATTTACTGCCGGTTTTTAACACGACCCACATGAGACGGTCCGGCGAAACATACTCAAATGGGCAGAACGTAGGTTTTGGTCAAGTTAGTTTTAGTTTATTGTACCATGAAGAAAGATTGACAAAACAGGTATACATGGCAAGTGTGAGTGGCACAGTTGGAAGACCTCGACGGACGTTCTCTGACCAAATCGGAGACATCCTCGCAAAAGGTCAAATAAGATCCACCCTAAACCGACGTGCTTGTATGAAGAATGTTATGAGAGTGAATGAAGCGAAAGATGTGTGTAGGGATCATAGCAAGCGGAGGTCCATTGTCTATGCCTACCCCGCTGGGAAACAGGCGTGAGCTTATGTATGTATTGTACCACACAAGAAAACGCTGCTGCCCGTTCCCCAGTCAACCCTTATTATGAATGATGTTATAACAATCGGGACCAACAGCTCGTAGTACTTTTCGAGAGCTGTCCCTCAAACAACCAGACCCGTAAAGAAATATTATAATTTACTCTTAGAGTTCTTGTCCTGCGTGGGAATCGAAACCTCGACCTCTTAGACTTAAAGCGAGCCAAATACCGCTACGCTACGAGGGTTTTACACCCTGTATACTATCACCAATATTCAGACATGGTCAACGGAATTTTCAATTTGAGCCTCAATCTAGTTAGGGCTGTCCCGGCGGATATTTGCGCGGATATATCCGAAATTATGATCGGATAAGATTTCAAAGCTAGTAATATTAGAGTTGAAATGAATGTACAGTTATTTTATAGGTATCAGGTGTGGAATTGAAAAATTGTTACGGTTTTCTTGTACAGACTGTTCGACTCATGTCTATTTTTTTCGGACGGACATAATATGCACTTAGCCACGAGGCTTTTGCTACTTCACCGGGCATAAAGGCGAGCAGAGCTCCAGCCTAGAAAAATGGTTTAAACACTACAAACTAAGCAAGGGGTCTTCCCCTGTGGGACTTAGACCTCGGCTTAGGGCGGTCGCTGGCGATGAGATTGATTGATTTTGACTTTGTTGTATTTTAGGAAAGTATTGTGCAACTGTCGCTCTACTTAACAGTTTGAGGGCCTCTCGGACTTCGGGTCTACGAGGGCATCGGATAGTTCTTTGCGAACTAAGGGTCGCGAGGACGATTTGTGGGGCACTCTTACAACTCTTTTATGGGGCAGTGTATACGGTTCTAAAACAAACTTCTCCATAATATAAGTGTTCTCAATAAATAAGTTTAAATCAACTATTAAAGCCAAATTGTGTAGCAGGGCATATTATAACATTTCTGATTATACTAGTGACAAAAAGGCTTGGTATTGAGTCGCTCCAATTACAATGTAAATTACTTATAAAATTATGTAAAAATTTAATAAAATATTGAAATTTATTATTATAAAAAAGAGGGTTCTACTGAGTTTTTTGGCAGCCTAGTGTTTCTCTCGAAAAAATATGACGATTCTAAATAAATGTAACCATTTTTACGGAATAAATGATATTTGACTTTGACTTTGTGCTCGGCAAAATGTGTGCGAAAATCTCATCTTATCTTTATTTCTATATCTATACTAATATTATAAAGAGGAAAGATTTGTATTTTTGTATTATTGTGTGTGTGTGTGTGTTTGTCATGAATAAACTCAAAAACAAATGTGCCGATTTCAAAAATTCTTTCACCATTGGAAAGCTACTTTCACCCAGAGTGTCATAAGCTATATTTAATTATGATGTCCCCACGGGAACGGGAGTTACGCGGGTGAAACCACGCGCGGGATAATATTAGAAAGGATTTTATGATAACTTCCTTATTTTAATACCCGCACATCACAACCCTAATATCCGAATCTATCGACGTAAATTGGAAATTGTTCCATCATGGTGTACCATGGGACATTGAGTACATATTTACTTATATAACCAAAGTTTAATAAATAGGGATGAAGTACTAAAAACAATCATTTGATCCGTCAGTTAGATAACCAAAAAATAATTTTCCATCCCCCGAAGAGGGTTTTGTCATAGTCACTACGCCTGGAAAACGGATTGGTGACCGCAGTAAAATTTACATCGTATACACACGCTACTGCCCGTTATATATGATGTTTTAAAAATCGGGATACGGAGGATAGTCCCTAGAAATCTTTTATTTTGCACAAAGATTTTGTCACGAGTGGGAATCGAACCAAACACCTCCGGTTTTTAAGATAGTATTTAAACCGCTTTATATTACTACTAGCTTAGTTTCACTCGCTTAACTTCTGTTCAATAGCCCGTACAACGTCCACTGCTGAACATGTGCCTCCTCCCGAAGGAGGGTATTTGCCATAAACACCACGCTTGGCAGGCGGGTTGGTGTCCGCAGTATTATGTTGTACCACCCAAGGAAACGCTGCTGCCTGTTCCTTGATAAACGATTATTATAGATGATGTTATAATAATCGGGACCAACGGCTTAACGTGCTTTCCGAGACACGGAGGGTAGTCCCTCAACCAACCAGAACCGGAAATAAATCTTAGAATTTACCCAAAGATTAGTCCGGAGTGGGGATCGAACCCACAACCTCCGAGATTTAAAGCGAGCCAAATACCGCGACGCTACGGAGGCTACAAAATATCACGCTCCGACCCACTGGAGCAGAGTGATGCGGATAAAACCGCGGGCTCAGCTAGTTATAATATCTAGCTAGCTATAAGACTCTTTTAACACCCTTTTTCCTTTCTAAAAAAAACAATATCATCTTAGAAATTATGTTGACAATCACAACCTAATCCAAGAAACCAACCCCTTACCCCAAAAGAGAATACGCCGAGGGTAGTTAACCCTTATTTAAATATTCCACCCGCAAAGTGTTTGACAGTTCACTGAATAGTTGACAATGACATTGACAGCTGACGCGAACACAATATAATTGAGTTCGCGGACCAAAATGATTGTTTAAAATGTCGCGATTTGTTTTTACAAAATTAGCTAAAACTATACTAAAATACTAATATATAAAGCTACAACCCAACTAGGTAGGGCCAACTTATAGAAAGAGGTCATTCGTCGAATCCGATCCGGCTGGGCAGCGTTTGGGAAGCTTCGGAAGATCTTCTCGTCCAAAATACCTCAGTGCCTGAAGACAAAAGTCTTCAATCAATGTGTGTTACCAGTGATGACATATGGATCTGAGACGTGGTCTCTTACTGTTAACGCTCAGCGAGCTATGGAATGAGCTATGCTCGGCGTTTCCCTGCGGGATCGAATCAGAAATGAAGAGATCCGCTGGAGAACGAAGGTCACTGACATAGCTCAACGGATTAGCAAGCTGAAGTGGCAATGGGCAGGACGGCCGATGGAGGAGTGGACGACCACAGGAAAATGATGATGATGATGATATAAAGCTAAAGAGTTAATCTCAGGCTACAGGTCCGATTTAAAAAATATAATAGATTAGCCCATTTATCGAGGAAGGTTATATGCTATATTCAATTATGAACGATAAAGGAAGCTAAGCGGATGAAAAAGCACGCGGGAATCGAATTATTATAAATTAGTATAATGTGTTTTAAAAACTAAAATGATTAAAAATCCCCTCTCGTCCTCCCGACCCTTAGTTTGCTAAGAACCTTCCGATACCCTCGTAGACCCGATGTCCGAGAGTCCCGCGAACTGTAAAGTAGAGCGACAGTTGCACGAAATCCCACCTGAAATTCTAAAAGTCATAATCCCTTGATCTCATCGCCAGCGACCGCCCTGAGCCGAAGTCCAAGTACCACAGGGGACGCCCTCTTGCGCAGGTTGCTTAGTGTGTAGTGTTTAAACCATTTATCTAGGCTGAAGCTCTGCTCGCCTTTATGCGCGGTGAAGTAGCAAAAGAATCGAGGCTAAGTACAAATGTCCGTCCGAAAAAATAAATGATTACATAATCATTTATCAATCACAAATCTTTACCCACTATCCTTTAAATATTTCGTACAGCTACTTAAATTCTATCATCCCCATAATTCACCCCCTACCTACACGACCACCCCTAACTTTTCCAACAATGGCCTTTCAAACGACTTTAGAAATAGTTTGAAACTTAAAATTACTTAAATTTATGTTATCGCTGTCGGACGAAGGAATTTTGTTATTAGTCCAAGAGTATGACGTGATCTAAGGGTAGTAAGTTATCTTAAGTGGTTGAAATATGTCTCTTGGGAAACCAAGGTTGATGAAAAAATCATAATCACCACGATTGGCAAGAAACGCTTGAAAGATTTTTTCAAATCGGACCAGTAGTTAAAGAGTTTACCGCGTTCAAGCAAACAAACTCTTCAACTTAATATATTAGTTTAAATATATATCTACATATACAGGATTATTTGTAAAACACCGGTAACCTCTCAGGACTATATTACTAACATCATAAACAACAACTTTTGTTCTATGATTTTTAAAGTTCATCATATTTTAATTCATCAGATTTACACACAAAAATAAAAATATTTAAATTCAACGCTCTAAATGTTACGTAGTCTATGCGAAGCAAAAGAAAGCAGACAGTGCGCGGCAATGTATGTAGGTACAGCAAAATACAGAGCTGAAATGTGTTAGATAGGACAACGAAATATTGAAGGTTTGTTTTTGGTAAATGTATTATGTTTTGTAAAAAGTCGTAGAACAAAAGTTGTTGTTAATGATGTTAGTAATATAGTCCTGAGGGGCAGTGATGGGCAAAAAGTAATTAGATTAATAATTACAAATTACAGTTACATTGTAATTTGTAATTAAAATACTTTGGAACAGATTACTTAAGTAACTAATTACATTGAGTACTTACTGTAATTAAATACAAAGTAATTTAATTGCAAGTTAATCTAATTACATTATAACAGATTACATAAGTAATCTGATAAAATGTAATTCTTTTACTAATAAATTCTTGACTATACCAAATTTTGAGTGGCCAATTAATGATGTCCACTTAAACTTTAAATATTTTGGATGAGAAATGGCAGCACCAGCACGAGCACAATGCGTAGAAACTCCCCGCACCCCCGCACATTATCCTTACTACTTCCCGATGACGCCGTACGGGTCTAACTTGCAGAACCTACATCGCAGCCATGCGATGCAATCATGCGACATTTAGCAGGAGAGCTGGCACCAATTTTTGGGTAGGTAATTGAGGCAAGCTGAAAAGTTTTCACAAACCTCTCATATTATACCCCAACACGGAACTCCCGACCTGACTGTTGAGTAGTGGGGATAAATCAAACACATTTTTTTTTGTTTTTCAAAAATGTATTTTAAGCAATATATTTTTTTTATATGTTAAGTATAGTTTAATGTTTAAATAATTTTAAAAAAATAAGCCAGAAGATTCAATCGGGGTTTTATTATTGCCAGGCGAGTGCAAAAGCATTTTGCAAAAAAAGTTTAAAACTGTATATTGACAACTTGAAATTTTAATAGGGTATAACTAAATTTTTTTTATTCTCAAAAAAACAGATCATTTGGTTGGGACTTTCTACCTGCCAGGTGAGGTGACAAATTGTATATAGGTGCGAGTGAGCTGAGGGAATGGCTAGTGATTGTATTTTTGCACGTTTTATTTTTCCTACCTGCATGTGAATAATTTTTACGGGCGGGAGGGCGGTACAAATACAGCATTACAGCATATAGACACATTTTTTGCGGAGTTAACACTAGATATTTTGTCATTTTTAAATTACCTCTACTCACCAGCCAGGTCTACAATTCCGTGTTGTGGTACAATATGAGAGGTTTGTGACAGCTTTTCAGCTTGCCTCAAATACCTACCCAAAAATTGGTGCCAGCTCTCGGACTTTTTCATATTCAACGTTATTATAATTACAATATAATTGATTACTTTGTCATTAGATTACATTGTAATTAATTTCATAGCACATCCAAAGTAATCTAATTACAATGTAATTGAATATTTTGTAATTAGATTACATTTTAATCAAATTATTATGTAATTCAATTATTAATTAGATTACATTAGTAACTAGTTACGCCCATCACTGCTGAGGGGTTACCGGTGTTTTACAAATAACCCTGTATACATACAGGGTGTCCCAAAAGATTACGTAGCTGGGAAGGGGGGTGATAGGGATGGTCACAAGGTCACCAGAAAAATATAAAAAATTCCCTCTGGGTGTTTAAAAAAATAAATGGCATTTTTTAAAAGACTAAAAATTTTACACCTTGTGCTAACTGTACCTACAAATATGGCTGTATTTAAAAAAAATGCTGTTATGTAATCTTCAATAACAACAAGGTCATCAACATCAACATCAAAAATAACAAGGTGTAAAATTTTAAGTTTTTAAAAAAATGCCATTTTTTTTTTAAATACCCAGAACGATTTTATTTTTTATTTTTCTAGTGACCATTGTGTCCACCCCTGTCACCCCCTTTCCCAGCTACTTAACCT
This sequence comes from Nycteola revayana, assembly GCA_947037095.2. Taxonomy (NCBI): domain Eukaryota; kingdom Metazoa; phylum Arthropoda; class Insecta; order Lepidoptera; family Nolidae; genus Nycteola; species Nycteola revayana. The sequence continues at coordinate 18,038,906 of OX344859.2, read as the reverse complement.
TTTGGGACACCCTGTATATGTATGTGTCACCGGAAAATGATCATCCAATCCATCAAAAATCCTAGTTAGTTGATAAACTAACGAAGTTTCGGGGGGGGGGGGTTACAAAAAATAACCTAAGCCAATATAAAAGTCATAATGACGGGACCAACTCTTGTAATTGAAAAATTCTGCCACGTATAATAAGCAACCATTTAATTCTATTTTGTACCTGTCCTTAAATTGTTGTACCTTACACGGCATAAACAGAATTTCACGATAACACTGGTCCCGCCATTATGAAGCGTCATAATGACGAGACCATTCCTGTACTCTAAAACTATAACGAATTGCATCATCCAGATCAAACCAGTATGTAGAACCTGATTTAGTACCTCCGATAATCAACAGTGAGAGACGGAGATCTCAGTAGTATTTTTTTATTTTTTTTTTTCAATTTGGACATTTCAAAAATGGAGTTTAATGGAGTTCAACAGGACTTATTGAAGTTGAAGATTTTTCGTTTAGTTACAACAGTAGCATAGTCTCGTTTGGTTAGGTTAGGTCAAGTGTCATAGCAATTAAGTAAATAATATAATAATTATGCGCGATCACTGAAACTAGCAATTAAATATGAGTGGCACGGAACTTAATCAATTTATTTGATTGATTCTTATTATTTTCTGGTGATTCTTATTATTTGCCGTGTGGTTTCCGGCTTAGAATAGACCACCCCATGTCTTCCCATGGGTGTCGTAAAAGGCGACTAAGGGACATATGGTTGGTAGATGGGCAGCAGCATCTATTAGCTCAAGGTCTACATCTTTCTGCGATCACCAATCCGTCTGCAAAGCATGGTGATTATGGCAATATCCCTCTGCGATCCTGGCTTGCCGGAGTCTGTTAAGAGGAGGCCCATGTTCAGCAGTGGACGTAAACGGGCTTTTGATGATGATTTTCTGGTGACATAGACTTTACTTAAAGTTACATCTATAAGAACGATTATAATGACTTCCCTATTATAGAAAAACTATCTGTCAATCCAAAAACTCACACACGCACTCACTCACACATATAACAAGACACACGTATTTTTCTTTAATCAGCACATTGTCATGTCTGCTCTTTTTTGTGACATTAACAACTAAAAACAAAATGCAATATTTCCCTCCTCATAACAAATCATATCGATGCTAATATATATAATACAAGCTCCTCGCGCGCGGTTTCACCCGCGTAACTCCCGTCCCCGTGGGAACTTCATAATTAAATATAACCTATGTCACTCAGGGTGAATGTAGATTTCCAGTGGTGAAAGAATTTTTGAAATCGGCACAGTAGTTTTTGAGTTTATTCATTACGAACATACACACAAAAATACAAATCTTTCCTCTTTATAATATTAGTATAGATATGAAGCGACCGTAGCCCAATGGCTAGGGCGTCGGATTTGTAATCTTGAGGTCGCCGGTTCGAACTCTACCCACTGCACTACCGACGTGAACCCACTCAAAACACAAGCATTTTAGCTTAGCACGAGGGGTTAACAAAACTGCAATAACTATGTTAGTAATGTTTAAAAAAAAAAAGATTTCCTGTCCTGCCATAGGGATCGAACCCACGACCTCCGAGTCAAATACCGCTACGCTACCGAGGTTGTCAATAACAAATAATAAATAAAAATTAGGTAAAATTTTTATATTCATTTTTGGATATACCTACATTTTTATTTTTATAAATTAGTTTTTTAGTATTTGATTCGATATTTCTTTTATAATAAGAAAAAATCTCTTCTTCTCTTCTCTTCCCCCCCCCCCTTTTATTTAAGTAGCTTCTCTAGTATTTATTTTACGACTTGTATGCATTAGCCACTGATATAAAATCAATTGATATAAAAAAGAAAAATTGACCGACCCGAGGGTTGAAACTGGGTACTTCTTATTCTTTTCTTTTTTTTTATGATTACCAGCAGAGTTTGGCAGTCTACTAGTATTCTTGTTAACCCCTCGTGCTGAGCTAAAGTGCTTGTGTTACGAGTGGGTCCACGTCGGTAATGCAATGGGTGGGGTTCAAACCGGCGACCACAAGATCACAAGTCTCCCTAGCCATTGGGCTAGGTCCGCTTAAAACTTGATCACTAACAACAACGATCCAGCTCGAGCGAACCCGCGGGGTGCGTCTATCACGTAATGTACAGGGTATCACGCACCCCTACACAATACAGGGTGCAACAGACAATTGCGCGTAACTAACGCGGGCGGTGGGTCACGTGGCGGTCACGTGACCTGCAGCGATACCACCAGTTAACATCGAACGTCGATTTTATACTCATAACAATCGAAATAATTCGTTATAAGTAGGGAGACATATAAAAGTGTGTATTTAGTTGTTAATGCCAAAAAAATATCTATACTAACACTAGCGGACCCAACAGACGTTGTCCTGCATAATAATATACAGTAATACCCCGGACTTACGCGATAGCTGGGACCACGGGATATCCGTGTAAGTCGAATTCGCGTAAGTCGGGGTTCAACTTTCCTAAATACATAATAATGTTTGTGTAATCGAGACCAGAGTCTATAGAAAACAATAGATTATTATAATTTTCACTTAGTTTCCATCTAAGCGATAATACCGTGACGTTGGAATTTAAAGAGAAAGATTTTCACTTATTATTCCGGTCGATCAAATATCTTTGCTGATTCCTTTTTTTATTTTAGATTCCAGGTCCTCTTAAGTTTGTAATGATAATATTTAGTTTACACTACAAAAGTCAGTGTTTTTCGTTGCTTGTTAGGTTAAGTTAGCAGTTTAACTTGCAGTAAACCGAACACGCCGATGCGCGTGGTGATCAATAATAAAAACCGCGTATCTCCGAATTCGCGTAAAACGGGGTAGCATAAGTCGGGGTATTGTATCAATATTATAAACGCGAAAGTTTGTAAGTATGGATGGATGGATGGACGTTACTCTTTCACGCAAAAACTACTGAACGGATTTCGCTGAAATTTGGCACGGGAATAGTTTCTAAACTGGATAAACATACAGGCTACAATATATCACCCTCCGACCCACTGCAGATGAGTAGCAATACTACTCGTTGAAATAGTAAATGAATATGTTTATCTTTTACCCATTGCAGAATCGAACCCCGAACATATTGCAAAATATTCCCAATAACAATGATTTATGTGAGACACGCGTACCCCACCGTATCCGTTAGGGACGCGTGACGTCATTGTGCCACACAGTGCCCGCTAGGGATGTTACAAAAGTTGGGGTAGTCATGTGTCTCTTGAGACCCGTTAATTCGTTTTGTACCTATTTAATAATGATGTATTTTTGGGGGTTAATTTTACAAATTAATGTATTTATGAATTGAATAACGCTATTTATGAATAAAAATTGGTTTTAAAAGCGAATAATTTAATTTATTCTGTATTTTATTGTACACTAACTGCGTCCCGCGGTTTTACCCGCGTTACTTTGCTCCAGTGCGTCGGAGCGTGATGTTTTGTAGCCTATATGTTAATCCAGCGTATAAACTATCCCGGTGCAAAATTTCAGCCAATTCCGTACAGTAGTTTTGGCGTGAAAGGACAACCTCCGTAGCGTAGCGGTATTTGGCTCGCTTTAAATCTCAGAGGTCGTGGGTTCGATCCCCACGCCGGAGAAGAAAATCTTTTTGTAGATTTTAAGATTTCTTTCCGGGTCTGGTTGTCTGAGGGACAACCCTCCGTGCCTCGGAAAGCACGTTAAGCCGTTGGTCTCGATTATTATAACATCATCTATATCAATCGTATACAAGGTAACGGGCAGCAGCGTTTCCTTGTGTGTTATATCATAATACTGCGGTCACCAACCCGCCTGCCAAGCGTGGTGGCAAATACCCTCCCTCGGGATGAGGCCCATGTTCAGCTGTGGACGTTATACGCGCTGATGATGATAGACTGTATTTTAAAACGAGAGTCCCACGGGAACTGTATCGACGCAGGTGAAACCGAGGTGGACTACTAGTATCTAGATAAAATGTTAATATTCAGTCAATTATTATCAACTATTTACAATCAAGACAACACCCGTGAATACAGACAGACCGCATAATTACATCTCTGATATGATTCATTAGCATATTTCGGGCCATAAAATGGCCTCCACCAATTTGCCAATATTCAGAGAATTTGCTTACGAGTGAACCCACTCGTAAGCAAGCAATACCTCAATCTCCCCGTCAGCGATCGCCCTGAGCCGAGGTCCAAGTCCCACAGGGGGCGCCCTCTTGCGCAGGTTGCTTAGTTTGTAGTGTTTAAACCATTTATCTAGGCTGGAGCTCTGTGAGCCTTTATGCCCGGTAAAGTAGCAAAAGCCTCGGGGCTAACTACATATTATGTCCATCTGAAAAAAAAAACTATAGTTATTGTACGCATTTCCAATTTTATTGTTAAGTACTGTATCATTGAAGTTATATTAGTGCTTAATAAATTGACATATCCTACTAATATTTAAACGCGAAAATTTGTAAGTATGGATGGATGTTTGTTACTCTTTCACGCCAAAACTACTGAACGGAATTGGCTGAAAATATGCACCGGGATAGGTTATACGCTGGATTAACATATAGGCTACAAAACATCACGCTCCGACCCACTGGAGCAGAGTAACGCGAGTAATACCGCGGGGCTTTTTTTTGCTTGCATACTTAAAAACGCTGAGTAGCGAAGACTATCGTTAGGTTCGTTATTATTTCTCTGGACAATGTCAAATACTTGTTTTGACTAGCTAGCATAATCAAGTGAATGACATGTCCAAATACCTATTGTCAAAATCCAAATATAACATAATAAATAACAAAAGTTATTGAGCATTCGTTTCTTTTGACATAATAGGCATGTGGACTAAAAATATCTATTTAGTCCGTCAGTTAGATTACTAAAAAATATTATACACGTATTTTTTTTTTCGTTCCTCAAACAAAAAATTACGAAGATACAGCGCGTTGAAGTTTCGTGTGACGTCACTATTAGGTACAAGTTTACCTAATAGTGACGTCACAAGCCCCCCTCTCCTGAACTTTATAGTTTGTTGTTGCTCTGTATCTTTGACAATTTTTATTGATTTGATAAATAAAAAAATACGTGTCCAATATTTTTTAGTAATCTAACTGACGGACTAAATTCGTTCGGTAAACCGAACGCGCCTGGCTGGCCTCGTCGCACTCGTTGAGCGGAAAGATCCGAACGTTTCCGGAGCGCCTGCTGTTTCAGTTTAGCGTCTATTTTACAGCGCGTGGACGTGTTTTTATATTCTGTTTAAATAAAATAAAATAAAATAAAAATATTTTTTATTTACGTAAACCAATTACATCCACGCGCTCTTTTTCATGCCCCTTAGCTCTTTCTCGAGCAAAATACAATTTAAAATATAAATTTTCAATTATTTTTTTCGACATGTTCCCACCACTTTTATTGGCTGGCTTTTTTTTCCTAGCCTCTGAGAATAATAAACAAAAAAAGCCAGCCTTGTTCTTATTACCTAAAAATTTTATTTTTTTTCCTCACTTTAATTAAGCCTGGCGATACCTTTCCACCAACCAAATGACGCCAGATTTTTTTTGTGTGCTTTGGGGAGGTAGGCCAACCATTTGGCATAAAAAGTAATCCTGATCACATTACCTTTTTTTTTATTTTTTTCCCACCCCATAACTCCCACATCCACCACGCTAATCCTGCCAGGTCGACGTCTTTATGCTTAGAATGCTCCAGGTAAGCTGATAAATCATTTTTATGAATGATCAAATTACCTTGCCTTTTCGGTTGTCAGCTCTTAGTCCATGTTGTTAACCCCTCGTGCTAAGCTAACATGCTTGTGTTACGAGTGGGTTCACGTCGGTAGTGCAATGGGTGAGGTTCGAACCGGCGACCTCAAGATCACAAGTCCGACGCCCTAGCCATCGGGCTACGCTTCGTTCGCTTTATTTAATTAAATATTTAATTAAAGGGCGTGTTTGATATTCCTATCTCCTTCCAACCAAAATCTTAATTCCACCGCTTATAATATAACCGCTCCTCTTGTGGCCTCATTTCAAACCCAAATGTCAAACTTAAGCGAAATCTATTTATTATGTGTCTACGTGATTTACATTCTAATCGAGAAATGATTTAACAAATTATCTCTATAGCTGATTGATATACGATATTGAATCTTATAGCTATGAAATTACGATTCAAATTTGATTGAATATATATTTTAGATGTATTGCAGCTAGGGTTGCTAACAGAGGTGCGGGATGTCCCGATTATTATGTTAAAATTAAATGTCCCACTTTTCGGGGATAACTTTGACTGAACCAGAAAATCTTTGTGTAAATTCTAAGATTTTTTCCGGGCATGGTTAGTTGAGAGACTACCCTCCGTGCCTCGGAGAGCACGTTAAGCCGTTTGTTCCGGTTATTATAACATCATCTATAATAATCGTATATCAAGGAACGGGCAGCAGCGTTTCCTTGTGTGGTATAACATAATACTGCGGTCACCAACCCGCCTGCCAAGAGTGGTAACTTTAGCAAATATCCTCCCTTGAGAGAAGGCCTATGATCAGCAGTGGACGTCAACCGGCTGGTATAGTTAGTAAGTAAAATCAAATTCGTGGCATTTCAAAAAGGACCTTTGCTTTCAGACTGACTTTTATGTATTTAGCCCCGAGGCTTTTGCTACTTCATCTAAACTAATAAAGGGTAAAGTTTATAAATTTGTGACGTTATAGAGTGTAATCTCTAAATCTACTAAACCAATTTTGAAAATTCTTTAACCAATAGAAAGCCACGTCAATTGTGAGTGTCATAGGCTTTATTTTAAAGTGAAGTTTCCACGGGAACGGGATCTCATCGCGGGTTAAACTAAAGCAGAGCTCCAGCCATCAAAAAGGACGGTAGGCAACCCTAATATGTACTAAGACTCGAAATGAATGCTATTCCTAATGAATTAAGATTTAATTTTGAATGAATAGAAAATTTAGATTTGAATGTTATAATAGTATAACAATAAGATTTGCTTAACAAAGGACTTTGTACAAACAGATTAAGATAACAATACTTAATTATAATTTTATTTAACAGTCGAAAAGATTCTGCAAATTAAAAGAAAATATTTATATTTATTTATGTCGGATGCCGTGTGGTTTCCTGCTTAGAATAGACCACCCCATGTCCTCCCATGGGTGTCGTAAAAGGCGACTAAGGGACATATGGCTGATGGATGGGCAGCAGCATCTATTAGCGTAACGTTTAAATCTTACTGCGGTCACCAATCCGTCTGCCAAGCGTGGTGATTATGGCAATATCCCTCTACGATCCTGGCTTGCCAAGGTCTGTTAAGAGGAGGCCCATGTTCAGCAGTGGACGTAAATGGGCTGTTGATGATGATGATGATGATGATGATGATTTATTTATGTACACACAAAATATATAGTAAGATGAAACAAAAATGCTAAGAAAAGGCAATGTACAAAGGTACTACTTATTTCTAATGAACAGTAGACCTTTTTTTTTTTTGTTGTCCGGGGGCGAAATGCATTTACGCATTCCCACCACCGCTGCAGCGTATTCGCGCGCTGGCGGTGGGATATGTGGGACTCGCCCTCTCCATAGCGTGGTATGCTAAACTCATACCACGAGGAGAGGACCCTACACCACTAAAACCCCCCGGACACTACTTCGATCCGTCGTTGGCGGGGGCCGGGTACGCTTGAGCAATCCGGCCCAATGAACAGTAGACCTGCGAAAGAAGATATGGAAATAAAGAAATAAATAATAGTGTGTAGGTAGATATATATACATACAATAAATGCACATATACTTAAATACATACATACAATGATAAATAGTTATAATACATCATCATCATCATCAACAGCCCGTACAACGTCCACTGCTGAACATGGGCCTCCATCCGAGGAAGGGTTTTTGCCATAGTCACCACGCTTGGCAGGCAGATTGGTGACCGCAGTTTAATGTTGTAATACACAGGGAAACGCTGCTGCCCGTTCCCTGGTATACGCTTGTTATAGATGACAGCTTAACGTGCTTTCCGAGGCACGGCGGGTAGTCCGTGAATCAACCAGACCAGGAAAGAAATCATAGAATTAACACAAAGATTTCTTGTCCGGTGTGGGGATCGAACCCACGACCTCCGATACTTAAAGCGAGCCAAATACCGCTATGCTACGGAGGTTGACCAATACTTCCGTCCGAAGCCAATTCAATACAAAATCTCTTCTCTTATAACATTTGTAAAGACTAGCTTCGCGCGCGGTTTCACTCGCGTAACTTTCGTTCCCGTGGGAACTTCATAATTAAGCATAGTCTACTAGCTGCGCCCCGCGGTTTTACCCGCGTTACTCTGCTCCAGTGGGTCGGAGCGTGATGTTTTGAAGACTTTATGTTAATCCAGCGTATAACCTATCCCGGTGTTAAATTTCAGCCATTTCCGTTCAGTAGTTTTTGCGTGGAAGAGTAACAAACATCCATCCATCCATACTTACAGACTTTCGCGTTTATCATATTTGTATAGATAAAGATCCTCCCCACCCCTCAATGACGTACCTAACCCGGTGCTAAATTTCAGCCATTTCCGTTCAGTAGTTTTTGCGTGAAAGAGTAACAAACATCCATCTATCCATACTTACAAACTTTCGCGTTTATAATATTTGTATAGATAAACATCCTCCCCACCCCTCAAGGAACTTAAATAACAATTATAATATTATAACATCACGCAAGTTGGATCACCGCAGACACCAGGTGCCGGTAATGACTGTGAATTACGATAATAATTAATTGTGAAAACATACGGGAATGTTTTCTGAGCGGCCCGGTTCACGAGTGAAAAAGATGGGATGTGTGTGGGCTGAATTCCTTTGAAATGAAACGCTAGTTATCTGTAAATGTACTTAAAATTTGGAGAAATCAACAAAAAAATTAATTAATTAATTTATTTAAATCTTTAGCACAAAACTGTACATAGGCGGACTTAATGCCAAAGGCATTCTCTCCCAGTCAACCATTGGGTGGTGCAGAGACAAGGTGGTAGGTGCACTGAAGTCGTAAGCACTCGTAATGAAATAAATACCGCCAAGATACTATTTAATTTAAATACATCAAATGGCAAGTGTGTGTGGCACAGTCGGAAGGGGAAGACCTCGACGAACGTTCTCTGACCAAATCGGAGACATCCTCGCAAAAGGTTAAATAAGATCCATCCTAAACCGACGTCATTGTATGAAGAATGTTATGAGAGTGAATGAAGCGAAAGATGAGTGTAGGGATGCCTATTGCCACTTCAAAGAACTAATCCGTTGGGCTATGTCGGTAACCCGCGTTCTTCGTATCTCCTCATTTCTGATTCGATCTCGTAGAGAAACCCCGAGCATAGCCCTCTCCATAGCTCGTGGAACGACTCTGAGCCTGGTCATAAGGCCTATAGTGAGGCACCACGTTTCGGATCCATAGGTCATCACTGGCAACACACACTGGTTAAAGACTTCATTATATGCCTATGTCATTTCTGGATAATGGAGTTTTCTAAAGGTGAAATATTTTTCAAAATCGGACCCGTATTTCCTGAGAATAGCGCATTGAAACAAACAAAGAAACTCTTCATCGTTATATATTGGTATAGGACTGCGATCTATGATTCGACATTCAACCTATGACATTAAAATAATATCGCAGCCACTTAACCACTAAGCTATAGGGTCTATAATAACAATGACAGTTACTATGTGGGAACGCAAAGGGATCAAAGCGCAGAGGGTAGCTAATTTGACATTAAAGCTTATGAAGGGTGCGGGTTCGATTCGGGGTCGGGTAATAATTGATATCGTTATTTACGACCCTTCGATGTTTGTTTGATGTATTGCGATTTTGTGAATTTGATATTGTTATAATATAATCTATACCTACTAATATATAAAGCTGAAATGTTTGTTTGCTAGAGCGCGATAATCTCAATAACTACTGGTCCGATTTGAAAAAATCTTTCAGAGTTAGATAGCTCATTTATCGAGGAAGGTTATAGGCTATATTTTATTTTAAAAAAAGTTAGGGATCCGTAAGAAAATTGCGATTTTGTAACCCAAGGTGTAAAATCGAAAACCTATTTATGCGTGCGCTGCAAAAAGTATTGACAATAGAACAAATGCTGTACTACGGGTTTGTAGGTCTTATTAAGATCTACAAAAAAGTCCGCGAGAGCATATGTCTACCTATCATAGTTTAGTCACAATAACCGCTTTTATGTTCATAAAAAATATTAAATCGTCTGAAGAAAGAAATTACGTTAAATGTGTATCGTAATATGAATCCTTATCCAAATTAAGCATTATGTTATCAAGGGTATATATGTAGAAGTAAAATACTTTTTGTTTTATTTTAATCGGACATTTCGTTGAGAAATTATCACGAGTATAAAAACGCAAAGAATTGGTACCTAATAATGAGTTATTATAGATAGCCATAATAGATAAAGCTGAAGAGTTTGTTTGCTTGAACGTGCTAATCTCAGCAACTGCTAGTCCGATTTGAAAATTCTTTCAGTGTTATGATAGCCCATTTACCGAGGAAGGCTATAAGCTATATTTTATTATAAAGTTTCTACGGGAACGGGAGTTACGCGGGTGAAACCGCGCGCGGGAAGTAAGTTATTTATATAGCGGCCGCAGCCCGATGGCTAGGGCGTCGGACTTGTGTTCTTGAGGTCGCAGGTTCGATCCCCACGCATTGCACTACCGACGTGAACCCACTCGTAACACAAGCATTTTAGCTTAGCACGAGGGGTTAACAACAATACTAGTAGACTGCAACAACTCTGGTTTATGAAACCGATATCCGAACGATTGAATCATCATCATCATCATCAGCCCGTGTAACGTCCACTGCTGAACATGGGTCTCCTTTCGATGATGGGTTTCGTCATAGTCACCACGCTATTGGCACACGGTTTGGTGACCGCAGTATTATGTTGTACCGCACAAGGAAACGCTGCTGCCCGTTCCTTGATATACGATTATTATAGACTAGCGACCCGCTCCGGCTCCGCACGGGTACAATGCTGATGTATCATACATATAAACCTTCCTCTTCAATCACTCGATCTATTAAAAAAAACCGCATCAAAATCCGTTGAGTAGTTTTAAAGATTTAAGCATACATAGGGATATAGGGACAGAGAAAGCGACTTTGTTTTATACTATGTAGTGATAGTAATGATGTTATAACAATCGGGACCAACGGCTTAACGTGCTTTCCGAGGCACGGAGGGTAGTCCCTCAACCATCCAGACCCGGAGAGAAATCTTAGAATTTACACAAAGATTTCTTGTCCGGCGTGGGGATCGAACCCACGACAAGCGATTAATTCGTTGTATTATTCGTTCCCCTTATTGAATACTAAAGAATATTGAGTGTAAATTGATTGTAATTTCACGCGTTTTTACGTTTACAAGACGCGAGGGTGTCGTGTGTTGTGTGCTTGAGTGGCACAGTTCAGGGAGAATAGTTAGTCAAAAACAAAGAGGATGCATTATAACAATATGATTTAAAATATTTTTAAATGTTTTGAACACTTTATGTTTTAAGATTTCATTTAAAAATAAATCAAAATAAGACATAAATGTTTGGACATGTATTAACTGTAATTTAAATAAAAACTAGATTTTTTTTTCGTTTTGCGGAAATATTAAAATACTAACTATAACCCGCGGCTTCGCTCGCATTAAAGCCAATGTCCCTATGTTTCTAATACCTCCAAGAATATGTGTACAAAGTTTAACGATGATCGGTTTAGTAATTTTCGCGTGAAAGCGTAACAACAAACGGACATTAACATTTATAATATAAGTAGGGATGTATTGGTTTAAATAAAAATCAATTGCAGATTGATTCCATTCATGTTTCAATATAATTTCGAAGTAGTAATGTTTTTTTTATATGAATAGGTATGGATTATTATTACTCTCCTTCAAGTATCTCTTACAAAGATATTCTAACTTCTTAATTTCTTGAACTTGTGTTGGATTAGACTCTTAATATTAAATTCGCTCACATTGTAATTGTTTACCTCAGTAGCAAAATAAATGTGATCGAATACAAGCTTGTTTATTTAATAAATCGCCAAAAGTAGCTAAAAAGTAAACCATAAATGTTCACAACCTCCGTAGCTTAGAGATCCACACGCCGCCGGACAGGAAATCTTGGTGTAAATTCTAAGATTTCTTTCCGGGTCTGGTTGGTTGATGGACTACCCTCCGTACCTCGGAAAGCAATTTAAGCCGTTGGTCCCGATTGTTATAACATCATCTATAACAATCGTATATCAAGGAGCGGGCAGCAGCGTTTCCTTGTGTGTTACAGCATAATACTGCGGTCACCAACCCGCCTGCCAAGCGTGGTGACTATGGCAAACACCTTCCCTCGGGAGAAGGCTCATGTTCAGCAGTGGACGTTATACGGGCTGATGATGAAGTGGAAGGAATGGATGAAGAAAGATTGACAAAACAGGTATACATGGCAAGTGTGAGTGGCACAGTCAGAAGGGGAAGACCTCGACGAACGTTCTCTGACCAAATCGGAGACATCCTCGCAAAAGGTCAAATAAGATCAACCCTAAACCGACGTGCTTGTATGAAAAATGTTATGAGAGTGAATGAAGCGAAAGATATGTGTAGGGTCCATTGTCTCTGCCTACCCCGCTGGGAAACAGGCGTGAGCTTATCTATGTATGATGAAATGTTCAAACTGTTACATCTTAGCTGTGTCATACCATCCTCTTATGAAGCACTAAGTTCGTTAAATATATTAAGTCGAAAATTCGCCGGGTGGTTGAGAGGTTAAACCCAATTGAGTATCGACGGGGTATTGATCGGGGATGATCAAAATAATGTTTGTATGTGGGACAGGGTGTAAATAAAATCCAATTTTTCAACAACAGTTTAATATATTTATTTACTAACTGGTGCCCGCCACTTTGTCCGCGTGGTGTTCGTTATTCCTTCGGTTTTGAGGGTTAACAACGAGACCCTATTACTAAGACTTCGCTGTCCAGATCGGATTCGAATCGGACGTAGTGCGAAACCGCTCTTATAGTCTTACATATTGTAATTCTGACAAGTACAAGTGTGTGTAAATGCATAAGTGCTGAATAAATTTCTCTCTTATGAAGTACTAAGTTCGTTAAACATATTTAATCGAACTTCGGCGGGTGGTTGAGAGGCTTAACTGAATTGAGTATCGATAGGGCATTGATGGGGCAATGGGATTAAAATAACGTTTTTGTACATGGGACACGATGTGTTTATGTATATTTATTTCTTTACTAGCTGCTCCTTGTGACTTTGTTCACGTGAAAAAAGGGATTTTAAAGAGATTCATCATCATCATCAGCACGTATAACGTCCACTGCTGAACATGGGCATCCTCCCGAGGGAGGGTATTTGCCATAGTCACCACGCTTGGAAGGCGGGTTGGTGACCGTAGTATAATGTTGTAACACACAGGGGGAAACGTTGCTGCCCGTTCCTTGATATACGATATTATAGATGATGTTATAACAATCGGGACCAGCGGCTTAACGTGTCCTCAACCAACCAGACCCGAAAAGATATCTTAGAATTTACACAAAGATTTCTTGTCCGGCGTGGGGATCGAACCCACGATCTCCGAGATTTAAAGCGAGCCAAATACCGCTATGCTACGGAGGTTGTTTTTCTAAGTACATGTAATTCTATTTTCCCACACAAAGCCTTCCTCGATAAATTGGCTATGTAACACGGAAAACATTTTTCATATCGGACCATTTGTTCTTGAGATTAGCGCTTTCAAGCAAACAAACAAACTCTTTAGCTATACTTTACTAGTTTAACGCGCGCGGTTTCACCTGCGGTGCTCCCGTAATTAAAACATATAAACCTTCCTCTTGAATCACTCTATCTGTTAAAAAAAATGCATCAAAATCCGTTGCGTAGTTTTAAAGATGTAACATAAATAAGGACAGACAGCGGAAAGCGACTTTGTTTTATACTATGTAGTGAAAAGGATACACCAAAATATTACACTAATTAAACAATATTCAATGTTCAACATAAACACGCCTATTAACCCCTAAAACATCCCCCTGTCACCCCAAAAAATAAAGTTTAATTTCAATCTGTCATTGACATGTAAACTTGCATTTTAAAGGATTAGTTAAAATTAAACCCTCTATATTAAAATTAGGCATGGGAACGGATTTGTGACCGGTTCTCGGAGGGTGGTTTTTTAGGGGTGGATTTGCATGATTCTGCTTAGATTTATTGTTTATTTGGGTTGTCTTATTTGTTTGTTTGTTGAGCTGATTTTTGATTTTTGATCGGACATTGATCTGCGGGTCAGTATGGGAAAGATTTCAATAATGCTACTTCACTACTTACTTAGTCGGTATAAAACAAAGTCGCTTTCTCTGTCCCTATATCGCTATGTATGCTTAAATCTTTAAAACTACGCAACGGATTTTGATGCGGTTTTTTTTAATAGATAGAGGGATTCGAGAGGAAGGCTTATATGTATCATCAGCATTGTACCCGTGCGGAGCCGGGGCGGGTCGCTAGAATATAATAAACGCGAAAGTTTGTAAGTATGGATGGATGGATGTTTGTTACTCTTTCACGACCAACCTACTGAACGAAATTGACTGAAATTTTGCACCGGGATAGGTTATACGCTGGATTAACATATAGGCTACAAAACATCACGCTCCGACCTACTGGGGCAGAGTAACGAGGGTAAAACCAAGCAGCTAGTAATTAAATATACCTAAAACCTCGATATCTAACACTAAAAGAATTTTTCAAATCGGACCAGTAGTTGCTGAGATTAACGCGTTTAAACAAACAAACTCTTTAACTTTATCATATTAGTACGAATTCCATAAAGCTTATTCTTATGAATGGGGTTGTAACGAACCCCTAAAGAAAAATAGCTTTTACAACCAAAAGAATTTAATATGTGTATGTATACCTACCTGTTTTTTTAAGTACGTCAAATTCCGTCGCACCCTCAGCAGGGGGATGAAATCGCCCGTAATAAATGTCTTAAGGGTAGGTGGGTATATAATTGATTTTTTTCGCTACTTTCGACTTAAGGGAGTTAAGTGGCGAACCAAGAAACCGCATAATTAAAATAGGGTTTACAAAACAAAGGGAGTTTTTAAAACCACTCCTGTTAAAGCAAAATAAATGACTGTTGTTTCTGAGGAATTAAGTATTAATTATTAAGTAGCAATAGCCCAATGGCGTCGGACTTGCGATCATGTGGTCGCTGGTTCAATTCCCACCCACTGCACTACCGATGTGAGTCCACTCGTAACACAAGCATGTTAGCGAGGGGTTAGCAAGAATACTAGTAGACTGAAAACTCTGATAGTAATTAAGAAAAAAAAAAGGAATACAATCCCGCGAACTGTCATATTAATTAATTCTCCGTAGCGTCTGCGTAGCGATATTTGGCTCGCTTTCAATCTCGGAGGTCGTGCGCTCGATCCCCACACCGGAGAAGAAATCTTTGTGTAAATTCTAAGATTTCTATCCGGGTCTGGTTGGTTGAGGAGACCCTCCGTGCCTCGGAAAGCACGTTAAGCCGTTGGTCCCGATTGTTATAACATCATTTATAATAATCGTACCTATATCAAGGAACGGGCAGCAGCGTTTGCTTGTGTGGTAAAACATATTACTGATGTCACCAACCCACCCGCCAAGCGTGGTGCGTCTACCAACAGGTTCTTTGCCCTTTTTTGCCGTAATAAAAATATTTATTTTATTTTATTTATAATATTAGTTGTTATAGCGGCAACGGAAATACATAATTTGTGAAAATTTCAACTGTCTAGCTATCGCGGTTCTTGAGATACAGCCTGGTGACAGACAGACAAACAGCGAAGACTTAGTAATAGGGTCTTTACGGAACCCAAAATACGATACCCCGTACGCATGCTTACCCTTAACTCAACCCCTGACCGGTGAAATCAATCGCTATGCAGAGGGTAGTTGTACACCCTGATTATTTATTTATTATTAGGG
The DNA here is from genome assembly GCA_947037095.2 of Nycteola revayana. NCBI lineage: Eukaryota > Metazoa > Arthropoda > Insecta > Lepidoptera > Nolidae > Nycteola > Nycteola revayana. Next base: position 18,022,821 of record OX344859.2, on the reverse strand, counting down.
GTGGAAGTTTTTACAAACTTGTATAATATGTTTTGTAAGACATTGTGATGTATCGAAATGTTTATGTTAATAGATTTCATGTTGCGTCAACAATTTCTTTTTTTTTTAATGATTACTTGCATCGTTTTGCAGTCTACTAGTATTGTTGTTAACCCCTCGTGCTAAGCTAACATGCTTGTGTTACGAGTGGGTTCACGTCGGTAGTGCAATGGATGGGTATAGAACCGGCGACTCCAAGATCACAAGTCCGACGCCCTAGCCATTGGGCTACGGCCGTTTTATATTGACCAGCGCTTTTGACAATATATAAACTTTTTTAGTGTAATTTATAGCGTTTAACATAAAATTGAGGAATCATTTTGATGGGATTTCTAAGGAGAAAGGGTTATGGTATAAAGTTATTCAAAATGAGCCTCCTCATATGCTTTGGTTTGATGATAATAAATTAAGTTGGAATTTTATTAAGTTAGCTTTAAGACTGCTTTCTGGACACCATTCATCACCAAAATTTGGTTATCTTATGGGAAAATTATCATCACCCAATTGTGTGGTATGCAATAAGATTGAAGATATACTTCACTTGTTGATGGAGTGTTTAAAGAATAAAGATGAGAGAGAATAATTAATTAAAGAGTTTAGAATATATTTTCTAGATGTTGGGTCAGTTCAAACAATTTTAGCTAGTCCAAAATCACAGTTAGCGGAAAGGCTAAGTAGTTTAGCAAGATTACCTAATTTATGATTCACTCACACTCAAATTAATTAGTTAAGTTAGTGTAATTAGAATTAAGAGGGTACGATGGTGTTGGCGTATCCGTGTGGATAAAAACCCCGTGTTAAATAAATAGAATAAAATTAATTAAAAAAAAAACATAAAATTGACAGGATGCGTGCTGCAGTTAGTGCACATCACGGTTAGTTCAGAGTCATCACGTTTATATGTCGCCCTCGTGACCTTTAGTTTGCTCAGAACCTTCCGATGCCCTCGTAGACTCGAAGTCCGAGAGGTCCGCGAACTGTAAAGTAGAGCGACAGGTGCACAAAACTCCCCTAAAATACTAAAAGTCAGAATTCCTCGATCTCATCGCCAGGACGCCTTCTTGCGCAGATTGCTTAGTTTTTTTTTAAATTATTATTCATATTTCACCTGCCACTATACATTTTGTGGCAGCATTGATTGCTTGTATTTTCTAATTAATTACATTATTATGGTTTATCATTTGAACAATAAATAAATGCTGTTGCTTAGTTTGTAGTGTTTAAACATCTAGGCTGGAGCTCTGTTCGCCTTTATGCCTGGTAAAGTAGCAAAAGCCTCGTGGTTAACAAAACATGTCCGTCCGAAAAAAAAAGAAATATAAATTTCATATTAAAAATTCTATTCAATAAACAGTTTTAGGTAAGATAGGACAACGTACCTATGTCGGGGAAACTAGTTACACATCAAATATAAACCCTACCCCTACTCTACCCCTACTATACCTGATTTGTATTTTTGTGTGTAATGAATGAACACAAAAACTAATTTCTAAAATCTAATTTCACCATTGGAAAGCTACATTCACCCTGAGTGACATCTATCTGACAGACTAAATAGAAATAGACTAAATTTAGTCTTCATGCAGGGCCATCTTTCACCTATTAGAGCCCTGGGCACATGACTATAATGGGGCATAATAAATTAGAATATTACAGAGAACGTTGATATAAAGAGTTAAGCTTCATTTTACTTCTTTATGGATGACTCAGAGTCGCGTAACGAGCTTTTTTTTAACACGCTTTTATTAGCTTGGGTTGTATGTATGTAACGGAATCTTTGAACTTAATATTCACCAGTTTCCAGAAGTCTGATTAATGTGAAACTTTGCATACGTATCAAGGACCGATGACAATGCAATCATTTGATAACCGTTTCCCATTTTCCATAAAAAATAATAGTTTAATAAAACTAAAAAAACACGCTTTTATAGCTAACCGAACTAAAAAATAGAAAATATTTTTCACCTCAAAATAAAATTATAATAAAGTTTAAGTTTTTAACAGAATTATTCAATTCAGACTAAAAAGCGTGGGGTGCTTGATAAAGTAAATGTCACAATCATTCTATTGGCAACTATCTATGAGAGGAGAGTTATGAAAAGTGGTAAAATGCACCCCACGCTTTTTACTCTGAATTGAATTATTCTGTTAATAACTTAAACTTTATTATAATTTTATATTGAGGTGAAAATTATTTTCTATTTTTTAGTTCGGTTAGCTATAAAAGCGTGTTTTTTTCGTTTTTTTAAACTATTATTTTTTAGGCACTTATTTGCCTTACCAATTTCTCACTGGCTTCTTATGGCTAATCCAGCACATCTACGATTAGACCTTAGAGTGGCTGTCGTTTATTGTTTCGAATAGAGACTAGGAGGCCCTAAACCATCGAGGGGCCCTGGGCACGTGCCTATTAACGCTAAGCGTTTAGATTTATTCACAAATGTATTTCTTTGTTCACAGATGAGGAATACTGAAGACAGTCAACGTGGTCGCGGTTGACAACACAATGGAGGTCGCGTGGTTAATACTCGCGACTGTGGCGATAGTTGCGCACGCGCAGAACAATAGGAGTGAGTATCATATCAAACTGCTTATATAAATCTGTCACCGGAAACTAATACGGATCGTAATTAGATTAACTTCCGTGCCACTCATATTGTTAAAATTAGTTGCAAGTTTTAGTGGACGAGGTTAATTATTGAATAATTTATTTAATTACTACCTGATGCCCGCGACTTTGGTATTCCTTCGGTTTTTTAACTATCCCACGGGAACTCGTTAATTTTCTGTAATTAAAAGTAACTACCTATTTAAAATGTTGACCGGCGATGTAAGGTACCACCATGCAAAATTTCATTGAAATCTGTCCAACAGTTTCGGAGATAAGCCCGTACAGACAGACAGAGAAACAAAAAAATTTAAAGAGTCTGCATGTGTTCTATTTTACTTCTAACATCGTTGTTGAACACTAATAATAGTATTATGTTCGTGCTAAGCTAACATGCTTGTGTTACGAGTGGGTTCACGTCGGTAGTGCAATGGATGGGTATAGCACCAGCGTCCACAAGACCGCATGTCCGACGCCCTAGCTATACTACGACCGCTTATAAAATTTGGATAGCAAAAGATTTTTTTTTTCTGATGGTCTTATGTAGGTAGCCACGAGTCTTTTGCTACTTCACCGGGCATAAAGGCGAGCAGAGCTCCAGCCTTAATAAATGGTTTAAAAACTACAAATTAAGCAACCTGCACAAGAAGGCGCCCCCTGTGGGGCTTGGACCTCGGCTCAGGGCGGTCGCTGGCGATGAGATTGAGGAATTATGACTTTTTAGTATTTTAGGGGAGTTTTGTTCAACTGTCGCTCTACTTTACAGTTCGATACCTCTCAGACTTCGGATCTACGAGGGCATCGGATGGTTCTTTGCAAACTAAGGGTCAGGAGGACGAGGGGGGATAGCAATACAATAAAATGGATTATTCAAATGGAATTCACATGACAAAAAATCTAACTATTTTCCACACAAAGATAATTCTATTACAATAAACCCAAAAAAAAAATGTTCATCCCTCTAACAATCCAACCACAAAATTGTCACCAAACTTACTACCCTTAACCACCCCCGAGTTAATTGTCAAAACATTACACGTACCGAACCACGGCCGGATATGACATCATAAATATGGCGGACATGGACGTAACAATCCGTTGCGTCACATCCGTTTGTGCAACTGTAATTGTTTTACCGTGTAACATGGAACTGTTTTGATTTTATTTATTATTGTTTTCGTTCGCCATTTTGTTCGGTCAATTAATTGGTTTTCCGGTGCGAGAATATTGGGCTGGTTATAGTTATACTAGCTTTCTACACAGCTTCATTCGCGTTAGTCCGTACTAAAAGGAAAATTCATTAAAAAAAAATGGTCGCGAGAACTACATTATAAAAAAAAGTTTTTTAGCAGTGTTTTTGCTATCTAATAGTATTGTTTATTTCACAATTGAGATTAATAAAATTCGACCACTAAAAGGATGCGAACTTGCATCGTAGTGCCTTAACCAATTAGGCTACGGTGGAACCACAGCCGGTCATCGAAATGTATCAATCTCTTTTATAATTATTGTAGAGTACATACAGATATTGTAGAGTACATACAGATCAAGACGAAGTGGATTTGAGAGTTGTGAGGTTGGAATCACGTCACAACGTGAGTTTTAACTTCTTTGTGGTGAGAGTGCCAGCTGAGCACCTTTCAAAATTCACTTCACCAGAATTCTGGCCTAAGGGAGTTGTATATGTTGATACCGGATCCTGCGCAATGCACGGCGCCGCGGCGCCGATACTGCTGAACAAGCAGTAATCGTGTATAATTTTAGTTATATATTTTAATTGTTTATGTATAGTATTTTATTTTATATTGTATAGTATTATGTATGTAATATGGGTCTTCGTTACCTGAAATAAATGAATAAATAAAAAATAACACGTCGCTAAGGGGGACGTTAGTGCCATCTATCGGTAATGATCCGCATTACTTCGACTAATATCTCCAAATTTGCATTTGGTATTAAATATTAAACTAAGATCCAGGCTCGAGTCCTACCGGTGGTCGAATCTTATTAATCTCAATTTTGAAACATATTATATTGTAAACTTTTCCGTAAAGTATTCGAAAACATTTAAAAATGTTACAATTTTCAGTATTCATATATGCACCACAGTTATGCTTAAAATACAAACGTATTAATACCCATTTTAAGAATTTTTCAGAGTATTAAAAGAGTTTATTTCAGATACGAATTTATTAAATACTAACTGCATATCTGTCAGATGCAGAGACATAATAAATTGTAAATTTTATTCAAAGTTTAAAGTGCTATGTCTCCTCAATGTGAAGAAAGTTTAGCCATATATTACTGGACAAAGGAAGCTCGCGAATAGAGACGAAAAATTGTGCTCATTCAAGCATGTTAGCTTAGCAAGAATACTAGTAGACTGTTCAAACTGTTTTTTTTTATAAAGACTTACTTAGTTAGCCACGAGGCTTTTGCTACTTCACCGGGCATAAAGGCGAGCAGAGCTCCTGCCTTAATAAATGATTAAAAAAGTACAAACTAAGCAACCTGCGCATGAGGCGTCCCCTGTGGAGCTAGGTCCTCGGCTCAGGGCGGTCGCTGGCGATGAGATTAAGGGATTATGAGTTTTAGTATTTTAAGGGGTTTTTTGCAACTGTCGCTCTACTTTATAGTTCGTGGGCCCCTCGGATTTCAGATCTACGAGGGCATCGGATGGTTCTTTGCAAACTAAGGGTCGGGAGGAACTAGTATTCTTGTTAACCCCTCGTGCTAAGCTAAAAATTCTTGTGTAACGAGTGGGTTCACGTCGGTAGTGCAATGGGTGGGGATAAAACCGGTGACAAAAAAGAGCACAAGTCCAACATCCTAGCCATTGGGCTACGGCCGCTTACTGTACTAGAATTAAAGAGGCTACTACATCGTTTTACCTTCGTCACTCTGCTCCAGTGGGTCGGAGCGTAAATTTTTAACCTATATGTTAGTCCAGCTCATAAACTATCTGCGTAAGTTTTTGCGTAAAAGATTTGTTTTATACGCAAAAACAATCAATTGTGTTGACATTCTTACAAACTGTCGGGTTTATAATATTTGTAGGATTGGTTTATATAAAAAATGTAATGCAAATTTATTATTTAACAAAAAATATTTTTATATATATATTTATTAAAAGAATCACGACACAGTATAAAACAAAGTCGTTTTCCGCTGTCTGACTGTCCCTATGTATGCTTAGATATCTAAAACTACGTTACGGATTTTGATGCAGTTTGTGAATAGATAGAGTGATTCAAGACGAAGTTTTATGTATATTATAAGGTATTACATACGGCTATGCTTTGGCCTCGACAAACTCTGTAGCGTCGCGGTATATGGCTCGTTTTAAATCTCGGAGGTCGTGGGTTCGATCCCGATTCCCACGCCGGACAGGAAATCTTTGTGTAAATTCTAACATCTCTTTCCGGATCTGGTTGGTTTAGGGATTACCCTCCATGCCTCGAAAATCACGTTATGCCGTTGGTCCAGGTTATTATAACATCATCTATAATAATCGTATAATATCAAGGAACGGGCAGCAGCGTTTGCTTGTGTGGCACAACATAATACTGCGGTCACCAACCCGTTTGTTAAGCGTGGTGACTATAGCAAGTACCCTCCCTCGGGGGGAGGCCCATGTTCAGCAGTGGACGTTCTACGGGCTGATGATGATGATGTTATAATCATGGTCTTGTTCACAGATGACGGTCCTCGGTTTCTGTCGAGAGGTCACTCCTTCAGGACAGTTGTTGGAGATACGTTGCTGCTACCCTGCCAAGTACAGAATTTGGGTGAGTTTCAAAGATGACTGCTTTGAGGAGTTTTTTTTTCGTAGTTAGCCACGAGGCTTTTGCTACTTCACCGGGCATAAAGGTAAGCAGAGCTTTAACTTTAATAAATGGTTTAAAAACTACAAACTAAGCAACCTGCACAAGGGCGCCCCCTGTAGGACTTGGACCTCGGCTCAGGGCGGTCGCTGGCGATGATATTGAGGGATTATGACTTTTAGTATTTTGTGCAACTGTCGCTTTGAGGAGTACCTTCTTCTCTTAGTCTGAAAAGAGGTTTCCGAAGCTCTCATAGACCCGACGGAAGGTTGTCACAAAAATGGGCATGAAGACAAAAAAAATCGATTAAGTCCGTCAGTTAGATTACAAAAAAAATTTGGACACGTATTTTTGTAATTTATCAAGTCAATAAAGATGTGAAAGATACAGAGCAACAACAAACTATAAAGTTTGGGAGAGGGGGGCTTGTGACGTCACTACTAGGTCAAATTGTACCTATAAGTGACGTCACATGAAATTTCAACGCGCGGTATCTTCGTCATTTTTTGTTTGAGGACCAAAAAAAAATACGTGTCCAATATTTTTTGGTTATCTACTGACGGACTAAATAGATTTTTTTTTGTCTTCTCCTGTCCTTGAGTACGGATCGACAGACGCGCTTAATGCTTTTGCCATGATTGCTCGAAAAACTCATTAAGACAAGCTTAAACCAATCTCCCTCATTCCAGGTTCCCTAGTGTTACTATGGCGACGGGGTCCCGCAGTGTTGACAGCTGCTAGTCTCATGGTGACGAGGGACGAGCGGTTCCGTCTGGTGGACGGGTACAATCTGCAGATCACTGATGTTGGGCCTCAGGTAAGATTCAAAGTCTTTAAAGACCGTTCTATCTAAAAGACCAATAGACTTCTTTGAATAGACCACCACTAGGTAAAATTACATACATATACATACATAAGCTCACGCCTGTTTCCCAGCGGGGTAGGCAGAGACAATGGACCTTCACTTGCTACGATCACTACACACATCTTTCGCTTCATTCACTCTCATAACATTCTTCATACAAGCACGTCGGTTTAGGGTGGATCTTACTTTTAGAGAACGTTCGTCGAGGTCTTCCCCTTCCGACTGTGCCACTCACACTTGCCCTGTATACCTGTTTTGTCAATCTTTCTCCATCCATTCTTTCCACGTGACCAAACCATCTCAACATTCCCTTCTCTATCTTCGTAATCACGTCCTCTTTCACTCCACACCGTTCTCTTATCACGCTATTCCTTATTCTGTCATTCAATGTTAACCCACACATACTTCTTTAAGCTCTCATTTCGACTGCATTAATTTTACTTTGATCGTTCTTCTGCCATACCCAACTCTCGCAATCATACATCAGTGTCGGAACTAACACTCCCCCATGCACAGCCAACCGAGCCTTTTCAGACACTTGTTGACTGCTCATAAAGGAGTGCAGTGCCCCGTTCACCTGATTTCCCTTAACAACCCTCCTTTCAATATCACTTTCACATCTTCCATCTCTCGTAAACAAATTTCCCAAGTATACAAACTCTTTTACTTGCTCCACTTTCTCACCTTCAATCATTATGTCACATGGACTCATACATTCATCCTTTTCAAATACCATTACTTTCGTCTTTACAACATTCACTTACATTCCTTTCTCCTTAAACACTTCGTGCATTCTTGTTACCATCTCTTGCAACTCCAACACTGATGATGCAAGTAATACTTGATCATCAGCGTAAAGAAGACATTTGACTGGCAACCCATTCATTTTTAATCCATACTCACTCGCTTTCAAATCTTTCAAACAATTGTCTATGAATAGGTTAAATAGCCAAGGCGACGCTACACATCCCTGTCTAACACCCTTTTCAATGTTAAACCAATCAGTGTAGGCCCCATTTACTCTTACACACGCTCTGGAATCCTCATACAGCGATTTCAGAGCGCGGATAAGAGTGCCATCCACCCCATACATAGACATACCGACCAAAGCTCATTCCTCACCACTCTATCATAGGCCTTTTCTAAGTCTACAAAAGCACAGTAAACCCTTTGACCTGCGGCTAAGGACTTAGCGGCTATGTTTCGCAGAGAAAAGACCTGATCAGTACATCCCATTCCCTTCCGAAAACCTGCTTGTACATCCCATATTTTTTTATCGGTTGCTTTCATTACGCTTTCAATTAACACTTTCGCATATAACTTGCCGAAGACGCTTAATAAGCTAATGCCCCTATAGCTTTTTCAGTATTGTCGTGGGCCTTTTCCTTTATACAAAAGTACGATGACAGCCTTGCACCAATCACTTGGTACTCGGCCTGTGGTGAAGCTCATGTTGAAAAGGCGATACAACAGACTAGCTATGACGCCCTGTCCAGCCTTAAGCATCTCGACAGTTATTCCATCATAACCTCCTGACTTTCCAGACCTCATGCATCTAATAGCTTTCACAATTTCATGCATACTAATTTCCTCATGCACATTTTCTTCTATATTATCCTGCCACTCACACTCATTGCATATAATGCAGGCCATTACCATCCAAATTTCTTTCAAAAAGGCTTTCGAAATATTCCTTCCATCGCTTTAAGACACATTCTTCTCCATTCACTATATCCCCATTCTGGTCTCTGATCAAGTTCAGTTCTGTGCACTGAGTTTTACCTCGTACTGAACGGACAGCTTTCCAGAAAAATTTGATGTTACTCTGGAAATCTTCAGATAACCTTCGATCAAAATCACTTACCCTTTCTCTTTTTTTCTCATTCACAACAGTTTTAACCCTCTCTTTAAACCTTTTATACTTGTTCCATGCCTCTTTTATACACTCATCCATCGCCATCTCCATTCGCTCGTTAGCTCTGGTGGCTAACCAGTCTAACCATGCTTTCTTTTTCTCCTGCACCACATTCTGTACCTCTGTATCCCACCAGACATGCTTCGCCTTTCTTCCTTTCCGCCTTTTAGAAACTCCACATATATCCTTAGCTACACTTATCACTTCTGTCTTAAATATCGTCCATAGTTCATCTATTTCTCTTACTTCTTCAGATCCTTCAAATCTTTCAACTAATTTCCTTTTGTACTCCTGTGTCACTACTTCATCTTGTAACTCTTCTACTTTTATTCTCTGTAACGTACTTTTCGTCTCACAACCCCGGTGCCGCCAAACCACTTATCCGGCTCATCACCAGAAAGTGGTCTGCGTGGATGGCGGTTCCACGGTAGACCCTCGTATCCTTCATACTTTTCCTGAGACTTTCATCAACTATAACAACATCAATCATACTTTTCCTCACATTCTTCCTCTCCCTTGTACACAAATGTATGTCTTTATGTTCGAACACAGTGTTCGATACACAAAGATCCCATTCCAAACAAACTACTAGGTAAAATTAAAGGTTTCTAAACACCGCTCCATATAAAAGACTAGAAGACCAATTAGAACTGATGATATAATCCGTCGGGCCTTCAGCTCGACAAATATGCCAGCCGTTTTAGAGCCTAATAGCCTTATGCGCGACGACGGTAAGAGGCCCGACGGAATGACTCTGGTGCCCTGGAGTATGGGACGTCCTTTGGTGTGGGACGCTACGTGCGTCGATACCCTCGCGCCGTCTCATCTTTCCGGGACTCAGAGTAGGGCTGCCATGACGGCTGAGTCCGCGGAGAACCTCAAGAAGCGCAAATACAGAACCCTTGATAGTGGTTATGTATTTGTGCCTTTTGGTGTCGAAACATTGGGGCCGTGGGGACCGGGAGCCAAAATAATTTATAAATACCTAGCAGCGGCCCTCTTTAGTGCGGCACGTTCTCTGAGTGCTGGTTTCTACTTTGCACAGCAGGTAAGCATTGCCATTCAACGTGGTAATGCTGCCAGCATTCTGGGAACTTTGCCAAGTAGAATAGATTTAGAATAGTATAGTGTTTTATAAGTTAGTTTTGTTTTAAATTGGCTGTTTTTAATTAGAATAGACCAGGATGGTCTATTCTAATTAAAAACAGCCAGGAAAGATTGAAAGACTTTAAAGACCGTTATACGTGGTAGACCAGTTGCCGTGTGATTTCCAATTTAGAATATATCACACCATGTCTTTATGGGTGTCGTAAGAGATTAATGGTCAAGTAAGGTCCACCGTTCCGTGTAATAGACCAATGGACTACTTAGAATAGATTATCCTCAGGTAGGATTGAAGGTCTACAAAAACTGCTTCGTGCGGTGAATCAGTAGACCATTAAGATAAATCACCCTCAGGTGGTATATAATAGGTATTTAAGGATTTTGGCGTTCCGTATGAAAGATCAGAAGACCATTGAGATTAGACCATCCCCAATTAAGATTTACAGCAGCCTCCGTAGCGTAGCGGTATTTGGCTCGCTTTAAAATCTCGGAGGTCGTGGGTTCGATCCCCACGCCGGACAAGAAAATCTTTGTGTAGATTCTATGATTTCTTTCTGGGTCTGGTTGGTTGAGGGACTACCCTCCGAGCCTCGGAAAGCACGTTAAGCCGTTGGTTCCGATTGTTATAACATCATCTATAATAATCGTATATCAAGGAAAGGGCAGCAGCGTTTACTTCTGTGGTACAACATAATGCTGCGGTCACCAGTCCGCCTGCCAAGCGTGGTGTCTATGGAAAATACCTCAAGGACTTTAAACACCGTTTCATATAGTACACCAGAAGACCACTTAGTTATACTACTAATAAGGGTAAGATTAAAGGTTTTTGAAGAAAAAAACAAAAAAAAAAAAAAAAAAGTCACAAAGTCATTCTTCATCATCATCAACCCGTATAAAGTCCACTGCTGAACACATTCCTCCTTCCGAGAGAAGATTTTGCCATAGTCACTACGCTTAGCAGGCGGGTTGATGACCGCAGTATTATGTTGTAACACGCAATGAAATGCTGCTGCCAGTTCCCTTGTATACGATTGTTATAGATGATGTTATAACCAGAGCAGCAAAAAGCTCCAATAACCTCTTTTTTTTTTTTATATGACAACTCCCGCACTAGGGAAATAAATCCCTGTGTCGCGGGGGACTTTACAAACATTCATTTCACGGACACAAAGAACACCCAGACTCAGAACAACTATTTGTGGTTCACACAAATAATTGTCCCGGGTGGGAGTCGAACCCAGAACACCAGGTCTCAGAAGCAACTATCGTAACCACTGAGCCACCGGTGCAGTTTCTATAACTGGTACCAAGTTATTTTAGGTATATTGCTGCTTTCGCCTATTTTTTATGAGCAATAAGGAGCAAATCGAAAACATAATAGTCCTACCTGGTCTAGCCATTCTTGCGCCCCCCAGAGTCTACGCCCTGTGCCTGGGCAGCGGTGGCACCGCCCTGTTTACTTTACTGGTTATAACGATTGGGACCAACAGCTAAACGTGCTTGTCACAAAGATTTTTTGTCCGTCGTGGGGATCAAACCCACGACCTCAAGATTTACAGCGAGCCAAATACCGTTACGACACTTAGATTGTCCTCCGTGTCTTTATAATGTTAACTATTTTATATATTTATATATTTATGTTTCAACTCACTCCCAAGCAGTTTTGTCATTAACATAATCAGAAATTTTATAATAAGCCTTTTTACATCATATACCTTTACATAATATATTTATACTTGTTTGTTGTAGAAGCGTATACCTTTATGTCGCAATCATAAAAGAATTGCTTATTTGTGGAGACGTGTAGCATGTAAAACAAGATTATGCTTAGATCTAGTATTAACATTAAGAGTGTCGTTTTTTTTTCTTAAAACTAAAAATATATTTTATATATCTTATGAACATATAAAAAGGTTTTAATATACATATTGTGATGCGACTGTAAGAATATTAGCTCTTTGAATTTCTCCCGTAGGGAAACTCGCGGACCAAGTTTATATATACCTAACCTTACAGCTCGTTTCTGTAGTATACTCGTTACTATCTACTGTTATAAGGTTTTCATATATTTCCGAAGCACCTTATTCCAAGTAAATCCATATACCAAGTAAACCCATAAACAAAAACTCACAGCTTAAAAAATACCAAAAAAAACAAACAAGTCGGCTTCTAAACGCGGGAAATCGCACCTCAGTGTTGCAACACATAAAAAATAACGAGGTTCGTATACCACAAAGGTTTTATGCGATCATTATCATATTTTTGCTGCCCAATTACAGGTTAAGGCATCATTTAGCATTTTTTGGCGGGATGAACAATACTAAAACGATTTTTGGTATTATAAAACCAATTTGTTGGGTCATAACGGGCGATTTGAATTTAAATGCGACCAATAAACTAAAAGAGGATTTTGGCTGTCTTCCTCATTATCAGCCCGTATAACGTCCACTGTTGAACATGGGCCTCCTCTCGAGGGAGGGTTTTGCTATAGTCACCACTCTTGGCATGTGGGATGGTGACCGCAGCATGATGGTGTTTTAAATGACTAACTCCTGTCCCGCGGTTTTACCTAGCCTTTTTAAGGTTTTGTTTTGTAGCCTATATTTTAATTCATCTTATAACCTATCCCGGTGCAAAATTTCAGCCAGTTTTGTTCAGTAGTTTTGGCGTGAAAGAGTAACTAACATCCATTCTTCCATCCATACTTACAAACTTTCGCGTTTATAATATAAGTAGGAAGTAGGATATTATAAAAATCGGAACCAACGGCTTAACGTGCTTTCCGAGGTACGGAGGGTAACCCCTCAACCAACTAGACCCGGAAAGAAATGCAACATTGTACTTCAAGATTTTTCAGATTATTACGCGTACCAAGACTAGACTACTAGACTACAAGGTAAGGTAACCTTGTCAGTCGATCTGTCGTAACGTCAGGTGCTTGATGTCTTAAAAAAGTTCATTATAATGTTAACTAAAATGCCGAATTGTCTCATGAAAGGGTGTACAAATAAAAACTAACCGTTATTTTTATAACATAAAGAAAGAAAGAGAAAGAAAAATAATTATTCATAATGCACTGTTGAAAAATTACAATATCAAATTAATTAATAGACATTCATGTCCACCATAAATAGGCACCAACTTCAGCTTTATGCTACATCCACACATTTGTGTATGTATTGATGACGCCACGTTATAAACAAACAAAAATAAATCAATCAATCAATTATGGACATTCGAAAATAATAATAAATGAATTTTTACTTAAAAATTCAAATAATAATATAAAATTAATTTATTACTAAAAGAACAATTTAAATTTTTTTTAAACAAATAATTAAATAAATAAGACAGTGGTTATAAAAAAGTCACAATTTTACCCACACCAATGCACAAAAAAACTGGCCTCAGTGCATAGTTCCACATCGCTCCGTCGTTACTTTTTAATTGGTCTGTGGGTACTTGCAACGGAAAGCTGTACCCACTCATACCACGAGGAGAGGACCCTACGCCATTAAAACCCCCCGGACACTCCTACGATCCGTCGTTGACGGGGGCCAGGTACGCACAAAGCAATCCGGCCGCGGCCAATATGGCGCCAGGAAATCTCCTGGGACACACTGCTAGGGTCCATTTGCCCAGTTATAAGGACGCCCGGAGTGTGGAGTAATAAAGCCTTAATAATAAAGCCGAACCCACACGCTAGAACAATCCATTCAAACGTTTTGCAAACTCATCGAACATAATTAATGCATTTACATCGAATAATTAAGATTTAAATTAATATAAATGATAGAATAATGATTAAATTAATTAAATTACATGGCAACCCTGGGTATTCAAATGGCGGCGGATCAACGGATCAAGAGAGGTTAGGCGGGAATGTTACGTAATGTAGGTGAAGGATTTAGATCAGATTTAAACATAATAAAATAACATTTAAGGCGCTGTACTTAGTCAAAATAGGCTTCACAAAACAGTTTTTTAGCCAAATGTTTACATTTTAGAGCAGCTAAAAAAAATATATGTTAATCTTGATCATATTAATGGGGGGACCATTGTGTTCAAAACACGTTTTCGGTAAATTTTCTCGATAAAAAAAAACCATAAAATAACCATTTAAATTGAAATTGTAGCAATTGTAACTGTATTATTTATAAACAAATCTTGATAATATTAATAACAGTGATGTAATATATGTATAATAATAAAGGGAACTGTTGTTTTTATTTATCGATTGGAATAATATAATGCAAGGATTAATGTATTAAATAACTCGAACGAGTCGAACGAAACGTTGCGCCATCGCGGCGTCTCTTCGCTTCTCTTTCATTTCTACGCGGAGCAACAGTGACAAAACTAATACGTAAAAGTCGTCTATTCACCGCGCCTTAATAATTATTTTATCATTTTCAAGCGTCCCGTCCCGGCTTCGCACGGTTGCAATGCTGATGTATATTACATATTATAAAGCTTTCTCTTGAATCATTCTAGCTATAAAAAACCGGCCAAGAGCGTGTCGGGCACGTACATGAAAAAAGGGTTCCGTAGCCATGCATATCTAAAATGCCTATTTTTTAAAAATGAATTTAGTCAAATTTCATTTTGCGTTTGACTCTATACATTTTGTTAGGACGACTGTAACTGCCGTGTGGTTTCCGGCTTAGAATAGACCACCCCATGTCTTCCCATGGGTGTCGTAAAAGGCGACTAAGGGACATATGGCTGATGGATGGGCAGCAGCATCTATTAGCTAAAGGTTTACATCTTACTGCGATCACCAATCCGTCTGCCAAGCGTGGTGATTATGGCAATATCCCTCTACGATCCTGGCTTGCCAAGGTCTGTTAAGAGGAGGCCCATGTTCAGCAGTGGACGTCATCAGGCTGTTGATGATGATGATGATGAACTGTAACTACATCATCAGTTGGTAGAGTTGTATAAATTTAACTATCTTTGATACCGAGTCCGCTATAATTTTAGTTGAAATTACTTATTTAGATTATATCGCTTTTTTTTTCAGAATTATTTAGTAATTGGACAGTATCGTTGAAGATATGAATATTCGCGTATTTCAAATAATAATAATAAAAAATATTTCACATTGCTTATCTATGGTAACCCTGATAGCATTTTACCCGCGTTATGCCCGGTTTACACGGGCTTCGTAGCTAAGCGCTTAGTACTTGTCACTATACTAAGCCTCAATATGACAAGTGTAAAGTAACCGTTTACACATTGGAGCCAGTAAATGTTATTAGTGACCAGACATTCGAAATGGAGCGACGCCGCCTGATTTTGCGCAGTGTGCCTAAGCAATATTTAAACATTATTATTTCAAGCATGATCGAAGAGCTTGAAAGACAAATATTAAAAAGAAAACGTTTGTGGACAAGACAGTGGTTACTGCGCAGAGATGAACGGGGCCATTCTGCTCTTCTATTAAAATAACTAGCAACCGAAGATCCAGGAGAATATACAGGGTTATTTGTAAAACACCGGTAACCTCTCAGGACTATATTACTAACATCATAAACAACAACTTTTGTTCTACGACTTTTTACAAAACATAATACATTAACCAAAAACAAACCTTCAATATTTCGTTGTCCTATCTAACACATTTCAACTCTGTATTCCCCGCTCCCCTCGCTATTCTCGGTACTCTCGCTTTCTTTTGCTTCGCATAGACTTCGTAACATTTAGAGCGTTGAATTTAAATATTTTTATTTTTGTGTGTGTTGTGTGTGTAAATCTGATGAATTAAAATATGATGAATTTTTAAAAGTCATAGAACAAAAGTTGTTGATTATGATGTTAGTAACGTAGTCTTGAGAGGTTACCGGTGTTTTACAAATAACCCCGTAGAGTAAATATGAGAATATCAACGGCACAATTTGATATTTTATTAGAAAAACTTGTCACTAACTAACTTGTCGAGCTGTTTACACACGGTCAGCAAGCGACAAGCGCTTAGTAAATCGTGGTGGGGGTATCGACTTGTCGTTTAGTAAATAGGATCGTTTTCTATTCACTTGCACTATTCACAAATACTAATACTAAGCACTAATCAGCGTGTTTACACACGAGGACTTAGTATTAGTGACAAGTACTAAGCGCTTAGCTACGAAGCCCGTGTAAACCGGGCATAACGCGGGTAAAATGTCTCTGTTAGTATTTATTAAATTTCCTCCTTAAAATTAATGACACACATCATGTATGGCATCATATTTTATATTCTGTAAGATACGTATTTTAGCTTACAGCGATAATATTGAGCTGGATACAGGTAACTGTAAGGAATTCACTTAAACAGGAGAATTCATATTATTTTATATCTAGACAACCTCCGTAGCGTAGCGGTATTTGGCTCGCTTAAAGTCTCGCAGGTCGTGGCTTCGATCCCCACACCGGACAAGAAATCTATTTCTTTCCGGGTCTGGTTGGTTGAGGGACTACCCTCCGTGCCTCGGAAAGCAAGTTAAGCCGTTGGTCCCGATTGTTATAACATCATCTATAACAAGCGTATACCAGGGAACGGGCAGCAGCGTTTCCCTGTGTATTACAACATAATACTGCGGTCACCAATCCGCCTGCCAAGCGTGGTGACTATGGCAAAACCCTCCCTAGGGAGATGGCCCATGTTCAGCAGTGGACGTTGTACGGGCTGATGATGATGATGATGATGGTGATATCTAGTTAGTATGTTCTGTGTTGAACAAGTTGTACTTTTTTTATGAAGATTACTATCAGAGTTGTTTCACACTACTAGTATTGTTGTTAACCTCTCGTGCTAAGCTAACATGCTTGTGTTACGAGTGGGTTCACGTCGGTAGTGCAATGGGTGGGTATCGAACCGGCGACCACAAGATTACAAGTCTGACGCACCTACTCCAATGAGTATAGTCCAATGAGTAGGTGCGTCATTCCATTCCAGTCAAACTCAATAAAATCAAAAACAAATGGATCATTTCATTCCACTTTGAATGAAATGTTCCTCTTAAAGGGTTTCCTATACATTACCTCGATCATTGCAGTTACCCAATTGCTGTGTTAACACCCAATAACTCTTTATGGCTCGCTGTTATGAGAAGTTATGGGGTAAGCCCTTACGGTACACCATAAGTCTAACATATGTCAAAAATAATGGTGGCTGTTTTGCCCCATATTTCCTATCCAATAAGATTAAGCGGGGAATGTAAGACAAAAACACGCTTGTACGATAGCACTTTTCAGAGTGCGTTTTGGAGGAGTGGGGCACATGGGCCCATCCCTTAGAGGCCCCATGAGGAGTAGTGACATCTCCATACTCCGGGTGTCCCTATTATTTGGCAAATGGGCTATACAATAGTGTAGCCCAGGAGAGCCCGCGGTGCGAATTTTGGCCGCGGGTGCCATCAGGGCCGGATTGCCTCGCGTACCCGGCCCTCACCAACGGCTGACGGAGGAGTGTCCGGTGGGTTTTAGTGGTGTAGGGTCCTCTCCTCGTGGTAGGGGCCATCCATAAAGTACGTCACATGTGTAGGGGGAGGGGATCGACGAAGTGTGACATGGTGTGACAAGGGGTGGGGGGGTCCTATGTTTTGTGACATCACATGTCAAATTTAGTAAATTGAATCGCGAAATTTGAAATATTAATTGAAACTAAAAAAAATGTCGATTCTATCTATATGAATATACGGTTTGAATTGTTTTGTTGACGAGTTCATACCCGCTCTAGTGACACGCCGCACGTGCCGACTATGAGCCCTTTGACTAATGCCGCCAAACGAGCGACCTCACGTGATTTCATTGTTTCTATTTTCATTCGACAACTGACTTTCGCCGTTTACCGTAAACTGTATGTAACTTATAGTGCCACTTACGCTGATAAAAAACAGCATATATAGAAGAAGTTAATTCCTTATGGAAAATTGTTAAAAGTAGTGAAAATATTGAAGGTGAAGTGGAATCTAAAATCAAAGAGCTGCAGATACAAATGACGAAAAAAAAGCGACTGTAATGATTTTTTTTCGAAATAAAACTATTTGTGGAACTACTGTTTTAATTTTTTTTTAAATGACATAAAATTGCAAATTTGTGACGTCACACTAGGGAGGGGGGGGGTCTGTCTTAAAATCATGAAATACGTGTGACGTACTTTATGGATGGTCCCGTATGACTATAGCATACCACGCTATAGAGAGGGCGAGTCCCTCATATGCCACATACCGGATGCGTAAATGCATTTCCCCCTCACAAAAAAAGGTTGCTTAGTTTTTAGTTCTAATCTAAACTATTTATTACGGCTGGAGCTCTGCTCGCCTTTATGCCAACTAAGCAACCTGCGTTCGAGGGTGCCCCCTATGGGGCTTGGACCTCGGCTCAGGGCGGTCGCTGGCGATGAGTTTGAAGGACTTTTAGACTTTTTAACTTAACCAACATAATAACTTCATATAAAAACATCAAGCGATTAATAAATAGGTCTTACAGGTTCTTTTTCGGACGGAATTTTTCTTTTCTTTCACAATTTAGCCTTGAGACTAAAATTCATATGATACTTAATATACACATTTTTGGACATAAGTATATAGAAATCCACGAGGTTGTTGATACCCGGCATAAAATAGGCATGTATTTAAATGATCGCTTTAATTTTGCAAAAACAGCAAAGAAAAAAATCTAAAAGGTCATCTATTTTAATGATTGATCCTCTTTCTTTGAGACATAAAATAAACTAAATCAATCGATATTTTAATCTCTTTAAAACAACGCGAAAAAAATTGAAATGAAAGAAATTACGTCTGATCGTTACTTGTTTGTCGCCAAAATTAAGAGAAATGAGCATTAAATATTCAATATGTGATACTTTTTTATATAATTTGATTTTACTGAATATTTTTTTTGTCTATATCGTATAACCTTCAATATAATTATGTTAGGGTACTTATTTATTAGGCTTATGTTTAACTTACCATCAGATATAGTAAAAAGATCACCAAAATTAAAACCGCATTTTAATGTAAAATTGTAACCAAAGTTTTAACATTTCGCTATCGTATTTAAGCAAAATGACTCCAAATAAATCATTGTTAACCCAAAAGTAGTAAATGATCACCAAAAGTAGTAAATGAACACCAAAAGTACCTAAATGTTTTACTAATTTACTATTCGGTTCTGGCACTCGCCGGCCGCTGCCGCAGCACCGCTCGCTTCGCTCGCTCGGCTCGTGCGTTTTATGGCCGCAGCTCTAACCTAACCTAACCGATTGTCATTTTTCATTGATTTTATTAAGGTAGAAATAGCGCAATAATTTGCTCGCTAAGATTTGGTGATCATTAACTACATTTGGTGATCATTAACTACATTTGGTGTTCGAATACAATTTGAAGTGCAGTCGTGAGTAAAATAGCTAGTACTATTACAATTTTAGACTTTATTTTTCTGGTGTCAAGTATATATTTTTGGTGGTCATTATATTTTATCCCTTTTTATTAAGTTGTAGTCAAAGGAAGGAAACAATTTAAAGGCACTTGATATTCAAAGATTTATTTCTTTAAAAATAGCAAGCTTAGTAAAATAAATATAAAAAACTTATTATTGAATAATCATTAATGCACATTTTGCTTTCGTGGGTCGGCCACGTTTTCTTTTTAGACCTATTGGAATATTTTTTGGCCTCCAGCGGCGCTGTTACATATTTCAGACGAATTGCAAGCCCTACAAGCAAGCAACTACACTTGCTATCGGCCCACATATCACTATTTTTCGGCACTATTACTCTCCAGTGTGAAAAATAAATCTGTTTATATTGATCAAATGTTTTCCATGTACGTTCGATAAACGCATCCTTATGTTTTTGCGAGTCTTTATTTGTACTTTGTATCAAATATGTCTCAGTCTCTGACCGTAAAATGGTCACTTTTACATCCATCTTAACCCACTGATAAGCCTGTGTCCAGTCTGGAAGTTTAACCGAATAATTAAGAATAAAAAACATCAATATAACAATATTAAAGACCATTAACTAAAAAAGAGGATCAAGTATTATTTTTGTATACCAAATATTAAAAGAGTATGTTTAAACATAATTATTATGTTACCTTAAATGAAGTTCATTAATAATTTATCCGTAGATCAACTGATATAGACGCAATAATTAAAATAAAGGTTAAACATAAAAAAATACATCATTTATTTTTGAAAGTGCTCATGTAAAGTAGATTAATTAGTTTTTAGAGGATCAAATAAAATTGTCCCCATAAAATAGAGCAGTGCCGTAAGGCTAAATTGATAAAGATTATAATACTCAATACTTATGGACACAGGTAGTTACAAGGGTTCTTGCTAGTTTAGCCGTAAAGCTCAAAAATATCGAGATCTTTATATAACAGTCTACAGTTACCCTTTTTTTAACTGCTTTAGCCTTAAGGCTAAGGTAAGAATCGAGTCTTTATTACCTTTACACCAATAAATTTTATCCTGAGAATGTTGGACACTACATCTGCCAGCCTTAGCCTTAAAGCTAAAATTTTCTAGTTCCTTAATACCTTCCTATAAATCAATATATTTACTCCCTAGGATGCAAAATAAATAAAATAAAATAAATAAAAATCATTTTTATTTACGTAAACCAATTACAGGCACTTGTAAATCGTCAAACATTATTTGAAAATTAATTATTATTTATCTTAAATTACATTTGCTGTTTATTTATAAACCTATTCAAATTACTTATTTATAATTAAATTAATTATTATAATTAATGTATATTGTCGCTAGGAGGCAAAATGCTTGTTCTGTCTATATTATGCCAAAACAATTGTCATTATTTGGGTGGACCATGAGCATATAACGACGGACGCGCTTTAATGCTACCACCGGATCCAATGCGCCCCGACTGAGAAGATCCGGCGAAACAAACTCAGTGGGTTACTCTACCACCGGTTTCAACACGGCCCACATGAGGCGGTCCGGCGAAACATACTCAAATGGGCAATTACGCGGGGTTTAGGTCCAGTTATTTAATTTATATTTTAGTAGGCTCACACATTTATTGCCCTAACGGTTGTCTTGTTATTATTTGTTTATTTTTGCTCAATAAGATTGAATGATATTGAGACAGAACTAGCGTTAATTAATAGTTAAGGTATGTAAAGAAGTCAATTACAGACAGTTCACAGGATAAGACACAGTTCTAGTCACAACTATTGTACTTGGCTATATTATTATGGTCTTCAGTGAGGTAGGTGCAAAGATGGTACCGAAACCCAAACGTCTTTATCTTCAATATAGTCCTGAATACTATAGTAACCTTTTGACATGAGAACAGTTTTGACATGTGATTTAAATCTTGTATCAGGCAAGTCTGTAATATAATTAGGGAGTTTATTATAGAACCTAATACAATTTCCCATAAATGATTTATTCGTTTTGCTAACTCTAAATCCTGGAACAGCAAGTTTATGTTTATTTCTAGTATTAATATTATGAATGTCACTTTTTTTACTATATTTATCAATATTTTTTCTAATAAAAAGAATATTTTGGTATATATACTCAGAGGGCACGGTAAGTATATTAATATTTTTAAAAAGGTTACGTAGGGAGTCGCGACTACCTAATCCATACATGGCCCTGACCGCTCGTTTTTGTAATACGAATATAGTATTTACATCGGCGGCTGACCCCCACAGCAGAATTCCATAAGACATAATGCTATGAAAATACGCGAAATACACTAGCCTAGCCGTGGCTAAATCGGACAACTGTCTGATTTTCCACACAGCATACGAAGCTGAACTTAATCTACCAGCGAGTTTTTCAATATGAGGGCCCCATTGTAGTTTAGAATCTAAGGTAATTCCTAAAAATATGGTTGAAGTGACCAAATCTAATGTTTCTCCATTCAATGAAACTACTGGGATGGAATTGATTACATTTGGTAGAACGAATTTGACACATTTGGTTTTTCCTGCATTAAGCAAAAGATTATTTGCGGAAAACCAGTTTGCAATTAAACCGAGAGTTCGATTATGTTCAATTAGATCAGTATTTTTTCTTTTAACTTTAAAAATCAATGATGTGTCATCGGCAAACAGAATAATGTCTGATAATTCATTAATTAGGTATGGGAGATCATTTATATAAACTAGAAAAAGAAAAGGACCTAAGATTGATCCCTGGGGCACCCCCATTTTAACAAAATGCTCTTCAGAATTCACGCCGTCTATAGATACTATTTAAAGATAAAGTCTGGCAACCTTAGCCTTAAGGCTAAAATTAACAATAACCTAATAACTTACCAATATATTTTCTCTTCAGGATGCTGGAGACTACGTGTGCCAGATCTCAGACCGAGTAGCCAGAGATCAAGTGCATACCGTCGAGGTCTTAGTGCCTCCGAGCGTGAGGGCATCACCGGAGTCTCGACACGCGGCAGCTCGGCGAGGGGGCGCCGCGGTCCTCGAGTGCAGGGCAGCTGGCAACCCTGTCCCTACAGTCACTTGGCATAAGTTGGTAAGTTAATTGGCATAACTATATTATTAAATAAGAATTGGCATAACTATATTATTACCTGACTGATTCTGACACAGTTACTCATGCAAATGGTCAACACAATTTTATCTATTTTTATATCACTGAAATATATTTAATTTTTTTTGTAAATCATTATGAGTTAATACTGAACAATAATTAGAGTTTATATATCACATCACATTTTTGAGATATTTGCTTTTAAACATATAACAATATGCTAATTTGACTTTATATGATTTTTTTTTTGAATAGTTAAATATTTTTATTATTGTATTTTATATATAAAATTGATAGTCATAAATATACATTTTTTCTACCAGTTTACTTTAAGTTTCTATGATTTTCTAATGCACAGATATTAAGTCGACACCCAATATGAATAACATTGTAAGATTGTAACTTTAATTAAAAAATTTAAGAGTTTCAATGTTATTCATATTGGGCGTCGAAATATATTGTTGAACTCTATTTTTCTCATATATTTCAATTGTCATGAGTTTTTGTCTATGACACTAAAATGTTAATATTTTCATATAGAAATGGTACAGCAACAAAATCATATAAAATATGTTAATTGGAATTCGGAATAGTCACTTGCCAAAACGGTCCAAATACAATTTTACTTATAGATTTATTGATTTCATCATTCATCATTCATTCATCATCAGCCCGTATAACGTCCACTGCTGAACATGGGCCTCCTCCCGAGAGGGGGGTATTTGCCATAGTCACCACGCTTGGCAGGCGGGTTGGTGACCGCAGTATTATGTTGTACCACACAAGGAAACGCTGCTGCCCGTTCCTTGACATACGATTATTATTGATGATGTTATAACAATCGGGACCAACGACTTAACGTGCTTTCCGAGGCACGGAGGGTAGTCCCTCAACCAACCAGACCCGGAAAGAAATCATAGAATTTACACAAAGATTTTCTGTCCGGTGTAGGGATCGAACCCACGACCTCCGAGATTCAAGGCGAGCCAAATACCGCTACGCTACGGAGGTTGTTATTGATTTACTTACCTCAATTGAAAAAAAGGCTTATGCGCAATTTTTGTAATGTTTATTCTTAAATATCTCCAAAATAAGACGTGATAGAATATTTTTAATTATTAAATAATATTCTCCATTCCATTCTACACAAGCCAGATAGATGTATTTCTTTTTCTGTGGCAAAAACTTGGTCGACTTGTATAGGTGGACTCTATATAACAGGGGTGGCCAATTTAATAAGATCTTAGATGTAATAATTGCCTCAGGTGGGAATTGAACCCTAAACACTAGATTTCGGACAACGGCAACTACCGTAACTATTTGATGTGACATGCGTCAATTCACAGCTTTCCAACAGTTTTCATTGAGCGGGCAACAACCTATCTCCAAGCTAGATAACGCAGCACTCGGCTAGGCAGGTTTTAGTGATGGCTAGCCAGTTGTCATTCATATCAACTGGTTAGCCATCACTGAAATCCAACTAGCTGCCTGACAACACAATCCACCTGGCGCATCTACACCAAGAAGAATAATCTAATATTTAATCAACAATTTTATGTTATCTTGTATATTGTAAGGTGCTTTTAAAATAACCCTTGATTAATCCGGCTCAAAGGATCAAATTTGTCCGGTAAAACTCGAAAATTTAATCCTTTAATCTTTTACTTTTCGTCTAGTTTCTAAAATTTCATTTACTTCTAGCTAGTGAACGCAGCACTCGGCTAGGCAGGTTTTAGTGATGGCTAGCCAGTTGTCATTAATATCAACTGGTTAGCCATCACTGAAACCCAACTAGCTGCCTGACAACAAGTATCGGGCTAGCTTCGAACGAGCTAGCTTCACCCGACTACCAAATAGAGCTACTTAATTTTAAGCCAACACAATTTGTATTCTTACAAAATTTTACTAGATTAATCCGGCTCAACTGACCAAATTGATCGGATAAAACGCGAAAATTTATTTTTGTACCATTTACCTAGTTCCCAAACTTTCAGCAACTCCTAGCTACTAGCCAGGTAACGCAGCACTCGGCTAGGCAGGTTTTAGTGATGGCTAGCCAGTTGTCATTCATATCAACTGGTTAGCCATCACTGAAATCCAATTAGCTACCTCACAACACGATCTACCTGGCTAGCTACCAACGAGCTATCTAATTTAAGTAATATTTTATATTTGTCCTAAATATGGTGTTAGCGATGCACAGTAGCAATAAATGGGTTTTATATCTTATATATAAAATTCTCGTGTCACAATGTTCGTTCCCGTACTCCTCCGAAACGGCTTGACCGATTCTCATGAAATTTTGTGAGCATATTGAGTAGGTCTGAGAATCGGCCAACACCTATTTGCCGGGTCAGCTAGTTATTTTATATTTTACTTTAGAACGTCGCTCGCGGCAGTTGTTTTGTAGCGCAGTCGCACTAACGTTCCTGAGAAAAATATTGTCATCTGATGTGTCAACTGTTGTAAGCGTGTAATTTTTAATAATATATTTTTCGGTGGATTAAACCTTTGTTTCTATTCACCGTGATTGCCACTGTCGCCTACATATGATGTGCTTTTAAAATGACACTTGATTAACCCAGCTTGAAGGCCCAAATTCGTCGGATAAACCGCGAAAATTCCTTTAATCTAATACCCTATATCTAGTTTCTAAAATTTCAGCAACTTTTAGCTACTTGCCAGGTAATGCAGCACTCGGCTGGGCAGGTTTTAGTGATGGCGAGCCAGTTGTCTTTCATATCAACTGGTTCGCCATCACTAAAATCCAACTAGCTGCCTAACAACAAGGTCTACCTGGCTAGCTACCAACGAGCTACATACATCCGGCTACCAAGAAAATTATGAAGCCTAATCTAATTTTCAACCAACAATTTTATTTTATCCTGTATATTTTAAGGTGCTTTCAAAATTATACGAAATAATTCTAGCTCAAAAGACCAAACTGGTCAGATAAAACGCGAAAATTTCTTTAAGCTAATTCTTGATATTTATTTCCTTAAAATTTAGCAACTTTTAGCTACTAGCCAGGTATTGCAGCACTCGGCTAGGCAGGTTTTAGTGATGGCTAGCCAGTTGTCATTCTTATCAACTGGCTAGCCATCACTGAAATCCAACTAGCTGCCTGACAACACCATCTACCTGGCTTTCAACCAACGAGCTAGCTACACCCGAATACCAAGAAGAGTTATCTAATTTTCAACTGGCAATATTTTATTTGTCCTATATATTGTGTGCTTTCAAAATCCGACTCGAAGGACCAAATTTGTTGGACAAAATGTGAAAACTACTATAATCTAACACCTTTTATTTAGTTTCTCAACATTTATCAACTTCTAGCTACAAGCCACGTATTGAAGCACTCGGCTAGGCAGGTTTTAGTGATGGCTAGCCAGTTGTCATTAACACCAACTGGTTAGCCATCACTGAAATCCAACTAGCTGCCTGAATACAAGGTCTACCTAGCTAGCTACCAACAAGCTACCTACACCCGGCTTTCAAGAAGAGTAATTTTATTTAAAAACTACCTTATATCTAGTTTCTTAAATTTTAGCTACTTCTAGCTTCTAGCGGGATAACGCAGCACTCGGCTAGGCAGGTTTTAGTGATGGCTAGCCAGTTGTCATTTATATCAACTGGTTAGCCATCACTGAAATCCAACTAGCTGCCTGACAACACCATCTACCTGGCTATCAACCAACGGGCAAGCTACATCCGGATACCAAGAAGAGTTATCAAAATTTCAACTATCAATATTTTATTTATGTCCTATATATTGTGTGCTTTCAAAATCCGGCTCGAAGGACCAAATTTGTCGGATAAAATGTGAAAATTCCTTCAATCTGACACCTTTTATATATTTCCTTAACATTTATCAACTTCTAGCTACAAGCCACGTATTCAAGCACTCGGCTAGGCAGATTTTAGTGATGGCTAGCCAGTTGTCATTTATATCAACTGGTTAGCCATCACTGAAATCCAATTAGCTGCCTGACAACAAGATCTACCTGGCTAGCTACCAACGAGCTACATCTGAATACCAAGAAAAGTAATCTAGATTTTAATTAACAACAAATTTATTTTTATCCCGTATATGGTCTTTGCTTTTAAAATAACACTGATAAATCCGGCAAGAAGGACCAAAATTGTCGGATAAAACTAGAAATTTACCTAGTTCCCTTACTTTCAGCAACTCCTAGCTCCTATCCAGGCTCCTCAGCTAGGCAGGTCTTAGTGATGGCTATCCAGTTGTCATTTATATCAACTGGTTCGCCATCACTGAAATCCAAATAGCTGCCAGACAACACAATCTACCTGGCTATCAACCAACGAGCTAGCTAGCAACATACAATTACCTACAAGTATGATTGTAAGTGTAATCTAATTATTTTTACACCCTGCATACAAATTTTGCGGTCGTCGTCGCATACCATCTCGGTAAAACGATTAGAGTTGGGTGCTAAATAACATCACATTGAAAAAACCACTGTGATCCGCTGACTAAAGTGATCCCTGTGATATTTCGAGACGGAACTAAGTTCTAAGTTAACGGGTGTCTTTCCGTGTCACATTAATTGCGCGGCAAGTCTCTCTCCCTCTTGTATCTTATATTTAGACTTTTAAGACAATAGAAAAGTGCAAACCATTGCCGAATGACAACCTCTAATTGAATCGTGTCCTCAATCGTGATCGGAGTGACCACTGAGACGATAACAACCTAAATGAAAGGAACTTGTAACCTCGGAAGCATGTATTTGTGATGAGAGTGACTGACGTGACGAAGACACGATTATTTTTAACAGTTACCTTCAAGTCACAGTGACGGAAAGGTAACAACCTCTAAAATCGATCTTCATTTGCAACCACCGTTTCTCTACAGACATTTTAACCGCCCTTTTGCTGGTAACAAAATATACAATATGCAAACAAGCACATGCAAAAAGATAATAGCCGTGTGGTATCCGGCTTAGAATAGACCACCCCATTTCCCATGGGTGTCGTAATGCGACTGCGGGACATACAGCTGATATATGGGCAGCAGCATCTATCAGCTCAACGTTATTTTCCATCAATCCGCCAATCGTGGTTATTGTGGCATTACATTTGTTATTTGTCTTTTAAATCTAACTTAATAGTGATGACTTTCCGTGTCCTTGTAAGTGACACCGGAAAATAATACGAATCGTAAGTTGATCAAATTCCGTGCCACTCATATTTTTAAATTTAGTTGCCAGTTTTAGTTTTTTTTTTTTATAAGTAAAATTAAATAAAATAAAAATAATTTTAATTTTAATTTACGTAAACCTATTATAGGCACTTGCAAATAGCCAAAACAATAATTTATTATTAATTATTATTAACTAATCTATAATTATCACATTTTATACATTTTCAAATTAAGCAGGTATAATTGGGTTATTATTTTAAATCATATTTTAGTCTTAACTTCTTAGTTTATTCATCATCATCAGCCCGTATAACGTCCACTGCTGAACCTGGGCCTCCTCCCGAGAGAGGGTAGTTGCCATAGTCACTACGCTTGGCAGGCGGGTTGGTGACCGCAGTATTATGTTGTACCACACAAGGAAACGCTGCTGCCCGTTCCTTGATATATTAAGGTTATTATAGATGATTTTATAATAATCGGGCCCAACGGCTTAACGTGCTTTCCGAGGCACGGAGGGTAGTCCCTCAACCAACCAGACCCGGAAAGAAATCTTAGAATTTACACAAAGATTTTCTGTCCGGCGTGGCGATCGAACCCACGACCTCCGAGATTTAAAGCGAACCAAATACCGCCACGCTACGGAGGTTGTGAGTTTAGATATTATTTAACTATATTGTGTTCAATAATTTATATACACTTATCTAACCAAACGATACTATGCTACTATTGTATCAAAACAAAAAAACTTTTACTTCAATAAGTCCTGTTGAACCCAATTGTTTTGGGTTTAGAATTTTTTTTTACCACCCGCAACCTCGTTAGTTTATCAACTGACTAGTAAGTGAAAATGAAAACGTTTGTTGATACTGTAGACGAACCGATCGTACTTATTATAAGTCAAATACAATGATAATGAAAACAAAAAAGAAAAAACAATCTTGACTAATTACTTTACATTTTAACAATTATGTTATTAAATAAAATTTACTAATGTTGTTATGGCATGTGATAATCGCATATTATATTATTAATACAATTAAGATCAACCAGCGGGCTAGATAGGGTCCTATTCTAGCTTCCTACGAATATTTCTCTATCTACCTACGGTGTGACACTCGGAGAAGAAAGACTATGAGAAACTCCAGATCATTCTTTGATCAACTTATGATTCTTATTATTTTCCGGTGACATCACTACTATTGAATTGGTGGCATATCTTTTGGAAACACTCTGTTGTATATTTCAGTAAAGTGTATCTATCTATATTTTCATGTGTTTTTGGTGTTGGTATAATAAAGTTTTCCCTAGTTTAGTAGTTAATCGCCTAGCCTATGCTGAGGTGGCGACTTTTTCGGCAGAACATGCAAGGCGTCTTATTGTTTTGTACATTAACTATATGTTTGCTGTAATATCATGTGTGTTGTGCTGAATAAATGTATTTTCTTTCTTCTTTCTTTCTTTGAATTTCAGGAAATACGAATATTTCGAATGGTGTAAATTATATGTATACCTATGTTATTATAATGTAAAATGTGTCAATATATATTTAATTATAATTAGATGAAATAAGTAGTTAAGTGTGTATAATATAGTGTTATGTCATGTTTTGTTTGTGTCTAATATTTTCAGGATTTTTGTGTCAAATGTCAGTTAATACGAATATTCCCAATGGTGCAAATGATGTTTATGTTTTTATAATGTAAAATGTGTCAAATGTATGTTTATATTATAAATATGAAATACTAGCTGCGCCCCGCAGTTTTACCCGCGTAATTCTACTCTAGTGGGTTGGAGCGTGAATTTTTGTAACCTATATGTTAATCTAGCGTATAACCTATCCCGGTGCTTAAATGTCAACAATTCCGTTCAGTAGTTTTGGCGTGAAAGAGTAACAAACATCCAGCCATCCATACTTCCAAACTTTCGCGTTTATAACATTAGTAGGATGATGTAAAATGTGTCAAATGTGTGTAGGTTTAAGTTACTGTAAATGTACGAACTGCGGTTAATCCTAAGATTTATGATGAAGTCTTATTATTTACCGACATGAGTTGGTAAAAGTAATGATTAATGAAAATGGAATGATATTCTCTGGCTTTAACCATTAGAATTTAATACATCCTAGGTTAGTTTAGGTTAAGAGTTACCAGCAATAGTGATCCTTGCGCCAGCGAAGGGATGCGTAAGGCATATAACTCCGAGAAAAAAAAGTTTAAGATTTACCAAGTGAATGCTGGTAAAAGTTCGAATCGCTAATTTGTTGGGACTTTTATCATGAATATCATAGTTGGTAAAGCTTAAGATTTTTACTGGAAAATCTTTCCAGTAAAAATCTTAATCGACAGTTTTGCCGTAGATCGAGCATTTACAGTAACATATTATTATATGTATAATGTTATGTGTCATGTTTTATTTGTGCCTTATAAAGTTGATAATTTCAGGTAATACGAATATTTCTAATGGTGCAAATAATATTAGTTTGTATTATGTAAAATGTGTGTTTGTATACTAATTATTAATAATAAATGTGTCAAATGTGTGTAATATAATAATTATTAAGTATATGAAATAAGTAGTTATGTATAAAATATTATGTGTGTCACTGTAAATAGTTATGTATAAAATGTAGTTTGTCCTTGATTATTTATTACTGGGTGCGTGGGGGTCAGACCCCCGTAATATCATAATGAACGATTGCTTTTTGTTTAACTTCTACAATTTGGCTCCTTTGCGGTGGATTCTGGCCATATATATCCACTTGCCTTCATGAAGTGAGGGGGTCATCATGGGGGTCATACCCCAATTAAATAGTGTCATCGATAATTTTATTTTTCTTAATTGATGACCAATACGTTTCCTCCTCTTATACTACTTCTACCCTTAAATCCGTGACCGCGATTAACTTTAGTCCCCCTTCCAACACCCCCCAAAGTATATGTACAGTCAACAAAAGAGATAGGTTTACACTTAGTGAAACGCATTTTAAATTTATATGTACACGTTTATGAGAAAAGTTTGCTATTATTTGCATTTGTATATAGCTAGTAGCGAACTTTTTATCCATAAAGAGTTACCGGCTGCTGTACTGACATAAACTTATTTATTTACAATATTTGATACTGACGGGTATCTTTCCACTCTATACAAGGCCAGAACGCAACCATAGGAAACTGCTCGTGTATATATTGTAATGCTGTTTTGAAGTCTGTGATTACAATATATACACGAATTTTACGCACTAATCGTGTATAGTTTGTACCGTGGATGCTTTGTCTTCGTTCCAGACTATACTACACAACTTATGATTCGCGAAGCGGGGCTCCGTCGAGCTTAGTTAGTAGACGCCATATGAGGTTTATTTTAGGTTTAATTGTGAATAAAAAATCTGTGTCTGCTAACTAAGCTCGACGGAGCCCCGCTACTTCTGGGTGGTTTAAAAAAAATAAACCACGAAGACTAAGGCGTTTCTTTTCTACACTATTGGTCCGCATGCGTACTGGCGCTGTACGTTTTGTAGCGCTGTACTCTCTTACATCACTACAAAGTATACGCGAGTATTTCCGTACTGCTCTTGTATATATTGGACGAATTTAGTAAAAAAGTGATTTCCAATCTGTACGTGATTAGTTTCACACCCTTGCGGTCTGGCCTTGTATAGAATGGAAAAACGCTACTGACGGTGTAAACCTATCTCTTTTGTTGACTGTACCTATGCTAGAACTGGCTCCTGAAAAGACAGGCATTACACAAGTAGGTGATTCCAATGTTCCAGAACGACACCAACACGCGGCTGGGTGAGGGCCCCCAGCTTCAACTGTCGCGGCTGGAGCGGGGGCACAGCGGGCGGTACGCGTGCACTGTCGACAACGGAGTGGGGGCCCCCTTAGTTGCTGAGTTCCAGTTGCAAGTTTTATGTAAGTACTAGCGGTTTCACCGCCTTAACTCTAGTTCTCGTAGCAGTGAACATAAACGACTGGTTGAAGTTTAGTGAAGAAGTGAAGTAAATTACAACATTGATTAGGTACAATGGCCACCCCATTGTAATCAATTTTGTAATTTTATCAAATGTCGCCCATTCAACAGTGGAAATATATTTTACAGATTTCATGTAAAACTGTTTTTTTACATGAAATCTGTAAAATATATTTGCTTGTTTAATTACAGACCCCCCAGAGATAACGGTGGAGCGGTCATGGGTCCACACCGGGGAAGGATTCAGAGCTGAGCTCTTGTGTACTGTGCTAGCAGACCCCCCTGCTGAAGTAAGTATAATTATCATATATTCTTTTTGTAACTGGACAATGAAATGAATGAAGCGGCCTTAGCCCAATGGCTAGAGGCGTGGGCCGTGGGACTTGTCATAATGTGGTCGCCGGTGTGATCCCCACCCATTGCACTACCGACGTGAACCCACTCGTAACACAAGCATGTTATCTTAGCATGGGTACTAGGACTACAATAAGCTGCTAGTAGTTAATCATTTTAAAATAAAAAAAATTACCTCCATAACTGTCCTTGTATTTGGACTTCTGAGGATTCCAAGGAAATGAGTTTTTTTTTTTATCTGACTGTGTTCACAGTACGGTGATCTAGCTAGCCTTAAGCTGGTGCTGCCCATCAATCAGCTGTAAATATCCCTTAGTCGCGTTACAACACCATGGGAATATGTGGTGTGGCCTATGCTAAATCGGATTATGTAATTCTGTTGTTAATTCAGTATAATTTGTTTTCCAGGTAACCTGGTACCAGAATTCGTTTCCCCTGAGCGCCTCGGAGAGGGTCACCATGTCTGCGAGAGGGAACAATCATACCTTACTAATAGCCAACGTACAGCCCGAGGACTTCGGAAACTATAGGTATGTAAGCAGTTGCGGATTTACTAGCAGGCTAAGTTGGCTGGGGGCCGGATTGCTTCTTTCGTACCCGTCCCCACAAACAACGGATCGAAGGAGTGTCCGGGGGGTTTTAGTGGAGAAAGGTCGTCTCCTCGTGGTATGAGTAAGCATACCACCGCTATGGAGAGGGCGAGTCCCACATATCCCGCCGCCAATGCAGATACGCTGAAGCGGCGGTAGGAAAGCGTAAATGCATTTCCCCCCAGACCCCCATTTAAATATAGCCAAATACCGCTACGCGACGGTGGTTTCTATATCAGTATAGATATATTATAGGTAATCCATGTTTGTTTCTCCCCAGCTGCGTGGCGGACAACAGCCTGGGTCGCGCGCGGCAACACGTGGAGGTGTCGGGGCGCCCCGGCCCCGCGCGCTTCACCTCCCCGCCCCTCGCGCGCGCGCACACGCGCTACACGCTCGCCTTCGCGGTCGACAGCTACCCGCCGCTAGACGAGCTGCGACTGTTGTACCGACAGTTATCGGTAAGTCATCATGTGGCCCGGCCCCGCGCGCTTCACCTCCCCGCCCCTCGCGCGCGCGCACACCGTTGTACCGACAGTTATCGGTAAGTAGACTCGAAAGAATTAAAATCTACCCTCCGCTGGGCGAACTGAGATTGTTGCACCGACATCTGTTATCTGTAAGTAGACACGAAAAAAATTGTAATAATGACCTTCATTCAGCACTTAAGTATTTACAAGTAGGTCAAAGGATTACTATCACAGACTTTTTCCCCTTAGTTTCAATGTCAAGCAATAAGGAAATGTCTCTAGTAAGACCATCTGCGGTCAAGACACGGAGGACGAATGACCATGTCGGGAGACGAGTTCGATTGAATTCCTGTGAGTGTGGGGCAGGATTCCTCAAGCCTTAAAAAGTATTTTATTCACAACTCATGCTTATATAAGATTCATTTCCACAAATCCTGTAAGGTATGGCACTTGTGCAATTGCTATTGTTTTCTAAACACATATTAAAATATTAGTTTTCATTCGGAGGGTATGCGTAAATACATTTCACCCCGGACAAAAAATAGGTTAGTTTCTTCTTTCAATGTAATCAGGGTTAGGCCACAACGTATTGAGGACTACTTGATTTTATTCAATAATTAACATGTTTATTCAATATTGGCTCCAATACAAATTAACAAATAGTAAGTAAGTTCTTTAATGTTTCATGTGTAACACATTAAACGGTGTTCATTAAAAATAATAAATAGGATTATCTTTAATGTTTACAAGACAGTTTGTTAAGGAAGATCATCTATTTAGGTGTCTTAAGGCCGTGATCATCTAGGTAGATTAGGTAAGGTAGGCAGGTTGGTTGTTAGACGAGGTCATGAAGTCAGTACAAGCTCTTCCCTGTGTTCGCAGATCAACGAGTCGTTCCAGCAGCCGGGGCGCTGGCACGACGTGGTCATCCCGCCGCCGGAGCCGGGCGGCGCGCTCACGCACCGCGTGGCGCACGAGCTGCGCGCGCTGCAGCCCGGACACGTGTACGAGGCCATCGTGCAGGCCAAGAACAGATACGGCTGGAACGAGGTGCGTGGGGTGCTCAACTGGCTCTCAACTGTTGAGCGTGGTGATATAAATAGATTTTCTATAAGAGAACGCCCTCTGTCCCTTATTTTATGTTATAAATAAACGTTGTATGACCATCTGCGGTCGAGACGCGAAGGACGAGTATCCAAGTCAGGAAGATGGATTCGAGGGCTATCTCTGGCCACGACGAATTCCTGACACGTTGACGATTCACCAATCACGAGGCATCCTTTTAACATATTTGTTCAATATGAACTCCAATACAAATCAACAAATAAATACGCTTATTTTGAATCATGGTAGGATTAGATTTAGTTTATTGAGTTAGATCTTTATTTAGGTTTATTTAGGCCGTGATAGTTAAGGTTAGGTAGGTCTAGTAGGGTTGTTACAATAGTGGCTTTGTATTTGAGTCTTTTGGCGGCGAAGCATTGGAGCCTTGGGGACCGGAAACCAAATAGACGGGGCAATGCTGCCAGCATTCTAGGAACGTTACCCATAGCATATATTTAGTATAGTTAGTTTTATTTTACATGTATGTTAAACATTTTCAATGTTTCGGTTGCAGGTCAGCGACATCTTCCAGTTCCACACGCTGGGCGGCACGCACACGGCGCACGCAGACGAACTGACACCAATGTTCTCATCGACGACCCGACGACAACTGACGCATTCCGCCGTTACCCTCGCCTTATATACCTTTTTAGCGCGCCTAATTTGAATTTCGACCAACCAGCGTCCTTCAAATTTGAATTTTCGAACGATATTTTTTTTAATCGTAAAACGATAAGACACCAACGGTTTTTAGTCGTAAGCTTTTTTATTCGGATGTGATTTTTGTATGATATGCTGTATGGAAAACTTTAGTTGGTTATAGCTTCTCCCGTAGGGAATTCGTAAGACTGCGTTAGATTCGATTTTTTCCCGTATACACACGACTATTATTTCCATTCGATGGTAACGTGAATTTTGTAAACATTTTGTTTTATCTGTTCTCGCGAACTCCGTACCGCGTCGCCCTTTTATTTTTGCGCCAAAATTAATCTGTGTACCTTCTGTGTTGTAATTTTATGCGTATCTAACTGTTTCCATGTGAAATTTAATCCAAATTGGATTCAGCTATAGGACGTTACTTTATTTTATTTATTTTGATATGGAATAATAATGAGAGCAATCGATTTGACAGTTGCTGTCATGAGCTAACAATCGCAAAAGATGGCGGAATAAAACGGGTCTAAAAAAATAGTCTTTAATATATATATTTTTTACCTTTGCTTTTCGGGGCAAAGAGGAATTCAACGAATCAAATATCTTTCCGTTCTCGAGTACTCGTTCGATAAAATGTCGTATACGGGAAGAAAATCGTTCTCTAACGTAGCCAAAAAGATAATTTCCAACGAAACGGCACGCATCGTATTGCATCGAAACAGATTTTACAATCTATAAACGATATTATATCGTGTATATAGTATTTAAAGTCCATATTACAACAGCCACATATGCCGACAGTATACTGCGACTTAAGATCGACTTATTGACATATCGTCTTATCCCTTCGACTGCCGTCAATCAATGCAGAGTTGACTCTATCATTGTATACAGCACGTTACAGTTGTATAGATCGTGCAAAACCCTGCCTGGATTCTTGTTAACCCCTCGTGCTAAGCTAAATTGCTTGTGTTACGAGTGGGTTCACGTCGGTAGTATAATAGGTGGGGATCAAACCAGCGACCACATGATCGCAAGTCCGACGCCCTAGCCAATTAGCGTTTACGGCTTTCCGATTAGATGCGATGCGAGCAGTTTGTTGGTAATTATTCTTGAAAATATATAAAATAAATTGTCAGCGGACAACTGTAGAGATTATGTTGTGAATCTAATATGTATTTTAAGTGATATAGCTAATTGACGTGTAGATAGTTTATTTAAATACCTGATCAAGACTAAAAATGTATCTTATTATTTTATTTAAATACATCGCACAAAATAAACACACAATTTAAGATAAATGCTTGGTCTCTCGCGCTCGCTTAAAACCATAGCTCCGTCAATGTACAGCTCAATATTGTAGTGTGTATACCGATGGTATGTGATCCCGATGTCCTTCTTATCACTTGTAGTGTGATTCTTACACAGTTTACTATGCAAACTGCCATATTACTTCGATTATAACCAACATTTAATAAAACTCTCGCCACGTATTCCTCGCACAGAGTAATACGTGGCTCGGGTAGTATTTTTAACTCATTTGTCAAGTACGACGGCGGTAATTAGTAGAGGGCGAAAGACCAAGCATGGTTCTAACCTTAGATTGCTTTAATAATCGTGTCAAGACATCAGGTAGACATTCTAGTCGTGTTTATATTTATTTCGCATAAAGTATAGCTTTTCACAATATTTTATTACTAACTATTATATTTTATTATAACAATCCGTACGCAGTGAATTTATTAACATACGTAGCGTAATATTATAGTAAGTGTTTCCCGACTTTAAAGTTTAAAGTCGCTTACCTTTTGAAGTTTTCAAGTCGACTGAGTCTTTGAAAGATAAATGATAACATTGCGTGTGAAAGGAGATGTCATTCTTCAATTAGGACTTTTGTACATCGACATAAAAAAAAACATTTTTTTTATTCATGAATTAATCAAGCTCGCCTTTGTTTAAATTGTATTACTAATAATCTAAGTATTTTAATGGCAACAATAAAGAGGCGAGCGATACTTGAAAATAATTTACTGAAATGCATCAATCAACAGTAAAATAACAATAGTGGGATTGAAGGTTGGGATTGTATCCCAATTGATGTTTAAACTATGTTAAAAAAATGACGTTAAGCAGTGCCGGCGTTAAGAGGGGACGCGAAATTTCGCCCAGGGTGCCAAATTTGAGGGGGAGATTGGTGGGGGTGGAATGCTTCTCCCGCCAAACTAGACCGCGTGTTGGATGGTGGGGATAGCTAAACCTTCGAGCGATTCGTGTACTTGGTCTTTCGTTTCGAGAAAACCTTCTACTCGCGTCTACGACCGATTACAATGTTTTGACTGCTACAAAGGAAGATACTTCTTTGTGTTATTGGCTTTCCAATATCTTTTATTCCCATTTTTGTGTATCCAAACACACTTCTGGATTTTTGTTTTGAATTATTTTTTTCACGTTCACAATCGTAATCGTCATCATTTCAGCCGTCGGATGTCCACTGCTGCACATAGGCCTCCCTCATAGATTTCCAGTTGTTGCGGTTAGAAGCGGCCTGCATCTACCGCGATCGCGCTGCCTTAAACAGATCATCCGTCCATCTAGTAGGTGGACGTCCTACGCTACGCTTGTTCTCCGTGCTATATGCCCTGCCCATTGCCACTTCAACGCGTAATGCGTTCTTCTACGTATCTCTTCATTTCTGATTCGATCTCGTAGAGAAACCCCGAGCATAGCCCTCTCCATAGCTCGTTGAGCGACTCTGAGCCTGTTCATAAAGCCTATAGTGAACGTTCACAATGGATCAGCAAAAAATGAACACTCGATTTGGATTTCCTTAAGGGGGCGCCATAATATTCTTGCCCGGGTTGTTAGTCTCTCTAACGCCGGCACTGACGTTAAGTTTTGCTTTTTTTTGTACGTCATATTTTCTGAGAACCATAGATAGTTTTTCTGAGTGTGTGTTTGCTTTGTGTCCGACACAAACAAAGAATGAGTTCCATCTAGAACATTCGATGTATAAGAGTCCTACAACACTATCCTGCTTATCCCCTCGGATTGAGTCGTGAATAGTTATCGATAAGTAAGCAATAAAAACGTGTTAGTGATAAATCTATCTCTAGCGATAATTCGTGTTTTTATTTTTATTTCACTTTACGACGGTTGGTGTGTGGGGATGATGACATGAGACAGACGAGCTGAAGATACCAATTAAATAGAAAGAAAGAAAGAAAGATTTAAACAACTCAGACCAAATAAAAAGTAAATACGGAGCGCTGTAAAATAATGTACAGTCAACAAAATAAATAGGTTTACACCCTGTGGAACGCATTTACAATTTATGTGTATACGGTTATGAGAAGAGTTTACTGTTATGTATATTTGTTTACAGTTAGCAGCGAACTCTTCACCTATATATAATTACTGGTGATCGTGGTGACAAAAACATATTTATTTACAATTATATTATGATACTGACGGTGTAAACCTATCTCTTTGGTTGACTGTACTTAAGCTGATTTTTATGTCCAATAGCGTGGGTAAAATTTTTGCTTTAATTTATCACAGTATAACCCCAATGTTATAAACATAACGTTGAACATTAATTTGTACACCCTTTCATGAGACAATTTGGAGTGTTTTTTAACAAATGATGAAGTTTGTTATGACATGAAGCACGTAATGCTGCGACAGAATGACATATAGACTGACATGGAAAGGCATAGTTGATGTACGCGTCAAAAATCAGTGTTAGTCCTTTTTATTTTGGTGATCATCATCATCATCAGTCCGTATAACGTCCACTGCTGAACATAGGCCTCCTCCTGAAGGAGGGTTTTTGTCATAGTCACCACGCTTAGACGGATTGGTGACCGTAGTGTTATGTTGTGATACACAGGGGAAACACTGCTGCCCATTCCCTGGTTCGCTTGTTACGGCTTAACGTGGTTTCCGAGGCACGGAGGGTATTCCCTCAACCAACCAGACCCGGAAAGAAATCTTAGAATTTACACAAAAATTGCTAGTCCGGTGTGGGGATCAACCCACGACCTCCGAGATTTAAAGCGAGCCAATTACGGAGGTATTGTGAATCGTATTCACATTAACGTTCTCAGCCATCTTGTTATCTTGTTATATAGTTGTCCTCACACACTACCCCTTAGTGAAGTTGTGTCGGAACATTAGTCCCAATGAATGTAAAGTAATTTTAGTGCAATATTATTTTAAGTGGAATTCAAAGCAATATTGGAACACATCATTATTATAGTTTATTTTAAGAAAAAAATATATAACAAAAACTGTAATGCAAGTAATTATTTATTATTAGTTTAAGACAAATGTTTATTATTTAAAGTGTTTTAACAATGTATATGTTACCGAAAAATTATAAGAATCGTAAGTTGATCAACTTTTTATAATTTTGTATAATAACTTTCGTAGTATTGTTCATATATTTTTTGGCGATTTCTCGAACACGGTTTCGGCTCCAAACTTCTTCAAGTTGTTGTTATGTGCTGTCGTGTACACAACAACCAAGTGCTTTACGGGGCACCGGGACATCTCGCTCCTTGAAGAAGGCAGGGGTTGGAGCCGAAACCGTGCGAGAGAAATCGCCAAAAACTACACACGTGAGTCGAACCGGACTTTACATAAAACTTTCTTGTTAGGTACTTGATAAACTAACGAGGTACGAGGTTTCGGATGGTTAAGAAAACAAATAATCTAAACCAATGGAGTTCAACAAATTCAAATGAAGTTGAAGATTTTTCTTTGGTTACAACAGTAGCATAGTCTCGTTCGGTTTGGTTAGGTCAAGTGTCATAAAAATTAAGTAAATAATATAATTATTATGCGCGTTCACTGAAACTGGCTAGTATTTCAATATGAGTGGCACGAATGTTGATCAACTTACGATTCGTATTATTTTCCGGTGACAGTTTTTTTTTAAATGATTTATTGTCGTATGTTTACATGTCGGATTTGTTTGTTTTTTATTCAATTTTTTTACACTTTTAATAATAAAATTTTCTCCAAATATTTACAAGTATATATAATATATTAAAATATACCATATTATTTAATGTAAAAATTATATATATACATACATAATAAATGTAATAATTATTACTACAAAAATATTAACACTGCCGTTCACATACATAATATTTTTTACACAACGTTTTATAATAAATTCTTCAAACTATTATTTCTCAAAACTCATTCAGTCATTTCATTATATAAATTTATTAAAAAAAAATAATTAACATTAATGTAATTAATTAATAAAAGAGTAATCGGCCATAAATCTTTTTAATGAATTTAGATGTAATTTTTTAGAAAAGAATACTTGATATATAAATATATATAATATGTGTGTATGTTATTGTAAAAGCTCGAACTACGGTAAATACTAAGATTTCATCATTATCATCATCATCAATAGACCTCGCCAAGCCAGCATCGTTGAGGGATATTGCCATAATCACCACGCTTGGCAGACGGATTGGTGATCGCAGTAAGATGTAAACCTTGAGCTAATAGATGCTGCTGCCCATCCATCAGCC
This sequence comes from Nycteola revayana, assembly GCA_947037095.2. Classification (NCBI taxonomy): domain Eukaryota; kingdom Metazoa; phylum Arthropoda; class Insecta; order Lepidoptera; family Nolidae; genus Nycteola; species Nycteola revayana. The sequence goes on along the minus strand of OX344859.2, from coordinate 17,982,084 downwards.
ATATGTCCCTTTGTCGTCGTTTACGACACCCATGGGAGGACATGGGGTGGTCTATTCTAAGAGTTACCAACTCTTCTTAATTATTTTTAACATTTACTTGGTAAATCTTAACATAACCTAACCTAACCTCATCATCATCATCAGCCCGTACAACGTCCACTGCTGAACATGGGCCACCTGCCGAGGGAGGGCTTTTGCCTTAATCACCACACTTGGTAGGCGAGTGGGATCAACAAAGAAACGCTGCTACCCTCTTTCATTGTTTACGATTGTTATAGATGATGCTATAACAATCGCGACCAACGGCTAAACTCGTAGGGCACTCCCTCAACCAACCAGACCCGGAAAGAAATCTAAGAATTTATACAAATGTACGTGTGGATCGAACCCATGACTTCCTAGATTTAAAGCGAGCGAAATCCGCTACTACCCTAATCTAGCATGTTCTAAATTCTTATGATGAAAAAGCCTAAAAATACCATTTTCATAAATACTTATACTTACCAAGTCATGTTGGTAAGTCCTAAAACTAACCATAAGTATGTTTCAAAATTGAGATTCATAATATTCGACCACCGGCAGGACTCGAACCTGCATCTTTGGTTCAACACCTAATGCCTTAACCAATTAGGCTACGGATGAACCCTACCGGTCATAGAAATTTATCAATCTCTCATAACAAGTCTCTAAGGGGGACGTTAGTGCCATCTATCGGTAATGATCCGCATTACTTCGACTAATATCTCCAAAGTTGCATTTGGTATTAAATATTAAACAATAACACCGCCCGTATATCACATTTTTAAATGTTTTTGAATACTTTACGGAAAAGTTTACCAAAGTTTAATAAAATTCGACCACCGGCAGGACTTGCATCTTAGGTTAAGCCCCTAATGCATTAACCAATTAGGCTACCATACCATATTACCATAAGTATTTACCATAGTTCGAGTTTTTACAGTAAAATATATATTAAAAAAATAATAATATTATGATATAGTTGATATATAATGTAAATTCGGTGGGCTGTAGAAAATCGCCTTTTTATTTAACTAACCCTGTATGTAGCAAATAAACTATGTAAGTTTATTATAATAAGTGTTTCAATGTCACCCTCGACTAAACCTGGAAATTTCTAGAGCAGGGGTCTCGAAACTTTGACGCCTTAGGGCCATAACGATTTTTCAATATGTTTGAAGGGCCATAACAGTTTTAATTTTTCTATCCTTAACTATCGTCGGTGATACTTTAATACTGCGTAAGTGACAATAGCCAATAAGGTTGAAAATCAAATGTAGCAACTTGATTTTTTGCCATTATCAACTAACAAACAAGAAAATGTTTGTTGACAGATGAAATAACACCTTATTAGCAACTGTCACTTACGCGGTATTACAGTATCATCGACGCTATACTCTTATTTCTAGACTAATCGCAAAGTGTGCGACCGACTAATTATCATTTTGTGTTGTCTTTTTCAACTTATCACAGCAATAAGACATTGGGTGTCGCGGGCCAGATTGATGACACTAGTCTTAAGCTGTCGCGGGCCGAATAGTTGGCACTAGCGTGCTGGACGTAGTTTGGAGACCTCTGTTGAGATATAACAATGATTTCGATAAAATATCCTCATGACTGTAGGGTCATTGTAAAGCATTTCTATGTTATTGTTACTATTATTGAAGCTACATTCACTTAATAAACTGAACTTAATTAATAGATTGAAGGGTTCCGTAGCCCACAAGGAACCCTTATAGTTTCGTCTTGTCCATCCGTCCGTCCGGGCTCGTACTCCGCTGTTAATGCACCGATAGTCACGAAACTTGGTGGAGAAATGTATATTGAAGATCCAAAACTTGGTTTTTAAAATTATGGAAAAATATTTTTTTTTCAGCCCTATACAACGAAAAGTGCACCCCCATACAACGAAAACTCCAGCCCAAAGCGAGAGACAAAAATGAACGAATGAGATATTTAACCTCAGGAAGAGACGCTTACAATTGGATGAGCCAATTGCAAAGCACCACGGACATGGCTTTTGTTTTTTTTAAGAAAGGGTCCTATTTTTATACTGAGACATATGTCATACTGACATTCCTAGGGTTGTCAAGATATAAACAAATGTCGATAGCAATCATCGACTTTTCTTTAAACGCTTCTACTATTTCCCGTGTATACTGCTACCATTGATGTTAAAACATATAAACCATTGAATAAGGCTGAAGGTCTGCTCGCCTTTATGCCCGGTAAAGTAGCAAAAGCCTCGCGGCTATGACATAAATGTCCAGCCGAAAAAAAATGTTATGACTGGATCGACTGCTTGGTAAATCGGAATTGTTGTATTAAACATCACCATCAGCCCGTACAACGTCTACTGCTGAACACGGGCCTCCTCCCGAGGGAGGATATTTGATATAGTCACCACGCTTGGCAGGCGGGTTGGTGACCGCAGTATTATGTTGTACCACACAAGAAAACGTTCCTTGATATACGATTATTATAGATCAGGGGTGGCCAACCGGTCGATCGCGATCGACTGGTCGATCCCGGCAGCTATTACAGTCGATCAACTCATATAGTAAAAAGTGATATTTTAGTCTACAAATACGTGCCACATAAGCAAAAAGTTAGTGTTTGTCGTATAATAATCTGAAAATATAGCTATTTATCATTCCATTGACTTATACGATACGTGATTCAACGTTATGTATGCCATTTAGTCGATCGCACACAGTCAAAAGTCGATCTTAGGTCTTATTAAGTTGGCCACCCCTGTTATAGATGATGTTATAATAATTGGGACCAACGGCTTAACGTCCTTTCCGAGGCACGGAGGGTAGTCTCTCAACCAACCAGACCCGGAAAGAAATCTTAGAATTTACACGAAGACTTCCTGTCCGGAGTGAGGATCGAACCCACACGACCTCCGAGATTTAAAGCGGGCCAAATACCGCTACGCTACGGAGGTTGTTTTAAACATAAATGAAAGAAAATCAATTATTTTGGTTTTAATGTAAATTTACTTATGATTCTTTAAATGTTGTTCCAATTTTGAATTACTGACAAACCTAGAATCACATTTATGGCACATAAATGGTTTCTCACCAGTGTGAGTATATATATGTTTCTTCAACGTACCATTTTCGTTAAAACTTTTCGGGCAAATATGACACTTGTAGGGTTTCTCGCCAGTATGTATACGCATATGTATATCCATTACATACTTCCTGCTGAAGGATTTACTACATATATTACATTCATACGGTTTTTCATTAGTGTGTATGCGCGTGTGATAGGTTAAAGAATTCTTTTGACTGAAACTGGCATCACAAACTTCACATTTAAAGCGTTTCTCGCCAGTGTGCGTTGTCATGTGACTTTTTAAACCAGCCTTTTGTCTGAATGTTGCATCACATATTTTACATACATAAGGTTTTTCTCCTGTGTGGATTAGAATATGCAGATTTAATTGACTTTTCTGCTTAAATCCGGCATGACATACACCACAAATGAACGGTTTCTCGCCAGTGTGAATAAGAATGTGAGATTTCAATCCACTTTTCAAGGTGAACCTTTTGCTGCAAAAATGACATTTAAAAGGTCTCTCACCAGTATGTGTACGCATATGTGTCTCCAAAGTATACTTTCTGTTAAACTTCTTATTACATATGAAGCATTCAAACGGCGTCTCTTTCGTATGTATGCGAATATGATTAATTAAAGTTTGCTTATAATTAAAACTAGCATCACAAAATTCGCATTGAAATAATTTTTCACCAGTGTGTTTCATTAAATGCGTCTTCAAACTATTCTTATGTCGGAACGTCGCATCACATTTATCACATACATACGGTTTATCACCGGAATGTTTATAAAGGTGACTACTCAAACTAAATTTCTGTTTAAAAGTAGCCTGACAAATGTTACATCTATACGGCTTTTCGCCAGTGTGTGTAAGAATGTGTGTTTTCAAGTTGATCTTTCTCGTATAACTTTTAAGACAGTAATCGCATTTATAAGCTTTCACATTACGCGTCAAAAGTCGCTGATCTAACTTTAGTTTAACATCTGGTTGATCGCGCGAATAACGTATAGTACCATGGGTCCTTATGCCATGATTTTGTAATTTTTTCATACTATTAAAACTCATTGGACAAAGATCACATACAAACTCGGAGCAATCTTCTCCATTTGACTGTTCTTCTTCTTCTCCATTATATATAAATTCATCGTCGCTTTTCACTTCAGAATTATCAATTTCTAAATATTCATTAATATCATTTAATTCACTTTCATAATTTTCAGTTTCCGGTTCTAATTTAATTTCCTCTTCTATGGTGTCTATTTCTTCCGCTTCTAATTCATTTTCACCTAAAAATAAAATAATTTTTTTTTGTTGTAAGTCTATACTCATATATAAAGCTAAAAGGTTTGTTTGTTTGCTTGCTTGAACGCACTAATCTCAGAAACTACTGATCCGATTTGAAAAATTCTTTCAGTGTCTTATAGCCCATTTATCGAGGATGTCAATCACTACATAGTATAAAACTATGTCACTTCCCGCTGTCTGTCCGTCCCTATGTATGTTTTTTTAAGAGATAGACGGATTCAAGAGGAAGGTTTATATTTATAATACATCAGCATTGTACCCGTGCGGAACCCGGGCGGGTCGCTAGTAGGTTATATTACGACTGAACTTAATTTCAACTGAAGCTAGTTCAGAATATATATGATTCTAAAGACAACCTCCATGGCGCAACGGTATAAATCTCAGAGGTCGTAGGTTCGATCCCAACGCCGGACAATAATATTCATATTCATTGATTGCACACCAAATGTATAGTAATCATCATTATCATCATTTCAGCCATAGGACCTCCACTGCTGGACATAGGCCTCCCTCATAGATCTCCAGTTGCTACGGTTGGAGGCGGCCTTTACCAGGTCATTCGTCCATCTAGAAGGTGGACGTCCTACGCTACGCTTGCTGATCCGCGGTCTCCATTCGACAACAAGGCCCAAGTTTAGCAGTAGACTGGCTGATGATGATGATGATGATGATGATGATAAAAAAACTCACCTTTTATAATATCTTCATCAATACATTCATTAGTATCTTTAGCTAAAATGTTTATTAGCACCAAACTGGATACAGATAAAGCATTACAGTCGTCTGACAGCTTGCGAAAGCCTGAACGGTCTTCTTGGGAACATTTGATAGCCTGGAACAACAAAAGTCTAAAAGTATCTTTTTTTTCGGTTTGACTTACGTAGGTTGCCATGAGGCTTTTGCTACTTCACCGGGCATAAAGGCGAGCAGAGCTCCAGCCTTAATAAATTGTTTAGAAACTACAAACTAAGCAACCTGCGCAAGAGGGCGCCCCCTGTGGTGCTTGGACCTCGGCTCAGGGCGGTCGCTGGCGATGAGATTTAGGGGTTATGACTTTAGTATTTTAGGGGAGTGTTGTGCTACTGTCTCTCTACTTTACAGTTCGCGGGCCTGGAGGACTTCGGGTCTACGAGGGCATCGGATGGTTCTATGCAAACTAAGGGTCAGGAGGACGAGGGGGGATAAAAGTACCCTAACCCAAAGGACATGTATGAGGAGTTTAAATATTCAATTCTAAATGCAACTTTGGATATATTTGTCGAAGTAATGCAGATCACTACCGAAGTGTAGGACGTGGAAGGAAGTGGTGTCTGCTTACCCTTATGGGAATGAGGCGTGAATGTATGTATGTAATTTAATAATACTTATGTTGAAACCTTCGTAGCGTAGCGGTATTTGGCTCGCTTTAAATCTCGGAGGTCGTGGGTTCGATTCCCACACCGGACAAGATATCTTTGTGTAAATTCTAAGATTTCTTTCTGGGTTGAGGGACTACCCTCCGTGCCTCGGAAAGCACGTTAAGACAATTAAGAGTATTATAGATGATGTTATAACAATCAGGACCAAAGGGTCCTGATTGTTATAACATCATCTATAATACTCGTATATCAAGGAACGGGCAGCAGCGTTACCTTGTGTGTTACAACATAATACTGCGGTCACCAACCCGCCTGCCAAGCGTGGTGACTATGGCAAATACCCTCCCTCGGGAGGAGGCCCATGTTCAGCAGTGGACGTTGTACGAGCTGATGATGATTTTTTTTTTTTTTTTTTTACTACTTATAGGCTTACGTTTGACCATAATCTCGCTTGATGGAAGGCGAAGATAAGGCCTAAGATGATACACGCTTGCCTAGAAAGTGTCTGTTCACTTTAGCCTTAAAGATGTCCAGATTATAGCGTTCCGGAAAAACTGACGCCGGCAGAGAATTCCACTCCTTAGCCGTCCGCATTATGAAAGAAGAAGCAAATCGCTTCGTGCGTATTGAAGGAATGTCTACAACAAAAGGGTGAAACCGCTCGCCGCGCCTAGTCGTCCGGTGATGGAAGGGTGAAGGGGGTATCAGGTTATGTAGAACCTCCGCACACTCCCCGAAATGCAACCGATAAAAAACTGATAGGCAGGCCACTCGTCTACGGTGTTCGAGGCTCTGAAGACTTGCCTCCACCAGTGAGTTATTGCCTATGACTCTCTTCGCTCGGCGCTCCAATGAGTCCAGAGCATCCACCTGATATCCAGCAGACCCATCCCAAAGATGAGAACAGTATTCCATTGAGGAGCGAACTTGAGCTCTGTAAAGACTTAAGAGCTGCTCCGATGTGAAGTACCGCCTCACCTTGGAGAGAATGCCAAGTTTTTTGGCTGCAGTGTTTGCAATGGACTCGATGTAGTGACCGAAGTTTAGATTAGAAGAGAGGTCAAGCCCTAGGAGCTCAAGATGGTCGCTGATCGGAACGGAGACATTCCGGAAAGTCGGAGTCAGTTGGAATGGACTCCGTTTCGCCGAAAAAAGACACGCCTGTGTTTTTGAGGGGTTAAACCCAACCAGGTTGGCATCACCCCATAAGGAAACAGCCTCCAAGATCGAGTTCACCCCCTCAATCATCGACTCCCTGAACGACTGGACCATTGACCCCGACTTCGCATCAGACAAGTATCTCACTGAGACTGTGCTGTCGTCTGCATACCCAAAGGTACCGGGAGTAACTAGCAGGTCGTTTATGTGCAGCAAAAAGAGAGTCGCGGAGAGAACAGATCCCTGAGGGACACCGGTATTAATACCAAGAAGATCGGACGAGGCGCCATCAATGACAACTCGAATCGACCTTCCCCTCAAGAAATCCTGAATCCAGGTACAAAGTACGGGAGCAATACCGTAAACCGGAAGCTTACCAATGAGACTTGCGTGCCAAACCCTGTCAAAAGCCTTAGAGATATCAAGAGACACGGCAAGAGCCTCACCGTGTCTCTCAATGGCTTCGCTGATGATGTAGCCCAATGGCTACATTCTTAAGAAAGGCCACGTTAAATGTAACCTTAACCGAAGGATATGCATGAGGAGATTAATGATTGTAGAAGAGGATAAAGTGGTATGTCAAGATCGTAGCAAGTGGAACGAACTGGTGTCTGCCTACCCCTATGGGAAACAGGCGTGAATTTACATACGAAAAGCGGCCGTAGCCCAATGGCTAGGGCATCGGACTTGTGATCTTGTGGTCGCTGGTTCGATCCCCACCCATTGCACTACCGACGTGAACCCAATCGTAACACAAGCATTTTAGCTTAGCACTAGGGGTTAACTACAATATTAGTAGACTGCAAAAAAATATGTTAGAAAACCTTTAAAAAAAAAACTTTACTGTATATCTATGCCGGATTTCTATCCATGTGTTTTCTAGCTTATCTCCCCATGGGTTTCGTAACGCGACTGCGGGACATACAGCTGATGGATGGGCAGCAGTGTCTATCAGCTCAGAGATACTTACATCTTATTGCGATCACCAAGCGTGGGGATTACGACAATATGTCTCAACGATCCTGACAGACTCCCTTAACAGACTTCACAAAGTCTGATAAGAGGAGGCCCACGTTCAGCAGTGGACAGTGGGCTGATGGTGATGATGACTAAGTATTCAGTCTGCCCGCGACCACGATCAATGTAACTTGATCGAAACGTCGGGTAATATAAAAAGGTAATTTTATCGCGTTAATACCTGTGTGCTATATATTATAATGACTCAAGTATTACTTACATAAGTGTGGTCTAACATCTTAGTCAATATTTCTTCTGATTGGCGACACCTCAGTATCAGATGGTGGCAGTTCTTGAGACGAGCGTGACATATGTAGCAAACAGATAAGGGCCTTGCTTTTTTCTCTAGCTGAAACATAATTATATGATTTTTAAGTGGTCCATCCGATGCCCTCGTAGACCCGAAGTCCGAGAGGCCCGCGAACTGTAAAGTAGAGCGACAGTTGCACAAAACTCCCTAAAATACTAAAAGTCATAATCCCTCAATCTCATCGCCAGTGACCGCCCTGAGCCGAGGTCCAAGCCCCACAGGGGGCACCCTCTTGCGCAAGTTGCTTAGTTTGTAGTTTTTAAACCATTTATCAAGGCTAGAGCTCTGCTCGCCTTTATGCCCGGTGAAGTAGCAAAAGACTCGTGGCTACCTATGTATGTCGATCCGAAATAAAAGGTCCCTTATAATGTTTAGGATGATTTGCGATACCAATATTACTATGAAAAATACAAAATGACAAAAGAAATCATCATCATCATCATCAGCCACACAATGTCCACTGCTAAACATGGGCCTCCTCCCAAAGGAGGGATGTTGCCATAGTCACCATGCTTGGCAGGTGGGATGGTGACTGCAGTATTATGTTGTAACACAATAAGAAACGCTGCTGCCCATTCCCTGGTATACAATTGTTATAGATGATGTTATAACAATCGGGACCAACATGCATTCGAGGCATGGAGGGTAGTCCCTCAACCAACCTGACCCGGAACAAGAAATCCTAAATCTAAGATTTCTTTCCATGTAGTTTGGTTGAAAAACGTTGTGTAAATTCTAAAATTTATACAATGATTTTATTCTCCGGTGTGGGGATCCAACCCACAACCTCTGAGATATGTTAAGCCCTTGGTTCCGACTGTTATAACCTCATCTATGACAAGCATATACTAGGGAACAGGCAGCAGCGTTTCTAAGTGTATTACAACATATCACTGCGGTCACCAATCCGCCTGCCAAGCGTGGTGACTATGCAAAACCCTCCCTCGGGAGGAGGCCCATGTTCAGCAGTGGATGTAAATGGGCTGATGAAGAATAAGAATATTTCATACTTACTTCTTCTTCTGTTAATATTTCATATACTTTCTGAAGATCTGTATTAACTATTGGAGTCACTCTGAGGTTTTCTGACAAACATATTCTGCAGATGTCTTCCATTCTTTTGATGATGTTCTGATGAACATCAGGTTACACAGGTTTTAGTCAATCTGCCTTCTTGTTTCCTAAATCTTGCTGAGAGACCTGTCTCTTACAAATCCTTTGCATTTAAAACTGTGAATAAACAAAGATAATTTATAGAAGACTAGTGACCTGACCCGGCTTCGGGCAATACTAATGTATACATATAAACCTTCTTGAATCACTTTATCTAATAAAAAAATGCATCAAAATCCGTTGCGTAGTTTTAAAGAGCTAAACATACACAGGCCGACTGTAAGAAGCTTTTTTTTTCGTTTTAAGACAGTGGTTTTTTTTTTTTACCTGCATTATTTAGTTAGCCAGGAGGCATTTGGTACTTCATTGGGCATAAAGCGAGCAAAGCTCCATCCGCAATAAATGGTTTAAATACTACAAACTAACCAACCTGCGCAAGAGGGCGTCACTTATTAGACTGACAGCAAGAAGCGACTTTGTTTTATACTATGTAGTGATATAGGTCCCAATCGCAGGACATTTTTAAGGTTATTATTATTTTACTTAATAAGTAAATAAAGCCTACGTATCGCCATAGGTTACAGCAGTTGTGGTCAAGGATAGACTGAAATATCAAAAAAATATTAGTTGTAAATATGAAATCACTACATAGTATAAAACAAAGTCACTTCCCACTGTCAGTCCCTATATATTCTTTAAAACATCTTCTTCTTCTTCTTCCTGCCCTTATCCCATATTACTTGGGGTCGTCAACACGTTTGTTTCTTCCATTCTGTCCTGTCACCCCTCACACTATCACTAACTCCTTTTTCTTTCATATCACTTCACACAATCCATACATCTTTTCTTTGCCTTCCTCTCCCTCTCTATCCATCTACATCTAGATGTAGATCTTTAAAACTACGCAACGGATTTTGATGCGGTTTTTTTTAATAGAGTGATTTAAGATTAATGTTTACGTGCGTACGCGGGAAGCTAGTTATAATTATAAATAAGCAATAATTGGTTAGTTATGTAGTCTTATTAAATGCGACAAATACAATAAATGCATATACTACCTATCGTATTACAATTAAAAACAAATAAGAAATGCTTAAATATTGTTTTTATAATCGCTAACCTCATTAAGGATCTAATATATAATGATAAAGTATGATAAGTTATTAATAAACAATAATTACCTTAACATTAGTTAACTATGCGTCTAAATTGCAGATAATAATAAATACAAGACGAATTTAACAAAACAATATTATAAATTTGTTATCACAGAGTTTGTTATCCAATGTAAATGAAGTGTTTACAATTTATAGTTTTTTTTTAAGTCTGTGAGTGTGTTGCCGCTCTCTGTTTTTGAATTTTCACAAACCCTTTTATAATTTTTCTAAATCAATGATTTGCATTGTATTTCAAACATTCAAAACTGCCTATTTTGTAAAATAACGAAGTGTGTTTGCATTTCTTGCAGTAAAAAAAAAATAACGTTTCTATCAGGTTACTTTCCTACCTTTCATTTATATGGATTTTAAAAAACAATGTGAATTTAGTAGGAAAATTAACGCTTTCTACATTGTACTAAAGTATTTAGCACATACATGCCACTTACTCCTACAAACAACAAAAGAGAGAGTACAGAGGAGCAATTAAATCCAGTACAGTTAGAGTTGACTTACACATACCCCAAATATATGGCAAAGAGATTTATCATTACTATTCTTTTTTTTTTTCGATAATCCACTGCAGAAAAATTGTTCCGTTTAATTTTAACCTTATCCGGTTTTTATTGTTTAAACCCTGCTTATAAGATCAATAATACCAATATAACAGATCACAAAAAAAAAAACAAATGTCATTGATGACAATTTATCTAACCTAAAAACGTAAACAAATATTGTTTGTAAATTTTCGATTTGTTTATTTGAATGCTGTAGAAATGTGTGAAGAAACCGATAAATATGAATTGCTGCCGCATCATGTGCAGCAAGAGCTGTGTACTTCCCGATTACCTTACAGACAAGGTAGAAAGCTTACGGCTGTTAAGGTGAGATGCTTTTTATCACTCGTTTCGTCGGCCAGTGGTCGACATTCGACCATAATAGAAGGAAAAAATGACGATTCTTCACTCCTATTCTAGTAATTTTTTTTTATGGGACTAATCACACCCACACTCCCGCCACTTCAACTCCTGCAAGCCAGGATCAACAGTGGCACACACTGGTAATGGCAATGAGCATCGAGGCTCACCAAGTCCCGGGAAAAAGTTAAACTGCCGGGACCCGCAACGAATTTAATCAGAAAGAGATTAGGAGGAATAAGAAAGACTTATGTTTTCACTTCCCTCCATAGAAATGCGGGAGACAGCAAAAAGGAAAATAAAATAATAAGACATAAGTAGTCTTGAGGGGTAATTTACAACTAGAGGGGCCAGTCTAAAGCACCATTTTACAACTAGAGGGGCCAGTCTAAAGCACCATGGAAGGGTAACAATTACAATGGAATTCTTTGTGTAAATTTCTTTCCGGTTCTGGCTGGTCAAGGGTCTAACCTTCATGCCTTGGGGACCTTCGTGCGTTAAGCCGTTGGGCTCGATTGTTATATCATCATCTATAATAATCGTGTATCAAGGGACGGGCAGCAGCGTTTCCTTGTGTGGTACAACATTGTACAGTGGTCACCAACCCACGTTCAGCAGTGGACGTTATAAGGGCTGGTGATGATATTAATATATTATATATCATGCAGGACTAGTCTGTTGGGTCTGATAGTATGAATATAGATTATTATTTCCACTAATTATTTTTTATTTATTTTTCAGGTATATTCTATCAACAATGAGTCAAAACACCTTCTCATATTCGGAGTACCCACACTTAATCTTCGGCAAGAGATCAAATTCCTTTTCCTGAAATTTGGTAAACTGCTACAATTCAATATAACTAAATACCCCTCCGAACAATTTACGGAAACCTACCACGCTTTATATGAAAATATTCAGTCGTCAAGGATAGCTAAAAGAATGGTAGACGCAAAATCCTTTTATGGCAGTTGTTTGCATATAGTATATGCACCGGAATTAGAAACGCCAGAAGAAACTAAAGAAAAAATTATGTTACGCAAAAAAAACGTTGTAAACCGACTAAGAAATTTAAATATAGAAATAGAACAAAATCTGCCTACACAACATGGAGTGACAGCTGTCAATTTGACAGATGATACGTCAAAGAGCTTAGATACAAGAGAAAATGATGAGGGAGCTGTCAGTTTGACAGATAATACAGCAAAGAGTTGTAATAGTAAAGAAATTGATAATGAATGTACTAGAGAAGAGAATAAAATAAATAGAAAAATGTTTATGGGTGATAAGAATAGTTTTAAATTTGGCAAAAGAACGTGTACGGATTACAGATCTGTCAAACGTGTAAAAAAATCGAAAAGTTTAAATGCCGAAGTTAAAAATGTTGCCACCAACAATATTAATAATGACAAATTAAATAAAGAAAAAAATACTAACACACAAGATATAGAAATCATAGATATAACTTCAACTTCCAAAGGAATTGTTACTAATATTAATGAAGGATTGAATTATGATAATTTTGGTAAAGAGTTTATTAGAAAAGTGCCTTATAAGCCTGTTAATAAGATTCAATTTAATTATAATAAAAAATCATGAACAATATTTTGTTTATTTTTGAACTATAATGCAATAGGGGACAAAGCTGGTGCCCCTAAACTGTTTCGGTTTCATCTATGTATTAGGTGCCTTTTTTTACTGTCTTGAAAATAATTATTATCAAGACGGTAAAAAAGTCACCCAGTATAAATACATATTTAAAATAGGCGATACGAGGATTTTAATATAGATAGAACAAGGATTTTGTCTCACAAACAATATAATAATTATTAATTTCATTATAATAGGTATATATTAAAAAGATTACTAGCAGAGTTTTTCAGTCTACTTGTATTCTCGTTAGCCCTTCGTGCTAAGCTAAAACGCTTGTGTTACGAGTGGGTTCACGTCGGCAATGGGTGGGGATCGAACCGGCGACCACAAGATCACAAGTCCGACGTCCCAAGCCATTACGCTATGGCGGCTTATATAATTTACTAACTACCCGCGCAATTTTACCCACGTGACTCCCGTTCCCATAAGATCTTCATATGTAATAAAATATAGCCTATAGCCTTCCTCGATAAATGGACTATCTAACACTGAAAGTTTTTTTTTAATCAATCATTTTCAAGCAAAGAAACAAACTCTTCAGCTTTATACATTAATAATAATAATCATTACTTAGACAGGGGCCATAGTCCTGGGCCGGACTGCTCACGCGTACCCGGCCCCCGCCAACGGCGGATCGAAAGAGTGTCCGGGGGGTTTTAGTGGTGTAGGGTCCTCTCCTCGTGGTATGAGTTTAGCATAGCACGCTATGGAGGGCGAGTCCCACATATCCCACCGCCAGCGCGCGAATTCGCTGCAGCGGCGGTGGGAGTGCGTAAATGCATTTAACCCCGAACAAAAAAAAATAATTAGGGGCCATATTTCTTCGATTCCATAGACCCAGTTTATATCCACTAGCACCCATACCCATAGACCAACATTTTGTTTTAACGAAATTATGCATTAGCATTATGAGTACTAACCGGGGATTATCCTTGGATGCATTTTCATAGTGTGTACAAGGATAATCGTCGGTTGGTGTCACACAACATTTAGATTAAACATGTCTAAAGGGCCTATGCGAGTTGCCTTCGGCTCCCCGCATGCCTTCTTAAGGTCCGGAGCTTCATAGTTTAGAACTAATAATAGCCTTTATTCCAAAACTCACAATTTGAATTTTGTTTATAATAATTTTTGTAGTTATATGTATAGTGTCTATCAGTCCGTTGTGTCTTTCGACATAGGCCTCCTCCATCTATTTCCATTGCACGCTCTCGGTTGCAACTCTGTCAGTGGCGTAGCTATCGTAGGGCCAGGTGGTGCAGTGCGCCAGGGCCCAGGACGTCAGGGGGCCCGCTACCCTTGCCCACCTAGCTACGCCACTGACTCTGGTCCAATAAGGCCCCAAGACTAGACGGAAGTCATCTTCCCATCTTCTTTTCGAACGTCCCCGTTGTCTGCACGCATCTCTTGGGTACCTGCTTGCTCCGTTTCTCGGACTTGCAGCGTAACATGTCGCCAGTCCATCGCCATTTCAGCTTTATACATAAGTACCTACTATAGATGAATTTTACAATTAATGTTTGACTATTTCCACGTGCCTGTAATTGGTTTACGTAAATAAAAAAATCATTTATTGAATTTATATTTATTTATTTACTTGGCCAGTGTTTTGTATTTTCAACATAACTATTGTAGCCTATTACATGAAATAACTGTCACTTTGCGACCGAATTGATTATCGCTAACGTAATTACAATATTTATAAAAAAAACGTATTAATTTGTAGTTATTGTCTAATTAATTATAGTAACTATACACATATATATAATCTTAATACATACTTAACACAAAAGACTTATTTATAGTTTTAGATATCAATTGATAGGTAATACTGGGGTTGCCATTGCCACCTTTTCTTTTGCTTTAAATAGTAGGTACTTTTTAAAAAAGTTGGGAAATTCAGGAAAATAATAGTACACATTTATTTTTAATCATTATTTATTTTTCCATGTGTATCTGTAAATACTATTTGCTTTGGCCATCAAAGTATTTTTACCTTTAAAATAAGTAAAACAAGCTGAGCATCCATATTAAAAAAAATCTACAATTCCTTTATCATATGGCGCGCTCAGCGTGCGTTTAAAATTAAAAAAAGGGGTGACATTTGAATTAGCACAAATACCTATACCTAGTACTTTTTGTACTATAATATTTTTTTGTAACATAGTTGACTGAAATATACTACAATACTATTATTTATTAATATAGTACGGGTGGTAACCCTAGATAATATAATCACTGTGATCGTTCAGTCGTTGCTAACACTCAGCCAATAGATTTATTGTTGGTATTACAATCGATCTATACTTTAAGTATATATCAGGGCCGTAAATAGGGCGGTGCCACCGGTGCCAGGCACTGGGTGTAGAATCTGGGGGGCGCAAGAATGGCTAGACCAGACAGGACTGTTGTGACTATTGTTTTTTTGGTTTGTTCCTAATTGCTCATAAGCATTGAGAGTTTTAGTGAGTGACAAGACACAGTGGGTCCAATATACGTATCTAAAAAGGTCACAGTTATAGAAGCTCGGGCGCAGAAAAGGCTATTAACGGCACTGCCTATAATATATCTAAAGAAACAAGGGCGCAGTTACAGAAGCTCGCATAGGGCGCAGAAAAGGACTTTTTAAATAACATTTAATTGGTGGTGGAGATGTACCACATTTTGAACTGTATGTTATTGTTATACAAACAATTAAAATACACGTAACTAATACTAATACACAAATACTTCCAGCCTTAAGCTCGACATACTCACTAAAATTGTCATTGCTTGCGGTAGCGATGGTTGTGTCGTCTCCTTCCCTCTAATATGGCTAGGGAGACGATGGCTGAGTGACATCACGCTATTGTCGTTAACGGGTGCTACCTGCGGTGGCTGGTCAATTTGAGGATGGATGTATTTAATTTATTATTGTGTAGTAAGTAATTAGTCATTCAAAATATCGCTTTTTCTTATGGAAGGAGGCGGCCCTGGGCTGCAGCCCAAAAAGCCCTTAAGTAGGTCCGGCTCGGCCACAAAGCCCCGTGCAATTTTGCCCGTTTTGTCTTTAATATTGATATACGAAACTAACTTTTTAAGTATTTTGTGGTAAGCACTCTGTAACAACTAGTTTGAATATATTATTCTTCTTCTGGGTACTCTTCTGTCGGTTCTTCTTGTTCGTCGAATTCGCCCTCGTCTACTCCCACTTCCTGCAAAAGACATAATACAATTAAAATATATTAAACAGCTGTAGTCACCAACACGCCTGCCTAACGTAGGGACTTTGGTAAAACGATTTCACACAAATAATTGCTTTGTCACTATAAATTCAACTCATTCTGATTCTTTCGTCAAGCGGTCGTAGCCCAATGCCTAGGGCATCGGACTTGGGATCACGTCGTCGCCGGTTCGATCGCCACCCATTGCACTACCGACGTGAACGCACTCGTAACAAGCATTTTAGTTTAGCACGAGGGGTTAACAACAATACTAGTAGTGTGAAACAACTCAGATAGTAATCTTTTATTACAATATCTCTATTCAAAACTCATTAATCTCAAAATGTAATGAATCACGGTGCCCTCAGGCGAGTGTCGCTTATGCTAAAAATATTGTTTATAACTTGCCTCTATAGAGCTAAATTATTTATAAGATTTTAATTATATAATTAATTATTATTATTACTATACCTATGACGTGATACTAGACTGACAAACAAATTATTAACTAATCCGCAATAGATTTTCGTTCCACACCCATTTGCACTACCGACGTGAAGCCACCCGTAATACAAGCATTTTAGCTTAGCACGAGGGGTTAAAAACAATACTAGTAGACTGCCAAATTCTGCTAGTTTTCATTAGTTGGCATATTTTGTATGGCATATTAGTTTTAATCATCTTATTCCATTGTGTATAATTGACAAGTACCTACAAGTGTATATCGCCTCTTTGCTTCAATAATGTGATATCTTGAAAAGTGGAATTTTCGGACTTATCACGTTATTGAAGCAAAGAGGCGATATATGTAAATACCTAGTGCTGAATAAATATCGTTAAATTCGAATCTTACCTCATATTGCTGATATTCTGATACTAAGTCGTTCATGTTGCTCTCAGCTTCAGTAAACTCTAATTCGTCCATCCCCTCTCCCGTGTACCAGTGGAGGAACGCCTGTAAACAAATTTGGTATTAAATAGGGTCCAGTTATGTCATATGGATCTGAGAAGTGGCCTCATAAGCTTCCGATGCCCTCGTAGACCTGAAATCCTCCAGGCCACGTAGAGCGACAGTAGCACAAAACTCCCCAAACAACTGAAAGTCATAATTCCTCAATCTCCCGCCAGCGACCGCCCAGAGCCTACGTCCAAGTCCCACAGGGCACGCCCTCTTGCGCAGGTTGCTTAGTTTGTAGTTTTTGAACCATTTATTAAGGCTGGAGTTCGCCTTTATGGCCGGTGAAGTAGCCAAAGCCTTGTAGCTAACTACGAATGTCCGTTGGAAAAAAAAACTTACTAAAGCAGCCTTTTTACGTTCACTATTGAACATGGGCCTCCTCTTAACAGAACTTGGTAAGGCATGGGCGTTGAGGGATATCACTTACCAATATCACTTGGTGATCGCCGTAAGATAGTAAGTATCCTTGAGCTGATAGAAGCTGCTGTCCATCCATCAGATGTATGTCCCGCAGTCGCGTTACGACACCCGTGGGAAGACATGTGTGGGTGGTCTATACTATACTAAGCCGGATACCACTCTGCAAAAGCCCACATGGACTATACCTATAGCTACACAGCATTTACCTTCCGCCTGAACATGACGGTGAACTGCTCCGAGATTCGTTTGAAGATCTCCTGTATCGCGGTGGTGTTGCCCACGAAGGTCGCCGCCATCTTGAGGCCCCGGGGGGGCACGTCGCAGACCGCCACCTTCACGTTGTTGGGAATCCATTCCACGAAGTAGCTGGAAGTTGAAAAAGTACTTATAAATATAATAAATAATAATAAAATAGCCTTTTCTTGAGATCAGTTTACACTATATTTAACGATATAAACTAAATAACTTATCTATCTTCTATATATAAAAATGAATCCCTATTTCCTTTGTTCATCGCAACGCGCGTTAATATTAGAAGATTAACCACCATATAATTTTTATTGGCGCCCTACGGAGATTTTCACGCCATATATAGATACTAGCTTCCCGCGCGCAGTTTCACCCGCGTAACTCCTGTTCCCGTGGGAAATTCATAATAAAATATAGCCTATGTTCTTTCTCAGGCTCTAGACTATATCTGTACCAAATTTTATTTAAATTGCTTCAGTAGTTTAGGCGTGATTGCGTAATAGACAGACAGACAGACAGAGTTACTTTCACATTTATAATATTAGTAAGGACTAGTAAGGATTAGTAAGGATAAGGATAAGGATATAGTAAGGAAGGATGAATGAAAAGTTCAATTTTATATAGAGTTTTAGTTAATCCATCAGTTGTATGATACTTAGTCAGTCGCCTTTAACGACAACCATGCGACATTATGATGGTCTATTCTAAGCCGGAGATCCTATTCATCATCATCATCATCAGCCCGTACAACGTCCACTGCTGAACATGGGCCTCCTCCCGAGGGAGGGTTTTTGCCAAAGTCACCACGCTTGGCAGGCGGATTGGTGACCGCAGTATTATGTTGTAATACACAGGGAAACGCTGCTGCCCGTACCCTGGTATACGCTTGTTATAGATGATGTTATAACAATCGGGACCAATGGTTTAACGTGCTTTCCGAGGCACGGAGGGTAATCCCTCAACCAACCAGACCCGGAAAGAAATCTTAGAATTTACAAAAAGATTTCTTGTCCTGTGTGGGGATTGAACCCACGACCTCCGAGCCAAATACGCTACGCTATGGAATCCTATTACTAACCTTGAATTCTTGTCTTGTACAGTCAGCATCTGCTCGTCGACCTCCTTCATAGACATCTGTCCTCTGAATATAGCGGCCACTGTGAGGTAGCGGCCATGCCGAGGGTCGCAAGCTGCCATCATGTTGATAGGACTGAACATCTGCTGAGTTAACTCTGGCACTGTGAGGGCACGGTAGACCTGACTGTTGCGCGCCGTTAGGGGGGCGAAACCTGGAAGAAGCATGGTAATTAGCAGCCATCTATAACGTCATCATCATCAGCCCGTATAACGTCTACTGCTGAACATGGGTGAGTTTAGCAGTATACTAGTTACATGTTAACGCCCCCGTGCCAAGCTAAGATGTCACGAGTGGGTTTCACGTTGGTAGTGCAATGAATGGGGATCGAACCGGCGACAACAAGCAATTGGGCCACAGCTGCTTTATCCCCTAAATGTCTAATCGAAATAAAAATAGTTTTACAACTCTTTTACGCTCTAATTCCGTGATGACTGTAGCGACATCTACAATAGCCGCACAAACCACAAGATAACTACCAGCGCCATCTAGCGCCTTTTTTTTTTTTTTTTTTGTTTTCCGGGAGGAAATGCATTGACGCATTCCCACCACCGCTGCAGCGTATTCGCGCGCTGGCGGTGGGATATGTGGGACTCGCCCTCTCCATAGCGTGGTATGCTAAGGTCATACCACGAGGAGAGGACCCTACACCACTAAAACCTCCTGGACACTCCTTCGATCCGCCGTTGGCGGGGGTCGGGTACGCATGAGCAATCCGGCCCCCCGACGGCACCCGCGGCCAATATGGTACCGCGGGATCTCCAGGGCCACACTTACAGTGGCCCATTTGCCCAATTATAGGGACGCCCGGAGTGTAGAGGCGTCCCTACTCCTCATGGGTCAGCCTCGAAGGGAGCGGGGCCCATGTTCCCCACTCCCCAAGGCCGAGCCTAGGGCGGTAGGCGGCGGGGCCATCTAGCGCCTAGCATCCCAACTAACCTGTATTGCGCAATAAACATACGCAAGCCAATTCGAGCAGATATCAACAATTCGCAGACGTCACAGTATTTTTTCAGTATTTTATTATCAGTGGAGGAACACCACCAACTGTTCCTCTACAGATCTATCTCAGTGTCTCCGAGTATACCTGGCATGAAGAAGTGTAGCCTGGGGAATGGTACCATGTTGACGGCCAGCTTCCTGAGGTCAGCATTCAGCTGTCCCGGGAACCGTAAACATGTGGTCACGCCTGACATTGTTAGCTGGAACATAATTAAGTTGGTGACATAAATCTATGGCCAGAACATCCTTCTTAGACCTCTTATAAACATGCTACAAATAAAGTGCCTAAAGACAAAAATGTTCCTTTTAATTTCAACTTCAACAATACAGGTACGTAAAAATTGAACTAACTAATTTTTGTATCCCTTTCTAATTGGAAATGAAGTTGAACTGAAAGGGATGACGATTAAAAGAATGTCGCAATGACAAAACTGCTTGGATGGAAATAGGTATCCAAGCAGTTTTGTCAATGTCTTAATCAGAAATTTTATACTAAGCTTTTTTACTTACAATTTATCTTTGACATATCTTTTAAACTTGTTTATAGAAAGATCTCTTACATTATAAAGAAGTTTGTTGTAGAACCTGTTCTATATCTCATACACAATTGCAAATTTTGAGGGGTAAAACTTAGCATGTAAAACAAAATGGTATGCTTATTTCTAATTTCTTTTTTTTTAAGATTCCTAGCAGTGTTTTGCAGTCTACTAGTATTCTAGTTAACCCCTCGTGTTAAGCTAAAATACTTGTGTTGCGAGTGGGTTCACTTCGTTAGTGCTATGAGTGGGAATCGAACCACACGATCACAAGTCCGACACCCGGTATTGGGCTACTGCCGCTTGCGATATTTACATTATGAATGTC
This sequence comes from Nycteola revayana, assembly GCA_947037095.2. Taxonomy (NCBI): domain Eukaryota; kingdom Metazoa; phylum Arthropoda; class Insecta; order Lepidoptera; family Nolidae; genus Nycteola; species Nycteola revayana. Next base: position 17,961,180 of record OX344859.2, on the reverse strand, counting down.
ACTTTTCTCATCTTTTCGTCTCAGAAGGTAGGTACTCAAAGCAACTCACCGACACCAAATGATTAAGATCTCCGTAAGTAGGCGACGCAAGACGTAAGGTCCTGAAGCAAATGTCATAGAGAGCCTCGTTATCGATACAGAAGGTCTCGTCGGTGTTCTCGACGAGCTGGTGGACTGATAATGTCGCGTTGTAGGGCTCCACCACCGTGTCGGAGACCTGGAACGATGGACATAGATAAAGCACGTGTGGCCAACCAGTTGATCGCGATAGACTGGTTCTTCCCGGCAGCTAATTAATACAGTCGATCTACTAATATATTAAAAAGTAATATTATAGTCTATCCATTATGTAATGGATGGTATGTGTATACTGTATACAATACGTATGTTTGTGACGAAAATAATGCTAAATATGAAGATAAAGGGATAAGTTGGAAGAGGAAGCCAAAAAAAAGATGGATGGACTTTGTGAAAGATGACATGTGTAAGAAATTTATGTTTTTTTTTCGGACGGACATCCTACGTATTCAGCCACGAGGCTTTTGCTTCTTCACCGGGCATAAAAATGAGCAGAGCTCCATCCTTAATAAATGGTTTAAAAACTACAAACTAAGCAACCTCGGCTCAAGGCAGTCGCTGGCGATGAGATTGAGGTATTATGATTTTTAGTATTTTAGGGGGTTTTGTGCAACTGTCGCTCTACTTCACAGTTCGCGGGCCTCTCAGACTTCGGGTCTCGAGGGCAGCGGATGGTTCATAGCGAACTAAAAAGGTATGAGTATGGAAGAGGCGTGTAATAGAGAAAAATGGAAGATGATGACATATTGCTACCACTCCAATGAGTGGGGCAGGCAGGAAGCTGATGATGAATATTGGAATGATCTTCAGAGCACTTTTACTTACTTTAGGCGAAGGCATAACGCTGAAAGTGTTGACGATTCTGTCAGGATACTCTTCGCGAAGCTTGCTGAGAAGGAGGGTGCCAAGACCCGACCCTGTGCCACCCCCGAGCGAGTGGGTGAGCTGAAATCCTGAGGACAAATTATTTTTTTCTTTACTTGCGCATTTTATTATTTGATAATGGATTCCTCTGAGTTTCTTGCCAGTTCTTCTCAGAGTTGCCACGTCCAGAACTGGTTGTAGAAAAAAAGGTACGCATCATAACAACATGATTTCAAATATTTTAAATGCATATTTTGATTTGATATTCTATTTTTAATCTACTTTTCATCGCCATCATTAAATCAGCTTGTTGTCGTCCACTGCTGAACATATTATTCTCCCATTGATTCCCAGCGGGGACGATTGCTAGCCCTGCAACCTCTTTGAGGTCGTCGGTCCACCGTGCAGGCTGTCGTCCCTAACAGTTCGTGGTCTCCACTCGAGAACCTTTCTGCTCCATTAGCCGTCAGTTTTTCGAGCTATGTGTACAGCCCTTTGACATTTTAATCTTGCTAATCCGTGGGAGATATGTCAGCGACCTTCGTTCTCCTGCGGATTTCTGATTTGATCACGCAGGGAAATTTCAAGCATAGCTCATTCCATGGCTCGCTAAGCGACTTTGAGCTATCTTATAAGACCACGTATTTTCTTTTAGTTTTTATGTAAAAATTTACTTGTAGGTCTTACCTCTTTTTTCGTTTTTTACCTTTAGATGTTGGTGATATATAAGACAAACGAATAATGTTATAACATCATCTACTTATAGATTATGTTATGTTATAACAATCGGACCAATGGCTTGACGTGCTTTCCGAGGCACAGAAGAGTCCCTCAACCAACTCGACCCGGAAAGAAATCTTAGCATCTACACAAAGATTTCTTGTCATTTTAAGTAAGCCAAATACCGCTACGCAACGGAGGTTGAATAGATTTACAAGTTAGTTTTATTTGAAATTAGCTAGTTTTTAAATCAGGTTTGTAACATTTTAATTCGGTTTTGTATATAACCTTGTAAGCAATCGCAGGGCTCTGCCTCCTTCCTCACGACGTCCATCACCGACTCCACCAGCTCAGCGCCCTCGGTGTAGTGGCCCTTCGCCCAGTTGTTGCCTGAAACAAAGATCAAAGTTTTATAGTTCCACTCTTACTCATCTTCTTCGTCGTGTCGATGATTCCTTTAAATTATATATGTTTCGACCAAAAATCTGCCACATTTATCATTGGCCTCGGACAGGTCCCTTAGAGTGCAGGTGGAGTTACACAGCACAGGGTACAAGCGAGGAGGTGGGCCATCATTTGTGATGGGGCAGCACCTTTCTTCATCACCCCCCCCCCCCCTCCCGGACCATGTTGTATTTAACTCTTACTTATAAAAGCGTGATGTAGACCTTAAACAGGTCCACAGAACCGCTCCTTAACTTTGTTTTTAGTTTATCCAACTCGTTTACGTCCACAGTTGAACATGGGCCATTCTCTTAACAGACCAAGTCAGGGTCATTGAGGGATATTTTCGTAATCACCACGCTTGGCGGATTGGTGATCGCAGTAAGATGGTAAGTAATATGGAAATGCTGCTGCCCATCCATCAGCTGTATGTCCCGCAGTCGCGTTACGATTACAACACCCATTGGAAGATCCATCCGATGCCCTCGTAGACCCGAAGTCCGAGAGGCCCGCGAACAACTAACCGCGAAAATACTAAAAGTCATAATCCCTCAATCTCATCGCCAGCGACCATGAGCCGAGGTCCAAGCCCTATTGCGCAGGTTGCTTCGTTTGTAGTTTTTAAACCATTTATTAAGACTGGAGCTCTGCTCGCCTTTATGTCCGGTGAAGTAGCAAAAGCCTCTTGGCTACCTACGTAGAACTCACACAGCTTAAGCGGATACCACACGGTACCTTAACGTAGGTTTTATTTAAAAATATTAGCTAGTCCAAAGTGACTATAGATTTCACTTGGACATTTACCTAAATTTTAGGATTGTGAAATCCCCCGCCAAAAAAAATAAGTATTGCCATTCAACGGGGCAATGTGGCCAAGAAGTTAGAATAGTTGGTATCTTATAAGACAAAATTAATATAATTAGTTACATAAATATAAAATACATAGGTATATACAACTAAAAGTAGCTAATTTAAAATAAAACTAACTTATAAAATACTACTATTCTAAATCTATTCTGCTTGGCAAGGTTCCCAGAATGTTGGCAGCATTACCCCGTTGAATGGCAATGCTTACCTGCTGTGCAAAGTAAAAACCGGCACTCGGAGAACGTGTCGCACGGATTTATAAATTAATTTGGCTCCCGGTCCCCACGGTCCTAATGTTTCGACACCAAAAGGCACAAATACATAACCACTATCAAGGGTATTATATTTGCGCCTCTTGAGATTTTACGCGGATTCAGCCGCCATGCCAGCTCTAGGTACTGTGAGTCCCGGAAAGATGAGCGTCCCACACCAAAGGCCGTCCCATCCCCCAGGACACCAGAATTATTCCTTCGAGGGTTTGATAAGTTGGTTTTAATTTAAATTACTTCCATTTATCAATATGTAGTTGAAGAAACAAGCAAGGTAGTGAATGAAAGTTTCGTGTGTGAAAAAATTTAAATAAACCCCTCACCAGCTCCGCTTTGTCCGAAGACATAGTTGTCAGGTCGGAACAGTTGGCCGTAGGTAGAGGATCTGATGGCGTCCATGGTGCCGGGCTCCAAGTCCACGAGGATTGCTCGAGGCACGTACCGCCTGCCTGGAAACAGAACACAAAAATTTATATTTTAAACATTTTTTACTTTATGAGTTCGTTTACATATGCAGCTGAATGGGCCTTGGCAAGCCAGGGTAGTTGAGAGAAATTGCTGTTATCATCACGCTTGGCAGGCGGGTTGCTGATATCATTAAGATGCATTTGTCATCAAGTAACTTTTGTCAACAGACAACTTTTGTCAACAGACAACTTTTGTCAACAGACAACTTTTGTCACAAAATAACTTTTGTCACAAAATATCTTTTGTCACCAAATAACGTTAATTACCTATTACCTATTAGGTAATTAACGTTATTTGGTGACAAAAGATATTTTGGGACAAAAAATATTTTGTGACAAAAGTTATTTTGTGACAAAAGTTATTTTATGACAAAAGTTATTTTGTGACAAAAGTTGTCTGTTGACAAAAGTTGTCTGTTGACAAAAGTTGTCTGTTGACAAAAGTTACTTGATGACAAATGCATCTTAATTATATCAGCAACCCGCCTGCCAAGCGTGATGATAACAGCAATATCCCTCAACTACCCTGGCTTGCCAAGGCCCATTCAGCTGCATATGTAAACGAACTCGTAAAGTAAAAAATGTTTAAAATATAAATTTATAAATTTAAATATAAATTTATTTTTTGTCACAAAATATCTTTTGTCACCAAATAACGTTAATTACCTAATAGGTAACTTTTAATACCTTTGTGACTAAGCAACTTTAATCACCAAGTATTTTTTGTCATAAAATAACTTTGGTCACCAAACACCTTTTGTTACTAAACAACTTTTGTCACCATACAACTTGGGTCACCAACTAACTTTTATCACCAAATAACTTTTGTCACCAAACACCTTTTGTGACTAAACAACTTTTGTCACGAAATAACTTTTGTTACTCACCATCGGCAGCCTCATTGTAGTACACCTGTATCCTCTCGAGCTGAAGGTCGCTGTCTCCATGGTAGTAGCCCGTCTGATCAATTCCGTGCTCATCGGAAATTATCTCCCAGAACTGAAAAATAAAATGAAAAATGAATGTAAGTAGGTCTCATCTAAAGTCTCACCTCAGTTTTCCTCCTCACACATCCGAACCCACGACCTACGAGATTTAAAGCGGGCCAAATACCGCTACGCAACGGAGGTTGTCAATAAAAAAATATACAGACGGACAATCAAAATCAATATAGCTAAGATGAGGCCAACGTAAAGGGGCATCAACTTAAGAATTATACGATCGAGAAACGCACAAGCTCTATGTGGGGTCGCGTGGTCAACTATCCGTGGTTCACAACAAATAACTGTGCCGGGAATCGAACCCTGAATACTAGGAGCAATTACCGTAATTATTAGAAGGGACAATGGCCTTCCGGCCAAGTGCAAGTCCGACTCGCAGACGAACGGTTCCGTGCCATTGACTAGGTAAATATTTATTTTATTTCAATTTTATTATTTAGAAACTTTTATTCAACACTTAAGAACATTACCATAAACTATAATATATAAGAGTAGGTACTTAATAAATTATTGAAACAGAATAATTCTAAAACAAAACTTAACAAATAAAAATAACCTATAATAGGCGTGACGACAGTATCAAAAAATTTAAGATTTAATGTTTTTAGGGGAAAGTACATATAAAAAGAAATTATTACACTTATTTATTTTTATATATAACCTTGAGATTAATGTGATTTTTAATAAAATAAAAGATTAAAATACTGCAATCGGCCGTTTTGACTGAAACACCAATCACGGCGCATGACGTCACGATATTGTAACCATCAAAGAGAATTTAACCACTACGTTAGGTTTGGCGGACTCAATGACATTTTTTACAATAGCGTGACGTCATAGCCGACGCCATGACACTTGAGGCCTTTTTTCTTCGTTAAATTTAAATTTATTACCGAAATATTGTGTTTTTCGTACTTAGAAAATGACTATCCACGTTGCGCAAGAGGATTTCAAAATCTTGCCTCATGCCTATTAAAGCTAAAGAGTAAACCGGTTCCTTCTAGGTAAGCGTGCTCCATCCTAGGCTATGCCGATGCTTAACATCAGGCAGGGTGTAGTCAAACGCTAACCTATTTCTAATAAAAAAAAAAGCTTACCTACTAAGAATTAAAAATGATTATTTATTATCAAAGTAAATAGTTATACAACTAAGCATTTTGTGAATATATATTTCAAGTTATTGCCGTTATTGATATCGAGCAAAAAAGGGAGAAAAAAACACGTTTGTTGTATTATAGTAGCCCATAGTAGGCCGCAGTATTATGTTGTAACACACAAGGAAACGCTGCTGCCCGTTCCTTGATTTATGATTATTATAGACTAGCGACCCGCCCCGGCTCCGCACGGGTGCAATGTTGATGTATCATATTATAAACCTTCCTCTTGAATCACTCTATCTATTAAAAAAAACCGCATCAAAATCTGTTGCGTAGTTTTAAAGATCTAAGCATACATAGGGACGGACAGACAGCGGCAAGCGACTTTGTTTTATACTATGTACTGATGATGTTATAACAATCGGGACTGTGCTTTCCGATGCACGGCGGGTAAGTAGTCCCTCAAACAACCAGACCCGGAAAGAAATCTTAGAGTTTACACAAAGATTTCCTGTCCGGCGCGCGGCGGCGTGGGGATTGAAGACACGACCACCGATATTTAAAGCGAGATAAATACCGCTACGGAGGCTACGGATCCCTAAAAACGCTGAGTATTCGCATGGCTGCGCTGGTTACTCTCCGATACATTCTTGTCTATTATAAATTGATAATTATCTATGTACATCGTATGATAATATAATAAAATAGTTTGTCTGTCTGTATGAACGACGTGTTTTTATTACAAGCTTTTATTTAACTTGCAATGTATGTATGTATGTAATTTGTTCGGGTGGAATCTTGCAACTCAATTTTGAAGCAGATAACCTAAACTGATTGAGCTGAAATTTTGCAAGCATATGTATATCGCGTGACAATGCAATAATATGGTACCATGGAGCTGATCTGATGATGGAGTCGGAAGGTGGCTGGAACTCCTGTACCTACTGAACAAGATAGTCGAGTTTGGGCTCGTTGAAAATTGAATTGAATTCCGTGAAATAGATTTGATTTTTTATTTACCTTTAAGGACGCGTTGTTTTTTTAATAAAAGCTTGTTTTTAAACCTCTATCTTCTATCATGAAGCGGCCGTAGCCCAATGGCTAGGGCGTCGGACTTGTGATCTTGAGGTCGCCGGTTCGAACCCCACCCATTGCACTACCGACGTGAACCCACTCGTAACACAAGCATGTTAGCTTAGCACGAGGGGTTAACAAGAATACTAGTAGACAAAAAAAAATCTGCTAGCAAACATTAGAAAAAAAAAAAATATACTAATATTATAAAAAGGAAAGATTTGTATGTTTGTAATGAATAAGCTCAAAAACTACTGTGATAAACTACTGTATTTCAAAAATTCTTTCACCATTTGAAAGCTACATTCACCCTGAGTGACATAGGCTATATTTGATTATGAAGTTCCCACGGGAACGGGAGTTACGCGGGTGAAACCGCGCGCGGGAAGCTAGTACTTAATATACCTACTGGGTGACTTTTTTTACCATCTTGATAATAATATTATGTGTTGTGGAAGTGGAACAGAATCTATAGACCACAGTATATTTGTACTAGTATTTCGGTAATTAGAGTTTCGAAAATCTCATGAATTACTTAAAAGAAATACACCCTACATAGCGCGTCATCATCATCATCATCAGCCCGTATAACGTCCACTGCTGAACATGGGCCTCCTCCCGAGGGAGGGTCTTTGCCATAGTCACCACGCTTGGCAGGCGGATTGGTGACCGCAGTGTTGTGTTGTAATACAAAGGGGAAACGCTGCTGCCCGTTCCCTGGTTCGTTTGTTATGTTGTTGTGTATAGATGATGTTATAACAATCGGGACCAACGGCTTAACGTGCTTTCCGAGGCACGGAGGGTAGTCCCTCAACCAACCAGACCCGGAAAGAAATGTTAGAATTTACACAAAGATTTCTTGTCCGGTATGGAAACGAACCCACGACCTCCGAGATTTACAGCGAGCCAAATACCGCTACGCTATGGAGGTTATCATAACAATTAAATAGGTGCCTATAAAAAATAGGCTGCAATCACACATGAATGAAAGGAGTGAGCGAAATAGCGTAAAGCCGCGTTTCCACTAGGCAACATTTGGCGCGCGACACGTGACGTTCAACATGTACGACAACGCTGCACAACAGCGACTGATGTTGCCAGCTGGCGCGCAACATGACGCGCGGCTTGTTGTTTGTTTAAAGAGCATCGTTAGTTGAGCATCAATTGTTGTCGACGACTGACGTAAAGTAGTAGATGCGTAAGCAGACAACTTTGTTCAACAAAAGTTCCGCGCTGACTTTCAACATGCTGAGCAACTTGTTGTGCAACATGTTGCGCGTCAATTGTTGCCTAGTGGAAACGCGGCTTAACTACCTACTTAGGTACGCACGTTTACCGTTACAATGTTCACTCTAAGTCAATAAAAACAATAAAATGATAATTAATTACTATGCCTCTACATCTATTTCATTTACATGTCACGCCCTATTATTTTCAAACCGGTAAAAAATAGTCACCCAGTATTAAGCTGGAGGGTTTGTTTGCTTGTTTGTAGTTCCTAAGAAAAGCGCGTTCAAACAATTGAACGCACAATCGAACAATCATTAATTCTACGATTTTAATCCTACTAATATAATAAATGCGAAAGTTTGTAAGTATGGATAAATGGATGGATGTTTATTACTCTTTTACGCCAAAACTACCGAACGGAATTGGCTGAAATTTTGCACCGGGATAGGTTATTCGATGGATTAACATATAGGCTACAAAACATCTCGCTCCGACCCACTGGAGCAGAGTAACGCGGGAAAAACCGCGGGGCCCAGCTGGACCTACTATTAATAAGCTCAAAAGAAAGGCGGCAAAGATAGCAAAGTTTGTATGGAACTCTTTCACACAAAAACTATTGAACGGATTCGACTGAAAGTTGGCACGCGGATAGCTTATAAACTGGATTAACATATAGGCTAAAAGCGAGCAAAACATCACGCTCCGACCCATTGCAGCAGAGTACCGCGGGTAAAACCGCAGGGCGCAGTTTGTATAACATACAATGATACATCTACGCAAGTTAAACTATGGAGCATATTATAGGCGCAGTCTCAACCGGAAATCAATATTCAGAATCAGTAGAGCAATTCATTAATGATCCAGAAATGTATTATTAGATGAAGTTTGATAGTAATGCCAACAACAGAAAAGATGGATGAAAAGGCAACTGTTTGGCGCTTTTTTACCCAGCTGGCGTTGTAACCACCGTCGGCCTCGAGGCGTCCTAGACGACCCGGACGACGAAATCACAACTTACCAACAAGTAGTACAGCGACTGCACGAAACTAGCACTCCTACACAGAGACCATTCTACCCGAACCGCCGGCGAAGAGTGCGCCCGCGAACGCGACCCTTAGTTTGCAAAGAACCTTCCGAAGCCCTCGTAGAGAGGCCCGCGAACTATAAAGTAGAGCGACAGTAGCACAAAATTCCCCTAAAAATCTTAAGTCATCATTCCTCAATCCCCCCGTCAGCGACCGCCCTGAGTCGAGGTCCAAGTCCCACAGGGGACTCCGTCTTACGCAGGTTGCGTAGTTTATAGTTTATGAACCATTTATTGATGCTGGAGTTCTGCTCGCCTTTATATCCGGTGAAGTAGCAAAAGCCTCATGGCTAACTGCATAATAACTGTCCGAAAAAATATCACCCATTTAGTGCTTGAAATAAGAAGAAGAACTATCAAAATCTACTTCTTTCTTTAAGCCATCATTTTGATCAGGTCCAGATGCTAAAAAAAGAATTCTAGAACATGACAACCCCATCTCTGGTACAGGTCAGGGAAAGGTTACATAGGGCATTTGAAGTTTTGGGTCCAGATGGCAAAAAACGGAGATGTTACGTCCTCCTATAGCACAATCTAGGAGGGGGAGGCTGGTGCAACTCTGAACTTTAGGGGGCAGAAAGAGAATAAACGGAACAAAACGGAGATGTTACAAGATGCCCCACGCGCCCCTCTCCGGTACAAATCAGGGGAGTAAAGGATTGCTAAACGGTACTTTATTGTTCAGATGAGGAAAAATCTGAACAATGCGGTAATGTAATAAAATGGACTGCCCACACTTTCCTCCATTGCAGCTCAGGGGAACAAGGGGTTGCAAAACGATAATTTATTGGCCGAATGGCCATATGGAAATTACGAATGGAGATTACGAGCTATGCCTTAAGATGCAGGTTCAATTTTGAAATTTATTGTACAGATGGTGAATAAACGAAACAAAACGGAGATGTCACAAGATGAACTCCTCACTCCGGTACAGTACAGCCGGAGGTGTACAAAGCGGTCGTAGCCCAATGCGTCGGACTTGCGATCATGTGATCGCTGGTTCAATCCCCACCCATCGCACTACTGACGTGAACCCACTCGTAACACATGCATGTTAGCTTAGCACAGGGGTTAACAACAATACTAATAGTCTACAAAAACTCTGCTGGTATTTGGCAAGCCACGTCACAGACTTCGCGGATAATTAATCAACTAATTATACCGCTTACATCTAACAGTTAAATTAGGTTACATTAATTGACCTACTTCTTCGAACAATATATACAGCATTCGTACCTATTCATAATCCACATTTGATAATAAGCACTTCATTTTTGTTTGGATGGATATTAGGTAAGCCGTGAGGCTTTTGCTACGAGCAGAGCTCCAGCGAGCTAAACCAATATACGCATTATATAAGAATCCACTGAACCTATGTTCGGCGTCCAACCTCTCTCTATTAGACAGTTGACATTTTCACAGATGGTGTATTTATATCATCTAATCTACTTATCTATCGCGGTTCTTGAGATACAGTTTGGTGACAGACAGACAACGAAGTCCTAGTTATAGGGTCCCGTTTTCACCCTTCGGGTACTGAATCCTAAAAAAGTTTTTTTAGGGTTCAGTACCCTAAAAAAACTCCTTTTTTATTTATTTTTTTCTGACGGACATATGTAATTAGCCCTGAGGCTTTTGCTACTTCACCGGGCATAAAAGCTAGCAGAGCTCCAGCCTAGATAAATGGTTTAAACACTACAAACTAAGCAACCTGCACAAGAGGGCGCCCCCTGTGGGGCTTGGACCTCGGCTCAGGGCGGTCGCTAACGGGGAGATTGAGGGATTATGGCTTTTAGTTTAGGGGAGTTTTGTGCAACTGTCGCTCTACAGTTCGCGGGCCTCTCGGACTTCGGGTCTACGAGGACATCGGAAGGTTCTTAGCAAACTAAGGGTCGGGAGGGCCTAAAAAGACCCTCTGTGCAGTCGCTGGCGGTATCTATACAATTACAATATTTTAAGAACATAATGCTATTATAGTTTATGAATAGGTCATCATCAGCCCGTATAACGTCCACTGCTGAACATGGGCCTCCTCCCGAGGGAAGGTCTTTGCCATAGTCACCACGCTTGGCAGGCGGATTGGTGACCGCAGTCATATGTTGTACAAACAGGGAAACGCTGCTGCCCGTTCCTTGATATACGATTATTATAGATGATGTTATAACAATCGGGACCAACGGCTTAACGTGCTTTCCGAGGCACGGAGGTAGTCCCTCAACCAACCAGACCTGGAAAGAAATCTTAGAATTTACACAAAGATTTCCTGTCCGGCGTGGGGATCGAACCCACGACCTCCGAGATTTAAAGCGAGCCAAATACCGCTACGCTACGGTGGTTTTATGAATAGGTACGTGTGTTTCATTCTCGCGCCCCGATAGTGATTTACGTGGGAAACTTCATAATGTTATCGTTTCAAAGTAATTATAGTCTCATACTGTCTATTAGAACCTACGTACAGTCAGCGAAAGAGAAAGGTTCACATCGTCAGTATCAAATAATGCAAATAAATATGTTTATGTCACTACGAGAGATGGTCAGTGCCGGCGTTAGGGGGACTGAAACCTATTTTTTTTTTGTGCGGGTGAATTGCATTTACGCTTTGCCACCGCCGCTGCAGCGTATTTGCGCGCTGTCGGCGGGATATGTGGGGCTCGCCCTCTCCATAGCGTGGTATGCTAAACTCATACCACGAGGAGAGGGCCCTACACCACTAAAACCCCCCGGACACTCCTTCGATCCGCCGTTGGCGGGGGCCGGGTACGCATAAGCAATCGAAAAAGAATATTATGGCACCCACTTTGAAATCGAGTGTTAATTTATTGCTAAACCACTGTGAACGTGTGTAAATAATGTTATCTCCTGCCCTTTGTAGCAGTTAAAACATTGTACCGGTGGTAACCGGTGGTAGAGTAACCCACTGAGTTAATTTCGCCGGATCTTCTCAGTTGGGGCGCATTGGATCCGGTGGTTATATGCTCATGCTCCACCCAAATAATGACAATTGTTTTGATATAACATAGACAGAACAAGCATTTTGCGTCGCTAGCGACAATATTAATTAATTATAATAATTAATTTCAAATTAATAATTAATTTCAAATTAATAATTAATTTCAAATTAATAATTAATTTCAAATTAATAATTAATTTCAAATTAATAATTAATTTCAAATTAATAATTAATTTCAAATTAATAATTAATTTCATTATAAATAATTATAAAAGGTTTATAATATAATAGGTTTAATTATAATAGATATTGAAAGAAGAGTGTGTAACGGAAATATGGTGAAACGTGTTTTGCGCGCCTTTATGAGCAGCCAAAGCCTGTCTAAAAAGGCTCGCCTGGCTGTGTATAGAGGAGTGCATAGAGGAGTGCTTGTACCACCTCAATGGAAGTGAGAGCTGGGTATGGTAGAAGAAGCACGAAAGCAGAATAAATGCTTTGGAAATGAGATCACTAAGGAGCATGATTGGAGTAAAATTGAGTGATAGAATTAAGAACAGAGTGATTAGAGAACGTTGTAGTATGAATGTAGATGCAGTGACAAGGATTCAGAAAGGTATGATTTTTTTTTTCGGTTTGACTTACGTAGGTAGCCACGAGGCTTTTGCTACTTCACCAGGCATAAAGGCGAGCGGAGCTCCAGCCTTAATAAATACTTTAAAAACTACAAACTAAGCAACCTGCGCAAGAGCGCACTGTGAGACTTGGACCTCGGCTCAGGGCGGTCGCTGACGGGGAGAATGAGGGATTATGGCTTTTAGTTTAGGGGAGTTTTGTGCAACTGTCGCTCTACTTTACAATTCGCGGGCCTCTCGGACTTCAGGTCTACGAGGGCATCGGATGGTTCTTTTCAAACTAAGGGTCAGGAGGACGAGGGGGGACGCGTCGCGTTCGCGGGCGCACTCTTCTCCGGCGAGTCGGATAGAGTGGTCTCTGTGTAGTGGTGCTAGTTTCTTGCAGTCTTTTTACTGATAGTTGGTAACTTGTTATCTCGTCGTCCGGGTCATCTAGGACTCCCCGAGGCCGACGGTGTTTACGACGCTTTGTGGGCAAAAGCCTATAGTCGGAAGCTGCAACAACCAACGGGCTTGGGTATTGCGCCGCGGATTCGAAGAAGCGTTCCGACACCTCTTTGCTTGATGGAACTCGACACTGCTTGATGGAAGGCAGTTGGAGATCAGAATGTATCAGAAAGGTATGCTAAATTGCAGCATATAGGGAAGCTTGGCGAACTTCAATAAAACGGCTGAGCAAGTAAAGGAATTACGATCTTCAGGAGGGGGATTGAAGAAACGAATGAGGAGGAGGATACATTTTAAATGCGTTTCACTAAGTGTAAACCTATCTGTTTTCTTGACTGTACCTAACTACAGTTTTCACTTTTTTACTAGCATTACCGCACGGTTTCACTCGATAGATCACGTTCCCATATGAATCATTTAAAAGTTTTAAGTTTTTAAGTAGTCTATGATATCTACTAATAAATAAAGCTGAAAAGTTTGTTTGTTTGCTTGAAGGTGCTAATTTCAGGAACTATTGGTCCTATTAAAAAAAATATTTCAGTTTCAGATAGATCAGTGTCTTTCAATCTTTTCAATTTCGAGACCCCTTATGCTATACATATTGACAAATAAATAATTAAAATACTACATAATTGTTTTTTATTTTATTTTTAATAAGGTTCAAATAATTGAACATATTTGAAGAGAGTTTTGAAAATAAGCTCGACAAAGATTTTTGCTGGCGACTCCCCGAGTCTGGCTTCGCAACCCCCCAAGAGGCCGCGACCCACAGATCGAAAAACACTGAGATAGTTTTTTTTTGTTTTTTAGTCAGCTCCCGCACTAGTGAAACATCCCTTTGTCGCGGGAGACCTTACAAACATTCATTTCATGGACACAAAGAACACCCAGACTCAGAATAACTATTTGTGGTTCACACAAATAATTGTCCCGGGTGGGAATCGAGCCTCGAACACCAGGGCCCCGAGTCTACTATCGTAATGGCGTGTCCATGAACTGTCAATGACAGTTATATGGTTATTTTTTTCGATTATGATCCACAATAAACACATTGATTGATTGATTGATCATGTCTGTCTGTCTGTCCGTCCCTCCGTATCACAGTCACTGTTTTCCGCAACAATAAGAACTTTTCTGTTGAATCTTGGTAAGCAGATGTATTCTGTGAACCGCATTAAGATTTTCACACAAAAAAAAAACAATAAATTTTGGGGGTTCCTCATATTTAGAACTGAAACTCAACAATTTATTTTTATCAAACGCACACGCATGCCATTGTGCGCGAGTCGGACTCATACTTGGCAGGTATTTTTTATTACTAGTGGTCGCTCAGTGGTCAAAATTCGACCATAGTAATAATTTTTAACAAAAAAAAACCGACTTCAAACATTTAACCATGAGTCCTTCGTCTTCATCATCAGACCGACAGTCACAACCCATCGAGGTGTTAAGTTCTTACCAATATTAATTTTGAAAGTTCCAAACATTTTTGGAAGTTCATCTCGATTTCTCTTGTCTGCCATCATCGAACCCTGATTTCCTTATTACGGGACCACCTTTGAAATATCTTCTTTCCAACAAAAAATAATAATCAAAATCGTTTCGTAAACAACGAAGTTATCCGCGAACAAACATAGAAAAAAATATATAACGGCGAATTGAGACGCCTCCTTCTTTTTTGAAGTCGGTTACAAAATAATATTATTCTCTATGTAAACTATACCTAAGGTTACCCTCCCGACCCTTAGTTTGCTAAGAACCTTCTGATGCCTTCGTAGACCCAAAGTCCTCCAGGCCCGCGAACTGTAAAGTAGAGCGACAGTTGCACAAAACTCCCCTAAACTAAAAGCCATAATCCCTCAATCTCCCCGTCAGCGACCGCCCTGAGCCGAGATCCAAGTCCCACAGCGGACGCCCTCTTGCGCAGATTGCTTAGTTTGTAGTGTTTTAACCATTGATCTAGGCTGGAGCTCTGCTCGCCTTTATGCCCGGTGAAATAGCAAAAGCCTCGAAGCTAAATATAAAAAAAAAAAAAGTTGCGTAATTTCATTCTCCGTCAATTTTAATAAAGAGCAATACAAAGTTTGTTTCGCATATTAATTTACTCATATGTATAATAAGATACTCAATAATAATAATAAACAAAACGTAACGGTCCAATTCTCCCCTCGTATGGGTTTTGCCATAGTCACCACGCTTGGCAGGCAGATTGGTTACCGCAGTATTATGTACAATGTAAAAGTAAACGCTGCCCTATACCTGATAGACGATTGCCGTGTGGTTTCCGGCTTATAATAGGTAAACCACCCCATGCGACGACTAAGGGTTTTTGTTTTTCTGTTGTACTTACGTATGTAGCCTTGGCTTTTGCTACTTCACCGGGTAAACTGGGCTGGAGTTTATCCCCAACATACAAACACACAACAACCTCCGCTGCGTAGCGGTATTTGGCTTACTTTGAATCTCGGAGGTCGTGGGTTCGATCCCCACGCCGGACAGGAAATCTTTGTGTAATTGCTAACATTTCTTTCCAGGTCTGGTTGGTTGAGGGACTACCCTCAGTGCCTCGGAAAGCACGTTAAGCCGTTGGTTCCGATGTTATAACATCATCTATAATAATCGTACATCAAGGAACGGGCAGCAGCGTTTCCTTGTATGGTACAACATAATAATGCGGTCACCAACCCGCCTGCCAAGCGTGATGATTTTGCCAATATCCATCGAAAACCCTGGCTTACTAAGGTCTGAAGACGCCCATGTTCAGCAGTGGACGTAATCTGGGCTGGAGTTTACCCCCAACATACACACTCACAAAATTTACCTAATATTAATAGGTAGATTATATTTGGTACGTACCTACAGAACATAGCAGGTCATGCACGACCCAATCTTATATAAACACACAAAGTGAATTAAAAAGAAATAACATATTATTTAATACGGAAGTATATTCAATGAACGGGAAATGTAACTATCGTCTTTCGTATCGCACTCTCCGTTAGAAGCAAATGAGCCGTGGTGTATTAAAAATAGATTCTTGAGACACACATATTGCAAAATATCGAAGTAAAATTAATGAAATAAATTGTTTTTTAAATCACACCTTGGAGCCGATTTGGTTGCCACATTGTCCTGCTTGCAAATGCACAATTTCACGCATTTTAATAATACTATTTCACTGTAAAACAACTATACTAGTCGACTGGCGGTCGCAATATACTATTTTAAGAATGGACGTAGAGTGTGTGGAAACTGCACGTGGGTTGACTTTGTATACTATTGTAGTATTATTTTTGTTTTTAATTAATTATAGATGACATAGAATGTATTTTTGGACGGTGATTTTGTAGTTATATTCTTAGAAATCTGTAAGGGAAAATAAGTTTCCGTTCATTGTGGAAAGTGTTGGTTGAAAATTTAGGTTAGCGCCATCTTTCGGCGGGGGCTTACAACTTTGTTTAGATGTGTTTTGAAGTTTATATTTAAAATCTATTATTATGTAAATTAATATCAATTTTAATTGGAAAGAAGTTTAATTTCAATATCATTATTATTGTGAAAAAATTAAAGGAAACTGAATTTGTCTTGCAATACTAGTTTCACTTAATTTTATAGGTTGCGGTCATAGGGTTTCCAGATTGATCAGATTTTCCTAATTGTAGGTGACGATTAAAATGTATGGAAATAATTACAATATTTATAAAAAACATTTTGTTTTATATTTATGAAAATAATATGTAGGTATATACATATATTTGTATTTAACCTACAACAATTTGAAAGCTGTAATGCTGCCAGCGTTCTGGGAACCTTGCCAAGTAAAATAGATTTAGAATAGTAGTATTTTATAAGTTAGTTTTAATTTAAATTAGCTACTTTTTGTTGTATATTATGTATTTAAGTCATGTTATAAGTATAATATTCTACTGTAAATAAATGATCATTGATTGAATATTAAGAATATATTTGAAAGCTAGATGAACAAAAACATATGATGCTTTTGTTTAGTAGCTTTTTACATATCAACATTCCACTTTTTAGCTGACAATTATTACTTTTCCGCTTAATAAGTCTAGTAACTGAATTGTCATTTGAATTCAGTCACTAGTACCTATAGTTAATATTTTAAACGTTCGTTAAAGTATAAATTAGCTTCGTTTAGTTCTACTACTTTGGTACTACGAGGTATTTACACTAATATATATAAATCTGAAGAGATTGTTTGTTAATTTGCTTGAATGCTCTAATCTCAAGAACGACGAGTCCGATTTTATTATTTCTTTCAGTGTTAGATAGCCTATTTATCGAGTAAGGTTATACCTAAGCTATATATATTATGAAGTTCTTACGGGAACAGGAGTTAAGAGGGTGAAACCACGTGCGGAAGCTAGTGTATTATGTTTAACGTTGTATTTTTCTTTCGTTTAGTTTTTAGTTTAATTTCAATTCTCATCATACCATTTATTGTTTTACGACTTTTTTTAATTAATACCTACTCGAATCGACATTTAAAATTGTAGGTTAATAATTATGTATTGTAATTAAGTATTTATGTTATATTTACTTGTTACTTAAATATAGCTAATAATAAAAGGTCAAGTTATAAAAACGAAAAAATGTCGAAAAAGACAAACGCGGTGTTTCTTTCTTCCTTTCTTCTCCGGTCGGACACTTAGGTAGCTAGAGAAAGGTTGCAGGTTGGCTAGGATAGGATCCTCGCTTGCTTTCCTTTCCTAACCTCGATCACGTGACTGTTTGCAGTGGTCGTCTGGAAGAGATCGCAGCACTTGCATATTATCTTAGTATATATTACATTTCTTTACTATATATTCCTTCTATTCGTTTATGTTAATAACAAAGTAGGAATAATGTTGATGAAATAATTTATTAGTGCATGTAATAACTATCTTATTATTTTGTAGTAATATTATTTGTCAATGCCTGATATAAAAGGCCTTTTATTTATATATTCCTGATATATGTACAATAAAGAGTATATTAATTACTTTACTTTAAGATATAAAGTTAGTGGTTCTTAGGGAAAAATATATTACGGGCAATTTCTAAAGCCTATCTGGCAACACTAATTTGACATGCCAAACTACCCAAGTGTGACAAAGGCGATGTCAAAATTGCGATAAATTTACCCAAAAATTCACATATTTTTATATTTTCCACACAATATTTATCTATAATTTGATACAAAATACAATTAAGGTGTTTATTTACGCATTATTAACGTGTCAATGTGATGTGAATGCCATATTTTAGCAAGATGGTGGAATTCTACGATATCGAGAACTGAAAGGCGACATTTTATTAAAATGTGAACACAATTTTCTGTAAAGACTTAATATTTTGATAAGAGTGTGACGTGCTGGTGCAATAATGGATTTAAATCACCCTTTGGGTACTGAAAGGTTAGTATTAAAGTAATATCTAAATATTTTTACGTATTCAGGTTTTTTTAGGGAAAATATTCATACCATACTTGTTTTTATACATATAGTTTATATACGTAGGCGCTTATCATTTACTATAGGTATATGATGTGTATTATTGCGGTTTTTATGTATTTAGTACTTAATAACCGCAATATATTTGTTAAAATATACTTAGATTTTATTGGTCGCTTGTGAATATTCAGATGTATTCAGAATAGTCTAGTTTTATAGGCGGCGTCGCGTTACCTTCTTCATCATCATCATCATAATCCTTATAACGTCAATAGGTGTGCTCCCGAGGCGGGATTTTGCTATAGTCACCACACTTAGCAGGCGGGTTGGTGACCGCAGTATTATGTCGTAATACGCAGGGAAATGCTACTGCCCATACCTTGGTATACAATTTTTAAAGGTGTTGTTATGACAATGGGCATTGTATTGACAAAGATAAAGAGCAACAACAAACTATAAATTTAAACCACTGTTTGTTATACTTTTGTATTAGTTAGGCAAAAGGATTTCCGCACTTACCCTCCTGAGTGGGTATTATTTTTACTACCCTAAATCCTCCCAGAACTCTATCAGCATTGATGTTTTCAAGAGCTGCGGACATTGAGTTTGGGTTGTTCAGGATGTTTGCCCGTTGTTCAAGAATTCCGTGTGCTGGTGTTTTGGGAGCTTCCATGCATCCTCTGCATAGTGGGCTATCCATTATTCCAGTTATTAGGTTAGCCAGATGCTGATTTAGGCAGCAGTGTCCTGTTAGTATATTAATTATCATGCTTAGTCTGTTCGTTGGGAGGTGCAGTAGCTTAGTGTTAGATGTTTGTCTAGCCTCGGTACTATGACTCTAGTCTGCCTGCATTCCCCACCATTTCTGACTATTGTCCTTTGTATAGTAATGTCTGTTTATGTTTTTTATGTCATTCACAACAGGGTATTTATATTTGGAAATATCACAGATTTCTTTTCATGGAAAACAACGGCCATAAGTTCTCGAATGGAGACTGTGGATTGACAAGTTTAGCATGGTATGTACTCAAGTAGATGGACATACAGTGAATCCTGGTTAAATGGGATCTCAAGAGACCAAGGATTTTGTGTCATTTAAAGAAGTTTTACATTTATCCAGTTTTCCGATTAGACAGATTTAAAATTAAGCTGTCTCTAACTAATAGAATCAGGTGTTACTTTGCGGAAATCCATGTTAATCTAATTTAAAAAGACAAAATATGTTGTGTTAATTCTGCTAAAAATGTGTCTATATGCTGTAATGTGAAATTTGTACCGCCCTCCTGCTCTCAAAAATTATGCACATGCAGGAAGGAAAAATAAAATGTGCAAAAATACAATCACCAGCCAAAGACCCAACATTGGCCAATTACCCGTGCAAAAATAGCATTACAGCATATAGACACATTTTTTGTGGAATTAACCCTAGATATTTTGTCTTTTTAAATTAGGTTTAGCTGTGTCTCATCTACAGAGGTCAAAATTTGAGATAGTACTGACAAACAAAGCCTGTGCAAAAGAAATTCACATGTTTCTAAACAATGCTGTCCAAACCTGTCCCAACCTGATAGATTGTCTTGCTTATATAGGAAATCAAGCTCCAGGGTCCCAATTATAGAAATAAACATCGAAAAAATCCTAGAAATCAAATCTCATTTAACCAGGTCCGAAAAGTCGAATTAACAGAAGTAATTCTATGAAAAAGTGCCCTAAAGTCTCACTTATTCAGTTCCCACTTAACCAGATTTTACTGTATAAGCTTATTTTTATTCTGCAAGATGCAGGCTGCTTCCAACCAGAGATCTATGAGAGATGCCTATGTCCAGCTGTGGACATCCTGTGGTGGAAATGATGACAGATCATTAGGTTTTTAATTAGGTATTTAAATGGCTTGGCAAATGACTACCATTTGATGTTAAGTGACAAATAATGAATTTGCACTTGCACTTACCATGTTTACTATACAACAGTACATATATATATCAGTAACAAATACATCAACCAGGACCTCAAACTAAAGGCAGTGAAACAGGAGATTGAGCAATTCAAATTCTCAAAGAAGGCTTGATAGACATAGGAATGAACTAGCAGCACAGCTACAAGGGGCAGGAAGCCTACAGTTCTCGAGACTAAAGAGACATGATATATCAAACCTGGCGGAGAGATTTGTGGACATTGACTGAGGGATACATAGCTGAATGTGGTCCTCAACACCAACATATTTTCTGGAGTTACCAGCCAGCAGATTAGATTATTGTTTCCAAACATATTTCTAAGTTGCAGGATATAGAAAAAAAAAACTTGCACTTGTTGGAATCGCAATGTTACACAATTATTCTTATTCTCTGAAATAAACTATATACTTAACTAACAGGTGGCAAATTATAGGATATTACATTGTCATACATAGCTTGTCATTAATACCTCTACTCATAATAAGTTTAAATTATTATAGGTTTTGATCCATTAAAACCTATAATAATTTAAACTTTTTTAAAAATTTGCTAAAAACGTACAATTAATTGGCACACATTTAAGATTTCTTTCCGGGTCTGGTTGGTTGAGGGACTACCCTCCATGCCTCTGAAAGCACATTAAGCCGTTGGTCCCGATTGTTATAACATCATCTATAATATTCGTATATCGAGGAATGGGCATCGAGCAGTGTTTCCTTGTGTGTTACAACATAATACTGTGGTCACCATCCCGCCTGCCAAGCGTGGTGACTATGGCAAAAACCCTCCCTCGGGAGGAGGCCCATGTTCAGCAGTGGACGTTGTACGGGCTGATGATGTTGATGATGATATAATGTAGTACGGGTGGCAACCCTAAACATCACTAAAACCCCCCGGACACTCCTCCATCCACCGTTGGTGAGGGCCGGGTACGCGAGGCCCCAGGGATTACCCCCTACATCGCCACAAACACACAAACTTTAGCTCTTTATGATATTAGTATTCATTTGTATCTGTTACAGTCAAAACTTATAATTGTCAAAACCACTTTTGACCGCAAAAATCAGGCAAAACTAGATGTGACTGGTCCATATTGGCTCACATAAAATTCCAGAAACGAGATGCTCTTATTATTGGTCGAAGATAAAAAAAAACACCAGGATTCCAATTTATGTAGGTTAGGTTAGAACTGTGACAACAACGCACGAGCAAAGCGGCAGCGGCCGGTGAAGTGCCAGATCCAAATTCCATTGAAATAATAATGAAATAATGAATTTATTCAGCACTTAGGTATTTACATACACTTGTACTTGTCAGAATCACAATGTTACACAATTATTCTTATTCTATGAATTAAACTAGATACTTAATTAACCGGTAGCAAATTGTAGGATATTACAGACAAAGTAGTCCGTCCGTCAGCTGGTCATTAATTTCTCTACTCATAATAAGTTTATGTTCATATTAATTATTTTAGACTTTAATGGTTCAATATAGAAAAATTTGGAAAAAAAACATACAATTAAGTGGCACACACCTGGGGGCACCCTTAATGGGTTAGGACCACGACCCAGTGGTACCACTGATATATAAGTCAGATTTATGAACATAAAAGGAAGTGATCGGCCTACAGGCGCTGGATCACAGGGCAGGGGTAGGGGTGCAACGCGGTCCTCGCCGGCGAGAATCCTACCCTAGCTAACCTGCAACCTTTCACTAGCTACCTATGTGGACGACTCGGAGAAGAAAGGAAGAAAGAAACTCCGGGCTTTTTCTTTTTCGTCATCTTTTGTATCACAGTTTATGTACCTTTTTTTTAATAACTTTTGTTTACAATATTTTATTTAATATACATTTCAAATAACAGTATGTGCGCTAATGCACGCTCTAGACGTTTTCACAAATATAGTTAAATATTGATTTAAAATCCTCAAGCAGAAATATCAGAGCAGCAACCTCTTGCACTTTGAAAACGGAGGGAGCGTCAACGCACATTTCCAAGGAACTAGCTACATGAGAAGATTATCGCCGTAAAGGTCACAATAATGTACTACTACCTCAAACACATCCATCAGATGGTCGACCAGTCACCACAAGCAGCACCCGTTCACGAGTATAACGTGTGAGCACACAGCCATCGCCTCCCTCGCCATATTAGAGGGAAGGAGGCGACCCGACTCACATCGCCACCGCAAGCAATGACAAACAATGGGAGCATGACGAGTACACTGATAGTAGTATTTGAGGAATCGCATTTAAAAAGAAAGACAGTTAAACTCAGCATAGCTTGTTCCGAAATACATCAGTGTATACAATAACAAATTTGATAAATGACAATAAAAAATTAAAAAAGTCTAATGTTGGTATATCAGTTCGGTGAACAGGCACCTGGTGTGTAAGTTTGCTTGTGTTACACCGCTAGCACCATGCAGTTTTATCATTAATATATTCATTAATTGTGTAATAACCTTTTTTCATTAAGGTAGTCTTTACATGGGATTTAAATTTATTTAGGGGTAACTCTTGCACACATTCTGGTATTTTGTTGAACATACGCACACTAAGCCCTACAAACGAAGAATGGACTCTCTGCAGACGGTGGTAATCAGCACACAATTTATGTTTGTTTCTTGTATTTACTGTGTGCAAGGCGCTTCTCTTTTGATATAGATTTAGGTTTTGTCTAATATGAATTAAATTTGCATAAATGTATTGAGAAGCAACCGTTAATATATTAATATTTTTAAACAAATCTCTTAAGGAAGAGCGGGCACTTAGTTGGTAAATTGATCTAATTGCCCGTTTCTGTAAAATAAATATGCTTTGGATATCAGCAGATTTGCCCCAAAGTAAAATTCCATATGATAAAATGCTGTGGAAATAACTAAAATAGACCATCCGTGCAGTTTCTATGTTGGTCAGTTGTCTTACTTTCCTTACAGCGTAAGCAGCAGAGGTCAACTTTTTAGCCAAGTTCGATACATGAGCATTCCATATTAAATTTTTATCCAGCGTTATTCCTAAGAACACTGTGGAGTTGACAGTATCCAGCACTTCATTATTAATCATTAAATTAGGCCCAATATTTTTCACATTGGGTGTAGTAAATTTAATACATTTGGTTTTATTCGCGTTTAGGACCAAATTATTTACAGTAAACCAATGGGTTATCCGTGTGAGTGCACAATTAATAAAGTCAAAATCGTCAATATTACGTTTCACTTTAAAAATAAGTGAAGTGTCATCAGCAAAGAGTACAACATCACACAAATTCTCCAAATAATACGGCAAATCATTGATGTATACCAGGAATAAAAAAGGACCCAGAATGGAACTTGTGGCACACCTAACTTAACAGGCAAGGATCCCGAGACTTTTGCAGTCAAAAGTGATTTTGACTAGGGATGGGCCGACTAGTCGGGAAAGCCGACTTTTCGGCATCGTTTGTAGTCTGCGACTAGTCGGCGACTATTCGGCAAAATATGCCGATTATGATCGGCGCATAACAAATGAAATAAAACAAATAATTTGTACTTGTTTTATAATTTCTAAACATTACTTAGAGTAGTTATCTAAAGTTACAGTCTTTACAAAGAAGCGTATTAATCAGTCAGTAATTAAGCTCAGCGGCCGCGCGATGAATAAGTCGAGTGATGACTAAAAAGCCCGAACACCTCCGACAAGTAGGCATTAGAATGATCGGCATTACCGATTAGTCGGCCGACTAATCGGTATTTTGAAAACCGATTAGTCCGCTAGTCGGTTAGTCGGCAAATACTATAGTCGGCCCATCTCTAGTTTTGACCGATTATAAGTTTTGACAGTAACATATCTATTGATTACTCGCTTCCCGCGCGGTTTCATTCGCGTCGTTTCCGTTCCCGTAGGAAGTTTATAATTAATTATTAAAGCCTAAGTTACTCTTTCTCGTCTACTTTAGCCGTATGGTTTCCGGCTTAGAATAGGCCACCCCATGTTCTCCCATGGGTGTCGTAAAAGGCGACTAAGGGACATATGGCTGATGGATGGCAGCAGCATCTATTAGCTCAAGATTTACATCTAACTGCGATCACCAATCCGTCTGCCAAGCATGGTGATTATGGCAATATCCCTCTACGATCCTGGCTTGCCAAGGCCTATTAAGAGGAGGCCCATGTTCAGCAGTGCTCGTAAACGGGCTGTTGATGAAGTTACTCTTGGATAAAGTGGCTTTATAATGGTGAAAGAATTATCGTAATCCGTCCAGTACTTTTTGTGTTTATTCGTGACAAACATACAAATCGTGGCTCTTTATAATATTACTAGCTTCCCGCGCGTGGTTTCACCCGCGTTACTCCTGTTCCCGTGGGAACTTCATAATTAAATATATCCTATATTAATCAGTGATAATGTAGCATTCAAATGGAGAAAGAATTTTTAAAATCGGTCCAGTACTTATTGAGCCAATTCGTTACAAACATACTTAAATATACAAATCGTTCCTATTTATAATATTAGTTTAGATTAAACATACACTTCAATTATATTTATCTATAAGGAATATTTATATTATTCTAGTTAAAACACCCAGTTTCTCACGCTACGCGCCGGTGCGTCGAGTTGTTTACCCTCTTGACGTTCCGGCCCGTTGCTCCGTAACTTCAGGTCCCGTGGGAATGTCTTGAATTATATATGGCTTGCGCTATTTCTGGCGAGCAGCGTTGTATGGGCTGCGTTTATTGATTACTCGTCTCGCGCACGCGGTTTTACTCGCGCAGATTCCATGGGAACTTTTCGTAATTGAATCTAGTCTATATTACTAAGATATATTGTCGCATTATAATGGGAATTAATACGGTAGTATGTTATTAAAGTTTTAGTGCATTTAAGCATCACTACATAGTATAAATAAAACAAAGTCGCTTTCTCTGTCCCTATATCCCTATGTATGCTTAAATCTTTTAAAACTACGCAACGGATTTTGATGCGGTTTTTTTTAATAGATAGAGTGATTCAAGAGGAAGGTTTATATGTATGATACATCAGCATTGCACCCGTGCGGAGCCGGGGCGGGTCGCTAGTAGTAATATATATTCAAGCAGATCTAATAATATATAAAATTCTCGTGTCACAGTTTTCGTTGCCATACTCCTCCGAAACGGCTTAACCGATTTTGATGAAATTTTTTGTGCTTATCCGGTATCTATGAGAATCGGCCAACATCTATTTTTCATCCCCCTAAATGTTAGGGGTAGTCCACCCTAAATTTTTATTTTTATTTTTCAGATAAAGTTAGGGGTAGATTAGAGGTAGGTGTAGGGTAGGGGTAGGGGTAGGGTAGGGGTAGGGTAGAGGTAGGGTAGGGGTAGTGTAGGGTAGGGGTAGTGTAGGGTAGGGGTAGTGTAGCGTAGGGGTAGTGTAGGGTATGTATCGATTGAGGCAGTACGAAGTCTGCCGGGTCAGCTAGTATTTATATATTCTTTACCAGCTGGGCCCTGCGGTTTTTTAGCCGCGTCACTCTGCTCCATTGTGTCGGAGCGTGATATTTTGTAGCCTATATGTTAATCGAGCTTATAAACTATCCGCGTGCAAACTTTCAGCCAGATCCATTCCGTAGTTTTTGCGTGAAAGTGTAACAGACATACATACATCCACACATACAAACTTTCGCGTTTATAATATTAGCAGGATTGCACAAAGTCCCGCCGCCTACCGCCCTAGACTCGGATTCGTGGGGCACATGGGCCCCGCTCCCTTCGAGGCTGACCCATGAGGAGTAGGGACACCTCTTCACTCCGGGCGTCCCTATAATTAGGCAAATGGGCCACTGTCAAAGTCAAAGTCAAAGTCAAAAATTCTTTATTCATATAGACACATTTAAAATATTTTAAATCATGTTCTTATGATGCGTCCCATTCTTTTACTACCACCAGTTCTGGACGTGGCAACTCTGAGAAGAACTGGCAAGAAACTCAGAGGAATCCTTTTTTTTAAATAAATTATATTTTACAATGATTAATAAAGCAGTATTGTTTCAGAGCAACTCACTCCCAAGCAGTTTTTACATAATTTATCTTTGACATAACGTTTAAACTTGTTTGTTGAAAGATCTCTTACATTATTAGGAAGTTTGTTGTAGAAGCGTATACATTGCCCCATAAAAGAATTGCTAATTTTGTGGAGACGTGTAGCATGTAAAACGAGATTATGCTTAGATCTAGTATTAACATTATGAGTGTCGCTTTTTTTCTTAAAACTGTAACTGTAACTGTGGCCCAGGAGATCCCGCGCTACCATATTGGCCGCGGGTGCCGTCGGGGGTCGGATTACTCATGCGTACCCGGCCCCCGCCAACGGTGGATCGAAGGAGTGTCCGAGGTTTTTTAGTGGTGTAGGGTCCTCTCCTCGTGGTATGAGTTTAGCATACCACGCTATGGAGAGGGCGAGTCACACATATCCCACCGCCATTGCGCGCGGATACGCTGCAGCGGCGATGGAAATGTGTAAATGCATTCCCCCCCGGACAGATTGCACACAGTAATACTTATCATAAAGTTTATACAACAGAAACAACGTGTATTAAGGCGAGCTTAATTCAATCATGAATTTTCTTCCAGCAAACCTTTATGAAGGACTAGCTTCCCGCGCGCGGTTTCACCCGCGTAACTCCCGTTCCGGTGGGAACGTCATAATTAAATATAGCCTATGTTATCCGGGGATCGTGTAGCTTTCCAATGGTGAAAAAAATTATGAAATCGACACCGTAGTTTTTGAGTTTATTCATTATAAACATACACACACACACACACACACACAAAATACATAAATACAAATCTTTCCTCTTTATAATATTAGTATAAGCCGTGTGGTTTCCGGCTTAGAATAGACCACCCCATGTCTTCCCATGGGTGTCGTAAAAGGCGACTAAGGGACATATGGCTGATAGATGGGCAACAGCATCTATTAGCTCAAGGTTTACATCCTACTGCGATCACCAATCCGTGTGCCAAGCGTGGTGATTATGGCAATATCCCTCAACGATCCTGGCTTGCCAAGGTCTGTTAAGAGGAGGCCCATGTTTAGCAGTAGACGTCAACGGGCTGTTGATGATGATGATATAATAGATGTAGTTGATTAAAAGTGCATGGCCGTGTACAGCGGACGAATCTTATAATAATTAATAATTCGTTATAATTCGGTCCATCGTGCGGGCGCTCCTCCCTGACAGTTCAAATAGTCTTTCTAGTTATTAGTAACCACTAATTAATTTTATGCCCGTTGAAGTAGCAAAAGTCTCGTGGCTAAGTACGTATGTCTGTACTAAAAAAAGTAATAAAATAACACTAATTAATAAGTACACAACATCGCGTTCATTAATATTCGTACTTGAGTAATCCGGACTAGTATAATTTCGAAGTTCCGTACATCGATGTTACACTCGTAAATCTGTACAGTTCTATTAATATTATAAAGAGGAACGATTTGAATGTTTGTTTGTATTAAATAGGTTCCGAAGCTACAGGGCCCCGAGTCTACTATCGTAATGGCGTGTCCATGACATGACAGTTCAATGGTCGGTTTTTCCCCATTTGTTAATCTAATAATCCTAATGCCGTCATAATGGTGTCATTATGACGCCACGATGACATTAGCGTAGTTAAATATAATAACAAATGATATATTTATAAGTTTTGAAATCGCCTAAATAAACATTACAATCTCTCTAACCATCTCCCCTTTTTCTGCGGACACCGACTGCCATTCCAGCGCCGACACCATAGTGATATTAGTAGATTACCGTTTTCGGCATAATGATATGATGGCACTAAGGTGGCACAATACTTAAAAAAATAGCAGACTCGGCCCCCAGGTGCCTGAGTCTATTATCGTAATGATGTGTCGTATAACTGTCACTGTCGTCTCGATGGTCGGTTTTCTTTGTCTTTTGGATTAGTACATTACCAAATGTGCAAAAAACCGACCATCGAGACGACAGTGACAGTGGACCGATTAGAAAAATTTCTTTACCCATTGGAAAGCTACATTCACCCTGAGTGACATAGGCTATATTTAATTATGAATTTCCCACGGGGACGGGAGTTACGCGGGTAAAACAGCGCGCGGGAAGCTGTTCATCTACTATATATATCTTCAACACTTACATTATATAGAGATAAAGTTTGTATTTTTGTATGTTGCAATGAGTCAAAGGTTATAGCACGCTGTTTTATTATTTCACAATTAACATCTGTCATTCCATTTTCAAAAACATGGTTTACAAACGGCCAGTAACATACACAACAGTTTGTTTCGAAAAATATCATAAACTACTTAACGGATCTCGATAATTCTTTCGCCATTTCCCCGGCAGCGACCGCCCTGAGCCGAGGTCCAAGTCCCACAGGGGACGCCCTCTTGCGCAGGTGGCTTAGTTTGTAGTGTTTAAACCATTTATCTATGCCGGAGCTCTGCTCGCCTTTATGCCCGGTGAAGTAGCAAAAGCCTCCTGGCTAAATAAGTAAATTAGGCTATATTTTTACACGAAATGTGCACAAAAACCAAATCATTTTAACAAAAAAAAACAGTAAAAAAAATGCCACGTAGGTTATCTTAACACACTTTAAACTTACAATGTTGTTTTCTCTGTTCCAGACCCAACATGGATATTCCAGACATCAAGACGGAACAGGAGCAGCCTGGTCCTCCACAACCCGTCATGAAGTTTATCTCCGTCACCAGTGACGTGCTCACCGACGAACAGAGAGAGATGTACGAATCTGTATTAACCACTTGGAAACCTGTCATGTTCCCGAAGAGCATTAAACGCTACATCTGCAATAAATGTAACAAGGAGTTCAAAAACTATCAAAATTTATATCTCCATACTACAAGAGTCCATTCTTCTGAAGAATCAGCAGTTATCTGTGACATCTGTGACAAAACATTCAAGAATAAACACTATTTGTATATGCATCGGATGAACAAGCATTACTCGGAAATGGAGAAGTGCTATTGCCAATTCTGTCTCCAGGAATTTAGGACGAGACGAGCTCTACATATGCATATTAAGAGGATCCACCCAACCACTCTTCCAGAGATTAAATGCCAGGAATGTGGGAAGGAATTTTCTGTTCCATACAAGCTGAAGTATCATATTGAAGCCTGTCACAGGCCTGACAAAGAGAAATATAAATGCCACATTTGTCATAAGTTATATAAGAACCATTTGAATTTGAATCGCCATTTGCATTTTCAACACACGCCTGTGCAGAGGCATCCGTGTGTGTTCTGCGATCAGACGTTCAAGTCGCGACATCATATGAAACGACATGTTTTAAACATTCATCCACCTCTCGAGTCTAAAGTACAGTGTCCTGAGTGTTTGAAAGAGTTTAAGAATGACCAGTATCTCAAAGAGCATATGCAAGTCCACTCGTCTTTAGATTCTAAGGTACAATGCGATCTTTGCGACAAGTTCTTCCATTCAGCTATACGCCTAAAAAAGCACAAGAAGATTGTACACCCGACTAATCCGAAGTTTCCTTGTTCAAAGTGCGACAAGGAGTTTGCTCATGCGCATTATTTGAAACGTCACTTTAATGCGGTGCATTTGGAAATTGATGAGACAAACTACCCTCATTCTTGCGATCAGTGTGGGAAAAAGTTTAAGCTGAAGAAGTATTTGAATAACCATTTGCAAAGACACGAACAGCAGCATTTGAAGCGGATTTCACAGATGGTGAAGACTGTAATGGGTGATGAGAAGCCAAATTCCAACAAGAAGAAGGGAAGACCTCCTAAAACTCGAGCTGAAATTGAATTTATTAAGTGTGAACCGGTTTCGAGCTCCGAGGAATCGGATTCGGGCGAAACGGAAAGCGATTCTGAGTAGATTTGGGTTGCAGTGTTTTTTGGGTCATAGCTGTTTCGTTTTTCGAGATGGTGGTATTTGGTGTGTTGAGGCGTTTTTCTATGTAGTAGAATATTTAAGGGATGGTGTGTCTTGAAGGTGTTGTTTGCGATGCGTATTTCTGAGGGGATGGAGTTATTATTAACGTGTCGAAGGAATTGGATCCGAATGAAAGGAAATTTTGGGGTGTTTTAACTCTTTCATCTTAAATGTTGTTTATAATAAAACTATGTTTTCTATCGTATTCACTGTCTCGGGGTAATTCCGTTTATTTCAAGTTATTCTTAAACTTATATAACTTGAAAGTTTTAGGATTTTAATATATGTGTACTTTTAAAATTAAAGCAATAAAACAACTAAAAGTTATGGGTAGTTTCTTAACTTGTAAACCCCTCGGATTTACCCCAAGATACTATATGTATGGATGTTGTGACCTTTTTAAAAAGAATGGTATGGTGATTGTGTAACAATTGCAATTAGCAAACGCTATATCAGTCGCAAAACTTAAAAAAGCGTATCGCTGGTTGTTTGCAATGATGGCTACGATAACATCGCGATTTAGCAGCAATTATTGGGCGATAATTGCTGTTGCGTTGCAATTATTTAATAATAATATGAAAGTCAACATCGTCATCATCATCTCAGCCGTAGGACGTCCACTGCTGGACATAGGCCTCCCTCATAGATTTCCAGTTACTACGGTTGGAGGCGGCCTGCATCCACCGCGATATGTAATTAGTCGCAGAATAGAGGTCAACGCTAGTTTATAACTTTTCTTTTTGAGCAGCAATTATTGTGCGATAACTACTGTAGCGTTGCTATTGCTAGATATGTGATCACCCTGCCGGTAGATAATTTAAAAACACTGGATCTGAAACTCAGTAGTATATGATTAATTTTCCATGCATAGATAAATTTATTAAATACTAGTAGATTTCACATTTTAAAAGTTTTCATAAATTATAAATAATACAAATAGTTCGACTCATCTGTCCCTGCTGCGCTTTATGTCCTTTTCTTGGTCGGATATCTAATTAGCCACAAGACTTTAGCTACTTCACCAGGCATAAAGGCGAGCAGAGCAGAGAGCAAAAGTGACAAAGACAGCAACAACAAACTATAAAGTTCAGGAGAGGGGAGCTTGTGACGTCACTACTAGGTACAATTGTACCTACAAGTGACGTCACCTAACATTTCAACGCGCTGCTTCTTCGTCAGTTTTTGTTTGGGAACGAAAAAAAAATACTTGTCCAATATTTTTTGGTAATCTAACTGACGGACTAAATATATTTTTTTAGTCTTCATGTCTATTATACCGCCACGAGCACAGATTAGTCGAACTATTTAGAAAAATGTTATTTATTAACTAAAATAGAAAAGTTTTATATCTATAATATAAAAACTTCCATTTAAAATCTATACTTTAATATATAAAGCTGAATTGTTTGTTTGTTTGAACGCGCTAATCTCAGAAACTACTGGTCCGATTTGAAAAATTCTTTCAGTGTGAGATAGCTTATTTATCGGGGAAGGATATAATCTTTATTTTATTACGCAGTTCCCACGGGGACGGAAGAAACATGGGTAAAACCGCGCGCGGGAAGCTGGTATATTATTATAATTCTCCATCCTTCTGTAAATAGTAACAAAAAATGATTTTTCCAATATCTTTATGAATAGAAAAGCGCCTTGATTTTTTCTTAGGCTGACCACACATTTGTCGGCGTATGGCATATGCTCGAGGAAGCATTAATAAAAACATTGGGCTTACTTTATCGTTTAAGAAGAAGTGGCCTCACATCAAATGTTAAATAAAAGTTAAATTTATGATACTGAACCCGCGAAGCAGATATAAAGAGGAATGATAATTTTGTACTTCATCAATGGGACCCTGACTTTCATATCAGCCTATAGTCGTCCACTGCTGAACATAGGCCTCCCCCATCGATTTCCAGCGGGAATGATTGCTAGCGCCTTCGCGCACGAAGGGCTCCTTACCATTTTCAAGAGTGTACCTGTTATTGATATCCAGCAAAAAATCACGTTTGTTATAGCGGCAATAGAAATACACCATCTGTGAAAATTTCAAGCTATCGCGGTTCTTGAGTTACAGGTGGTGACAGACACAGCGAAGTCTTAGTAACAGGGTTCCGTTCTTTACCCTCTTCCTCTTTATTTTTGCTCCGCATTTCGAATACAAAACAGTTATGTGCTAAATAAACTCGATGTAGTTTAATCTTTTATAGTTCAAGTAATTTTTTTATATGTAATTAATATATTTTTAAGCGTAATTTTTCGGTATTTTGGAAAGAAAGAAAGAGTATGTTTGATGCAAAATTTCTAAATTGACATAAATAAATTTAGACCACCGACAGGACTCGAATCTGCATCTTAGGTGTAGCCCCTTATGCCTTAACCAATTAGGCTACGTTGGAACCTACCGATCATCGAAATTTATCAATCTCTTTTATAACACGTCTCTAAGGGGGACGTTGGTGCCATCTATCGGTAATGATCCGCATTACTTCGATCAATATCTCAGGCTAATAGTATTCTTGTTAACCCCTCGTGCTAAGCTAAAATACTTGTGTTACGAGTGGGTTCACGGCGGTAGTGCAATGGGTGGGCTTCGAACCGGCGACCTCAAGATCACAAGTCCGACGCCCTAGCCATTGGGCTACGGCCGCTTAATTAATTATGTCAATTTTGAAATTAAGGAAACGAGAAACGTTTCCGCAAAATATATAAAAAAAAATGTTTGATGCTGTTTCCTTCTTTCCATTGCTACTTATTCACTGTTATTTTTCAGTCGTTACTATTAAGCGAAATAATTAATTGTTGGTATTACAGTCGATCTGTGTATACCGGTACCTATATGTCACCGGAAAATAATACGAATCGTAAGCTGAACAACTTCCGTGCTACTCATATTGTTACATTTATACTCCGTAAAAGATAGCTTGATCTCCGCGACATATGTCATAGTGACATTCCTAGGGTTGTTAAGATTTAAACAAATGTCGATAGTACTTATCGACTTTTCTTACTATTATTGATGATAATGTAACATATAATTGGGTTTAATTTAATTACAAACGTTACTCAATTAAACAAATATTTATTTAAAATAAAATACATTTATTATTTTAAAGGAGTACACCTCAAATCCATATCAGAATCAGTTTCTGAATCGCAAGAGCAATCTTGTAAATTTATTATGAATTCTTACATATTTAAATAATGTTATAATACTAAAATATATAATAAAATTAAATGATAAATGAAGTTTTATAGAAAAATATCGATAGTTTATAGTCGATAGTCACGATGACTCATCGCCCATCACTAATTAGGTCGGCATGCCCATAAAATATGACATTGGCAGGTACTGTCTATCTGTACTACTAAATTCAAAACTTCTTGCGTGATTTTACTGACAGCTGTCGCAGAGATCAAGCTATCTTTTACGGAGTATAATCGCCAGTTTCAGTGAACGCGCATAATTATTATATTATTTGCTTAATTGTTATGACACTTGACCTAACCTAACCAAACGAGACTATGCTACTGTTGTAACTAAACAAAAATCTTTAACTTTAAGTCCTGTTGAACTCCATTGGTAATTGCCAAATCGTCTTGGCTTTTATAAGTTACGACTGAAAAATTACGATGAATACAACACGCTTTAGTAATAGACTAAATAATTAGATTGTTAACACTTTTAAAAATCTTTTTGAATAAATGTTTTTTTAGTAGATTTTAAATGATATTGTATGGCAACACTGGGGTTTTGGGGAGAATTTTGTATGTGAGATGCGAGGGTTATTTTATTATTTACGGGAAATAAATGAAATTGTACAGTAACGCTGCGTT
Organism: Nycteola revayana; assembly: GCA_947037095.2. Lineage (NCBI taxonomy): Eukaryota > Metazoa > Arthropoda > Insecta > Lepidoptera > Nolidae > Nycteola > Nycteola revayana. Next base: position 17,926,783 of record OX344859.2, on the reverse strand, counting down.
TTTAAATAAATGTTATGGCAACACTGGGATATTTTGGAAGGATTTTATAAGTCAAATGCTACGAGACTAAATCACTACAGCACGATTTAACGGCTTCGCATGAAATTTGGCATATAACAAATTATATCGTCGGTGATATTGCAATACCGCGTAAGTGACAATAGCTTATAAGGTTGAAATCAAATATAGCAAATTATATTTTTTGCCCTAAAAGATAAAGAAAAAACATATTTCTTGACATATGAAATCACACCTTAGTAGCAACTGTCACATACGCCGTATTGCAATATCACCGACGATATTCTGGAATAGCTCATTGACAAGTGAATAGCCACGTAATAAATACGTCCTTAGCCACGAGGCTTATGCTACTTCAGCGGGCTTAAAAGCAAGCACAGCTCCAGCTCTGCAAGAGGGGAAGTGTGGTTGGGATTACTCCCATAAAAAATAGTTCTACCCATCTGACTAACGGCTTAATCCTACCTGAGACACGGTATTCTGTAAAGTAGCAGTTGGCTTTGTTAGATATCCAGTGTTGCCATACGTAAATTTGTTAACTTAATGAGGTCAGTAATATTAATGTATGGTGTGTCGCTTAAACTGTGTATTGTTAATGACACCGCTGAGATTTCGTGTAGCTTTTCATGCTTTTTTTAATAGTCATGAAAACTAAAAAAGTCCGTCATTTATTACATTCGTCTTGTATTTTATTTTCGTTCCTCAAACAAAAAATGACGAAGATACCGCGCGTTGAAATTTCGTGTGACGTCACTTGTAGGTACAATTTTGTACCTAGTAGTGACGTCACAAGCTCCCGGCCCCTGAACTTTACAGTTTGTTGCGTTGCTCTGTATCTTTGTCAATCATATTTAGTCTTCATGCCAGTTATACCGCCGGGTGAAACCGCGCGCGGGCAGGTATTAGTAAAATAAAGCTGTAATAGGCTAGTTGACACTTTTTTGAAATTATTTTTATATGGTCACGAATAGTTTAACTAGATCAAGAAAAAAATATGGCATTTATTTGAGATCTAGAAAGCACTAAAATAAATATTTCAAAATTGACTTGACATTTAGAGACGAAAACGATGTCAGACATGTTGATCTATATATAGTACGGGAGCTAGCAACGTTTGGAAAGTAAGAATTTTAGGTCAGCTGATTTTGTGATATGTCGTCCTTCTTGCACTTTCGGTTAGAGTCTGGGCTATCTGGCTGGCGGTAGCGGTTGCGTTCTTTAGTGCGCATCCTACCTGTCCAGGTAATAATCCTGGATTTTAAAAACATTTTAGAAGGCGTAATTTTTAATTTTTTGTTTTTAAATAAGTCTACCTGACATACTTTTTTTATTGCCAGACATTTTTGACAATGCTAACTATGTGCCATACGCGATTTTTTTTTTTTTATAAAAATTTCAAAGTATTTTATAATGTCTGTAATTTTAATATAATGTTATTTAAAGATAAGAAAAACTTAAAATAAATTTGCCAGACATTAATTCGATTGTTAAGTCTTGAATTAAAATGAAAAAGTCATGAAAAGTATTGCAGTATAATGCTAGTAGTCCGAGAGAGTCAGTTGCAGAATAAGTCGAGAATGATACAGAGAACCATTACGAAAGTAAATGACTTTTCATTGTGCATATAATAAAAAATAATAATAATAATCATTCTAGTCCGAGCAAGTTTGAAAAAAATTTAAGCATAAAAAGGAATATAAAATTAGATTAAAATTTAAAAAACAACACTTTTATTTAAATTGTTCTGATTACTAATTAAAAATTATAAATAATTAATATTAAGTTTTTCAAGTTGTTTCAGCCTTTAGTGACGTCACAAAAAAAAGAGGCATCTTCATAATCATCATCATCATCATCGTGGCTGTCTTTGTCAGTGTCATTCATATCATCTTCTTGGGAATTTTCGTTATCTTCTAAAACTCTATCATCTGCAACAGAAAAAAAATAAATAGTGTAATTCTTCCTGTTCGTTATAAAACATTTTAGTTATTATTGATAAATATTCTATTTTACACTTACTTTGAACAATAATATCTGCAACTGAGGATGGTAATTGATCTCCCAAAAACCAGACAAAATCATATTTGTCACCGTTAATGGAACAGTTTCACTAATATCTACTGGAGTACTCGGTGACAAAGTGAGTGAAGTGGAGTTACTGGCATAATCTGTTTCTGATGATGAATCACGGTATTTTGCCATTAAAGCAGTAAAACTACTATAACATTGTCTATGATATCCATCTGTCTTATTTATTTGCATGGGCAGCTCAATGTTACTGTACTCTAATTTATATTTCACACGTACACTTAAAACTTGCTGACATTTTTTTAGTTTATCACTTACGAAAAGTATTATGTTATCGTTATGTCCTTTACAAAAAACACATTTTATTTTATCACTGGCCATTGTAATCAAATTAAAAAATAAACATTAAAATCAAAACAAAAACAAACATGTGACATTAGACTGATGCCATCTTGCAAACTTGCCTGTCGCGCCACTGTCGTTGTCTATCTCTCTCGCACCTTCAGCTGTCTGTCGGACTACTAGCATTATACTGCAATACTTTTCATGACTTTTTCATTTTAATTCAAGACTTAACAATCGAATTAATGTCTGGCAAATTTATTTTAAGTTTTTCTTATCTTTAAATAACATAATATTAAAATTACAGACATTATAAAATACTTTGAAATTTTTATAAAAAAAAAAAAAATCGCGTATGGCACATAGTTAGCATTGTCAAAAATGACTGGCAATAAAAAAAGTATGTCAGGTAGACTTATTTAAAAACAAAAAATTAAAAATTACGCCTTCTAAAATGTTTTTAAAATCCAGGATTATTACCTGGACAGGTAGGATGCGCACTAAAGAACGAAACCGCTACCGCCAGCCAGATAGCCCAGATTCTAACCGAAAGTGCAAGAAAGACAACATATCACAAAATCAGCTGACCTAAAATTCTTTCTCGAAAACGTTGCTAGCTCCTATACTAATAGATTATCTGTGTTCAAGAGGAATGACGTCATGACTCAGAAAGTGTAATAGAAAAGGATCGCGTTCATGTTTATTAACAAGATGTATGACGTCACAAAATGGCTGATAGCGTTTTCGGAAGTTAAAGACATAGTCAAAATAAATAATTTTCATATTGAGTTTATGCAAACATATTCAAGGTTTATGAACAGAAATTATGATATTTAGGTTCAATATGACAAATACTTTTAGAAATAAACATCATTGTAACATAATTTCTTATGTATCAACTAGCCTATTGTCTCTTTTGGTGTCATTTTGAATACATGTTTAAAAATAAACTATTAGTATATAATTTGTAAATAATGAATTTTTCTAAATTAGATTGTGTGTAAGGAAAAAAATCTAAGGCGTTTTTTTTTATTTTTATATTGTTCTATTAAATATTTATGATGGTGGAACTAAATAAGTTATGTTGTCGGGAGTACATGTTTTTTATGTTGGTAACACTAGGTTTATTTTGAATCTTAATTGATAAGTAGGGAAATAGTTTTTTTTATATTGGCAACACTAATTGTGAATGTAAAAGAACAATTAAGTGATGGCATATTTGTTTAGTTGGTAACACTAATTGTGAATTCAAATCAAGTAAGTGATAGAATATTTTTTTGTTGATAGCACTGGGCTTATAAGTACGGAAAAGTTTATTATGTTAGTAACACTGATTGTAAATCTCAAAAAAACAATTGAGTGATGATTTTTTTTAAATTGGTTACTATAATTGTGAATTTAAATCAATTAAGTGTTAATTTTTATTTTATTTGGTAACACTAATAGTGAATTTACATCAATTAAGTGATAAAATATTTTTTAAGTTGGTACACTGATTGTGAATCTAATAAAAAAATTAAGTCGGGAAATACATTTTTTTAGTTGCTAGCACAGGCTGCGGCTACAAACTCAGCGATTAGCGGGGCGGCAGCGGATATTTGATCCGCTCCCGCCCCGCTAATCGCTGAGCCTACGCCGCGCCGTCGCCCCGCAGCTAGCCGAGTTCGTGGCCGTTGCCTAATAAAGCAATTATATATGGAATTCAGTTTTTTTAAAAGTTTACAGCTTCCCGCTCGCGGTTTCACCCGCGTAATTCCGGTTCCCGTGGGAACTTCATTAGTAAATATAGCCTATGTTACTCCTGGATATCGTAGCTTTCTAATGGTAAAATATTTTTTGAAATCGGTCCAGTAGTTGCGGAGAATATTCAATGCAAACAATGGAAACGGACGGCTCCCGTTCCCACGCGGGTAAAACCGTACGCGGGAAGCTCATATCAAAATATATTCATTGTTCCCCGCTCCCCACTTCGCCGCACTTTCCTAAGGCGTGGTACTACGGTTCCGGTAAAACTAATGTGATTTTGTATATGTCTTTTTTTCGTCTTGTAAAATTGGGGTTTTTTTTGGTTTTATTTATAAAAGGGTGAATGGGCTTTGCATAAAAAATTTTTGGTCTATAGAGAAGTAGATATGTGGTTAAAATAAGTGTTTATATAGTAATGCAATCAAAATACCTGTTTTATTTGTTAGCTAAATTATTTGGCAATAATATAACGTACAGGAGTTGTACTTCAGGCTAATCACGTAACGCTATGACTATACTAGAGCCATTACAAACGTGCGAATTAAGTCATAAATCATTTTTATCTGACCTCTCGCTCGCACTTATAGGCATATCGAAACTCACGCTCGCACTTCTAGTGTTGTGTGTAACAATGAAAAGGGATTTGTTGATAATTAATAGCAGGTAATGAGGGAAAGGTTAAGGAAATAGTGCAAAATATTAAATATGCTACCTGCGTCCGAGCGGCATCCCTTTATCGATAACGAGTGACGCGGCATTGTCACATTCCTAATTAATGATTATGAGTAAGTAATGATTTAAGACTCAGTTCGCACGTTTGTAATGGTTCTATAGAGGCGGATTTACCTTGAGCAGGCACGTGCCTAGAGGTGCGGGCGGTATAGACCTGGAAAAGCAACTGTAGTTGAGGCTTCTACAAGTCGGAATAAAGATATGCCAGCTCCAAATTCGAGTAACCTCTACCACACATGTAATAAAGCCAAATACAGTGATCAAATTATTACTAGTAGAGTGCAACCTCGATAAATCAACAAATCGGAGGGGAACAAGAAAATATTCGTTATATCAAGTAATTTGTTGCACTAAGGTTTGTTATGTTGAGGTTAGGTTGGTCTAAAACTCGTTATTAAGAGGTTGATAGACGTATATGATTGTTTTACGAACAAGCGTGTCGAAACATGAGATTAAGAGTCATACATTGGTGGGAACTATATATAAAGGGTTTCGGTTGACAAAATTCGTTAATTAGAGGTATTTATACATTTTCTTGATAGTTGAAAATTCGTTAAGTAAAGAGGATGTTCGCAATGTAAAGGTATATTTTATATTGACTCTTGGACAATTCAAGGCGATTACAAAAAAAATTGTTAAATCGAGGAAGTCGTTATATTAAGGGTGCACTGTACTAGGCTATTTATAAAATATGCTGATGGCTGATGGGCTGAAGAAATCCTTGCCTAAAGCGCTCTCAACGTTCAATCCGCCTCTGAATGAAATGCTAGATGAATAAATTTACAAATTTAACTTATATTTTGCTTGTATATTAGGCTTTGAGTAGTGAAGACGTTTTTATCGAAGTCATAGTAATATCTTTACGTGATTAGCATATAGTAATTGATAGACTAAATAAAAATTAAAGACGGACCACCGCAAGTAACGCAATGATGCCGGTAAATTTCGTTCTACTTTGGTTACAGCTTACACACGCGTACTAAAACCATGCCTTACCTTGTCAGTCGCTCTGTCCCTCGTAGTCTATGCTAGGGTTGCCCACTTACTTTTTTACAAAAAGTTGCTAAATATATAGTACTTTAGGGAAATTCAGGAAAAGAAATAGTACACATTTATTTTAAATAATTTTTCGTGTATGATCCGATCACGATCTTTTTTTTAGGCCTTGTGAATAATAAGCATTTTTCATTGTTTTCATATGCCGCGCTGAGGGACATGTTTAAAAAGGTTGAATTTTAGTTTAGCAAAAAAATATAGTCCTTTTTGTACTATATTATTTTATAGTACATTTGACTGAAATATAGTACGATACTATATAATATAGTACGGGTGGCAACCCTAGTCTATGCCCTCGTAGAGCCGAAGACCTTCAGGCCCGCGAACTATAAAGTAGAGCGAATGTTGCACAAAACAATAAAAGTCATAATCCCTCAATCTCCCCGCCAGCGACTGCGTCCTGAGCCGAGTTCAAAGTCCCACTGGCGCCCTGTTGTGCAGGTTACTTAGTTTGTAGCTTTTAAACTATTTATCTTAGCTGGAATTTTCCTCGCCTTTATGCCCGGTGAAGTAGCAAAAGCTTTGGGGCTAACTACATATGTACGTCCGAAAAAAAGTGGCGCCGTCAGGTACTTGTCATAACAAATTTAATTATTTTTTAACAAAAATACCGAATTGTACCATGAAATATTTCACAAATCAAAGCTCAACGTTACTATTATAACATTAGGGTACTGTGATAAATTATACCAACTACACACTAATCTATACTAATATTATAAAGCTGCAGAGTTAGTTTGTTTGAACGCGCTAATCTCAGGAACTACTGGTCCGATTTCAAAAAATCTTTCAGTGTTGGATAGTTTATTTATCGAGGAAGGCTATAGGCTATATTTTATAACGAAGTTCCCACGGGCACGGGGATTACGCGGGTGAAACCGCGCGCGGGAAACCAGTGCACAATAAAACCGCTCTCAGTGCATTGTTAGACAGTCGTCTTTACTTTTTATTTGGTGTAAGCTTTAGATGCACCTTTATACCTCCTGGGTGACTTTTTTAACGTCTTGAAAATAATATTGCGTGATATGTATATGAAATATAGGTGTTAGACATAGTTATTTTATCCTTTTTTGTTTTTACTGGCATAGAGTGAAAATCGTAACGGTAAAAATGCGTAGGTACCTAAATAGGTAGTTACGCTATTTCGCTCACACTTTTCATTCATGTGTGATTGCGGCCTAGGTATTATAGTCATCTATTTTATTATTATGCACGCGCTATCTAGGGTGTATTTATGTTAAGTAATCTATGAGATTTTCGAAACTCTAATTATTGAAATACTAGTACAAATATACTGTGGTCTATAGATTCTGTTCCACTTACACAACACACCATATTATTATTAAGACGGTAAAAAAAATCCCCCAGTAGGTTTATCTTTTATTCTAATATTGTACATATTAAATTACTTAAGTCTTTTTCATCAAACTATTACTATTAGAAAATTTAAAATTATCTTATAATATACTAAAAGAAATATTAATAATTAATTTTTAATTAAAAGAGTACATCAACTAATTAAGTATGTTGTTTAATTAATTATTTTCAAATAGATAAATATAATTATTAAGTATTTTAATGTTACTATTATTAATTTTATTGTAAATATATGATTTTACTGTGGATTTGTCTGTTTTATTTTTTAATATTTAGGATTACGTACCTAAATAGTAAAAATCACGTTGGTTGTATGGGAGCCCCCCTTTTGGTTGTATGGGAGCCCCCCTAAAATATTTATTTTATTTTGTGTTTAGTACCTATTTGTTGTTATAGCGGCAACAAAAATACATCATCTGTGAAAATTTCAACTGTCTAGCTATCGCGGTTCTGGAGATACAGCCACCAGGCTGACATTGAAGTCTTAGTAATAGGGTACCGTTACAGCCTGGTGACAGACAGACGGCGAAGTCTTAGTAATAGGGTCCTGTTGACACCCTTCGGGTACGGAACCCTATAAACGAGACCTGATTACTAGGACTCTGCTGTCCATCTGTATGTTCGTATGTCACCAGATTGTATATCATGAACCGTGATACTTAGGACAGTTGAAATTTTCACACATGTATTTCTGTTGCCACTATAACAATTGGTCGTATGGTTTCCAACTTATGTCTCCCCACGGGTGTGGTAACGCGACTGCGGGACATACAGCTGATGGATGGGCAGCAGCGTCTATCAGCTCAGAGATACTCACATCTCACTGAGATCACCAAGCGTGGGGATTACGACAATATGACTCAACGACCCTGACTTGTGAAGTCTGTTGAGAGGAGGCCCATGTTCAGCAGTGAACTTAAACCTAACCTTCCGATAACCTCGTAGACCCGAAGTCCTTCAGGCCCGCAAACTGTAAAGTAGACCGACAGTTGCACAAAACCCCTATAATACTAAAAGTCATAATCCTTCAATTTCATCGCCAGCGACCGCCCTGAGCCGAGGTCCAAGCCCCACAGGGTTGAACAGGCTTATGGTAATGGCAATAAAACAACAAATGCAAGTCTCATCATAATATTTATCAGTTCACTCCTTTAACTTAAAACTAAATACATTCAATAATATGCTAGTTGACACGTTCTTGAAATTACTTTTATATAGGTACTTGCTAGCGGCCTGGCTTCGCGCGGGGGCACTTTTCTAGTAAAAGATATAGCCTACCAGCTGCGCCCGCGATATTACCCGTGTTACTCTGCTGCAGTGGGTCGGAGCGTGATGTTTTTAAAAATGTATCTATACTAATATTATAAAGAGGAAATATTTTATTGTTTGTATTGAATAAGCTCCGAAAGTACTTGACCGATTTGAAAAATTATTTCACCGTTGAGAAGCTACACTATCCCCGGATGACATAGGCTATCTATATCCCACGGGAACGGGAGCTACGCGGGCAACACCGCGCGCGTTAATCTAGTTATTAATATTATAAAGAGGAAAATTTTGTAATTTGTTTCGAATAAACTCAGAAACTACTGGATGGGTTTCGATCATTCTTTCACCATTATAATGCTACATTATCCTTGAATAACATCCTACTAATTAATTATAAACCCGAAAGTTTGTAAGTGTGGATGGATGTTTGTTACTTTTTCACCTCAAAACTACTGAACGGATTTGGCTGAAAGTTTGCACTCGGGTAGCTATTAGGCTGGATTAACGTATATTCTAAAAAACATCATGCTGGGACCCACTGGAGCAGAGTAACGCGAGTAAAACCGCAAGGCGCAGCTTGTAGAAAATAGATTTTTTATAATGAACTTATGCCACTGGCAGGACTCAAGGCATTGTTTTGAAAAACAAAATCTATACTAATATATTAAGCTTAAGAGTTTGTTTGGTCCCTTGAACGCGCCAATCTCAGGAACGACTGTTTCGATTTAAAAAATCTATTAGTGTTCTAACACACGCGTGTTCTAACACTAATAGATGTGTTACCTATATGGGTTGGGGGTTATGTATAACCCATAATGGGTTATACATAACCCATTTATCGAGGAGGGCTATAAGCCAGAGGTCTCCAAACTACGGCCCGCGGTCCAAATCTGGCCCGCCAGTGCCAACAATCCGGCCCGCGACAGCTGAAGACTAGTGTCATCAATCTAGTTCGCGCATCCAATGTCTTATTGCTGTGATAAGTTGAAAAATACAACACAAAATGATAATTACACGTATAGAGAGTAAGAGTATAGTTAAGGATAGGAAAGTTAAAACTGTTTTGGTCCTTCGAACATATTGAAAAAATCGTTATGGCACTAAGACATCAAAGTTTGGAGACCCCTGCTATAGGCTATTATTATAAACTTGCCACGGGAACGAGAGTTATCGGTAGGTAGAACAAAATAAATATTGATTTTGAAAAGATAAGAAAAAATGCGTGTTACATCACTCTAAGCTTTATTAAAATAAATACTATCAAACATCACGCTACGACCCACCGGAGCAGAGTTATGGCTATCCAACGCATATCAAACCGACGTAGTAGGTATTTAGGGGCCATCCACAAAGTACGTCACACGTATTTTATGATTTTCAGACCCCCCCCCCTCATTGTCACCCTCCATAGTATGACGTCACAAATTTGCAATTTTACATCAAAAACTTTTAAATTAAAACAGCAGTTCCACAATTAGTTAGTTTTAATTAATATTTCAAACTTAGCGATTCAATTTATTAAATTTGAAATGTGATGTCACAAAACTTAGGACCCCCCCCCCCTTTACATGTGACGTACTTTATGGATGGCCCCTTATATCTAGAGCTCATAAGCATAAGGTCGTATGTGTCATTATACGTCAGAAACATTCGTCGTATGTGCCTTTATCGTGAACTGGCACTTACGACCATTTGCTTTTTTTCGGATGGACTTACGTGTGTAGGTAGCCACGAGGCTTTTGCTACTTCACCGGGCATAAAGGCGAGCAGAGCTCCAGCCTAGATAAATGGTTCAAAAACTACAAACTAAGCAACCTGCGCAAGAGGGCGCCCCCTGTGGGGCTTGGACCTCGGCTCAGGGCGCGAGCTGGCGGGGATTATGACTTTTAGTATTTTAGGGGAGTTTTGTGCAACTGGTACTTTACAGTTCGCGAGCCGAGGTCCAAGCCCCACAGGGGGCGCCCCCTTGCTTAGTTTGTAGTTTTCAAACCATTTATTAAGGCTGGAGCTCTGCTCGCCTTTATGCCCGGTGCAGTAGCAAAAGATTCATGGCTAACTAGGTAAGTCCGAAAAAAAAATGGTTCTGAGTTCTAGATATATTTTAGGGTCCCGCGGTAACAGTGAAGTATAAGTCAGTGGGTTGTCTCCAAGGGTCCAGGAGTTGAGGTTCCGGCTTCAAGAGTTCAGGTTTGGGAGACGGCGGTGGAAGGGGTTGCTGGAAATCCTGCTTCACCTGTAAATAAGATTAATACTTCGATATTTAATACACTGTGATTAATTAGGAGACAACCTCCGTAGCGTAGCGGTATTTGGCTCGCTTTATATCTCGGAGTTTGTGGATTCAAGCCCCACGCCGTACAGGAAATCTTTGTGTAAATTCTAAGATTTCTTTTCGGGTCTGGTTGGTTGAGGGACTACCCTCCATATCTCGGAAAGTACGTTAAGCCATTGGTCCCGATTATTATAACATCATCTATAATAACATATCAAGGAACGGGCAGCAGCGTTACCTTGTGTGTTACAACATAATACTGCGGTCACCAACCCGCCTGCCAAGCGTGGTGACTATGGCAAATACCCTCCTTCGGGAGGAGGCCCATGTTCAGCAGTGGACGTTATACGGGCTGATGATGATGATGATAATAATTAAATAATTAAATCTGCTTCTCAAAGTCACTATTTTACACTACACAGCTGGTTCAAAATAATTTTTACCTTCCCACCCCTCCGTATCTTTAGATGTACGAGTTTGACGTGTGTGTTCATGGCGGTACGCTGTGAGAACTTCCGTCCGCACTCACAGCACTCAAATGGCTTCTCACCCGTGTGGGTACGAACGTGGTTCACTAGAATCGATTTAGCCTGCAAAAAAGAAATATATACACAGGGTTATTAAACACCATAAACCTTTTGGGGGATAAAAGTACTCATGATTATGAACAACTTTTACTATGGGACCAACCCTGAAATCGCGAAAAAATCGGCTGTTCCATACATTTATGTTCATATACCTCGACAAAATGTATGGAACAGCAGATTTTTTTTTAATGACCCTGTATAACCATGTGATGTATAGACCACCCATACCTATGAGTGTCGTAATGGGACATTATAAAAACCCACCTTAAACTAGCCTAACTAAACTACATAATTTTTTTTTTTTTTTTTTTTGTCCCTGCGGTGATGCTTTTACGCATTCCTACCACCGCTGCAGGGTATCCGCGCGCTGGCGGCGGGATATGTGGGACTCACCCTCTCCATTGCGTAGTATGCTCAACTCATACCACGAGGAAAGGACCCTTCACCACTAAAACCCCCTGGACACTCCTTGGAGCCATCGTTGGCGGGGACCGGGCACGCATAAGTAATCCGGCCCCCCGACAGCACCCGCAGCCAATATGGCAACGCGGGCTCGCCTGGGCCACAATAATAGTGGCCCATTTGCCCAATAATAGGGACGCCCGGAGTGTAGAGGCGTCCTTACTTCTCATTTTTTTTAATAACCCTGAATGGCCATGTGGTGAACAGACCACCCTATATCTTCCCATGGGTGTCGTAACGGTACATTATAAAAACCCACCCAGACCTAGCCTTTACCTAACTACATGCTAACCTAACTACACGAACACACGCCCACAGACCTACATCAGACTACCTAAATGGAAGATTAAAGATAATTCTATTTGTTTGATAATGTGTATTGGACTTCATATTGATTAAATATTGATCAATTCAAGCTTCATATTGATTAAAAGAATGGCTCGTGATTGGTGAATCGACAAGTGGTCAGGAACACGTTGTGGCCGGAGATAACCCTGATAACATTGAAAGGAGGAAAACTACCTAAATTATAACTGTTATGCAGAATTAGAGAGGTCAGGAACACATGTTAAAAGTATGACTTTCTAATAGGCTTTAAGATATTGAATTATAATCTATATGTAGAAGCAGAGGCAGGATCAGTAGGAACAGGAGCAAGTTGCTCGCCTACAGATGATATGCAGTAAAAACGTAGTGATCCCTGAGACGACGTTACGTATCGACCGTTCAGTTCAACTCCTCAGACTAGAATCTCCGCACCACTTGCCGAACCTGTTTCTAATTTTTCTTATATTGTCTTTGACCGCTGTCAGGTTATCAACAACTCTGCAACGCCATCTCTGATTTCGCCCAGGCAAGAAATACCTGACGTTTCTTTACTTATTAGAGAACTAATTATTGAGCCACAAATCAACTATCGGTATTGTTACACCTCAAATTAACTAGATGACACCATTGTCTCATGCTAGTAGATGGCGTCGCTCCGACATATATGTTTTATATGTAGAGAATGTTAATAAAGGGCCCTTTTTTACACGGCTTGAGGAATCCTGCCCCACCGCCCGCAGGGATTCAGTCGAACTTGTCTCCAGACTGGCCATTCGTCCTCCGTGTCTTGACCGCAGATGGTGTAACCAGTAACAATGGCCATTTCCTTTTATTGGAATAGTATACGGCGACTAAGAAATAATAGGGCTTTCTCTTTTAGCAAACCTAGGTCTATAGTCTAGACAGTCTGTGATAGTAGTCCTTTACCTACAAAATCCCTCAGCGACCCTGTCTTGCCAAGGTGTGTTAGAGGCTCATGTTCGGCAGTGGACGAAAATGGGCTGATAGTTTCTGTTCTGTGTGTGGCACTCACCGCGAACGCCTTCCCGCAGGTGTGACACACGTGGGTGGGGCGCGCGAGGCGAGCGATATTATATATGTATGAGCCGAGGACCGTCTGTGTGTGGCACTCACCGCGAACGCCTTCCCGCAGGTGTGACACACGTGGGTGGGGCGCGCGCGGCGGCCGCGGTGCACGGTGTGCGCGTGCTTGCGCAGCGAGGAGCGCGAGGCGAGCGATATTATATATGTATGAGCCGAGGACCGTCTGTGTGTGGCACTCACCGCGAACGCCTTCCCGCAGGTGTGACACACGTGGGTGGGGCGCGCGAGGCGAGCGATATTATATATGTATGAGCCGAGGACCGTCTGTGTGTGGCACTCACCGCGAACGCCTTCCCGCAGGTGTGACACACGTGGGTGGGGCGCGCGAGGCGAGCGATATTATATATGTATGAGCCGAGGACCGTCTGTGTGTGGCACTCACCGCGAACGCCTTCCCACAGGTGTGACACACGTGGGTGGGGCGCGCGCGGCGGCCGCGGTGCACGGTGTGCGCGTGCTTGCGCAGCGAGGAGCGCGAGGCGAGCGATATTATATATGTATGAGCCGAGGACCGTCTGTGTGTGGCACTCACCGCGAACGCCTTCCCGCAGGTGTGACACACGTGGGTGGGGCGCGCGCGGCGGCCGCGGTGCACGGTGTGCGCGTGCTTGCGCAGCGAGGAGCGCGAGGCGAGCGATATTATATATGTATGAGCCGAGGACCGTCTGTGTGTGGCACTCACCGCGAACGCCTTCCCGCAGGTGTGACACACGTGGGTGGGGCGCGCGAGGCGAGCGATATTATATATGTATGAGCCGAGGACCGTCTGTGTGTGGCACTCACCGCGAACGCCTTCCCGCAGGTGTGACACACGTGGGTGGGGCGCGCGAGGCGAGCGATATTATATATGTATGAGCCGAGGACCGTCTGTGTGTGGCACTCACCGCGAACGCCTTCCCGCAGGTGTGACACACGTGGGTGGGGCGCGCGAGGCGAGCGATATTATATATGTATGAGCCGAGGACCGTCTGTGTGTGGCACTCACCGCGAACGCCTTCCCGCAGGTGTGACACACGTGGGTGGGGCGCGCGCGGCGGCCGCGGTGCACGGTGTGCGCGTGCTTGCGCAGCGAGGAGCGCGAGGCGAGCGATATTATATATGTATGAGCCGAGGACCGTCTGTGTGTGGCACTCACCGCGAACGCCTTCCCGCAGGTGTGACACACGTGGGTGGGGCGCGCGAGGCGAGCGATATTATATATGTATGAGCCGAGGACCGTCTGTGTGTGGCACTCACCGCGAACGCCTTCCCGCAGGTGTGACACACGTGGGTGGGGCGCGCGCGGCGGCCGCGGTGCACGGTGTGCGCGTGCTTGCGCAGCGAGGAGCGCGAGGCGAGCGATATTATATATGTATGAGCCGAGGACCGTCTGTGTGTGGCACTCACCGCGAACGCCTTCCCGCAGGTGTGACACACGTGGGTGGGGCGCGCGAGGCGAGCGATTTTATATATGTATGAGCCGAGGACCGTCTGTGTGTGGCACTCACCGCGAACGCCTTCCCGCAGGTGTGACACACGTGGGTGGGGCGCGCGCGGCGGCCGCGGTGCACGGTGTGCGCGTGCTTGCGCAGCGAGGAGCGCGAGGCGAGCGATATTATATATGTATGAGCCGAGGACCGTCTGTGTGTGGCACTCACCGCGAACGCCTTCCCGCAGGTGTGACACACGTGGGTGGGGCGCGCGAGGCGAGCGATATTATATATGTATGAGCCGAGGACCGTCTGTGTGTGGCACTCACCGCGAACGCCTTCCCGCAGGTGTGACACACGTGGGTGGGGCGCGCGAGGCGAGCGATATTATATATGTATGAGCCGAGGACCGTCTGTGTGTGGCACTCACCGCGAACGCCTTCCCGCAGGTGTGACACACGTGGGTGGGGCGCGCGAGGCGAGCGATATTATATATGTATGAGCCGAGGACCGTCTGTGTGTGGCACTCACCGCGAACGCCTTCCCGCAGGTGTGACACACGTGGGTGGGGCGCGCGCGGCGGCCGCGGTGCACGGTGTGCGCGTGCTTGCGCAGCGAGGAGCGCGAGGCGAGCGATATTATATATGTATGAGCCGAGGACCGTCTGTGTGTGGCACTCACCGCGAACGCCTTCCCGCAGGTGTGACACACGTGGGTGGGGCGCGCGAGGCGAGCGATATTATATATGTATGAGCCGAGGACCGTCTGTGTGTGGCACTCACCGCGAACGCCTTCCCGCAGGTGTGACACACGTGGGTGGGGCGCGCGAGGCGAGCGATATTATATATGTATGAGCCGAGGACCGTCTGTGTGTGGCACTCACCGCGAACGCCTTCCCGCAGGTGTGACACACGTGGGTGGGGCGCGCGAGGCGAGCGATATTATATATGTATGAGCCGAGGACCGTCTGTGTGTGGCACTCACCGCGAACGCCTTCCCGCAGGTGTGACACACGTGGGTGGGGCGCGCGAGGCGAGCGATATTATATATGTATGAGCCGAGGACCGTCTGTGTGTGGCACTCACCGCGAACGCCTTCCCGCAGGTGTGACACACGTGGGTGGGGCGCGCGCGGCGGCCGCGGTGCACGGTGTGCGCGTGCTTGCGCAGCGAGGAGCGCGAGGCGAGCGCGGCGCCGCAGTCGGCGCAGGGGTGCGCGCGGAGCCCCTCGTGCTGCACGCGCACGTGCTGCTGCAGCTGGCGCGCCGTCGCGTAGCGCTTGTCGCAGCGCGAGCACGCGAACCTTTACAAAGCGTTAATTGGTCCGTCAGTAACATTACCATAAAATAAGAAAAGTAGTAAAGAAAAGTATCTTAAGTAAAAAAAAATACAAAGATACTGAAACAACCCTACCTACATTAATCCCTAACCTGTCTAGCCTTAACTAAGCTCTCACCTAACTAGTCGATCAGGGCTTAAAATCATCTAAATGGAAGATTATAGGTAATCCAATTTGTTCATTTGTATTAGAGTTCATATATAATAAATATGTTAAAGGCATGATGGCTTGTGATCGGTGAATCGTCAAGTGTTTAGAAATACGTTGTGGAATCCTGCCCCACACCCGCAGGTATTCACTCGAAATCGTCATCCTGACTTAGATATTCGTCCTCCGTGTCTTGACCACAGATGGTCTTATAAAGGGCATATCCTTATTGCTTATTTGCTTACGCTAGCAGTTAATGTTTTTGTCGAATAACTAGAAAACTATAAGTGTAACTAATTTAAACACGTGCGTAACAATTACTGAAGAAAAGGCTCTAATTGTCTATTTACATTTAAATTACTGTTTTCGACAATATAATGATGGAGTAACGAACGCTACTTTTTAAGTTATAAAATGAGCTATTTACCTCAGGTTTTTTAAATAATTTAGATGCTAATAAATAATCAGATAGTATTTATACCGATTTTTGGAAAGCCTTTGATCGAGTAGATCATATACTATCGCTGGAAAAGATTACTTTTAATTGTATTCGGGGTAATTTGTGGAAATGTTTCAAATCTTATGGGACGAATAGAACTCAAAAGGTGGTAGTTAGTGGGTATGACTCTCAATAAAATAATCGTAACTTCGGGAGTGCCGCAAGGTTCTATACTCGGTCCCCTATTATTGTTTTTATTTATTAATGATAGCTTCCAGCAAAGGGTTTCACCTGCGTAGATCCCGTTCCCGTGGGAACTTTATAATTAAATATGGCTTATGTTACTGCTGGATAACGTAGCTTTTTAATGATAAAAAAATCGGTCCCGTAGTTCCTTAAATTAGCGCGTTCAAACCAAAAAACTCTTCATCATAATAATATAACAATAGATTTAGATGCTAACCAGGAGAGTATTTGCAGTCACCACGTTTGGCAGGCGGGTTGGTGACCACAGTATTATGTTTTACCACACAAGGAAACGCTGCTGGCCGTTCCTTGATATAGGATTATTATAGATGATGTATGTGGAAAATTCTAAATTTTTTGTGGAACAAATCGTTTGACTTTCGTAATTTATCCGACTAACGCCCACGCGATTGGGCCGCCGGTACCAGCGCTATGATAATCATTTTTCTTTATGTCATTATGTAATAATACCCCTGAAGAACCGCCATACTGGTACAAATGACCCAGTATTTTGTGTCAGTATCTCCCGGTCTATTATTCATATAGACAAGTTTGAAATATTTTAAATCAAGTTCCATTGATGCAATGTGGCAAATCAGAGAAGAGCTGGCAAGAAACTTTTTGAAAATAAGTTTTATGTTTCAATTATTAATAAAGCAGTATTGTTTCAGAGCAACTCACTCCCAAGCAGTTTTGTCATTGACATATTCAGTCATTTTATAATAAAAGAAAAAACTTGTTTGTACAACGATCTCTTACATTATTAGGAAGTTTGTTGTAGAAGCAATACATTGCCCCATAAAAGAATACTTTTTTGAAATTATTTTTATATGGTTAAGAATCGTTTTACTAAACGAAAAAAAAAATATGGCATTTATTTAAGATCTAGAAAACACTAAAATAAATATGTTAAAATTGGCTTGACATTTAGAGTTGAAAACGATGTCAGCCATGTTGATCTATATACATTATCTGTGTTCAAGATCGATGACGTCATGACTCAGAAAGTGTTATAGTAATGGATCGCGTTCATGATTTTTAACAAGATGTATGACGTCACAAAATGGCTGATAGCGTTTTCGGAAGTTAAAGACATAAACAAAAGTTATAATTTTCATATTGAGTTTATACAAACATATTCAAGTGTTTTGAACAGAACTTATTATATTAAGGATCCATATGATAAATACTTCTTAGAAATAAACATCTTTGTAACATAACTTCATATGTGTCAACTAGCCTATTGCTAATTTTGTAGAGACGGGTAGCATGTAAAACGAGATAACGCTTAGTTGTAATATAAATTAATGAATACTTACTTCAAGCTTTGTTTGTCCTTGTGTTTCAGACTCTGTTGCAAATGTTTCCGCAAACTGTGCGCCGACTTGAATCTATGGAGTTAAATATATCACATTTAGCAAGCCATTGGCGCAAATAAATAGGGGGTCACTATTTAAAATGACCAGGGGGTCATCCTTGCAAATGATATAAGGCATAGTTATTTTATCACTTTATTTTTGTTTTTGCTGACAAAGAGAGAAAATCGTAACGGTAAAAATGCGTACCTAAGTAGGTAGTTACGCTATTTCGCCCACTCTTTTCATTCATGTGTGATTGCGGCCTAGGTATTATAGGCACCTATTTTATTATTATGCACGCGCTATGTAGGGTGTATTTATTTTAAATAATTTATGAGATTTTCGAAACTCTAATTACCGAAATACTAGTACAAAATATAATGTGGTCTATAGATTATATTCCACTTACACAACACACTATATTATTATTAAAACGGTAAAAAATGTCACCTAGTATAATATGCATTATAGCAAATTAATTTGGAGGCATTATTGAAATTAAACAGGGGTCATCATTTAATGAATTGGAGTTAACTTTAGTTAAATTTATTATTATTACAATTTGGCATATTGTAGAATTATTATAGTTATATTGACATAGATTTATTTGATGTCAATATATAAATTTTTGACAACTATAAAATATATAGGTCATTATAGCAAATATGTGGGAGTCATTGTAACACAATAACCATCAGACTAAAAATCATATCGGCTTCCGGCCTAATGGGTCATTATCACAATGAAGTGTGAGGTGATTATTACAATTGAATCTGGTCATTAAAACAATTAAATGGGGTCACAACTACAATTAAATGAGACCATAGTGACAATTAAATACAGTTTATTACAACAATACAATAGTTAAATGGGGTCATTATTGCATCACAACGGGGGCCATGGTCACAACAAAACGGGGGTTATTATAACGATTAAATGGGGTCATTATTGCAACAAAACGAGGGTCAGTGTTGCAATTTAATGGGGATCATCATACAACTTACCTAACATCACACTCGACGCAGTAGTAATGCTTAGCGTCCGAATGTTTGGTTTGGTGGTGTTTGATCTGGGTGCGGGTTCGAAACCGTTTGTTGCAAATTGAACACTCGTAGTTCTTGATGCCTTGGTGGATTCTGTAAGAAAGAATAGTAATCATTAATCAAGGTAATAATTTATTATTCACTAGCTGCGCCCCGCGGTTTTACCCACGTCACTCTGCTCCAGTGGGTCGGAGCATGATATTATGTAGCCTATATGTTAATTCAGCTTATAACCTACTAGCTTCCCACGCGCGGTTTCACCCGCGTAACTCCCGTTCCCGTGGTAAATTCATAATAAAATATAGCCTATGTTCTTTCTCAGGCTCTAGACTATATCTGTACCAAATTTCATTTAAATCGCTTCAGTAGTTAAGGCGTGATTGCGTAACAGACAGACAGACAGACAGAGTTATACAGATATTAAGTAAGGATCCGCGTGCAAACTTTCAGCCAATTCCGTTCAGTAGTTTTGGCGTGAAAGAGTATCAAACATCTACCCACCCATCTATCCATACTTACAAACTGTCGCGTTATATAGTATAATATTAGTAGGTAGAAGAATTATATGAGCCCAATATTTTGTATTGTAGTCATCTTTTGCGTATATTTAGTTAGCCACGAGGCTTTTGCTACTTCATCGGGTATAAAGGCGAGCTGAGCTCCAGCCTAGATGAATGGCTTAAAAACTACAAACTAAGCAACCTGCACAAGAAGCCGTCCTCTGTGGGACTAGGACCTCGGCTCAGGGCGGTCGCTGGCGATGAGATTTAGGGATTATGACTTTAAGTATTTTAGGGGAGTTTTGTGCATCTGTCGCTCTGGTTTACAGTTCGCGATCCTGGAGGACTTGGGGTCTACGAGGGTTGCGTTTCCGATCTTTTTTGTGTTTTGTTTAGTTTACAACCCTTGTGTAAGCTAACGCAAAAGTTGACACATAGCACTCTTCTCGGGTGGCCCGGATAAAAGAACATACTACCACAAAATACCCGTATCATAATTATTATATACTAAAGCTCATCTCCGCTGACCCGGATACTCATACAGAATACCCCTAGCATATTAAAAACTGAAAGTGACCTACCTCACTCGTCTCCGGTGGCCTGTATAAAAGTACTGATGCCGAATACCCCCAGGACATTATATACTAAAAGTGACCAGTCACATTCGCCTCTGGCGGTTCGGATGTACTCACTGTAAATGTTCCGCTAGCGAGTCCTTGTTCACGAAGCTTTTGCCACAAAGCTCACACTTGGGTCGTTCACCTCCGTGGTGGTTCCGCATATGACTACGATGGGTTTTGCTGTTACTGTGGCGAAAATAATATTTAATAGCTCCAGTCCTCGTGGGAACTTCATAATAAAATCTAACCTTTGTTACTCAAGAATAACGTAGTTTTAAAATAGTGAAAGAATTTTGAAATTGGTCCAGTAACAAGGAGCTCTACCTAAGATGCCGGCTTGAATCCTGCCGATGCCGCGATGGTCTTAATTTAATAATCTCAACCATTTTACCCATTCATCATTAATATCTCAATACATATTTTCATCATCATCATCATCAGCCCGTATAACGTCCACTGCTGAACATGGGCCTCCTCCCGAGAGAGGGTAGTTGCCATCACTAACTTTCACCACGCTTGGCAGGCGGGTAGGTGACCGCAGTATTATGTTGTACCACACAAGAAAACGCTGCTGCCCGTTGCTTGATATCCGATTATTACACTGGTCAACAAAATTTATTTATTTTTATGTAACAGAAATATTATTTTGATTCTTTTGTAATTCAGTATAAGTTAAAAACTAAACAGGAATTAGAATTTATATATCACGTCACATTTTTGAGATATTTGCTTGTAAACATAAAACAATATGCTGATTTGGCTATAATTGAAAATGTATTTAGAATAGTTAAATATTTTTATGATTATATTTTATATACAGGGTGCCCCAAAAGATTACGTAGCTGGGAAGGGGGGTGATAGGGATGGTCACAAGGGTCACCAGAAAAATATAAAAAATTCCCTCTGGGTGTTTAAAAAAATAAATGGCATTTTTTAAAAGACTAAAAATTTTACACCTTGTGCTAACTGTACCTACAAATATGGCTGTATTTAAAAATGCTGTTATGTAATCTTCAATAACAACAAGGTCATCAACATCAACATCAAAAATAACAAGGTGTAAAATTTTAAGTTTAAAAAAAAATGCCATTTTTTTTTAAATACCCAGAGCGGATTTTTTTTTTATTTTTCTAGTGACCATTGTGTCCACCCCTGTCACCCCCTTTCCCAGCTACTTAACCTTTTGGGACACCCTGTATAAAATTGATAGTCATAAATCTAATATTTTTAAACCAATTTACTTAAAGTTTTTATGATTTTCTAATGCAAAGATATTAAATATTTTGTTGAACTATATTTTTCTCATACATTTTAATAGAGTCATTTTGTGTGGAGTTTTTGTCTTTGACACTAAAATGTTAATATTTACATATAGAAACAGTACAGCAACAAAATCATAAATGTTAATTAGAATTTAGAATAGTCACTTCCCAAAACGGCGTAAGTACAATTTTACTAATAGATTTATTATTTTATTTACCTAAATTGAAAACAGGTCTATACGCCATTTTTGTAATGTTTATTCTCAAATAACTCCAAAATTAGACGTGATAGAATATTTTTAATTATTAAATGGTACTCTCATTTATTGACAATGCCAGATAAATGTATTTCTTTTTCTGTGGCAAAAACTTTGTCGCCCAGTGTTATAGTTGATGTTATAACAGTCGGTTCGTTTAAATACGTGTGACGTTTTTGAATATTTTTTTTTACAAATTTCCTGTCCTAAGGCACTAAATCCGTGGAACTTTACAAACATTAAATAGGCATGAAGAATAAAAAAATCTATTCAGTCCGTCAGTTAGATTACCAAAAAATTTTGGATACGTATTTTTATTTATCAAATCAATAAATATTGACAAAGATATAGCAACAACAAACTATAAAGTTCAGGATAGGGGGGCTTGTGACGTCACTAATAGGTACAATTGTACCTACAAGTGACGTCACACAAAATTTCAACGCGCTGTATCGTCGTCAATTTTTGTTTGAGAAACGAAAAAACAATACGTGTCCAATATTTTTTAGTAATCTTACTGACGGACTTAATATCTGATTCTTTTAGTCCTCATGCCCATTGAATATTTGTAAAGTTCCACGGATTAATGTGCCAAAGACGGGAAATGTGTTTAAGACAAATAAAAACTATGGTGGTGTCGTGGGACACCAGGTAGGACCGAAGTTCTTTCGGCTAATGGTATTTGGCTAGCTTTAAATCTCGGAGGTCGTGGGTTCAATCCCCACGCCGGACAAGAAATCTTTGTGTAAATTCTAAGATTTCTTTCCGGGTCTAGTTGGTTGAGGGACTACCCCCGTGTCTCGGAAAGCACGTTAAGCCGTTGGTCCCGATTGATATAACATCATCTATAACAAATGAACTAGGGAACGGGCAGCAGCGTTTCCCCTGTGCCCCGACATAACACTGCGGTCACCAATCCGCATGTCAAGCGTGGTGACTATGGAAAAAACCAACCCTCGGGAGGAGGCTCATGTTCAGCAGTGGACGTTATACGGGCTGATGACGATGATGATGATATACCTAAGATGCAGGTTCGAATCCTGTCAGTGCTACTAAATTAATGAATACTTACTTAGATATTTTCCCACATAGATGACACGTGTATATATCTGATAAGCCTTCGTGTTGTACCCTGAAACAAAACAATCAGCTATTTCATTTTTTTTTCCAACAGACATACATATGTCTGTTGGAAAAAAAATCAGCCTCGTGGCTAACTACATAGTTAGCCACGAGGCTTTTGCTACTTCCCCGGCCATAAAGGCGAGCAGAGCTCCAGCCCTAATAAATGGTTTAAATACTGCCGTGCGCAACCAGCGCTACGGGGCGCCCACTGTGGGGCTTGGACCTCGGCTTAGGGCGCCCACTGTGGGGATTGGACCTTGGCTTAGGGCGCCCCCTGTGTGGCTAAGACCTCGGCTAAGAGCGTCCCCTGTGGAGCTTGGACTTCGGCTCAGGGCGCCCCTGTGGGCCTTGGAACTCGGGTCAGGGCACCCCCGTGGGCCTTGGACCTCGGCTCAAGGCGCCATCTGTGGGGCTTGGACCCCGGGTCAGGGCACTCCCTTTGGGCCTTGGACCTCGGCTTAGGGCGCCCACTGTGGGGATTGGACCTCGCCTTAGTGCGCCCCCTGTGTGGCTAGGACCTCAGCTCAGGGTGCCACCTGTGGGGCTTGGACTTTGGCTCAGGGCACATCCTGTGGGGCTTGGACCTCGGCTCAGGGCGCCCCCTGTGGGGCTTGGACCTCGGTTCAGGGCGGTCGCTGATCCTCCCGGATTGAGAGATTATGAGTTTTAGTTTTGTTCTAGTGAAGTTTTGTGCAACTGTCGCCTAAAGGACTTCGGGTCTACGAGGGCATCACATTCCAGAACTATCTGTTAATAAATTTAAAGCCATTGTCAAATCTAAATTATGTAAAAAGGCATATTATAAAACTAGCTGCGTACCGCGATGTTACCCGCGTTACTCTGCTCCAGTGGGTCGGAGCGTGATTTTTTGTAGCCTATATGTTAATCGAGTTTATGAAATCCTAGCTTTCTACGAGTCTTTCTCTACCTACCTACGGTGTGACACTCGGAGAAAAAACTTCGGAATTTTTCTCTTAGTACTAAAGGAATAAATTATCATTTAATTTAACTCTACCTGTAATGATCCATGATGGAGGCACGGTCTATCATCCTCCTCCCACACTCGATGCACTCAAACCTCCTCGTGTGGATTAGAGTGTGCACGTTGAAGCTGTAGGTGGTTGGCAAATACATATGGCATAGTTTACACTCGTATGATCCTCTCGACTGTAAAGAAAAAATAAAAAAATATATCAAAAAAACCGGGCAAGTGCGAGTCGGACTCGCGCACGAAGGGTTCCGTACCATTTTCAAGTGCCTACTTGTTACCGTCATTGATACCGAGCAAAAAAGCGGAAAAAAAAAGTTTGTTGTATGGGAGCCATTAAAGAATTATTTTATTTTATTTTTAAAATTTGTTGTTATAGCGGTAATAGAAATACATCATCTGTGAACATTTCAACTGTCTAGCTATCGCGGTTCTTGAGATACAGTCTGGTACATATATACTGCGGTCACCAATCCGCTTACCAAGCGTGGTGACTATGACAAAATCCTCCGTCAGGAGGAGGCGCATATTCAGAAGTGGACGTTTTACGGGCTGATGATGATGATACGATTGGTTGAGCGACTACCTTCCGTGCCTCGGAAAATACTTTCAGCCACTGGTCCCGATTGTAGAACGGGCAGCATCGTTTCGTTGTGTGTTACAACATAATACTGCGGTCACCAATCCGCTTGCCAAGCGTGGTGACTATGGGAAAAACCCTCCCACGGGAGAAGGCCCATGTTCAGCAGTGGACATTATACAGGCTTATTATGCATTACTGATGCTCCAATAATGCTGCGGTCACCAATCCACTTACCAAGCGTGGTGACTATAGCAACTACCCACTCTCGGGAGGAGGCCCATGTTCAGCAGTGGACGTTATAGGATCTGATGGTATATTAACGCTACTCAAAGTAAATAAAAGTGATACAAACTCACCGGACTGTGTTTACTAAGATGATTTTGTAGTTTGAACTCGAAGTTGAATCCTTTGAAGCACATTGTACATTGGTAGGGGAATTTCATACTGGCTTTGCTTTCTTCCTGTGAATAAAAGAGACAATGGATAAAAAATATCTATCTCGCTCACTCTAAACAAAGCTATAGATACCTCTCTCTGTCTAACTTGTTCCTCTTCGTTCACCATAAAAATACGTATCTTGGTGGAATCAACATCGCTATCCTTCTCACACCCTTAGCCTTACACCTATATTTATCCCACTCTCACTTTTTAACTAATTTTATTATATCTATCTCGCTCACTCGCTATAAAGTTATATATTGTCCCTCGGGGTTCAACATAACGATTCGTATCCTACTCACACCTGAGCTTGACCCATATATCTATCTTACTCACACTTTTAATAATAATAATAATAATTTTAACTTTGAAACCAATTTTAATATCTAGCGCAAGCTCTATAATGCTAAACTTAGTTCTCTCTGCCTAACTTGTTCCTTCTTTGAATTAATATTGCTATCCTACTCACACTATAGTCTAAAACATATATCTATCTCACTCAAACTTTTAAGCTAATAAACTAATTTCAATATATCTATCTCGCTCACTCTTTATAAAGCTGTATATACCTCTCTCTGTCTAACTTGTTCCTCGGGATTCAACATAACTATTCGTATCTTGGTCGGGTCTATATCTACAGCTTTTCTGATAGAAGATTTAGTCTCTGGTAATTCTTCTTCTCCATCTTCTACCGTCTTTTTGCTGGAAACAGAAGATTTTGTAAGATATTGATCTATACTAATATTATAAAGAGGTGAAGTTTGTGAGTTAGGGAATGCAAATCTCGCGAGTTTGAAACTCACGCGAGATCCCACGAGATTATGCATACCAATACCGCGAGATCTCGCGAGATTGGTAGTTTTGTGTGCTTTTTTCGCAAATAATCACAATATTTGAATATATTAAAAAAAAAATAAGCATTATAAGATAATAATCATTTAATTTCACGAGTTTTACAATATATTTTTATAACATTGTTTGACGTATCTGTATAAAACGATTTTTATTCACCCTCAGTTACAGTGGGAATTTTATAATTAAACTAGCGGCCCGCCCCGGCTTCGCACGGGTGGACTTTTATACCCTACCCCTGCCCTACCCTACCCCGACCCCTACCCTACCCTACCCCGACCCTACCCTACCCCTACCCTACCCCTACCCCACCCCTACCCTACCCCTACCCCTACCCCTACCCCTACCCTACCCTACCCTACCCTACCCTACCCTACCCTACCCTACCCTACCCTACCCCTACCCAAAAGTATCCTATGTCCTTTTCCCAGTTCTTAGCTACCTCCCTACCAATTTTCAGCCAAATCGGTTCAGCCGTTCTTGAGTTATAAATAGTGTAACTAACACGACTTTCTTTTGTTTTTAAAATGTATTCTGCTATTCAGGGCGGAGACAAATCCAACGAAACAAAAACCATGAAAATTGATCCAGCCGATCTCGAGTTATAAGTGTTGTAACAAACCCGTCTTTGTTTTATATATATAGATATAGCCTATGCTATATTTAATTATAAAATTCCCACTGTAACAGGAGCTACGCAGCTAAAACCGCGCGCGGGAACCTGATTTTAAACAAAACCATACATACCTACTCTTTTTCTTCTTATTCTTCTGCTCTTTCTTCTTTGTCCTCTTCTTCTTCTTCTCTCGTAAATCTAATAGGTTTTCGTCGTTAGCCTCTTGGAGTAGGGATTCGATGTCCTCTTCGGTTATTTTATTAGCTACCGATCTGAAATAAATTAAAAATTATTCATTTAAAAAAAAAAACATCATCATCATCATCAGCCCGTATAACGTCCACTGCTGAACATGGGCCTCCTCCTGAAGTAGGGTTTTGCCATAGTCACCACGCTTGGCAGGCGGGTTGGTGACCGCAGTATTATGTTGTACCACACAGGGAAACACTGCTGCCCGTTCCTTGATATACGGTTGAAGTAGATGATGTTATAACAATCGGGACCAACGGCTTAACGTGCTTTCCGAGACACGGAGGGTAGTCCCTCAACCATCCAGACCCGGAGAGAAATCTTAGAATTTACACCTCCTACCTCAAGATCACAAGTCCGACGCCTTAGCCATTGGGCTACGGCCATTTTAAAAGGTGACTTAGGACTTGTAGCCTATAAGAGATGCACTGGTCATTTCGTAACTGACAATTAAAAAAAGAAGAGGGTGATACGAAATAAAAAGTACACTCTCCACCGCCGCGGCGGGTCGGATAAAAAACCTATAGAAATGACTTACCTGAACTCGTGAAGAATAATACTATCGACACTCATCTCCAGTGGATCGGATAAATTGAAAATACTAGTTACATAAAAAATATCATGGAGCGCACTCTCCTCCGGCGGGTCGGATAGTAAGAAAGAAACATAACTAATATTGACACTCTTCTCCGTCGGGTCGGATAAGTAAAAAAAAAACTAGTTATATAAGAAATATCATTGGACGAACTCTCCTCCGTCGGGTCGGATAAAATAAAAAGAAATATCATGGGACGAACTCTCCTCCGGCGGGTTTGACAAAAAGAAAACAAATATCATGGGACGTACTCTCCTCCGGTGGGTCGGATAGGAAAAAAGGAACATACCTAAACTCGTGCAGTGTGATGTTATCCTCGTAGTCCGAGAAGCCGGTCTCCTCCTTGACGTCGCTCTCAGAGTGCTTCATTGTCTCCGCCTCCAGATGCACTTTGCTTATGGTCGGCAGTTCTAGCTCGTCTAGTATCGATGGTTGCAACTGCTTTTCATGCTGGAAATAATTAAAAAAATATATATTTAACGTCCACAGCTGAACATGAGCCACAGTCACCACGCCTGCCAGGCGGATTTGTGACCGCAGTTATGTAATAACACGGAGAAACGCTGCTGCCCATTCCAGGGCATTGGCAAACGATTGTTATACATAGATGATGTTACCAAGATTACCAACGGCTTAACATGCTTTCCAAGGCACGGAAGGTAGCCCGTCAATTAACAAGACCTGGAAATAGTGTTCCGGAGGCTTTTAGGCTTTTTTTTGAGGCTAGCCTATGCATTATGCGGCTACAGCGGAATAAAAGCCTAAAAAAGCTTTTAGGCTATGCCTTTTTTTGTCTACCGAGGACTATAGGCTGTTAGCCTTTTTGTAGGCTATTTAAAAGGCTTGAAAGGCTAAAAGCCTATAAAGATTTTTAGTCTTTTAGTTAGTTTAGTATAATAATCGTCAACTAAATTATACGATTTTAAATATTGTTTCAAATTACATTTGAAAATAAATCAAAATAAATACGATACAAAAATAAATCTTGTTTAATTCATACTTAGTCATAATCTGAATAATGGCTATAGATAGCCTGATAATACGCCTACTACTTAAAAAGGCTTTATTCGCAAAAAAAAACCTTAAAGGCTTTTTAGGCCTCTAGTCTTTTTAGGCCTCTAGGCTTTTTAGGTCTCTAGGCTTTTTAGGCCTCCAGGCTTTTTAGGTCTCTAGGCTTTTTAGGCTTCTAGGCTTTTTAGGCCTCTAGGCTTTTTAGGTCTCTAGGCTTTTTAGGCATCTAGGCTTTTTAGGCCTCTAGGCTTTTTTAAACCTATAAGCTTTTTAAAGTGAGTAAAAGCCTACTATTTTATCATAGCCATAAAAAAGAATTAATAGGCTTAATTTAAGGCCCCGGGAACACTACCTGGAAAGAACCCACAACCTCCAAGACTAATCACTCTATACCACTATTTCTCAGGCGGGAGCATCGAGACCGAAGTCTTGTGAAAAAAATCTTAGTTGTGATTACAACAAGTCTATCCGTTAACTAGCTAATCCGTTTTGTCGTTTTCGGATGGACTTACGTAGGTAGCCACGAGGCTTTTGCTACTTCACCGGGCATAAAGGCGAGCAGAGCTGCAGCCTTAATAAATGGTTTAAACACTACAAACTAAGCGACCTGCGCAAGAGGGCATCCCCTGTGGGGCTTGGACCGCGGCTCAAGGCGGTCGCTGGGGATGAGATTGAGGGATTATGACTTTTAGTATTTTAGGGGGAGTTTTGTGCAACTGTCGCTCTACTTTACAGTTCGCGGGCCCGGAGGACTTCGGGTCTACGAGGGCATTGGTTACAAAATCTGTGATTTTATAATAGACTTTTATACAATTTGATTTTCACCTAGGATTTAAATTTATTTACTGACCAGTTCCCCGCGCGCATTTTCATCGTGTCAAGCCAAGTTCAAGCAAAGGAACTGGCTGAACGGTCTTAATTACTACGAAACCTAACAGATACTGCGCACAATAATTTGAGTATCAATATCTATTTTAATATATATATTTATATACTAGATTCCCGCGCGCGGTTTCACCCGCGTAACTCCCGTTCCTGTGGGAAATTCATAATAAAATATAGCCTATGTCTTTTCTCAGGCTCTAGACTATATCTGTACCAAATTTCATTTAAATCGCTTCAGTAGTAAAGGCGTGATTGCGTAACAGACAGACAGACAGACAGAGTTACTTTCACATTTATAATATTAGTAAGGATAAGGAAGTAAGGATGTATCATATGTCTCAGGGTAATTTAGTGACAGACATGAATCATCTGCCCATAAAGGAATTCGTGAGCCTCTCGGCCTTCTGGTCTGAAAGCATTGAACTTACCTGGAAAACCTTGTGGAAACCCATCTTCCCTTTGGTAGTAAGGTCTAAGCTGAGGGTGGTGGTGGCGCACAAGTGAGGACTGGCATACTTCGATAACTCTTCATCAGTAGCATCTATTGGGAACTGAAAGAAAAACATAAATATTTATTTACCAGCCTACAGTTTTACACGCGTTACTCTGCTCTTAAACGAATTAAACGATATTTATTCAGCACTTAGGTATTTACATACACTTGTACTTGTCAATTATACACAATGAAATATAATTAGTATAATTAAATACAAAATATCGCAACTAAAATCTATTTAATTATATAATTAAAATCTTAATATAATTTAGCTCTGTAGAAAGAGGCACGTCTTTAAACAGTATTTTTACTTATAAACGACACACGCCTGAGGGCACCCTTAATGGGCTAGGACCTCGGCTCAGGGCATCGCTTTTTGTAGCCTATATGTTAATTCAGTGTATAACCTATCCCGGTGCAAAATTTCAGCTAAAATACTTGTGTTATGAGTGGGTTCACATTGGCAGTGCACCGGTTCGAACTGGCGACCACAAGTCTGACAGTGAGTCTGCAGCCCCTTAATTAGGCTGGAGCTCTGCTGGCGTTTATGCCTGGTGAAGTAGCAAAAGCCACGAGGCTATCTTCGTATGTCCATCCGAAAAAAAAAACTGCTTAATTATATCAACAATATGCTGTTCTACATCTCACCGGTGCACATCTAGTAGAATACTCATACAATATATTATGTGCTCGTAACATCTTGTATTTGAACCGCACAGACTTCTGTAGGAGACTGCAGCATTCATAGCACAACCATTGCGGTAGACCGTCTGATTCTGATACCTGCAAACAATAGTTACTATCATTATCACATCAGCCTATCGTCCACTGCTAAACTAGGCTTTGTTGAGGATTTTGGTAGTAATTTAAAGGAAAATTTTAAAAACCCTTTTGTTACAATTAAATTTATTAAAAAATAAATTAAAACAGGTGATAGACTTCTGTCGCAGAGTATATCCTAGATGACACCTGTTGATTCGCAGGAACAGGCTTCTCTAATTTATTTCCAGTGGGAACAATTGCTAGCAGCCTGCCTCCACTGACTCCCAGCAACCTTTATTTGTGAACACTCAGTTTGTGATAACTTGAGAACCTTTCTGACCCATGTACCATCAGTTAATCGAGCTTTGCACCCTACTAGAGGTGAGCAAAGTTGTAACTTTTCAATGTTGTGATATTTTTACTGTGACATGATTTATCACCCAACTCTACACCCTACCATCTTAGATTTACACATATATTTCTGTCCGGTGTGGGTATCGAACAAACAACCTCTCGAGTTTTAAGCCTTATACTGCTAGGCCACAGAAATTGAACTGAAGAAAACCTACGCTCTGCCAATTTGAGTATGTTTCGCCGGACTGTCTCATGTGGGTTGTGTTAAAACCGGCAGTAGAATAACCCACTGAGTTTGTTTCACCGGATCTTCTCAGTTGGGGCGTATTGGATCCGGTGGTAGCATTAAAGTGTGACAATTGTTCTTAATATAATTGAATATACACAGAACAAGCTATTGGACACAATATAGTAAAATAATAAAGTTAAGACTAAAATTATTAAAAACAATAACTAAAATACCTGCTTAATGTGCTCATTTATAAATGTTAAAATTATACATAGATTAAAAATAAATTATTGTTTTGACTATTTGCAAGGGCCTGTAATAGGTTTACGTAAATAAAAATGATTTTTATTTATTTATTTATTTGGCAGAAAGTATTGCTTAAGGTAAATAATTTGAAGCAGAAAAATTTCAGGATATACCTTTTTTAATTCAATGATACTGAGAAGTATTACTAAATAGTAAGTAATATGGATTTTAAGTACTATTTACCGACAACTGTAGTAAATACGGTCAGTAAGTAATCTTGAGGAAGAGGGAGGCCTATGTCCAACAGTGGACGTCCTATGGCTGAAATGATGAAGTAATCTTAGGGGCAGATTACATACATTAAAATGCTTAATAAATTTTCCAAAAATATTGTCTGAATTTCTGTGTGGCTTAAATGAATGAATAACATCATTTATGTAATTTATCACAGTTTGTACACATTTGTGTACATTTGAAATAGATTGTTATATCATTATGAACATGTTTAAATGTAAATAATTACAATTATTCGAAAAATAACACGGTAGTCCGACGTGAATGCGAAGCAAGCACCAATATTGTACAAGTCTAATTTTACATCAAAATACTGAATATAATAAGTTTTTAAACATTATTAATACTTATTTAGATTACTTTTATGAAGATTAAGTGTTTTACTTACGTTAATTCCAGTCAGATCTCGTATAAAAGCTTCAAAATACATCGTATCGATCATACGCCGATCGGTGCTTAAACAACACCGACATATTGATTTGGTAGGCTCTAAACCCATTTTAATATCTTCATCTTGATCTAAACTTGTCGACGCCATGACTAGGGTATTGAAAATTATTTAGTTTTCATTTAAAATAATTTAATTACACAGTACAGCAGAATGGACAGTAGTTTGTAAACAATAATCCAATATGGCCGAAAAGATGGCCGCGGAAAAGATTTTTGCGTTTAGTTTATTGCATTATAATTAAAAAGTTATTGTTAGTACTAAAAAACACATGTCTACTTTAATTACGGAAATAAAAAGCAACACTACTAAATATAAATTAAACAATTTTTATAAATCTTTATTTTTTGTATAACGGAATACTGTATGAAATAGTAATCGCAATTGCATGTTATTGTAATGGATGAATAATGAAACGTAAATCCGACATATGAGGGTGGCAATGAATTAAAAATCTTTCTACTAAGTAGGTATACGCTGGGGTTTTTAAATATTTTTTTAATGAGCTCCTGCCTTGGCTACGATAAACACTTTCAGGGAAAAGATTCAGAGATAGAGAGATAATGATTATTAATTAGAGATTTTAAAAGATCAGCCAGTGACCCTCCTTTTTGCGGTCCGCCACTGTTTCGTGTTGAGCAAGCGCCAAGTTTGAGCAAGCGCGCATCCATGGAAAGTTGATTTTGTTTTCCTTATAAAGAGAGCAGTTTTGTCCAAAAAAGTAGGCTTTGTCCAAGTAGAAAATAAAAACTGTGTAAGTAGGTAGGTACCTAGTTAAAGTTAAGTGTTTTTCAACGTACTTTTGTAATTAACTAACTAACTTCATGAGTGACAGATGATAAACTCTAGAGCCTTAGAAGCATATGGTCGGATGCCATTATACGTCAGAAACATTCGTCGTATGTGCCTTTAACATAAACTGGCACTTACAACCAAATGCTTCTGAAGTATAGACATCCGTCCGTATGCTTCTGAGGTCTAGAACTGCTTACCAAAGTCACTATAACGCGGACGAAGTTGCGAGCCGCATTACAGGTTGGTAATAAATGCAAAATATCATTATTTTTTAAATATTTATTGTTAATAAACATATAAAAAGAACTTAAGTCGCTATTACATTATATTATAACGGAATTATTAATTTTTCTTATTGTGATCGCAAGTTACTACATAAATCGGCGGCGTGGGCAGCAAATAGATGGGGTAATCTGAAAAACAAAAAATATATAATGTTAACAAAATTTTAAACACTAGACATTGATTAAGTAGATAAGTATTCGAGATATTAAGGAGCAGAATAGGTAGTAAAATATTTTCTCGTAGAAATAATGAATTTTATACAGCACTTAGGTATTTACATACAATTGTACTTGTCAGAATTACAATGTAATAGATTAAAAAAACGAGAACTAACAAATAATTCTTACTCTATGAACTGTCCAACTACTAGGTAGCTAACAGGAGTAGGCAATAGCACATCTTACAAATCTAAAGACTATATACATTTATTTCTGTTATCTAATTATTATAAGAAGAAATTAAAACCGCATCAAAATGCAAGTGGTCACACTATATCTAAGTGATACACAACCAAGGGCACCCTTATAAGGCCACCCTTAGGACAACGAGATTATAATTAATCCAAATACTAATTATTATTGACGGCATGCCACATTATTTGAAAATCTAAATTAATTTTGTTTAGTAATGTGATATTTACAATACACCAATATCGATATTTCACACAATTTACCTTAATAACTCAGAAACATAAGCTAATTTTTATATATGAAAACCAATATTTTTAAAAAGCGTTATTATTCATGTTTATATCTAGGTACTCTAAAACTGTAGGTACTGTTAAACTCTTCACTAATATTTTAAAGAGGAAAGATTTGATTGTTTATTTGTATTGAATCGGTCCCGAAACTATTGGACCGATTTGAAAAATTCTTTCACCGTTGGAAAGCTACACCATCCCAAAAAACTTTTGAGATGGTGTAGATTTTTGTTTTTTGAAAACATAGGCTATATTTAATTATTAAGTTCCCACGAGAACGCGTTAGGCGTGTGCAACCGCGCGCGGGATGGTTGTTAAGAATAAATCGATAGCTCAGTGGTTCAATTCCCACCTGGGATAATGAGTTAAGTAAACCACAAATAGTAGTTCTAAACCTAGATGTGCTTTGTGTCTGTAAATTGACACAGTTATTATTAAATCATTATTAAATTATGTTTTTAAATAATTAAATTAAGTATGTAAAAGTATACGATATTATTATTACCACAGTTATTATTGCAACGATTCTTCAAGTCATCCAACGATCCATGGTGTTCATGTTTACTGCAACAATAAAAATAAAAATTACAAATAAAAGATAAATTTATTAAATTATCTCTGTTTTTATTTTTAACTTAGGTAATTATCGTCTTACCAGTGGTCTCCTAAGCTGTTTAACGATGCTGAATGCAAGCATTGCATATTTGGTAAATCAGCCAGCGAGCAAGCTTGCCTCAACCTCGCTACTAACTTATGTGGAATAGTCAAGCTTTGACAACTAGACGAGCAGTCGCTGCTATTACATTTCCCATCATTAGTACTCCTCTCCACTTGAATCTTGGGAATTTTAACGTCATTTTGATTTTGACAATTACATCCAGAGTTGCCAGCTTGCGGATTTTCTACTGCGATAGTAGAACTTTGTGCAGTTTTAAATCTCATTTCGGTATTCAACGATCGATGGATATTCGGGTCAGAAGCGTATGTTTGACCAAATTTTTCATTAAATTGTACAGTTTTCTTGTTTCTGTTCATCATTGAATGTTGATATTGTCCTCTTCTGTTTGGTGAAGGCGATAAGTTGGGAGATCTGTTGGGCGATGAGTAGGCAGATGTAGTCACAATACGACGATTTGTCCGTGGACTTTTCAATTCGTATTCCAAGGCTATTGCTTCGAAGACCTGTTGACAAATAAAATAATAATTTGATTTTGATGAACTAAGTCATTAAGTCTGATGAACTAAAGTCATCATCATCAGCCCTTATGTCGTTCACAGCTAAACATGGGTTTCTTCCCAAGGGATTTTGTTCTTTAGTCTACATTCATCATCATCACCATTATCAGCCCGTACAACGTCCACTGCTGAACATGGGCCTCCTCCCGAGGGAGGGTATTGCCATAGTCACCACGCTTGGCGGCCCAAGTCTTCTGAATTTTAAAGTATTTTTTTTGCTCCGTATCTTTGTAATTTTATATTGATTTGATAAATAAAAAAATATCCGGATTAAACTCACTAAATAGTTTTTTTTATTGATGATGTTATAACAATCAGGACCAACGGCTTAACGGAATGAAGTGTAGTCCTTCTAACAACCAGACCCGGAAAGGAATTCTAGATTTTCTACAAAGATTTCTTGTACGTGCAGATCGAACCAGCGGCCTCCGAAAATTATAGACCTACGCGGGCCATACAAATATTGTCCACGCGCTAGAGGAAAGCGCCACGCCCAATGTGGGGTCAACCTAAGGATCATAGTTACCCTTTCAGCCACAAGATTCCTTGCGTAAGGTGAAGTTTTTGAAGGCAGTGATTCTCTGCAGAGCGCACATTTCTCTAGTCGAGTCCAGCACGCTGTGAACAAGAATATACCTATGTTAATATGTTGAGACTGGCTTACCGCATGGCACACGCGTATTTCATAATAAAATAACCAAATTTATTCAGCACTTAAGTATTCACATACACACTACACACTTGTCAAAATTACACTGTGTAAAACTAAATCTAACAAAAGAATCACTTAAGTAGCTAAAAACAATGTTAAAATTATTTGATCATACATATTTTTTAATCCGTCTGTCCGTCTGTCGAGCGATAAATGACAATTGTACACATTATTGTAAGATGCCATAAAGGTAACAGGTACAAAATTAACATCCAAGTATCCGGCCAACGTCTAAGCGACATCCACCTGCACCTCCAAATACGTGACCAATATTTTTTGGTATAATAAGCCGCGCCAATAAAGAAACGAATCTAAAATGGCGTCCCTGAATGTCACTGACAGATGATAGGGTCAGCAAATAAAAAGAAAGATAGAAAGAAAGTTTGTTTATTGTTTATGTAGGTAAAATACAATTGTTAGTTTTATGTGTTGAAATGTGTAACGTATACAAAAAAATACATAATCCTTCATAAAAATTAGAACTGTTTATTTGCTTACTTTTCTTTAATATTTTTTACCTTAACCACTCGCAAATAAGTCGTTTTTTTCCGTTAGCTTTCTTTACGGATTTCTTTTTGCATGCAGTACGCGCCGTGTGTGACTAAGACATCAACAGTTTAGAGTGAGAGCGCATGATCGCCGCTGCCATTTTAGATTCGTTTCTTTATTGGCGCAGGTTATAATGTAACTGACGGACCAAATAGATTTTTTTTAGTCTCCATGCCTATTCAGATCAGATTGATGATAGGTACTATCTGTGTAGACTGTAGAGGTATTAGTTCTAGTGGTTGGTTCGTAAGGTGGGCCTAAGACGGGCAGAGATGTAACTTATCTAAAATACAAGTATCTGAAATACAGATACAAGATACGTATTTCCATCTTGTATCTAAAATACTTTTATATAAATGTATTTTGTATCTTGTATTTAAAAATATTTTGTTGGGTATCTTAGTATTTTATAAATACTTTTTCTGATAAAATACTTTTGGTAATATGTTAGAAGAAATTTATGAAATATATGCGTAAAACTGAACACGTCCTTATTAGTCGATCATCACATTGATAGATGGCGACTCTTTCTTTCTCACGGAGGGTTAACCGACCAGAACCAGAAAGAATCTTAGAATTTACACAAGGATTTTCTGTCCGGCGTGGGTATCGAACCCACGACCTACGTGATTTAAAGCAAGCCAAATACCGCTAAGCTGCGGAGGTTGTCAAAAATAAACTTAAAATCGTTAAAATAAAATCTTGTTTTCTTAGAAAAGTATTTTCATCTTAAGTGTATTTTGTATTTCAGATACTTTGTTCATGGTATTTTGTACATCTCTGAAGACGGGCGAGGCGGTGAACCCGTCCACGCCTCACGCCGCCTCTCCGGGAGTTTTGTGCCCAGTTTGCGGGATCTCGGACTTCGGAACTACGAAGGAAACTTACGTTCACAATATATATGTGATCTAGCGCAGTTCAGGGGTTTGGTAGCGGTGGAAGCGCAGACTGAACACGCCAATGCTTTGACAACGCCGGAGAGCGCTCGGCGGGACCTCTCGCCTCGAGCCCCGCCCCCACAGCTCCATAACAACTACAATAACAACAAACAAACAAAAATTATATTTACTAAAAAACATCACTCTATATTTGGACGTTCGGTTCTCTAAAAAACGCATTTGATCTATTATAAACAAGCTGCGTCCCGCAGTTTTACCCGCGTTACTCAGCTCCAGTGGGTCGAAGCGTGATATTTTGTCTATATGTTAATCCGGCGTATAACCTATCCCGGTGCAAAATTTCAGCCAATTCCGTTTTGACGTGAAAGAGTTACAAACATCCATCCATCCATACTTACAAACTTTCGCGTTTATAATATTAGTAGGACGTATTTATTATAACCCAAGGTGGGGCCTACAACAAAAGCCCGGTGGGCCACTTGAGGCCCGCGGGCCGAGGGTTGAGTATGGCTGATCTAGATCGATGGTATACTGCCAGTAATAATTAAGTTCGCTGAGTATCAGCAACAATTAAAAAACTACATACATATATATGAAAGTAGATGTAGTGCCAAGGATTGAGAAAGGTATGCTAGATTGGTTCGGACATATAGAGAGAATGATTGAAAGGAGACTAACAACTAAAATTTATAGTGCGAATGTGAACGGAAGTGTTGGAAGGGGAAGATCAAAGCGGACGTTCCACGATCAAATCGAGGACGTTCTTAAGAAAGGCCTGGTTAAAAGTATCCTAAACCGAAGGACATGCATGAGGATATTAATGACTGTAGAAAAGGCGAAAGTGGTATGTTCAGATGGTAACAAGTGGAAGGAATCTGTCTCCGCCTACCCCTATGGGAAATAGGCGTGAATGTATGTACCTCTTCTTCTTCCTGCCCTTATCCTATATTACTTGGGGTCGGCGCAACACGTTTGTTTTTTTTCCATTCTGTCCTGTCACCCGTCACACTATCATTAACTCCCTTTTCTTTCATATAACTCTTCACACAATCCATCCATCTTTTCTTTGGCCTTCCTCTCCCTCTCCATCCATCTACATGTATACTTAGAACTCTTTTAGTAACATGCGTTTCATCCCTCCTCTTCACAAGACAATACCAAGAAAAACGACTCCGTTTCAATGTACCTAAGTATGTAAAAAAATACGGTGTATAACAATTACCTCTGGATCATCCCTGGGGTCCACGCCACAGTTCCACACTAGTAGTGATACTCCTCGGCTGGATCCGTCTCCTCTGATCAGACCAGCCACCTGCCCTATCTGAAAACACGAAGTGTATAGGTACAGAGTGGTAGGTACATTTAGATCAGTAGGGTTACGTGATTAGGGCCGGATTGCTTCGTGCGTACGCGGCCCCCACCAACGAAGGATTGGAGGAGTGTCCGGGGCGTTTTAGTGGTGTAGGGTCCTCTCCTCGTGGTATGAGCTTAGCATACCACGCTATGGAGAGGGCGAGTCCCACATATCCCACCGCCAGCGCGCGGATAAGCTGCAGTGGGAATGCATAAAAGGGTGATGTTGACAACTCGAACTCTAGTGCGCAGAACAGCATTATGGGCATAATTTTTGCGGGCGGGAGGGCGGTGCAAAAATAGCAGTACTGCGTAGATATATATATAGACACATTTTTAGATATTTTGTCTTTTCAATTTAGATTCTTATAAATTGTTAAGTTTTCGATTTAGAAGACATGTATCCTCAGGAGGCCCATGTTCAGCAGTGGACGACGTTATACTGTCTGGTGATGATGATGATGAATATGTACGTACTGGTAAACCAAGTAGGTCTTTGCCATCAGCTTGTAGCAAGCAGTCACCAGTTTTGATACCTGCATCATCAGCTCGGCCCCCCGGCGTCACCTCGCGAACCTGTAAGATTAATAATAGGATAGTTGACTTGACAACCTCCGTGGCGTGAAAGTATTAGGCTCGCTTCAAATCTTGGAGGTCGATGGTTCGATTCCCACGCCGCCGGACAAGAAATCTTTGTGTTGATTCTAAGAGTTATTTTCAAGTCTGGTTGACTGAGGGAGTTAAGCCGTTGGTCCCGATTGTGGTATCATCATCTATAACAAACGTATACCAGGGAACGGGCAGCAGCGTTTCCATGTGTGCTGCGGCCACTAATTCGCTTGCCAAGCATGGTGACTATGTCAAAACTCTCCCTTGGGAGGAGGCTCATGTTCAGCATTGGACGTTACACGGGCTGATGTTGATGATAATAAATCATTAATTAAGGACACATGATTATTCGTAATACTTCCTCATCTCACCCAAGGATAGGGGTCCCATAGTGTCCGTGTGAGGCGAAACCCGAGGCCTTCGCCCTCGTCCTCCGGCAGAACTAACTGAAAGGTAGAAATAATATCATCTTAAGAACTTAGATTTTTAAGACTAGCTGATCGCTGAGCAAGACTGTCAACGTATTGCGTAAATAATAATAAACTAACTGCGCCCCGCGTTACTCTGCTCCAGTGGGTGATTTTTGGAGCGTGATTTTTTGTAGCCTATATGTTAATCGAGCTTATTAACTATCCCCGTGAAAAGTTTCAGCCAAATCCATTCAGAAGTTTTTGCATGACACAGTAACAAACATCCATCCATCCATATTTACAAACTTTCGCGTTTATAATATTAAGTAGGATACCAAGGTTATGAAATTAATAAATAGACTCACAAAAATTACAAAATTGAGAATAATAAATTGAGACCACCGGCAGGACTCGAACCTGCATCTTAGGTATAGCCCT
Organism: Nycteola revayana; assembly: GCA_947037095.2. Classification (NCBI taxonomy): domain Eukaryota; kingdom Metazoa; phylum Arthropoda; class Insecta; order Lepidoptera; family Nolidae; genus Nycteola; species Nycteola revayana. Next base: position 17,886,687 of record OX344859.2, on the reverse strand, counting down.
AAATCTCTTTTATAACACGTCTCTAAGGGGGACGTTAGTACCATCTATCGGTAATGATCAGCATTACTTCGACTAATATCTCCAAAGTTGCATTTGGAATTAAATATTTAAGCGATGAAATAATATACTTACCATAACATCTCTAACTCCTTCGGTATACTCTTGTTCTGTCTCCTGTGCATCAGCAGGAACTGTCTCCATCTGCAAAATAATTTCTAGATCTTAGAATCATAAGGACGGGCTAACTTTCCCATGAGGAGTAGGGACGCCTCTACACTCCGGGCGTCCCTATAATTGGGCAAATGGGCCACTGTAAGTGTGGCCCTGGAGATCCCGCGGTACCATAATGGCCGCGGGTGCCGTCGGGGTGCCGGATTGCTCATGCGTACCTGATGATCGAAGGAGTGTCCGGGAGGTTTTAGTGGTAGTAGGGTCCTCTCCTCGTGGTATGAGTTTAGCATACCACGCTATGGAAAAAAAACGGGACGAGCTTACTTTAGAAGGTTTTTGTCGTAAGTGCCAGTTTCCTATTTTTTTTTTTTAAGATTACTAGCCGTGACTTACGGCCTTTTTTTAATATCGGCTTACGTTTGACCATAATATCGTTTGATGGAAGGCGAAGATAAGGCCTAAGATGATACACGCTTGCCTAGAAAGTGTCGGCCTACTAGTATTCTAGTTAACCCCTCGTGCTAAGCTGAAATTCTTGTGTTACGAGTGGGTTCACGTCGGTAGCCATTGGGCTACGGCCGCACATACAACGAATGTTTCTGACGTATAATGACACATCGGATCTTATGCTTCTACTCTAGATTTATTTAGTAAGATTTAATTGCTGTGTTATCATCGTCAGCCGCCTGCCGAAGCGGGTTTGCTATAGTTACCACGCTTGGCTGGGGGGCTGGTGACCGCAGTATGCGCCGGATTGCCCATGCGTACCCGGCCCCCGCCAACAGCAGATCGAAGGAGTGTCCGGGGGGTTTTAGTGGTGTAGGGTCCTCTCCACGTGGTATGAGTTTAGCATACCACGCTATAGAGGGCGAGTCCCACGATTCCCACCGCCAGCGCGCGAATTCACTGCAGCGTCGGTGGAAATGCGTAAATGTATTTCCCCCGGACAAAAAAAAATGGTGACCGCAGTATTATGTACCTATATGTCACCGGAAAATAATACGAATCGTAAGTTGATCAAGTTCCGTGTCACTCATATTGTTGAATTTAGTTGCCAGTTTCAGTGAACGCGCAAAATTATTATATTATTTACTTATTTGTTATGACACTTGACCTAACCTAACAAAACGAGACTATGCTACTGTTATTTATTACAATACTTCAACTTCAATAAGTTCTATTACTCCCATTGGTTTAGGTTTACGTTATTTTTAGGGTTCATTCCCTCTAAAGGAAAAAACTGAACCCTTATAGGATCACTTTGTGGTGTGTACGTCCGTCTGTTTGTCTGTCAAGACCCTTTTTCTCAAAAACGCGTTGAGGTATCAAGCTGAAATTTATATCAAATATTCAAGTCTAATGTCCATTGGAGCTGTGATAAAATCAAACTTGTAACCCAAAGCAATCAAAAGATACGGTTTAGTTATGCCGCAAATTTCTGCTAATTTTCGACACTCGCAAGGTTATCCAAATCTACAGGGTACTTCCCGTTAACTCAGAAACTTAAAATTGGATCCGGTGGTAGCATTAAAGCGCGTCCGTCGTTATATACTCATGGTCCACCTAAATAATGACAATTGTTCTAACCTAATATAGACAGCACAAGCTATTTGACACAATATAGTTAAATATTAAACTAAGACGTTATGACCAAAATATAATTAAAATAATAACTAAAATACATGTTTAATTTAAAAATTTATAAAATATGATAATTATAGATAATAATACTAAATACTAAATTATTGTTTTGACTATTTGCAAGTGCCTATAATAGGTTTACGTAAATAAAAATGATTTTTATTTTATTTATTTATTTTAGAAGAAACGTCTTCTACTTAGCACAGAGGAAACATTGCGAAAAACCGTAAATTTTTAGTAATATCTTATGATAAACAGGTTTGTACGGAACCCTCGGTGCGCGAGACCGACTCGCAATAGGCCGGTTTATTTTTTAAACACCCGAACCTCGTTAGTTTCTCAACTAACTAGGTAGTAAGTTGATCAACTTACGTTTCTTATTATTTTCCGATGACATTATCCTTTTTTTTTCGGATGGACATACGTAGTTAGCCACGAGGCTTTTGCTACTTCACCGAGCATAAAGCAGTACTCCAGCCTTAATAAATGGTTTAAAAACTTAGCAACCTGCGCAAGAGGGCGCCCCCTGTGGGTCTAGGAGCTCAGGGCGGTCGCTGTCGATGAGATTGAGGGATTATGACTTTTAGTATTTTAGGGGGTTTTGTGCAACTGTCGCTCTACTTTACAGTTCGCGGGCCTCTCGGACTTCAGGTCTACGAGGGCATCGGGTGGTTCTTTGCAAACTAAGGGTCGGGAGGACGAGGTGCAGTATTTTTAGGAAGTGAGTGATAGCGTAGCGGCTGTCAAGACAGAATGGAAGAGAGGAACGTGTTGCGACGACCACAAATAATTGAAGGCCTTAGCCCTATGGCTAAGGCGTCGGACTTGTGATCTTGTGGTCGCCGGTTCGATCCCCACTCATTGCACTACCGACGTGAACCCACTCGTTTAGCTTAGCACGAGGAGTTAAAAATAATACTAGTAGAATGCAAAACTCTGGTAGTAATGTTAAAAAATGCATAAGGGCCGGCAGATTATGACTTGACTGACCAACAGCGGATCGAAGGAGTGTCCTTGGGGTTTAAGTGGTGTTGGGTCCTCTCCTCGTGGTATGAGTTTAGCATACCACGCTATGGAGAGGGCGAGTCCCACATATCCCATCGCGAGCGCGCGAATACGCTGCAGCGGCGGTGGGAATTCGTAATGCATTTCCCCCCGGAAAACAAAAAAAAAGCAGATTATAACTTACATTCGAACGCTCCTTTTAATAAATCATAAACAATGTCATTTAAATCAGCTGTTCAAATAACAACACACTAAAAACACATATACAACACACGTAAGAACACATAAAACATGCACCAGGATTCGCGGATAGGTATCGACTGTATGGCTAATAGTTATCGATAATTTTCAATGTCGTAGTGCGGTGGAATAACGAAAGTATGTATTTTACGATAATTTTAAGCGTTCTCTAAGCGCTGAAGGTTAATAACAACAAATCCTACTAATAATATTATAAACGCGAAAGTTTGTAATGTTTGTTACTCTTTCACGCCAAAACTACTGCATGGAATTGGCTGAAAATTTGCACGCGGATAGTTTATAAGCTGGACTAACATATAAGCTACAAAATATCACGCTCCGACCCACTGGAGCAGAGTGACGCTTGTAAAATCGCGGGGCGCAGCAGACTAATGTATTTATATTAAATACTTACTAGTTACCCACTCGGTTTCACTCCCGATCCCGTGGAAATGTTGACTTAAAATATAGCCTATTACAATCGCTAATAATGTATTTTCCTTAATCTTTGCTCCAGTCCAAAATTTATCTGCTCCAGTGGGTCGGAGCGTGATTTTTTGTAGCCTATACGTTAATCGAACTTATTAACTATCCCCGTGCAAAGTTTCACCCAAACCCATTCAGTAGTTTTTGCGTGAATGGGTAACAAACATACATACATTAAAACTTTCGCATATAATAAGTAGGATGTAAAATCATCGACAGTTCAGTTTCCCCGCCGAGTCAACCGGTTCTCCTCAAGCAGCCAGCCCACGGTCGTCGAGTGTCGAGTCGAACATTACGTAAATATTGTAGTCACGAATTGACCTACAAATAATGTGTTTCACATGTGGTTTAGTGATTATAGTTACTGCAGACTTGGTTCTCAGTTCGATACCCATTCTATCTGTATGATGTGGTATTTGGCTCCCTTTAAATCTCGACACTAGACAATAAATCTTTGTGTAGATTTTAAGATTTCTTTCCGGGTATTGTTGGCTGAGGGACTACCCGCCGTGCCTTGGAAAGGACGTTAAGCCGTTGGTCCCGATGTTTATAACATGATCTATCACAATCGTATACCAGGGAAGGTGGAGGCCCTTGTTCAGCAGTAGACGTTATACGGGCTAATGATGATGAGTGGTTAAAGTTACTACAGACCTGGTTCCTAGTTATACCTACACGTCCTATCTGTGAATAATCTATAGGTTCTTATAATTATATAAAGCTGAAGAGTTTGAAACAAACTATATGCTTGAAAAGAATGGCTAGGGCGTCGGACTTGTGATCATGTGGTCGCCGGTTCGATCCCCACCCATTACACTACCGACGTGAACCCACTCGTAACACAAGCATGTTACCTTAGCACGAGGGGTTAACAACAATACTAGTAGACTGCAAGAATTCTGATTCAAGTCGTGTTTCTTAAAAATGTCGGCCATGGCATTCAAAACTGCCTTCGTGGCTTAACGGTATAAGAAAGATCCGGATACAAAATCATTATGAAAAATACTAGTTTCCCTCTCGTACTTTGTCTTTAGCTCCCGTTACGGGGGAATTTCTTAATTAAATATAGCCTTACTGACTCCTGGATAATCTAGCTTTCTAATGTCAGTTCCTCTTAAATCCATAAATATGACTTTGATATCAGTAGCACCTCTAGGTTGTGGTCCAGGCGTGTGTCACTTAATTGTATGCTTTTATAAATTTTCAATATATACCTATTATAATTAATGTAAATATGAACTTATTATGAGTAAAGGAATTAATGACACACGTACAGACGGAGTACATTGTCTGTAATGTCCTACAATTAGCAGCACTCACAGGTTGCACTTGCTAGTTACAGTTACCTAAGAAGTTTTATTCATAGAATAAGAATAACAGTTCCAGTTACAACCTATTAACTTCTTCATTATGATTTTGACAAGTACAAGTGTATGTAAATACCTAAGTGCTGAATAAATTCATTATTTCATTAATGGTGAAAGATTTTTTGTAATCGGTCCAGCAGTAAGATACTGCTAAGGGACAGCTGATGGAAGAGCTACAGCATCTAACAGATCAAGAATACTTACCAACAAACTCCGTTGCGTAGCGGTATTTGGCTCGCTTTAAATCTCGGAGGTCGTGGGTTCGATCCCCAGGCCAGACAAGAATTAATCTTTCTGTAAATTCTAAGATTTCTTTCCGGGTCTGGTTAGTTGAGGGACTACACTCCGTGCCTCGGAAAGCACGTTAAGCCGTTGGTCCCAAATGTTATGGAGCCAAATACCGCTACGCTACGAAGGTTGTCAAGTACAAGGGGCACCTTCCGATGCCCACGTAGACCCTAAGTCCGAGAGGCCCGCAAACTGTAAAGTAGAGCGACAGTTGCACAAAACTCCCCTAAAGAAAAAAAAGCCATAATCCCTCAATCTCCCCGTCAGCGGCCGCCCTGAGCCGAGGTCCAAGTCCCACAGGGGACGCCCTCTTGTGCAGGTTGCTTAATTTGTAGTGTTTAAACCATTTATATAGGCTGGAGTTCTGCTCGCCTTTATGCACGGTGAAGTAGCAAAAGCCCCAGGGCAAACTACAAATTTTAATGTCCGTCCGAAAACAAAAAAAACTTATACAAGGAAATAAAACATAAAAATTAATTGGCTTTAGCATTAAGCTACATCAAAAATTGAAAGGATCATTGCGCAGCGCTGGTATTCTAGCCAGCCCCAGTTTTGACGCCACGCAATGCAAACGTCAAATAAAAATATATAGATAAAAATTGGCAATAATTCATTCAAAAAAGAAATAACAAAAACACAATTAAAAGTATGTTTATCTGTTTGTTTGTCCATGGTTTCCGCCTAAGAGATTTAAGGTAGCTACAGAGGTTATCTATGCCTCACCCACACATAAAACCAGTTTTTTTAATTCCTTATGTATGTTTTGTATTTAATCGGAACTCAATATCAAAATCTTATCCGGTATTTCCAAAAGGTCATGATTAGATACATATTGGTTTATACCAGTGGTTCTCAAGCTTTCCGACTCGAAGTCCGAGAGGCCCGCGAACTGCAATGTTGAACTATAGTTACACAAAACTCCGCTAAAAATGTTAAAAGACTTACGTATTCCGTAATATCCTGCCAGCGAGCATAACCAGAAAGGTTCTCGAGTGGAGACCACGAACTGGCAAGCGCAGCGTAGGACGACCGCCTGCACGATGGACCGACGACCTCATAAAGGTTGCGGGGAATCAGTGAATGCAGTGGTCGCTAGCGATCGTTCCCGCTGGAAATCGATGGGGGAGGACTATGTTCAGTAGTGGACTACAACAGGCTGATGATGATGACCACTCTTAGGACCTAGACAAATGTAATTACAGTGGAGTGATCGCTAGCAGTAAATCGCTGACGCAAATGTATTGATATTTTACATTCGTCACGTGATTAAGTGGGCACGAGAAAAAAAGACAGGCGATTCTTGGTTGATTCATATTTGAAACAAGCGATCCTTTCGGTTGCATAACCCTTGTAGTTGATGATGTGAGCCGAGGACTAAGTCCCAAAGACGTCCGCATGTGAAGGTTAGTTGGTTTGTAGTTTTTAAGCCATTTAAGAAGGCTGGTTCTCTACTCGCTTTTATGCCCGGTGAAGTAGCAAACGCCTCGTAAGTACCAAATTAAAATGTCTATTAAAAAAAATCGTCATCGGCCAGAATAAAAACGAAAAATTAGAAAAAATGCATTGGAGTATTCCCTTTTTTTATTATCCGGGGGAAAAAGCATTTACACATTCCCACCGCCGCTGCAGCGTATTCGCGCGCTGGCGGTGGTATATGTAGGACTCGCCCTCTCCATAGCTTGGTATGCTAACTCATACCACGAGGAGACGACCCTACACCACTAAAACCCCTCGGACACTCGTTCGATTCGCCGTTAGTCCCTCAAACAACGAGACTGGAAAATAAATCTTTGATTTCATTTTTCACCAGGATTCGGCACCGGGATTGAGAAACACTAGTATTTTACTATATTAAATACACGTTAGTTTAAGACGGTTAAATAAAGGGTTGCCGCCCGTACTATAAAATAAAATAAAATAAAAATCATTTTTATTTACGTAAACCAATTATAGGCACTTTTAAATCGTCAAACATTATTTGAAAATAATAATTATTTATCCTAAATTACATTTGCTGTTTATTTATAAACCTATTCAAATTACTTATTTATAATTAAATTAATTATTATAATTAATGTATATTGTCGCTAGGAGGCAAAATGTTATATTATATAGTATCGTAGTATATTTCAGTCAAATGTACTATATATATATATTTTTTTAATTTAGACCTCAAGCCCCATATGAAAACAATGAAAAATAAAACATCACAAGAGGTCAAGGCCTAAAAAAAGCGACTCTTAGAGTCATTAATGTATGGATCTAACATGCTCAGACTCTTATAATAATATAAAGGTGTTTAACCTTGATGGCCAAAGCAAAGAGTAATAACAAATATACGTGGAATTTTTTTTTAAATAAATGTTTACGTTTTTTTTTCTTAATTTCCCAAAAGTAATATATATTTAACAGCTTTTCGTAAAAAGTACTATATAAAACAAAAAAAAAATGGTGGCAACCCTAGTTAAATGATACGCCCCGTTGATAAATTAATACGACTTCCGATAGAATGATTGCGGAAGTGACATTGAGATGTTCTCTCGTACTTATTCGTATGTAAACGATTGATTGCGAGTTATAGAAAGGTTATTCAGTGGTATTTTATATGGGACTAATTTCCCGTGCACGGGTGACTTAGCACCAGTCTTTATGGGAACTCAAAGAAGCGGCCGTATCCCAATTAGTAATAGAACCGAACCTACCTAGCTGTTATTAGAATGAAACATGTTTTATACTGAATTTTCTAAGATACTTAGAAAATACACTAAAAATGGTTTGACTAAAGAAATCCTGGATAGATTAAATAATTATTTTTTGTTAAATGTTTGCAATAGTTAATATTAAAAATCATTAAAAAAAAGATAAGATAAAAATTTAATTTTATTCTGACTCAAAGTATAAAACGTATAGAACGTTCAGCTGTTGGGTTGGACCGACGAACTACTGGGTTGCCTGGTACAAAAAGGTGTGTAGATGACAGTCACTTTCACTTGATTGGATAATATATGCAAAGCTATAGCTGTTTTCTGCGTTAAATTAGTTAAATCTTTTTAAAATTTTATAAAAATATTTTTTTTAATAATTATTAAATAGTCTGTCCAGGATTTTTTTAGCCAACCCATTTTAAATATTTTTCTGATATACTTAATTTATTATAAAATATGTTTTATTCTATTATCGGCTTGCTGAAGGTCGATGTAGGTTTGGATCTTAGACTAAATGACTAGGGTGTCGGACTTCGGTGGGTGATATAGAAAACCATGGGTATTACCAGAGATAGTCAGGACATGTTACTTTATATATACGTATAGATGGCTTCCCCTGCACGGGCAGCTTAGCACCCGTCCCCGTGGGAACTTAAAGAAGCGGGCTAGGCCCGTGGAAACATAAAGAAGCGGCCGGCCCAATGGCTAGGGCGTCGGACCTGCGATAACCATTTATTAAGGCTGGAGCTCTGCTCGCCTTTATGCCCGGTGAAGTAGCAAAAAGCTCGTGGCTACCTACGTAAGTCAATCCGAAAAAAAAAGTCGGACTTGCGATAATGTGGACGCCGCCGGTTCGATCCCCACTCATTAACACTCATACCGACGTGAACCCACTCGTAACACAAGCACGTTAGCTTAGCACGAGGGGGTAAGAGCGATACTAGTAGTGTGCAACCACTCTGATAGTAATCTTTGAAAAAAAATTCCATCCACATTATTTGTGTGTCATCTTTATCTATTAATATTATAAAGAGGAAAGGTCTGTATTTTGTATCGAATAAACTCAAAAACTACTGGACAGATTTCGATAATTCTTTCACCATTAGAATGTTAGATTATGCCTGATTAACATCAGTGCCGAAAATAGCTTGATCTGCGCCCTGTGCGAGCTTCTATGACTGTGACCTTGTTTTAGATAGATATATTGGACCCAGAGGCGTAGCTATCGTAGGGCCAGGTGGTGCAGTGCACCAGGGCCCCGGACCTCAAGGGGCCCTCTAACCTAAGCTTTGAAAAGAGCGGGTCAGCCAAATCGCCAGCTCTTGAAGCTATGCACCGGCGCCCTTGACCACCTAGGTACACAACTGATTGGGCCTTTTATCTATTATACCACCCACTGTGTCAAACTCACTAAAACTCAAACGCAAGTTCACTGTGCACTAGTACAATTGCGTAGTCCAACCTGATGCTTAAGATTATTTTTTTATGAGCAATAGGCTAGTTGACACATGAAATTTAAAATTATGTTACAATGATGTTTATTTCTAAAAGTATAATATGTCATATGGAACCTAAATATAATAATTTCTGTTCATAAACCTTGAATATGTTTGTATAAACTCAATATGAAAATTATTTATTTTGTCTTTAATTTCCGAAAACGCTATCAGCCATTTTGTGACGTCATACATCTCGTTAAAAACATGCGATCCTTTACTATTACACTTTCGGAGTCATGACGTCATCGATCTCGGACATAGACAATGTATATAGATCAACATGGCTGACATCGTTTTCATCTCTAAATGTCAAGCCAATTCTAAAATATTTATTTTAGTGCTTTCTAGATCTCAAATAAATGCCATATTTTTTTTCTTGATCTAGTTAAACCATTCTTAACCATATAAAAACAATTTCAAAAGTGTCAACTAGCCTAGTAGGAGCAACCCGAAAAAATAATAGTCCTACCTGGTCTGGCCATTCTGGCGCCCCCCAGAGTCTACGCCCTGTGCTTGGGCACCGGTGGCACCGCCCTATTTACGGCACTGAGTAACATAGAAGCCGGGACGGGCCGCTAGTAGTCCATATTTTATGTGGAAGAAACCGCGACCGGGAATATAGTTAATTAAAAAGGCTTATTTGTTATCGTATATATTTTTAATCTTTACATTTCTAATAAAACATTTACAATAATACATTATAAAAGTGATCTTAACAGTTATGAAGACTAAAAAAATCTATTTAGTCCGTCAGTTAGATTATTAAAAAATATTGGACACGTATTTTATTCGTTCCTCAAACAAAAATACACGACGATACAGCGCGTTAAAGTTTCGTGTGACGTCACTTGTAGGTACAATGTTACCTAGTAGTGACGTCATAAGCCCCTCGCCTGAACTTTACAGTTTGTTGTTGCTCTGTATCTTTATCAATTTTTATAGATTTTATAAATACAACATCCATTCATTCATGACAACCTCCGTAGCGTAGCGGTATTAGGCTCGCTTTAGATCTCGGAGATAGGTTCGATCCCCACGCCGGACAGGAAATCTTTGTGTACATTCTAAGATTCTAAAGTCTGGTTGGGGGACTACCCTCCGTGCTTTGGAAAGCACTTTAAGCCGTTGTTCCCGATTGTTATAACATCATCTATAATAATCGTATAGCAAGAAACGGGCAACAGCGTTTCCTTGTGTGGTACAACATAATACTGCGCTGACCAACCCGTCTGCCAAGCGTGGTGACTATGGCAAATACCCTCCCTCGGGAGGAGGCCCATGTTCAGCAGCGGACGTTATACAGGCTGATGATGATGATGATGATGATAAATAAAAAAATACGTGTCCAATATTTTTAAGTAATCTAACTGACGGACTAAATAGTTTTTTGAAGTCTTCATGTCTATTACTTTATTTTTATATAATCATAATTAATATAAATGAGTATAAAATATACAAAATGTTAATAATACTTATAAAGATTTAATTACTTTCGTTCAATTATGCTGACCCCATATTGAGCAAGACGTTAAGAAACAACGCCAACCATGTCATATCCGTTGTCCGTATTTGACACACGTTCGAGACAGACACACAATGTGGGGTCAGCTTAAGATAAATAAGCAATATAGGTATACCTATATTGTATAGGTATGTATAATAAAGGAAGGGTTATGATTTTGGCAGTCTATAAAAAGACCGTAGACCGTAGACCCAATGGCTAGGGCGTCGGACTTGAGATCTTGTAGTCGCCGGTTCGATCCCACCCATTGCAGTACCGACGTGAACCCATTCGTAACACAAGCATGGGGTTAACAACAATACTGGTAGTGCAACAACTCTGATAGTAATCTAAAAAAAATGTATTTTTCGGAAACTCCGGCTCGAAGGACCAACATTTTCGGTCATACATCAACAAATTAATGAACAGAGACCAATTATTATACAAAGCTAAATATTTTTTAAGCCTTAAAGCTAAATGACGTCATTCTTATTCCTGCCCCGGGCGGGGTAGGGGGTGGGTAGCTTGTGGTGTACGGTCCTCACGTGTAACTTCATCGAGTTGGATTGAGAGAACGCCTTGCCGCAGTGCGCGCATTGGTAGGGCTTTGCCCCTGTGTGCACCTGGTTTAAAAAGAAACAGGTTGAGAATTTAACAAATCTAGAATAATAATATAGTATGTTTCAAAATTGAGATTAATAAAATTCGACCACCGGCAGGACTCGAACCTGCATCTTAGGTTAAGCCCCTAATGCCTTAACCAATTAGGCTACGGTGGACCGTGGAACCCTACCGGTCATAGAAACTTATCAATCTCTTTTTATAACACGTCTCTAAGGGGGACGTTAGTGCCATCTATCGGTAATGATCCGCATTACATCGACTAATATCTCCAAAGTTGCATTTGGTATTAAATATTAAACTAAGATGCAGGTTCGAGTCTTGCCGGTGGTTGAATGTTATTAATCTCAATTTTGTAACATAGTATGGTTAACTTTTCCGTAAAGTATTCAAAAACATTAGAAAAATATATATAGTATTATTATAATAAGGAACAGTTTGTGTTTTTATATTTTTGTGACGATAATTTGTATAAATAGATACAGTTAATTTATAATGTAATAAAACCACTTTTTGCAAATCCTACTAATATTATGAACGCGAAAGTTTGTAAGTATGGATGGATGGATGTTTGTTACTCTTTCAAGTCATAACTACGTAATGGATTGGGCTGAAAGTTTCTACGCGGATAGTTTATAAGCTGGATTATATATGGAGTGGGTGTATGACCTTTCGCTTTTAGTCTGGGTGACTTTTTTTTAACAGTCTTGAAAATAATATGGCGTGTGTATGTATATGAAAAAAATTCTAAGTCGTCGTTTTTTTTTTACTGACAGTACGAAAATCGTATAAAAATACGTACCTAATTAGGAAGTTGCGTTACGTTAGTTAAGATAAGTGCCTATAATACCTAGGGCGCAATCAAAATGAATGAAAAGAGCGAGCGAAATAGCTTAACTAACATACTTAGGTACGCATTTTTACGGTTACCATTTTCACTCTATGCTAGTAAAAAAAAAGAAGATAAAATAACTATATTTCAATGTGTTAATTAAATAACGTAAAACCTCTTAGGTGGTGATTGTGCTCATGGATATGAACATCTTTTAATATGAGACCAACTTTGTAACTCGAGAAAAAAAAACTTTTTTATACATTTTGGTCGAGTAGGTATTGGCAATTTGTATGGAACAGCAGATTTTTTACTTCGAGATACAATGTTGGCCTCTTAGAAAAAGTTGTTCGTATTCATGAGCGCAATCACCACCCAAGAGGTTTTGTGTAATTTAATTAACACGTTGTATAGATAACTTACCCTGTCATGTCGATTCAGAGCCGCTTTATGCTTGAAAGCTTTAGGACAATGCGAGCATTTAAACGGCCTCTCGCCAGTGTGAATACGTTGATGTATCTGTACATAGAAAATACAAATAGTTATTAAAAATTATATATATCTTTGATATATTCTTGGGGTCTTGCGCTCCCCGCCGCCTACCACCCTAGACTTGGCTTCGGGAGTGGAGCACATGAGCCCCGCCCCCTTCGAGGCTGACCCATGAGGAGTAGGGACGCCTCTACACTCCGAGCGTCACTATAACTGGGCAAATGGGCCACTGTAAGTGTGGCCGCGGGTGTCGTCGGGGGGCCGGATTGCTCATGCGTACCCGGCCCCCGCCAACTGCGGATCGAAGGAGTGTCCGGGGGGATTTAGTGGTGTAGGGTCCGCTCTCCTCGTGGTATGAGTGTCGCATACCGCTACGCTATGGAGAGGCTATCGTTGCCCAATGGCTAGAGCGTCAGACTTGCGATCTTGAGGTCGCCTATTCGAATCCCACCCATTGCTCTACCGACGTGAACCCACTCGGTACACAAGCATGTTAGCTTAGCACGAGGGGTTAACAACAATACTAGTAGACTGCAAAATACAGCTAGCTACCGATTGTTACAACATCATCTATAACAATCGTATATCAGCGTTTCCTTGTGTTGTACAACATAATACTGCGGTCACCAACCCGCCTGCCAAGCGTGGTGACTATGGCAAATACCCTCCCTCGGGAGGAGGCACATGTTCAGCAGTGGACGTTATACGGGCTGATGATGGTGATGATGAAGACACACGTTGGCATATAATATGATATGTTTACCTGTAACCGCTGCACCATGCTGAACCTCTTGGGGCAGTCGGGGCACTGGTAGGGCTTCTCGCCCGTGTGCGTGCGCTGGTGGTATACCAGCGACGCGTTCGACTGCACAAATGTACGACAATTATAAAAGATATAGATAAAGATATGGATAAGGATAAAGATAGACAAAGAGATAGAGATAGAGATAGGGATAGAGATCGAGATAGAGATATGGAAAGAGATAGAGATAGGGATAGAGATAGAGATAGAGATAGAGATCGAGATAGGGATAGGGATAGAGATCGAGATAGAGATATGGATAGAGATAGAGATAGGGATAGAGATAGAGATCGAGATAGGGATAGGGATAGGGATAGAGATCGAGATCGAGATAGGGATAGAGATCGAGATCGAGATAGGGATAGAGATAGAGATAGATTAGAGATAGAGATAGATATAGATAAAGAGATAGAGATATATATATATATATATATATATAAGGTGCTATAAAAATATCTGCCACGGCTTTAATGGGAGGTAGTATTATGTTTAAAGATTACAATAGTGAAGAGATTTCGTACCCCGGAACAGTTATTTCAATTTGAGAAAATAAATAAGTTAAATAAACATTGACTATGCATAAAGCCGTTCACAAATTACGCGCGATGTGTCGCATCGTCAATGAAAACAACTGCTATTTCTTTCCATCTGTTCCGTGAATGAAAACTGAAATCACTATCTGTACGTGTAGGTACGCAATAATACGCTGTCAAACAAGTGTTTTAAAAGTGCAATTACTTACCAGCTTCTGCATTCTTCCAAAAAACTTACGTAAATAAGATGATAAACTTCCCATGACACTTAAAACAGGCTTTGGACTGTCAAGTGAGTGTAAGAATCGCAATTTTTTTCTTATTAGTTTTAAACAATAGGTAGGTACTTAGATTGATATCCAATAACGATAAATTACAGTAACTTGGCGTGTTTAAAAGTTAATCATCTTATTTACAACAATTGCACCGTATTTACAGTTATTTACACACTCCCTACCTACTTATCTACAAAACTGTTGCACTAGTCCGCGTTGCACACAAATGTAGGCACGCTTACATACCTACGTGTCTCTTAACTTTGTTTAATGTGACATCCGTTTCACTTTTTAATTGTCTAAATGCGCGTTTGATTCGCCTTATTAGTTCTACCACACTTCTGATATCATGTCCGGTTCAGCCGTACACTAGGTCCTTTACACGACCCCACAAAAAAAAAGTCTAGAGGGGTTAAATCCGACGAGCGATTAGGCCACGGCACTGGCCCTCCTCGGCCCGGGCCTATCCAACTTTCACCGCCGTACCACACACCGTTTAAAAATTTCCGTACGTTGATGGCGAAATGAGGTGGTGCTCCATCATGTTTGAAGTGCAGCCCTTCAAGAGGAATACGTTCCAACATTCTTCTCACACGGGTTCGTAGTAAACGCAGATACGACTCTCCGTCCAGTCTGTCCAAGAACACTGGTCCTAGTATTCTGTTCCCCAGTATCTAGTGTTAATTACACGCACATTAACACTAAACCGAGTCTGAAAATGGTCAGGCCGCACAACACTACGTCGGAGTACACTAGTATGGAGGCCTGCCTGCGTCAACCGGAGGCGGGTCAAAGCGGCCGTGGTCTCTAAACCTGTACACGGCATCCAGAATGGTATGATGACTAACTCGCACACCAAACCTCTGCTGGTATAAGTTCACGGCATGTGCAGTTACGGAGTTACACTCGCGGTAGCACAATACCATTTCAAGGTATTCTTGATTAGAATACCGTCGTCTGGGAGGCATTTTTAATAAAGGCCCGCGATATTCCCGTCGCTGACCGCTAAAACTATCTTCCGAGCGGCGCGGGGGACGAGGGGCGACTGGCGAGCGCCCGGCGGCGATCGGCTAGCGCGTGCGACGAACGGGGTAGTGCGGGTGCGGGTGCGGGCGCGCGGGGCTGTCCTTTCCTTTGACAACCGCCGCGCGATAAGAATGGCAACAGCGTACCTATGAATTCGGTGCGGCAACAGCTTATTAAGTCTACAGAATGGTGTTATGCCAATAAATCAATTCAAATTTATACGTACAATTTTTTGTATGAAAAAAAATATGACACATTATCAATAATTTTTCTTCACTATTGTAATCTTTAAACATAATACTACCTCCCATTAAAGCCGTGGCAGATATTTTTAAAGCACCTTATATATATATAGGGTGACTGGTAATTAGTGACCGATACCTAAACACATGATTGTGCTCTTGATAACAAACAACTTAAAAAATCAGCTGTTCCATACATTCATGTTCACATAACTCGTCAACATGGCAGGGAGCAGCTGGTTTTTTTTCGCGATTTCAGATTTGGTACCATAGTAAAAGTTGTTTGTCAACATGAGCACAATCATGTGTTTAGGTATCGGTCACTAATTACCAGTCACCCTATATATATTATATATATAGGGATAAAGGTAGATATAGAGATAGAGATAGTATAAATATCATTTTTATTTACGTAAACCTATTACAGGCACTTTCAAATAGTCAAAACAATAATTTAGTATTCACTATTATTAATCTATAATGATCACATTTTATAAATTTTAAAATTAAGCAAATATTTAAGTTAATTTTTTAAATTATATTTTAGTATTAACGTTTAAGTTTAACTGTATTTATTGTGTCCAATAGCTTGTTCTGTCTATGGCTAGGCTAGAATAATTGTCATTATTTAGGTGGACCATGAGTATATAACGACGGACGCGCTTTAATGCTACCTCCGGATCCAATACGCCCCAACTGAGAAGACCCGGCGAAACAAACTCAGTGGGTTATTCTACTGCCGGTTTTAACACGAACTACATAGATGGTCCGGCGAAGAAAAAGAAAAAGAAAAAGATGAAAATAAAGATAAAGATTAATTTACAATCTTACGCAAGATAAGTAACGTTACGGAGTTACGCAAGTGAAACGGTGCGGGAACATCGTAAAAATAAAATATAATGACTCACCAAGCATTTCTTGCCGCATATTTCACATACGACGCCCAATTTTCTCCTCGAGTCGGGCTTTTTAGGGTGTATCCTGATGCCTAAGTGTACTCTATGATAATGCATCGCGTACGAGCGATCATTCACGAACGTGCGGTTACACTGAAACAATAAATATATAGACAATGAATTGAAGACGTGAGTGGAAGAAGGTGATAAGTCACCATGATTAAAATTTTGATTACATCGATTGAGATGGATTGTTTCGATCGTGCCCGGCGGATCCGTCGTTGGCGGGGGCCAACGACAGATTGAAGGAGTGTCCGGGGGGTATTAGTGGTGTAGGGTCCTCTCCTCGTGGTATGAGTGTCGCATACCACGCTATAGAGAGGGCGAGTACCACATATCCCAGTGGTGTAGGGTCCTCTCCTCGTGGTATGAGTGTCGCATACCACGCTATAGAGAGGGCGAGTACCACATATCCCAGTGGTGTAGGGTCCTCTCCTCGTGGTATGAGTGTCGCATACCACGATATAGAGAGGGCGAGTACCACATATCCCAGTGGTGTAGGGTCCTCTCCTCGTGGTATGAGTGTCGCATACCACGCTATAGAGAGGGCGAGTACCACATATCCCAGTGGTGTAGGGTCCTCTCCTCGTGGTATGAGTGTCGCATACCACGCTATAGAGAGGGCGAGTACCACATATCCCAGTGGTGTAGGGTCCTCTCCTCGTGGTATGAGTGTCGCATACCACGCTATAGAGAGGGCGAGTACCACATATCCCAGTGGTGTAGGGTCCTCTCCTCGTGGTATGAGTGTCGCATACCACGCTATGGAGAGGGCGAGTACCACATATCCCACCGCCAGCGCGCGGATACGATGCAGCAAGGTGGGAATGCGTCAATGCATTTTCCACGAACAATAAAAAAAAAAGTTGTCGGACTTGAGATCTTGAGGTCGCCAGTTCGAACCCCACCCATTGCACTACCGTAGTGAACTCACTCGTAACACAAGCAAAGTTAGCTTAGCACGAGAGGGTAATAACAATACTAGTAGATTGCAAAAATCTGATAGTAATCTTTTATTAAAAGAAAAAACGTTCTCATTGTTTTTTTTTAATTGTATTGCCCCCGCTTCCTTCTCCGCAGCATCATTATCATCATCAGCCCGTATAACGCCCACTGCTGAATATGGGCCTCTTCCCGAGGGAGGGTATTTGCCTTAGTTACCACGCTTGGCAGTCGGGTTGGTGACCGCAGTATTATGCTGTACCACACCAGGAAACGCTGCTGCCCGTTCCTTGATATACAATTATTATAAATGATGTTATAACAATCGGGCCCAACGGCTTAACGTGCTTTCCGAGGCACGGAGGGTAGTCCCTCAACCAAACAGACCCGGAAAGAAATCTTAGAATTTACACAAAGATTTCTTGTCCGGCGTGGAGATCGAATCCACGACTCCGCAGCATAACTAACAAACTAAACAAGAATATTTACATACCTCGCTACATTTAACGGGATCTTCGTTCTGGTGGACTTTCTTCAGGTGTTCAGCGAGCAGTTCCCGAGAGCCGAGGCCTTCACCGCAATGGACACACGGACTAAAAGATAAACATTAACATTGAATAAATACATAAAATAGCCTTTAATGCTGTTTCTTACAATCACTACAAGCCTATTTACTAAAACTAAATATATTTTATCATTTTTAACTTTCTTCTTCTAAACGGCTCCATAAACGGCTCCATCTTCCCATCTTTTAGTTTGTCTGTCTCTGTTTCTTTTGCTATCTCTTGGATACCATTCGGTTACTAACTTAGCCCATTTCTCTTTACTTTACATACAACATTTACATGAAG
This sequence comes from Nycteola revayana, assembly GCA_947037095.2. Classification (NCBI taxonomy): domain Eukaryota; kingdom Metazoa; phylum Arthropoda; class Insecta; order Lepidoptera; family Nolidae; genus Nycteola; species Nycteola revayana. Next base: position 17,868,212 of record OX344859.2, on the reverse strand, counting down.
TCTATACTAATAGGTATTATAAATATGGCATTTCGTACCCAACTTAAATGGTTGCCCATAAGGGTAGAAACATGAGGGCATTGACTACACTCTTTTCCTTACTTGATTCTCCTTCTTCTCCTTCCTACTTGACATCTCTTTTCCAATATCGCTTCTGCAATCACAACAAATCCTTGCGTTCTTCAAACAACCGTCTCCTTTACTGTCCTCAACACCGTTCCAATTTCATTCATTCCTCTTTCTTTGTCATGTCCATACATCTCTGGAATGCACTACCTCTTGGAGTCATATTATATATGTATATATATATATATATATATATATACATCTTGAAGGACAAGTTGCGTCGTACATGGCGTTATTTACCGATGATGCTGCGTCCGACTGACTTTGTGCGTCTGGAATACGGACGCAAGATTGACCGACCCTCATTTTTAGCCCAAGTGTCCCTTATGATCATTAGAACGCAAGGGCGAAAAATTGGCATGGACGTAATTCCATCACTACAATGCCTTTTAGCGTATAATATAGTTCCGCCATCGTCCGACTGAAATTTGGAGGGCACTAGTGTTCAGCGTATAATTTACCACGTATACTTTGAGTTCAATTCACCGATCTTATCGTGTCCATTGAATATCGTACTTAATATGTAAAGTTTTTATCATGTTTTCTTGACAACAATCTTGCGTCTCTTAAATATCCTTAAACGGGCACTAGGTACGGTGTCTGAGGGGCCCATTCGGGGTACACGAGGGACGCATGGCGCGGGGCGCGGGGCGGCGGGCTTCAGCGCGCTCGCGTGCCGAAGTTTGTTAACAAACAGACATGTGCCGGCCGTGATGTAAGCTTGTCACCAAAGTGAATTATTTGCAAGTGTGTTAAAAGTGGTTATTTATTCAAAGGTATTAACTTCAAAGAATTACAGTGCACGATTATTTAGAAAGCGACAAAATTAAACATTAAATGTTTTATATTACGATATGCCTTTTATTCCGTATATTCACCTGCATAAATATGACTAGGTACTATTATATTATTCGTACCATGAAACTTCCTCTTTCTACCTTTGAACCTACATGTTCACACCAGCCTGTGCATCTGAGCTAACCTGTTTATACATACTTACCTGTCCAACTCCGAACTTACCTGTTCACACCAGCCTATGCCTCTGAGCTTACCTGTTTATACATACTTACCTGTCCAACTCCGGACTTACCTGTTCACACCAGCCTGTGCCTCTGAGCTTACCTGTCCAACTCCGGACTTACCTGTTCACACCAGCCTGTGCCTCTGAGCTTACCTGTTTATACATACTTACCTGTCCAACTCCGAACTTACCTGTTCACACTAGCCTGTGCCTCTGAGCTTACTTGTTTATACATACTTACCTGTCCAACTCCGGACTTACCTCTTTCTAGGCTTGACACTAGACAAGCAACTTCAATGGAGTCCCCATATTTCTTGTCTCGCTGGAAAATTAAACTCAGCTGCTTACGCGGTTAGAAAAGTACGGGAACTCACTAATGTAGAAACTGCATGTTTAGTCTACTTTAGTTATTTTCACAGTATTATGTCCTATGGCATTCTGCTTTGGGGTAAAACTGCTAATATTCAAAGCATTTTTATACTACAAAACGTGCAGTTCGTTCTATTTATCAACTAAGTACGAGATTCTCCTTAAGAGACTTTTTTAAGGACATAGATATACTAACAGTCGCCAATATAATCTATGTCCGGCAAAATATTAACCTTTTAAACAAAAGAAGTGACATACACACAATAAACACTAGATATAAGCATAAACTTTGCGCCGAATACCATCGCCTACAAAAAGTACACTCATCTTTTGTGGGATTAGGAGTCCGTATGAATAACAGAATACCTTTACACCTACAAGAGTTACCTTATGATAGGTTCAAGTCAACTGTTAAGAGGATTCTAATAAAAAGGGCTTATTATTCAGTAAACTACTATTTGAACGACAATAACGCTTGGTTGATCAGAGAAACACAGACAACACTGTAAACTCAGTTATTGAAACAGTTTAAACATTGTTCAACTAAAGGTTTAATATTAATAGACTTGTAGATATCCCCACGTTCGTCATGCTCCCATTGTCTGTCATTGCTTGCGGTGGCGGTGTGGGGCGGGTCGCCACCTTCCCTCTAATATGGCGAGGGAGGCGATGGCTGCGTCACACGTCATACTCATGAACGGATGCTGCTTGTGGTGACTGGTCGGCTGTTGTCGGGGATATGTTATGTTAATTTTTATTTTATATTTTGTTAATTCTTTTGTTTATAATTATTATTATAGGTATATCCTTTGATTGACCTTGTGTAAATTGTTATTTTGTAAATGTGTGTGAATGCATCCGCCATTAGGTTTCTTTGTAGATTGTCTGTGCCTGAGTAAACTTTAATATCTACATTATGGTATTTACTGTATTAATATTATTTCTTTCTTGTCTTATTGAACACCTGGTCGGTATAAATTGACCAGGTAATAAATGGTAATGTGCGTGCATTCGCTTACATCATATACACGCTGAAATTTAAATGGTTGTTTTCCCGCAGCGAAAAGATTTGGTCTTAGTTAAACATTCAATTTATACAAAAACTAAATATTATAAACCAAAAATGGCCGATTAACAATCGTGAAAAACCAAACTCGAAAGTGACATCGAACCGATAGTAATACCTCGCGATACCTAGCGCTCGCGTCGATCGGTCGCGCGTTCGTTGACCCGGGTGTTCGTCAATCAGCTGATACCTACACCTTAGGTAATGTAACACAGTACCCAATCATAATAATAAGCTTTATCCAATACCTTTTTAGCTACAACTTACAGAAAACGTAACTTAAAACAAGTTTATTATCTAAGAACAATAATTTTCTGAATTAGATTATAAAGTAATTAAGGCGTATTTAAAAAAATTGAAAAATTTAATGAACTCCGCGGAAATGATATGGATGCAGTCCTTCTGAGTTGAGTAGTTTCCAGACGTAGTATTGGCTTACGCCAAACTTAGCTGCCGCCATTCGCGTACTTCGGCGAGGATCGCGTTCGAAGTACTCGATGATCTCCTCGTCGAGCTCTGGCGAAAGAACGGCCGATCGACCTCTGCCCTGTGCATGTGGTGGCACCTGGAACTGCCCATGATCGAGTAGCCGTCGCCGCTACGATCGTCCGGTCCTGTATGACTTGAGGGTTCAGAACTCCGCGAAGACGGAGTGACGCCAAGTGTTGCAGCTCGGCGTAAAGACGCCAGGCAGTATGGGAATTATAATTAGCCCTAGCCTACAGTTGCACCATAGCGACGTACTCTAAATTACTAAAACTGTAATGTCGGTCCATAATACTAATAAAGTAATAAGCTAACGCGTGCTGCGCTTCCGACGTTCACGGGACAACTAAGGAAGGAGGGAGTCGAAGGAGAGCGCGGGGCGTTCCGGCGTCGGCGCCGTGCGGCGAATTACAAAGGAAGCCGGCTCGTTTGTAATTCTTGCGTGCAGGCTATTTTATGCCGTATAACTACCATTGAGCTCTTATTTTGCTTTGAACGTTTATGGATCGTTCTTTACTTTGTCAGCAGCGCGTGCGATTCGAGTAGTACCTACAAGGTCCGTCTTGTGTTACTACTGTTTATCACGCTTTCGAGTTGTCTAATATTTTTTTTAATAATTTTAAATCCAAAACATGTCTAAAAAAAAAATATATGTTTCGATAGTACTACCAACGGCAAGTTGTTCTGCTTCGGGAAAACAACCATTAAAATTTCACGGTGTATACATTGTTTGTACAATATTACATGATTGTGATAAAAGACATGACATAAAAAAAGGAAACAGAGCAAAAGAGACAAAAAAATAATCTCGGAGTTTCTTTCTTCCTTTCTTCTCCGGATCGTCCACTTAGGTAGCTAGTGAAAGGTTGCAGGCTAGCTAGGGTAGGATCCTCGACGGCATGGCCGAGTACCGCGTTGTAGCTTATTCCCTGAACTGTGATCTCGTGCCAGCGATCATCACCACTGTTCGTAAATCTACTCTTTACTCCAGTGGCACCCTGAGCGTTGGTCCTAACCCCTTAAGGGTGTCCTCAGGTGGATGTCGCTTAGACTTTGGCCGGATTCTTGGAAGTTAATTTTAATTTTAGACCTGTTACCTTTAAGGCATCTTACTATACCTAATGTGTACATTTGTCATTTAGCGCTCGACAGACGGACAGACTGATTAAAAATTCTGTAAGATCAAATAATTATAACAATGTTTTTAGCTACTTAAGTGATACTTTTGTTACACTTGTACTTGTCAAAATTACACTGTATAAGATTTATCTTATAAAGTGTAATTTTGATAAGTAAAAGTGTATGTAAATACCTAAGTGCTGAATAAATTTCATTATTTCGCACCAGCCTGTGCCTCAGAGCTTACCTGTTTATACATACTTACCTGTCCAACTCCAAAATTACCTGTTCACACCAGCCTGTGCCTCTGAGCTTATCTGTTTATACATACTTACCTGTCCAACTCCGAACTTACCTGTCCACAGCAGCCTGTACCTCTGAGCTTACCTGTTTATACATACTTACCTGTTCAACTCCGGACTTACCTGTCCACGCCAGCCTGTGCCTCTGAACTTACCTGTTTATACATACTTACCTGTTCAACTCCGGACTTACCTGTCCACGCCAGCCTGTGCCTCTGAACTTACCTGTTTATACATACAAACTTACCTGTCACTCGTCAAAAATGATTATATTGCTTTTTAAGATTTTGTAGACCACCAAAGTGAAAATACCTGAATACCTACGCTATACATAGGTATTGTCACTTTTGTATGCTAACTATTAATTATTTATTATCTGTGCCTGGAGTCATTATAAGCCCTTATATAGGTGGAAGCCTCTTGGCTGATAAGCTGGATACAATAATTCAAAAACAGTATTCGGAACCAATCTGAATTCAATAGTAGATGGATGTCATTTAGTTATTATAATCATGATGATATATGCAGAGCATTATACGGAATTGATTTAAACATACAGTTGGATGGAGGCGGGAATGTGCATGCAGTGTTTTGAACGTATACGGAGATATTCAGTGTGCAAGAAAGATTTAAGAGTGAACGGACGCACTAATTCAGTTATTCGGAACCAATCTGCATTCAATAGTAGATGGATGTAATTTTGTTATTATAATCATTATGATATATGCAGAGCATTATACGGAATTGATTTAAAAGTACATTCGGATGGAGGCGGAAATGTGCATGCAGTGTTTAGTAGGTATACGCAGGTATTCAGTGTGCAAGAAAGATTTAAGAGTGAACAGACGCACAAATTCAGCTAGAAATATTTAATTTGAATATCACCATTTAACGTTTAAATGAAATTTGACGTCGACTACTGATATGATACTGATTAAAACATCTTACATACGCATTGAAAACATTAAAAATCTCACTACATTCAGTGGACGCCGCAGGGTGGTAGTTTGTAAAGACGCAAGAAGTCCTTCGCGATTTATATATATATATATATATATATATATATTTGTATATATTATTTATGTATACCCATGTATGTGAATGTATAGTATCCCATATTAAATGATATAGTTATATAATATTGTATTGTATTGTCTCCATGTATGTTAAATATTTTATGTATATTAATTAAATAGTACCTTGACGGTATTTATTTCATTACGAGTGCTTACAACTTCAGTGCACCTACCACTTTGTCTCTGCACCACCCAATGGTTGACTGGGAGAGAATGCATTTGGCATTAAGTCCGCCTATGTACAGTTTTGTGCTAAATATTTAAATAAATAAATAAAATAAATAAATAACTAGCTGCCCGCGCGCGGTTTCACCCGTGTTGCTCCCGTTCCCGTAGGAATCAAAACTTTGCGGACGTATCTATCACTAAAACTGACGAAGTTTCACATAAATTTGCGACCCCTATTTTCTTACTTAATAAGTGTTTAATAATAAATAATAATAATAATAATAAAGCTTTATTTAATTCCATGCATAGTACATATTAAACGATAACAATTGGTAACTTATTAGCCTATAGTATACAATTACATTGTTACATTTAAAAGGATTTGGATTCTAATTGTTAATTCTATTTTGTAATTAGTTAAATTTTTAATTTTCTTTATTTATCAACTACCTAATTATTTAATGCATGCATGGACCCCGTTCGGGTAAAAGCCTCCCCCAAGGAATGCCATCCTTCTCTGTCATTAGCTCTGTCTATCCAACTTCCACCCGCGCACGCTACAATTTCGTCTGCCCATCTGGCCTTTGGTCGACCTCTTGATCTGGTGCCTTTTGGCCCAGGCCACTTTACTGACCGTAGAGTCCATCTATCGTCCTTGTAACGGGCTACGTGACCCGCCCACTTCCATTTAGCCTTCATTGCAAAAGTTAAGGCATCGCATACTTTTGTCTTCTCTCGAATGTCAACGTTCTTTACCTTATCCTTCAATTTTATACCTAGGCAACTTCTTTCCATTCTTCTCTGGGTAGTCTGAATTTTGTTCCTGGTTTTGAGATCGAAGGTCCAAGTTTGGCATCCATAAGTGAGGCACGGTAGAAGCCCTGTATCCATGACTATTTTCTTGGTCGGTAGCGGAAGTTGCGATTTTAGTATTTCCTTATGGTGCCAGAACTTGTTCCAGGTAATCGCCACTCTTCGGTTAAGTTCTTCAGTGTTTCTTTCCTTGCTAAACGAGATTTGTTTTCCTAAGTATATGTAGTGGTTGACAAACTCGAGAGGTGTTTTGTTTATTAAGATGGGCGATGCACTGCGGTTAGACATAATTTTAGTTTTTTCCAGATTCATTTCCAATCCAGTTTTTATACTAGCCTGGTTTAATTCATTTACCATTTTATTTAATTGGTGAGAGGTTTCTGAAAATAAAATGATGTCATCGGCAAATCTGAGATGACTTAAAAAAATCCTATTTATATTAATACCTTGATTGGACCATGGCAGCTCTCCCATCACGTGTTGTAAGACGGCTATGAATAATTTTGGTGAGATCGGGTCTCCTTGCCGGACACCTCTCTTTATGTTGATTACTTCACCTACTCTATCCAGCTTGACTCTACTTGTGCTGTTAGAATACATATTTTTTAGGATATTGATATACTTTTCATTTGTGTTTAGTACTTTCAGCGATTCCCAGATGCTCTCGTGTGAAATTGAATCAAAAGCTTTTTTGTAGTCGATGAAAGCTAAATACAGGGGTTTATTAAATTCTGAATATTTTTCTATCACCTGGTCAACCACTTGGATATGATCCATAGTGCTGAAACCACTTCTGAAACCGGCTTGTTCGATCGGTTGGTGAGCATCGATGACTGGGGCTATCCTTTCAAGTAGACAGGAGGCAAAGAGTTTATAAAAACAAGGCATTAGGCTTATAGGACGGTAGTTGCCTATATCAGCAGGGTCGCCTTTTTTATATAGTAGTATAATTTCCGATGTCATCCATTGACGTGGTACAGCTTCTTCGCCAAGTATTTTATTCCATAGGATAGTGATTGGTGTCAGTAGTAGTCTTCGCAACCTTGATACATTCGTTGGTGATTCCATCCGGTCCTGGGCTTTTTTCTGGCTTAAGTCTCATTATTTGTTTCAATATTTCATTTTCTGTAAACTGGTGTATTGGAGTAGTATCTGTGTAGCTATAGGAAACCATGTTTTGATTTTGTGTGTCTGATTGTCTGTATAGATTAGCGTAGAAGTCAGTAGCAGCATTTATGATTTCTGTGCGAGATTTGCATTTGTTGTTCCCAGACTTGAGAAAAGGAACCCATGTTTTGGCTTGATTTAGCTCTTTATAAGCTTTTTTAGCAGATCTAGTATTATTGAGGTGTCTTTGTATAGTTGTTGTTCTGTAGGTAACGTAGCACCTTTTTATTTCTTTATTGGTAAGTTTATACAAAGTTTTTAGTTTTTCTTTGTCAGCTACGCTTAATTTGGGCTTATTTTGTAGTTCGCTTCTTTCTTTCATGAGTTCCAGCGCTTTCGCGGATAGGATTTTGTTCTTTTGTGTTCTTTTTATGTTTTTTAGACTTATCTTGATGCAGTGCATAATTTGTTGGTAGTACTCCTCCACATTATAGTTGTTTTGATTCTTTATAAGTTCTGGTATAAAGCTGTGGAGGTTTGTAAGGTACGTTTCCTGCTCCGCTAGAGTTTTTAGCTTAGTGGATGTATTAGAGAAATTGCGCCTACTTTTCTTTGTTGAATTTAGGTGTATTGTTACTCTTAGTAGTCTATGGTCCGATCCAAATAAGAAAGATGGTAGTACTTCGTATTTACTGATCATGTGGTGCTTCGTGGTCAAGATATAATCAATTTCATTTCTTATATTTTTATCTGGAGAGATCCATGTCCAGCGGTTTTTTGGTTTTAATTTGAACATTGTATTCATAATTTTTAGGTTGTACTCTTGCGCATATTGAATAAGTCTCGTGCCTCGAGCGCTTCTGATGCCGTAACCATACTCTCCTGTAGCGGGACGTTCGTACTTTTTTGGAATTCCGATTTGAGCATTAAAATCGCCTATAGAAAATACGTACTCAGTAGATGTCGAATCATGAGCTTTCGCTAGCTCCTCGTAAAAATTGTCTATTTCTTCCTGTGATGAGTTTTCAGTGGGGGCGTACGCTTGAATTACTGCAAAACACAGGTTTTCCATTTTAATTTCCAGTACGCACACTCTTTCAGATATTCCAGTAAATTTGATGATGTTATCTTTGTGTTTCTTCCTTACTAGAAAACCTACTCCATATAGTCCTTTTGTTTGGCCAATGTAGTAGAAGATGTATTCGTCGTCTTCGATTGTCTTTTCTCCTAGGCGGCGAACTTCACTCAAACCTATTATATCATGTTTAATATCATCTAGTGCAGCTTTGAGCTCAATATATTTTTGATCAGAAGATAATGATCTTACGTTTAGGGTGCAAATGTAGACGCTATTTTTCGTTTTGATAGTTGTTCTTGGGGGGTTTTGGTCGAATTCTCCCGCGGTGACCGGCCGTACTGGGAGATTAGGGGTTGGAAGAGGGTCCGATTTTGATTGCTATGCTGTGTTGTGGTCTGATGTCTTCGATTGGCTTTGAGTTGATTCTGTCTGAGCGAGAATTAGTTTGGGCTTTTGTATTATATAGTTCTTCATGTCCCCTTTATTTTTCTTAGGTGGTTGTTTACTAGTCTGTTGAACAATTTTGTTGTCAAGGTGGGGCGTTTCTGGGGACTCTGATAGGTTTCTTTTGCTTGACTGTTTCTGTGGGGGTGTTTTGTTGCTTAGTATAATAATTTTGTCGTATTTTATAAAAGCGGTGTTTCCTGCATCTTTTTCTTTTTGCAGTTGGACTTGTAGCTCTTTACGCTTAATTAAGACTTCGATTGGGTAGTCTTCTTTTAAGTAATAGGAAGTATTTTTAAGGTTATGTTTGTTTTTTTGTATTTTTAATTTGAAACCTAAAGTATTGAATGTTATTACTATCGGTCGAACTTTTTCGCCCTTTTTGCCCAACCTTCTAACAGCTTCTATGTTGTAAGTGTCGCATGAAACTTTTATGTATGTATTTATTATATTTATTATCATTTTTTCCAGTTCATCATACGATTTTTCTGTTTCTTCCACGCCAAAAAGGATCAGATTTTTGCGTCTGCACTGTCGTTCTAGGTTGTTAATTTTATGTGATTGCTCTTCTATTTTTTTCTCCAAAAGCTCATTTTTCAGTTCTAAGCTATTGAACTTCTCGTTGAAGTTGTTGATTATTGTACCTTTAATATCTTCTTTCATCTCTAGCATATCTTGTTTTTGCTGCTTTATATCTTGCTGCATGCTAATTAACATATTTTTTATTTCATCCATATTTGGTTATACTTCGCTTAGCGCCCTCTTAGGCACCTTTTTAACAAAAAGAAAAAATGCACAAAAAGAATTTCCTGTGCTCGGGATCGAACGTCGACTCTTTTAAGTGCGTTTCACGGTGTAATTCTTCCCTCTAGTGGCGAGTAGTAGAACTTTCTCTGTATGTGAATATTGAAGAAGTTTTGTGGTTTCACTGCTCGACAAAAGATGTCGCTAGTAGTGCCGCAATGCATAACAACAAGCTATCCATCCAAAAGTTAACCTATAAAATAATATTGTGATTGTATTGTGCACTTATTTGTTTTGTTAATTTCCAGTCCACTCACTCGTATAAAAATGTCTTTATATGGTTGATATAGTTCACTTTTCCGTTTGTTCTCAGTTTTTGCTAGTTTTCACGTTGTTTGTCCGTTGTGAAGTTGCACACTATTTTTCTTGTTGAAACACTAGGTCTTTGACTTTTTATTGTAAACTTCACTTTCTCCTAACGATTTGTGACACTAAAAATTGTTTTAAGTTGGTTCCAGTTATTTATCTCGGCTGATTATAATTATTTTTCGATAATATATACGGAGCTGATGTTGACAGTGGCACTGTGGCGCCCTCTTAATAAGTGTTTATAAATTATAAATGTAATCCCTCATTCATTTTATAAAAGAAGGAGATATTATGTGTGTTTGGAGTCGATACCTTTAATAATGAAATAAGTTATTTAATAATATTTTAAATTTTCTCTAAATAAGGAGTATTTTCTAGTAATTTGAAATCCCAACTATTGAAACTGTAGAAATTTCATAAAAACGTTGACACACCTTTTAACCCATTAGGGTTTAAATTTTAAAGATAAATTAACTAATCAGTTTATAGATTAAGCAAAACTGCATTTTTAACACCGAAGAGCATTTTTATAAATTCGTTCATTCCATTCTCTTCCCAAAAAACGAATATCTCAGCCCAAATGACATTCTTTTAAATTTATACGATCCATTACTATATAAGTTAAAATACATATACTTTGTGTACATTAAAGTAACTTATTAACACACCACATATCGGTACCGCACTCGCCTCCGTCGGAGTAAGTGAGATGTTTGTTGAGAGCGTCGGCGTCGTTGAACTGAATGTTGCACGAGACGCATTTGAACACTTTAGTTGACGGTTTCTAGAATAAATACAAAACACAAAGTCTCAAAATAAAGTTTAAATTTCATCGCTACACAGGACAAGTTCTGTTGGATCCTACTAATATTATAAACGCGAAAGTTTGTAAGTATGGATGGATGGATGTTTGTTACTCTTACTCTTACTCTACACACGCAAAAACTACTGAATGGATTTGGCTGAAACTTTGCACGGGAATAGTTAATAAGCTCGATTAACATATAGGCTACAAATCATCAAGCTCCGAGCCACTGGAGCAGAGTAACGCGAGTAAAACCGGGGGGCGCAGCTTTAACTTGACCGCAACCGCTGTACCGCGCCCTAGGAATAAGAATATACCTAGGGCGCGGTACAGCGGTTACGCTCAAGCTATAGTATGTCATATTTCCAAGGTCTTAGGAAACAACAAAAACCTTATTATCCTTAGTCGAGATCCAAGTCCAACAGGGAACGAGTATTTAAACCATTTATTAAGGCTGGCATAAAGGCAAGCAGAGGCCCAGCCTAAATAAATGGTTTCTTCAACAATCTGTTTACGTCCACTGCTGAACATGGGCATCCTCTTTCAGACCTCGCAAGTCGGAGTCGTTGAGGTATATTGCCGTAATCACCACGCTTGGCAGGCGAGTTGGTGGCCACCCCTTAGCGTAGCGATATAAATATCGCTTTAGGTTTAGAGGTCGTGGATTCGATCTCCACGCAGTACAAAAAATCTATGTGTAAATTCTAAGATATTTTTTCTGGGTTGTGGGACTACCCTCCGTGACTCGGAAAGCACGTTAAGCGATTGGCCATGTAGCGACCTCCTTCGTGACTATATTTAGACGGACGCCACTTTATTTATTTAAAAAGCAAATTCATATATGCCATTGTTGCAACACCATCATCATTGTAAATATAAGTATTTCTCCTTCAGTAAATATATTGTTGTAAATAGTGAGCACAGTGTCAATCATTTTTATCATACGACCCGCGCTCCTAAAGTCCCGATGATTATAACGTCATCTATCATCTATAACCAGGGAAAGGTTCCTTGTGTGTTACAACATAATATTGCGGTCACCAACTCGCCTGCCACGTGGTGACTATGGCAAAACCCTCCCTCGGGAGGAGGCCCATGTTCAGCAGTGGACATTATAACGGCTGATAATAATAATTGACGACTATACCTATTTAAAATATAAAGGTTACAGACCTCATTATCTCTATGCGCTCTCTTCTTGTGTATTTTCAGCCCGTACTCTCCGATAAAACTGTCGCCGCACACATCGCAAGTGAACTTCGATGGATGCCTGTAATAAACAGTCTTTGTGTAAGCTGTGTGGTTTAGAACGGACAGAGTATCCTTGAGCTGATAGATGCAGCTGCCCATCCATCAGCAGTATGTCCCATAGTCGCGTTACGACACCCATGGGAATATTAACGTACTTGGGGGACTTCCCATGGGTATATTCTACGGAGCACCAGTTTGGGAAATGCCGCGACGCCCTATGGTGTAGGGAACTCTTGATCTAAACAATCCTAATAATATTATAAATGCGAAAGTTTGTATGTTTGTTACCCTTTCACGCAAAAACTACTGAATGGATTTGGCTGCACGGGGATAGTTAATAAGCTCGATTAACATATAGGCTACCAAAAATCACGTTCCGACTCACTGGAGAAGGGTAACGCGGGTAAAACCGCGGGGCGCAAGTTTGAGCTTGTATGGGGTAATCTCTGATCTAGTTTGGCAATTTTGCAAATTCTGGTAAAGCAATTTGCAAAATCGGTTCAATACAAACTAGTCTTGTGCCTGCTCGGTCATTTTCAAGATCGCTCCGTACTAGTTCATTTCGGACAGTGAACTAGTTCGTTCTATAAGCTCTAACAGCTCTATTCGGTCTTTGCGCTCGGTCAGCATTTCCATATAGGACAGCGCGGACCACAGAGTAAATACGTTCTCTAGGAACATTGTTAAGGACTTAGAGCGTATTTGCGGACCACAGAGCAGCCACCAAATCACCACGGTGACCAAATTATGGTTACTATTGTAATAATTTAACATATTTGATTTTCCTTCATACTGATCTAATCAACCGCCTACATTATTATGAATGAATTCGTATGACGTACTTGTCAAAAACAATCAGTCAGTTTCATTATTCGTTCTCGCTCGCACTTATACGATCTGGCGGTTTACAATGTACGAAGTACGAAAAGAGCTATTTGACCTATTAGACCGATTACAAATCAGCGTTCGGAAACGTTTCTTCTAGTACAGTACGAAGATACGGCTCCTATTCGTTCATCGTTCACGAACTACACAAGACTAATACAAACAGAAAGATACATTATTTTTGAGTACCATAGGCTATATTTTAAGTCAAGGATTCCAAGGTTTAACGGGATCTACGTAGCCGCGCGCCACACTTAGTATATTATGAAGATACTGTCCCAAGATCATATCATAGAAGTCATCGCACACATAGAAAAGCCAGTCGCAGACACAGAAGGGGTATTTTGTTAATTATGGGTAAGGGCATGGGAGTTGCCACGGGCGTGGGAGTTGCCATGGGCATTGGCGTTGCCAAGGGCTATGGACATGGTTATGGCTATTAGCGTGGGCATGGTATGGGTGTGGATATGGCCATTGTTATGGACTTTAGTGTCGGTATGGGTATGGGCGTGGGCGTATCTATGGGCGTGGGGGTTGCTTTGTGATAAATAAATAAAAATGATTTTTATTTACGTGAACCAATTACAGGCACTTGTAAATCGTCAAACATTATTTGAAAATTTGTTATTATTTATCTTAAATTAATTTCAACACGGCCCACATGAGGCGGTCCGGCGAAACATACTCAAATGGGCAATTACGCGGGGTTTAGGTCCAGTTATTTTAATTTATATTTTAGTAGGCATACACATTTATTGCCCAAAGGGTTGTCTTGTTATTATTTTTACTCAATAAGTGTGTGGACGTGGACGTTGTTATAGGCATGGGTGTTTGTTATTATTTTTACTCAATAAGTGTGTGGACGTGGACGTTGTTATAGGCATGGGTGTCGTCAAGTGTAAAATGAGTTCTTACTGCAACCTCAGATGGGTCAGCTGGCTGGTACTCTTGGCGAAGCTGGCCCCGCAGACGTGGCAGGAGTACTTCTTGTGTACGTTATTCGGGCTGATGATGATGATGACTCACCGCAACCTCAGATGGGTCAGCTGGCTGGTACTCTTGGCGAAGCTGGCCCCGCAGACGTGGCAGGAGTACTTCTTCCCTCGGTGCCACTGCAGGTGCTCCTTGGCTCTGTGTGCACTGCGGGACACGTGGCTGCACAGGCCGCAGATGTACTTGCGCGAGTGAGATATCACCACGTGACTCTTCAGCGACTTCGCGTCGGGACAACGGATCTTGCAGATTTCGCATACTTGTTTGCCGGAACTCTGGGAAAGCACGGAAATAAATAGCATTGCTACTTTCGCATTTATAATAACAGTAGTGTGTAGTGACATTTTGTCTAGGCCCTCAGAGTCGCTCAAAAAGCTATAGAGAGGTCCAGGCTCAGGGTTGCTTTACGAGATAGAAGAACGCGGGTTGCCAACATAGCCCAACAGAATAGTTTGTTGAAGTGGCAATGGGCAAGCCATACAGCACGGAGAACCGATGGCCGTTTGGGCCGAAAAGTCCTCGAATGGAGACCGCGGATGGCCAAGCGTAGCGTAGAAAGTCCACCAACTAGATGGACGCATGAATAGTTAAAGGCCGCAGATGGATGGTGGATGCAGGCCCTGCCAACCGCTATGACTGGAGATCTATCAGGATGGCCTATGTCCAACAGTGGACATCCTACGGCTGAAATTAAGAATTGATAGGTCTCTTGGTAAAAGTCTCGCTTTGAAAGAGGGCTGGATCGTCACGCCGCGCGCCACACAAGATATTTTAGTGTAAGATCTAATAATTTAAACATGTTTTTAGCTACTAAAGTGATACTTTAGTTAGATTTAGTCTCACACATTGTAATTCTGACAAGTACATGTGTATGTTAATAGCTAAGTGCTAAATAAATTTCATCATTTAGTGTAAATTCAGAATTTTTTTTCCAGATCAGATTGGTTGAGGGATTATATTGCCAGAAAATAAAACACAATTTTAAGTATACTTACGGGATCATGCTTCATCATATGATTCTTGTACGTGGACTCCGTCAAAAATCCTTTATAACAAAACTCACACTTATAGAACGAGTTCAAATAATTGTAACTTTCTTTTCTCTCCTCAATCTCTTTCAACTGCTGTTCTTTACTCAACATTATTACTTGTATACTATTATCTTCATCGTTGTCTGTCTGTTCATCATTCTCTCCAACATTATCAGTATTCTCCACATCATTACTATCGACATTCAAACTATCCAGATCAAAATCTAGATTAAAATCTTCAGATTTCAAACTAACGTTGTCTGAATTTTTGAATTTCAGTAATGGCTCGTCATCACTCGGTACAAATTCCGTTTTTATTTCTATGGGGACCGGTTCTAATATCAATGGTATCGGTTCAGCTTTTATGGGTGTTTCCGGTTCTGGGTGGGACGTGCGTTCGATTTCCACCATGGTGTAAGGTAAAGCAGTGTTATGGGTCTCGGATAGATAGAGGATATTCTCGTTTGTTAGCTGCAAAGAGAAATGAGAAATTTTGTTGTAGTAAAGTAGAGATTAGCTTTGGTAAAAAATACTGGGCTCACAAGCAAAACTCGAAAGGTGACTGCAACCTAAAAATTAAACAATATACTGGGTGACTTTTTTTACTGTCTTGATAATAATATGGTGTGTTGTGTAAGTGGAATAAAATCTAAAGACCACAGAATTTTTGTACTAGTATTTTGGTAATTAGAGATTCGAAAATCTCATAAATTACTTAAAAGAAATCACACATGAATGAAAAGAGTAACTGAAATACGTAACTTCCTACTGAGGTACGCATTTTTACCTATAAGTAAAAGGTTTATTAAGAGGAGGCATGCATTTTTCCTTATCCATCTAATCTTAAACTGCTTATGTTTAATTGTAGTGTGTGTTAAGCTTTAAGGTGTGTTATTCAGAAACCATGTATGACGTAGGATCATACTCACACCTTACTTAAGACTCTGCCATGCTGTCAACACAAACAAAAGTTAACTTAATACCTGTTTTTGTTCAACCAACATTTGTTTCAATAACTCCTGTGTCCTCAAACATCTCCGTTTGAAGGACTCACACTTGTGGAGCAGTATGCGGCAGTACATGCACATGTACTGCGGAAACTCATCTTTAGATACCCTCTGAAACAGAAAGCAATATACTATACTGGGTGACTGTTTTACCATCTTGATATAATGCATTATTGCTAGACAAACCAATATCACGTAAGCTACTGCACCTCCCAAGGAACAGACTAAGCATGATAATTAGTATACTAACAGGACACTGCTGCCTAAATCAGCATCTGGGTAACCTAGGAATAACGGACAGCCCACTATGCAAAAGATGCATGGAAGCTCTCGAAACACCGGCACATGTAATTCTTGACTGCAAAAGCGTATGTCAACAATGGGCTAACTTCCTGAACAAACCAAACTCAATGTCAGCAGCTCTTGAAAATATCAAGGGGCTAATAGTTCTGGGAGGATTTAGGGTGGTTAATGTAATCTTTTGGACATTCACGTACAAAGGCCCACTTAGGAGGCTAAGTGCGGAAATCCTTTTGCCGAACTAACTAACATAATGCATTATTCATGTTTCACACTATTTTATGATCATCATCATCAGCAGGCTAGGCCAGTGGATTAGGGACCGCAGTATTATGTTTTATCACTGCTGCCCATTCCTAGATATACGCTTGTCATAGATTTTGTTATAAAAAACGGGGCCAACGGCTTAAAGTACTTTCCGAGGCACGGACAGTAGTCCCTCAGCCAGCTACACCCGGAAAGAAATATTTGTATAAACACAATGATATTTTGTTCGGCGTGGAGATCAAACCCACGACATCCGAGACTTAAAGCAAGACTTATAGCGCTACGCCACGGAGTTTGTCGTTTTATAAGACAGTCAATTAAAAGAGTTAGTACGTACAGTAAGTCCCGTAAGATTTTCATACACCGATACAATGTTGTTATCCTGTATTTTATACAATTTTTCTGTCGTTGTGAGACATATTCGACAAGCTAATATGTCTGCCATCGTATTTACATTACTTTTCATTTAAAAATCCATAAAATTTCACTAATTTTCGTCAAACATTTTTACGAAATGCAATCAAACAAAATAATGTGACAGCAGTTTGACGTATACGAATTAGTGTTACGAAGAATATTAAAAAGTAAACTCGACTAAATACAATGTAAAAATCGACTAAATTTAATCATAATAAGAAAAAATCTATCGAACGAATTTGTTTTGAATGTTTTTTGACTAGTGAATTTTTTTTAACCTTGTACAATTTTATTAAATTAGATTAAAAATTTAGTTAACTCCAATTATTATATTATTATTAAAAAAACTTTTTTACTGCTAGCGTTCATAAGCTATAGTAACCACTTACGATAAGAAGCGCCTTATACATGTGTACCACTCAGTTTACCAGAATTCCTATTCATATTCATTGTTTCATCAATTATTTCATCATTAGAAAGCTTCTAGAAGTAGGCTATATTTAATTATTAAATAATAACTTAAATACTTGTTTAATTTGAAAATTTATAAAATATGATAATTAATAATAATAATATTATAAAATATGATATTATCTAAATAATACTTAATACTAAATTATTGTTTTGACTATTTGCAAGTGCCTGTAATATAGGTTTACGTAAATAAAAATGTTTTTTATTTTTTTTTAAATTCCCTCGGGAACGGAAGCTATATGTAAATAAAACGCTTTAGTCCTGACCTTCCATGTATTTCTATTATCCTCTACGATGCCTCAGAATAAGAGGTAATGAAAAAAAAAACATAAAGCAGAGTTTATACGAAGCCAGTCATGCTGGCGCCAGTCCTGCGACAAGCCAGTGTTGGCCTGGCCCCTGTTGTTTAGACGAGGCCATTTCATTCGCGGATTTTTCTTCGGGTGTGCACACGTTTGAAGTAAAAAATAATGATTTCGCGGCAAAGTCTATTGAAAAAAAAATGTTTAAGGAACATCTCTGCACTATTAAAAGAAGAGTTGATTGATATGTTAGAAAAAAAGAAAGCGAAACGACTTTGGATAAGAAAATGGTTAAGCGATAGACCTATAACTGGTGCTTCTGCCTTGTTGCTGAAACAACTAAGATTAGAAGATCCTTCTGAGTACAGGTTGGCGTTGCGGGTTACTGCTGAAAACTTTGATGAGTTACTTTCACTTATACAGAGCTCGATTCAGCGCCAAGACACCCTGATGAGAGATGCATTACCAGCAAAAATAAAATTAGAAGTAACGTTATCGTTCTTAGCAACTGGAATGAGTTATCGAAGCCTGAGTCATTTTTACCGTGTTTCCAAACCATCTATATCAAAATTCATACCAGAAGTTTGTCGAGCAATCTATGAAGCATTAAAACAGTTTATTAAGGTAAGAGTTTATTTATTTACTTAAAATTGAAATAATAAGGCACACATTTTTAAAAATACAACTAACATGTGATATTAAGCCTTATCGAAGGCTTGTTGAATGACATCACTGTTGTCTACGCTTTCGCCGTAACTTTCATAATTGTATGTAGTTTCTGGGGATACAATATTAGTAGTATACTGGGAACACGAAGAAGAACATGTCGATGGACTGGGCTCTGGAGGAGGACAGATTGTAGTTGTTGGCAGAGAGTATTGGGGTACTGTGAAGCTTGGAAGAACTTGTGTAGAATTCCAATTATTTTGCAATTGCATTTGACAAGAATACGCATTCTTGGCTCGTATATCTGTAAGCCTGCATTGTGTCAATATACTCTGTATCTTTTCCTTAGCAATGACTGCCTGTTCCTCTGTCAATTGTTTCAATTGTGCCGAGACGCTTTTTCCAAATAGATCTAGTTCTGTTTCTTCAACGCATGTTCTGTCGTTAATTTCTCTTAAGTCACTTATCATGTTAGATATTTGTGTTAACTTGCTCCGCTTAGGTTTTGTGGGTGGGGTAAATTGTGGTATCTCTTCTGCCGACTCATTTTCTCCATTTTCAGAGCGTGGAACCAACGATGGTCCTGATTCATTGCTATTCGATGATCCTGGTTCATTGCTATTTGGTGTATCCATGTTATTCTGTAATTAAACAAAATAAATTACTGTAATTGTAATGTTATAGTATGTTTGTGTCTAAAATTGTATTAAATAGGAGAGATTTTAATTACTATCCTTTTTTTACAGGTGCCAAATGCAGAAGAATGGAAAAACATCGAAAGGGGGTTTAAAACACGATGGAATTTTCCCTTATGTTATGGTTCTATAGACGGAAAACATGTGTCAATTAAAGCTCCTCCTAAAAGTGGAAGTTTATACTTTAATTATAAAAAAACAAGCAGCGTCGTATTGTTAGCTATTGCCGACCACGACTACTGTTTTTCGTACATAGATGTCGGCGCATGTGGTAGCGCATCTGATGGAGGAGTTTTTAAGAATTGTTCGATTTACCGAGACCTGGAAAATAACTTATTACCTGACAGTGGAGTCATTGTAGGAGATGCGGCATTTCCACTAAAGACTTATTTAATGAAGCCGTATCCAGGTGTAAACCTCAGTACAGAAGAAAAAGTTTTTAACTACAGATTATCTCGGGCAAGACGGATAATCGAAAATGTATTTGGAATCTTAGTTAGTAGATTCCGGGTATTAGAAAAGCCAATACTGACTAACTTGGAAACAGTAGATGCAATCGTTTGTGCTTGTTGCGCCCTTCATAATTGGCTACGAAAAAAAACAAGGTCTTACATCACCGTTACTTGTGTTGATAGGGAAGATGAACAGGGAAATTTTCTGCCCGGTTCATGGAGGAGTCAAATACATGCCCTACAGAGTATTGGCAATCAAGGTAGCAATCATTCAGCAGACACAGCAAGGGAGAAAAGGGACATTTTGAAAAATATGTTAAATAATGAAGGAAGAGTTCCTTGGCAATTAAATAGCATACATTAACAATCGACCTAGAAAATAAACATTGAAACGAAATTACATTTAAATGTACATACAAACATACATACACTGATCAAATACATAACCTTCTTTTGTTATGACATGTACCTGACGAGTAGTTGTGTATCTGACAAAACGCGTATCTGTAAATGGCTTTATAAGTTGCTTAAATGTAAATTTCGTTTAAAATAAATAATAATGTGATTTTACTTACTATGGTTTTTCTCCTTATAGTAATCGGCTTTACAAACGAATCATATTCATCAAACCATTTTGCCTTTGGCTTATAAACGCTCCCCCCAGCCCCAGACCTCGTAGATTTTTCGATTTTGTCGAGTTCCAAGTAGTAAGTATTTCGAATACTTTTGATTTTTGATTTAACTTCATTGATAGTAAGTCCATCTATATTCATTCCTAGACGAAGTTGTCCTAGTGCTGCAGTGCGCATTTCTTTATTTTTGTATGCATCACAACGTTTATCCCACAAGCATTCGTGCTCTCTATAAAGTTGTACGAATTTTAAAGTATCCTCTTCATTGAATTTTCTCGACATTTTGTCGCAGAGTTCCGAACAAAAAACTAAAACATACACACCGTATAGACGTTCGCCAGTGACTGCGAGAAGCGTCTACACGTGTCGCTGGCGCTGGCGCGGGGGTCGAGGGGTATGCGGGCGGAGGTCACTGGCTAGAAAAATAGGCCGGCGCTCTATTCACGCCAGCGTTGACTGCCAGCGCTGGCTTGGCTTGAAAAACTGTTTACACAAGGCAAATGCCACGCCAGCGCTGGCTGCCAGTCTTATTGGCAGCCAGCGTTGGCTTCGTATAAACTAGGCATAAGAGTCTAATATATCAGTGATTGATGCTATATTTTTCATCTGTGCTTATAACTCAGCTGCTTAGCTGCTTGACAGCTGACACTGCTGACAGATTGTTTCAATATGGCGTAATTACGTTTTGTTATTTTACAAATTTACAATTTATAAATATTAAATATAAACATTCTGATAAATAATGTTTTAATCACAGCTGATGGCGGTGGCAGGCCATTAATTTTACTAAAATTGGTATATATTTCCACAAAGCCACACCTAATCTAAAAAAAGAAGAAATTGGGTTTAATGGCGAAAAGTTTAAAGTTTAAAGCTTTTGAAAAGTAATATAAATACAATGCCAGATATAAAAGCTTGTCGAATATGTCTCACAACTGAGAGAAATTTGATCAAAATTCACGAAGACAACATGATAGCGATGTATGAGAATCTTATAGGACAGACAGTATGTAGAATTACTTTTCGAATATAATATAATTTATCTAGCAATCGCACTCCGCACGGATGCAATGCTGATGTATTATATATATATAAACCTTCCTCTTGAATCACTCTATTAAAAAAAGCCGCATCAAAATCGGTTGCGTAATTTTAAAGATCTAAGCATACATAGGGACGGACAGACAGCGGAAAGCGACTTTATATTAAGTAGTATAATATAAAGTCGCTTTCCGCGGACCCGGTAGACGTTGTCCTGCATGATAATCTATATAAATAAAAATGAATTCCTTCAAAATCAGTCCAATCATTCGCGAGTTTCAGTGAGACTAATGAACAGCAATTCATTTTTATATATATCGATGTAGTGAAATAATATTTTGAACCCCTTAGGAGAACCAGTCTAGCAATTCAAAGCGGTAACGTCATTAGCTTTATGGCCACCCTTTCCAAAGGAACCTGTGGAGGGTATTTTACTTGTAGTTTTCTATATCTATTCTAATATTATAAAGAGGAAAAGTTAGTATTTTTAGAAAAACTACTTAACGGATTTTGATAATTCTTTCACCATAAGAAAGCTTTGTTATCTCTGAGTAACATAGGCTTTAAAAGTCAACCCATGTGAAGCCAATGGTGGATAACAAACCCATTTGCCAAGTCTGGTAACTATGAGAAACACCTTAACTTAAGGTCCATATTCAGCAGTGGATGTCTTGAATATTTAACATAAAACATTTAAAAAATTTATTCAGCGTCGCAGTCCGATACTTATAGTGTAAAACATACGGTGCTCGAAACAGTATTTTGTATACTTTATTTTTGTTCAACAGTTAGTACAAAGTATAATGTAGTGTACAGTATAATACTGTTTTTAACAGTATAGTTGGCAACCCTACATCCACCTGAGGGCACCCTTATGGGGTTAGGATCAACCCTCAGGGTGCCACTGGAGTTGAGAGTAGATTTACAAATAGTGGTGGTGATTGCTAGCGTGGGATCAAAGGTGGGGGAGGGGCAGTATGGTCCTCATTCATTCCATCAAGGATCCTACCCTAGCTAACCTGCAACCTTTCACTATCTACCTAATTGGTCAACCCGGAGAAGAAAGGAAGAAAGAAACTCCGAGACAATTTTTTATGTCTGATCTGTTTCAGGCAGTTTCCAGTGACAGTTACCCACTATATGTGTGTATGTATTGTCGCCATCTACTACACAAGTGTGTGTTGTTCAAACGGAAGTGTTTGAGGACACAGGAGCTGCTGAACTTTATAGTAGAAGCACAACAACTGGTAATCCTTCAGTTTTGTGATCTAATTAGCCAACATGTTTTTACTCGTTTTTGTAGGGTTCCCTTCAGTACCGGATTAAGCCAGCGCGGGGCCTGTAGCAAATTCTGTTCTGTCCACAGGCCAGTCTTAGTAATGACCCAAAGTCGCTCAACAAGCTTTTTTTTACACCTATTGCGAAACACCATGATTTGGATCCATGGGATTATTAATCGATCCAATTTCTCGCTTGCGCAAATATCTTGGTGTGCGGGGCCCCTCAAAAATATGGCCCCCCAATAATCGTGGGGTCCGTAGCATTTGCTACTCCTGCTATATGGCTTATCTGGCACAGGTTCTGTACCCAAAGGCTAAAAACTCATGAACCACGATAGCTAGACAGTTGAAGTTATCACAGATGATGGATTTCTATTGCCGCTATAACAACAAATACTAAACATAAAATTAAATAAATAGTATATGAGGGGGCTCCCATACCCCTTTTTTGCTCGATATTAATAATGGCAACTGGTAGACGCTTTAAAATGGTACGGAACTCGTCGTGCGCGAATCCGACTCGCACTTGACCAGTTTTAATTAAAATATGTAGTCTTTATTGTATTGGATAAGTAAAGTTCATTTTGTCATAGTTTTGTTACTCAATAAAATTGAATTATCATTTACTTGTTCAAATTGTTTTTTACAGTTATCACAACAAAACGTTCGCCATCTCTCCGAGAAGTATGGCACTGCTTTACCATACACCATGGTGCAAATTGAACACATCACCATACCAGATCCGGATACAATACCCATTCAACCAGAACCCATAACACCATCAACCTCAGAAAGTCCCGTAGCAATAAAACAAGAATTTGCACCGATCAATGATGAGCCACTACTGACATACAAAAATTCATACAATATTACTATGAAATATGAAGAAGTTTGTATAGATTTTGATGTGGATCGTTTGAAGGTGGAGAATGTGGATGTAGAAGAGAATGATGATGGTGAAGAAAATGATGATATTGAGTATACTGACGATTTTAAGAGCAATCATGGTAGAAATCTCATAAATAACTATGTTTACAATAATGATGATGGTGAGGAAAATGATGATTTTAAGCTCAATAATGGTAGCAATATGTTAAATTATAATGTTGATAGTGTAGAAAATGATGGTATTGAAAATACTGAAGATTTGAAGAGCAATAACAGTAGCAATGTGATTAAAGATGATGTTGACGATAATGGCGAGGAAAATGATGATTTTAAGAGCAGTAAAGGCAGCAATAGGATAAATTATAATGATGGTGGTGAGAACAATGATGGTACTGAAAATGTTCACGATTTGAGGAGCAATAACAGTAGAAATGTGATAAATAATTATGTTGATGATAATGACAATGGCGAGGAAAATTATGATTTTAAAAGCAGTAAAGGCAGCAATATGATAAATTATAATGATGGTGGTGAGGACAATGATGGTGATGAAAAAAACGATGATTTTAAGAGCAATAGGTACAGTGAAATGAATAATCATGATGATGATATTGACAATATTAAAGAAAATGATGATGGTCTTGAGGAAAATTATGTACGAACAGAAATTAATGAAGATAGTATACAAATAGTTAAGTTAACTAAAGAAGAACAGTTGAAAGATATTGAAGAGAGAAAATTTAGTTATAATTATTTGAACTCATTCTATAAGTGTGAGTTTTGTTATAAAGGATTTTTGACCGAGTCCAGTTTCAAAAGTCATATGATGAAACATGATCCTGTAAGTATAGTAGGAGACCAGATATTCCTTACGAATCTATACTAATACTAGCTGACCCGGCAGACTTCGTACTGCCTCAATCGATACATAAAAGACCTAAACATTTGTATAAAATAAACTGGGCCGTAGAGACTTCGTTTATGCGGTACTCCTATTCCTACACTACCCCTACCCTACACTACCCCCACCCTACACTACCCTTACCCTACACTACCCCTACCCTACACTACCCCTACCCTACACTACCCCTACCCTACACTACCCCTACCCTACACTACCCCTACCCTACACTACCCCTACCCTACACTACCCCTACCCTACACTACCCCTACCCTACACTACCCCTACCCTACACTACCCCTACCCTACACTACCCCTACCCTACACTACCCCTACCCTACACTACCCCTACCCTACCTCTACCCTACCCCTACCCTACACCTACCCCTAATCTACCCCTACCCTACCCTACACCTACCCTACCCTACACCTACCCTACCCTACACCTATCCTACCCTACACCTATCCTACCCTACACCTACCCTAAAAAATCTTAGCAAAAAAATAAAGCTCAAATTGACTCTACATTTTAGTTAGAAAACGTTTGTATGGGAAAAAGAAAAAGGCTGTTTTAAGGGGTTTTCAGGCAACTACTAATAAATTAAAAATTAATTAAAAAACATTGTCCAGCGGACAAAATTGTGAATCAAAACCATTCCCAGATCCCCTTGAACACACACAAAAAATTTCATCAAAATCGGTCCAGTCGTTTGAGAGAAGTTCAGTTACATACACACTCACAGAAGAATTATATATATAAAGATATTAAGCTGAATAGTTTGTTTGTTTGAATGAACAAGCAAATCTCAGAAAGTACTGGTCCGATTTGAAAAATTCTTTCAGTGTTAGATAGCCCATTTATTGAGGAAGGCTATAGGTTATATTTAAACATGAAGTTCCTGCGGGAACGGGAGTTGAAAGTGAAACCGCGTGTCGGATCTAGTATTCTATTATACGCACCCACAGCGGCTTAAACTATGTGATGCCGTGACCAAGGAAAATAGGGATTCATTTTTATATATAATATATAGCGTATACTATGGAAGCACCTGTTACATATTTATTACATGACATATAACTATGTGTATATTTACATTACATATAACTATGTGTAAAAGGTGCTTCCATAGTATATGCCGTTCCTTTAACAGCAGATATTAAAATGTATAGCGAAGAAGTTTTGGTGAAATATTATTAGCGCATTCAAGCAACTTACTATATTAGTATAGATATACAGTAAGACCTCCGTAGCGTAGCGGTATTTGGCTCGCTTTAAATCTCGGAGGTCGTGGGTTCGATCCCCATGCCGGATAGAAAATCTTTGGGTAAATTCTAAGATTTCTTTCCGGGTCTGGTTGGTTGAGGGACTACCCTCTGTGCCTCGGAAAGCACGTTAAGCTGTTGGTGTCGATTATTATAACATCATCTATAATAATCGTATATCAAAGAACGGGCAGCAGCGTTTCCTTGTGTGGTACAACATAATACTGCGGTCACCAATTCGCCTGCCAAGAGTGGTGACTTTAGCAACTACCCTCCTCGGGAGGAGGCCCATGTTGAGCAGTGGACGTTGTACGGGCTGATGCTGATAGACAAGATGCAATTATATTTTGTTGTCTGCACTTTCCCAGAGTTCCGGCAAACAAGTATGCGAAATCTGCAAGATCCGTTGTCCCGACGCGAAGTCGCTGAAGAGTCACGTGGTGATATCTCACTCGCGCAAGTACATCTGCGGCCTGTGCAGCCACGTGTCCCGCAGTGCACACAGAGCCAAGGAGCACCTGCAGTGGCACCGAGGGAAGAAGTACTCCTGCCACGTCTGCGGGGCCAGCTTCGCCAAGAGTACCAGCCAGCTGACCCATCTGAGGTTGCGGTGAGTCATCATCATCATCAGCCCGAATAACGTACACAAGAAGTACTCCTGCCACGTCTGCGGGGCCAGCTTCGCCAAGAGTACCAGCCAGCTGACCCATCTGAGGTTGAGGTAAGAAATCATCATTAATATAATTTTAAAACAATCAACGCCCATAGTCATGCCCATGCCCATTACAACGCCTACGCCCATATCAACGCCCACACGCCTTTAGCAATGCCGCGCCCTTACTCATCATCATTATCAACCCCTATAACGTCCACTACTGAACATGAGCCTCCAATCGAGGAACGGATTCTGCCACCAACTCGCCCGCCAAGCGTGGTGGTAAAAAAACTCTCGGAAGGAGGCCCATGTTCAGCAGTGGACGTTATACGGGCTTATGATGTTGATATCCGTAATTTCGTCGTTGCGGGATATTGCAGTTTTCTTTTTAGGTTCGACTTACTTAGGTAGCCTCCAGCAGAGCTCCAGCCTTAATAAATGGTTTAAAAACGACAAACTACTAGCAACCTGCGACAGAGGGCGCCCCCTGTGGGGCTTGGACCTCGGCTCAGGGCGGTCGCTGGCGATGAGATTGAGGTTAAAATCGGACCAGTATTTCCTGAGATTATAGCGTTCAGACAAACAAACCCTTCAGCTTTATATATTTTATTTGACAGACATCCGTCGAAGTTCAAGTGTGATCTCTGCGGTGACAGCTTCGTGGGGCTCGAAGTCCACAAGAGGAAGGCTCATAGGAATCATGAGGTTAGTTTAATAGATTCACTTTTGT
Organism: Nycteola revayana; assembly: GCA_947037095.2. Classification (NCBI taxonomy): domain Eukaryota; kingdom Metazoa; phylum Arthropoda; class Insecta; order Lepidoptera; family Nolidae; genus Nycteola; species Nycteola revayana. The sequence continues at coordinate 17,840,989 of OX344859.2, read as the reverse complement.
AAGTACTTTAGTAGTAAGCATAATAGTGTGATGTTCTGTGAACTATCTGTAATTGACCTACTTACATATATTATATTCATAGACCGCTAGTCCTGTCTCAAATTAATTGCTATTAGATTAAAAACACAATAAACAAATATTACAAAGACAACCGTTCGGGCAAATAATGTGTATGCCTAATAAATAGTTAAAGTAAATGGACCAAAATTTACGTTCTGCCCATTTGGGTTTGTTTCGGCGGACCGTCTCATGTGGGTCGTGATAAAACCGGCAGTAAAATAACCCACTGAGTTTGTTTCGCCGGGTCTTCTCAGTTGGGGCTCATTGGATCCGGTAGTAGCATTAAAGCGCGTCCTACGTTATATACTCACGGTCTACCTAAATAATGACAATTGTTCCAACCTAATATAGACAGAACAAGCTATTGGACACAATATAGTTAAATAATAAAATAATACGTTAAGACTAAAATATAATTAAAATAATAACTTAAATACTTGTTTAATTTGAAAATTAATAAAATGTGATCATTATAAATAATAATAATGAATACTAAATTATTGTTTTGTCTATTTGCAAGTGCCTGTTGGTTTATGTAAATAAAAATGGTTTTTATTTTATTTTAGTGTCATGTTCCATGTTAGCTTAGGGATTAACAACAATACTAGTAGACTCCAAAACTCTGTTACTAATCTTTAAAAAAATAACAATAATAAATCAGTATTGTTTCAACAGACAACCTCCGTAGCGTAGCGGTATTTGGCTCGCTTTAAGTCTTGCGGTCGTGGGTTCGATCCCCACACCGGACAAGAAATCTTTGCAAATTCTAAGATTTCTTTCCGGGTCTGGTTGGTTGAGGGACAAGGGTTTTTTGTGTGTTCAATAAATTCTTTTTCTTTCTTTCTTTCAAGTCTTAGTAATAGGGTCCCGCTTACAAGTTATGTCGTATGTCGTATGCCGTGGGTAGGAGCCCATAGGGTCGTAAGTTATGCCCAACGAATGTTTTTCTGTGATAAGCGAATATGTTACCGCCTAAAGTTACTAAATTGAGAGACACCAGACACCACACAGAGAAAAAGTAAGACACCTTTATACCCGGTGAAATAGCAAAAGCCTCGTGGCTAATTACATAAATATCTATCCGAAAAAAAAGTACTGGCCGTTCCCTGGTATACCTACGATTGTTATAGATGATGTTATAACAATCGGGACCAACAGCTAAAACGTGCTTTCCGAGGCACGAAGGGTAGTCCCTCAGCCAACCAGACCCAGAAAGAAATCTTAGAATTTACACAAATATTTTTTCTCCGGCGTGGGGATCGAACTCATGACCTCCGAGATTTAAAGCGAGCTGAATACCGCGCGCCCCGGAAATTATCCTTTTGAAGTGATGTTAATTAATATATGTTTTTGTTATATAAGTCATCTGCGTTGTGCGCATGCGTCTCGTGTAATGTACAGTTCGACCACATGGATGCTCTCAACAAACATCGGACTTACTCCGACGGAGGCGAGTGCGACACCGATATGTGGTGAGTTACGAATATGACGGCGAGAGCATATTTTCATTGGGTTTGGATGTCAAATCACTTTATTTTAAATAATATCGTTAATAGACTTTCAACACAATTCATAAACTAACTTAATAAGAACAAACACGTCCGCACGGTGCAGGCACTGTAGAAAGACTGCCTGCCCGCCCTGCGGCCGTATGTGTACGGAAGACTTCGTGTAACGTCACACTTGCGTTCGGTTGTTATCGGCAACGAATAGAATTTCCATCGTTTGAATATAGATGGAGTCACACACACATTCTCCGACAAATAAAATATATTTAAAGATACTTATGACATATAATGCATCAAATATAAAGCTAGTATATATAGAATCCACTCCACTCGAGTGGAGAACGCGAACTGTGGGACGACCGTCTGCTCGATGGACCGATAAAGGTCGAAAGAAAAGATACTAACCTTATTGAACACAATAAAACACTTATTATACTTTCACATTGGTTTTCTTCAAATAATCTTTTATTAAACGCGGGTAAAACTAAATGCGTCAGATTTGCGCTACCAAATGTAACTACCGCTAAACCAATTGCTTCACTTAATGGAGAAACGTTGGACCTAGTTCAATCGAGTTTTTCTAGGAATAACATTAGATTCAAAACTGCAATGGGGCCCTCATATTGAAAAATTAACTGGTAGACTCAGTTCCGCATCTTATGCTGTCTGGAAAATTAGGCAATTGTCAGATGAAGCAACTGCTAAACTAGTGTATTTCGCGTACTTTCATAGCATTATGTCCTATGGAATACTGCTTTTGGGGTTCAGCCGCTGATGTCAATAGTATTTTTATATTACAGAAAAGAGCAGTTAGGGCTATTTACGGTTTAGGTAGTCGCGACTCCTTACGTACTCTGTTTAAAGAGATAAATATACTTACCGCTCCTTCTGAGTACATATACCAAAATATCATTTTTGTTAGAAAAAATATAGATCATTATAGTAAAAAAAGTGATATTCATAATGTTAACACAAGAAATAAACATAAAATTGCCATACCCGGTTTTAGAGTAAGTAGAACCAATAAATCATTTATGGGAAATGGTATTAGGTTTTATAACAAACTCCCTAGTCGTGTTACTGATTTGCCTGATACAACTTTTAAAGCATATATTAAACGTGTCCTTGTATCTAAAGGTTACTATAGCGTTAAGGACTATATTGAGGATAAAGATGTTTGGTCTCATGAACCATCCTGCGTAACACTTCCTAGAGACCATGTATCTAAGTAAAATAGTAAGCATAATAGTATGATGTTCTGTGAACTATCTGTAATCGGCCTAATGAGTTACATTAATAGACCGCTAGTTCTGTCTCAAATTAGCTTCTTTTATTAGTATAAAAACATTAATAGATAATCAAATATTATAAAGACAACCGTTCGGGAAAATAATGTGTATGCCAAATAAATAATAAAAGTAACTGGACCAAAACCTACGCTCTGCCCATTTGAGGATGTTTCGCCGGACCGTCTCATGTGGGTCGTGTTAAAACCGGCAGTAGAATAACCCACTGAGTTTGTTTCGCCGGATCTTCTCAGTTGGGGCGTATTGGATCCGGTGGTAGCATTAAAGCGCGTCCGTCGTTATATACTCATGGTCCGCCCAAATAATGACAATTGTTCTAAATATAATTTAATATAGACAGAACAAGCTATTGGATACAATATAGTAAAATAATAAAGTTAAGACTAAAATGATTAAAAACAATAACTAAAATACCTGCTTAATATGCTCATTTAAAAATGTTAAAATTATACATAGATTAATAATAAATTATTGTTTTGACTATTTGCAAGTGCCTGTAATAGGTTTACGTAAATAAAAATGATTTTTATTTTATTTATTTTTTTATTTAATCATCCGCGATAAACATCGATGGGGGAGGCCTATGTTCAGCAACAGGCTAATATAATGATGATGATATTTAGAATAGTTAATACAATCTCATGTATTAATGAAAAGGTCCATTTGAATTTAAATGAATGCCATCAGGGCTGAAAAATGCTCCTGCTACTGTGCGACCTCATCATAAAATATAAACTATGTTAGTCCTGGATTTATAATTTTTTTATTGGACCTGTAAGTTCAGATATATTCTCTCTTTATAATATTTATTATAAATACCAATATCTTTGTACGCCAGTCCGTGTGTTCACTGCGGTGAAAATCATACCTCTCGGGAGCTGCTCGACGAACATTTGAAGAAAGTGCATCCGAACCAAGAGTCGATCAAATGTAATGAGGTGAGAGTTGAATGTAGTTTTCAAATGTAGCTACTGTAAACATTGAATTTATAAGATATATAGCTCCCGTTCCCGTGGGAACTTCATAATAAAATATAGCTCAGGGTGAATGTAGCTTTCCAATGGTGAAATAATTTTTGAAATCTGCACATTACTTTTAGTATTTTTTGTCAACCTCCGTAGTGTAGCGGTAATTGGCTCGCTTTAAATCTTGGAGGTCGTGGGTTCGATCCCTACACCGGACAAGAAAAATATTGGACACGTATTTTTTTTTTTTCGTTCCTCAAACAAAAAGTGACGAAGATACAGCGCGTTGACATTTTGTGTGACGTCACTATTAGGTACAATTTTACCTAATAGTGACGTCACAAGCTCCCCTCTCCTGAACTTTATAGTTTGTTGTTGCTCTGTATCTTTGTCAATTTTTATTGATTTGATAAATAAAACAATACGTGTCCAATATTTTTTAGTAATCTAACTGACGGACTAAATAGATTTTTTTAGTCTTCATGCCCATTAAATGTAACCTTATAGTCTTTCTTTATAAATGGGGTTATCTAGCAGTTAAATAATTTTTCGTCGTCCGAAATAATATTATCCTACTAATAATACTAATAAACGCGAAAGTTTGTAAGTATGGATGGATGGATCTTTGTTATTCTTTCACGCCAAAACTACTGAACGGAATTGGCTGAAATTTTGCACCGGGATAGGTTATACGCTGGATTAACATATAGGCTACAAAACATTATGCTCCGACCCACTGGAGCAGAGTAACGCGGGTAAAACCTCGGGCCGCAGCTAGTTTAGATCATATTTTTAGATATTATTGTCTTTGACTTTAAGTCAAAGACAATAATATCTTTATTCATACAGACATAATTCAAAAAAAAAAAACAAAAAATCATTTTCTTAGGATCCATTTCTTTTCCTACCACTAGTTCAAGACGTGGCAACTAGAAGAACTGACGAGAAACTCGGAGGAATCCTTTTTTAAATAATCAGTTTATCACTTTTACAATATTGTTAAGCAGCAGTGTTACTCCAGTCTCCCGACCCTTAGTATGCTAAGAACCTTCCGATGCCCTCGTAGACCCGAAGTCCTCCAGACCCGCGAACTGTAAAGTAGAGCGACAGTTGCACAAAACTCCCCTAAAATACTAAAAGTCATAATCCCTCAATCTCATCGCCAGCGATATGAGCCGAGGTCCTAGCCCCACAGGGGGCGCCCCGCAGCGCAGGTTGCTTAGTTTATAATGCTTAAACCATTTATTAAGGCTGGAGCTCTGCTCGCCTTTATTCCCGGTGAAGTAGCAAAAGCCTCAGGACTAACTACATAATAATAAGTCCGTCCGAAAAAAAAAAACTTTTTTCTTTTGTCAAATACTTAAGCTTCCGCGTGCGTTTTCACCCGTGTAACTCCCGTTACCGTGGGAACTTCATAATTAAATGTAACCTTTAGCCTTTCTCAATAAATGGGGTTGTCCAGCAGTTAAATAATTTTTCCTCGCCCGAAATAATATTATCCAACTAATAATATAAACGCGAAAGTTTGTAAGTATGGATGGATGTTTGTTACTCTTTCACGCCAAAACTACTCAACGGAATTGGCTGAAATTTTGCACCGGGATAGGTTATACGCTGGGTTACCATATAGGCTACAAAACATCACGCTCCGACCCACTGTCTATACTATTTGTGAGTTTGTGACGTTGTAGGGAGTAATCTCTGAAACTACTGAACCTATTTTCAAAATTCTTTTACCAATAGCAAGCCACGTCATTTGTGAGTGTCATAGGTTATATTTTAAATTAAAATTGGACTGGAGACTGGAGATTTAAATTATGTGTCAAACAGCATATTACTTATATTGTTTCAGTGTAACCGCACGTTCGTGAATGATCGCTCGTACGCGATGCATTATCATAGAGTACACTTGGGCATCAGAAAACTTCCCAAGGAACCGGACAAGGGGAAACTCACGTGTGAAATTTGTGGAACGAAATGTTCGGTAAGCGTCATACATACATACATTCACGCCTCTTGCCAATAGGGGTAAGCAGAGACCATCATCAGCCCGTATAACGTCCACTACTAAACATGGGCCTCTTCCCGAGGGACGGTATTTGCCATAGTCACCACGCTTGGCAGGCGGATTGGTGACCGCAGTATTATGATGTAGTAAAAGGGGAAACGTTTCTGCCCGTTTCCTTCGTTTGTTATAGATGATGTTATAACAATCGGAACCAACGGCTTAACTTGCTTTCCGAGGCACGGAGGGTAGTCCGTCAACCAACCAGACCCGGAAATAAATCTTAGAATTTATACCATGATTTCTTGTACGGTGTGGGGATCGAAACCACGACCTCCTAGACTCTTAACTGGAGGTTGTCAACAGGTAGAGACCATTTCCTTCCACTTGCTGATATACCACGTCGCTTCTTCTAGATTCATTAATCTCCTCATGCATGTCCTTCGGTTCTTCTTCTTCTCGAGTCGAAAGGCTATTCGGCTTCGGTTTAGGTCCTACAATAAGCAGCACTCACAGGTTGCACTTAGTAGTTATAGTTACCTAAGTAGTTTAATTCATAGAATAAGAATAATAACCTATTAATTACAGTTCTTTTTCATTGTGATTTTGACAAGTACAAGTGTATGTAAATACCTAAGTGCTGAATAAATTGATTATTTCATTATTATTAGGGTACTTTTAACCTAGCCTTTCTTAAAAACGTCCTCGATTTGATCGTGGATCATCCGCCTTGGTTCCATTTCCAACACTTCCGTTCATATTCGCAATATAAATAGTCATGAAGACTAAAAAATTCTAACCCCATGGAGCAGAGTATCTCAACATCAGCCCGTATAACGTCCACTGCTGAACATGGGCCTCCTCCCGAGGGAGGGATATGCTATAGTCACCACGCTTGGCAGGCGGGTTGGTGACCGCAGTATAATGTTGTACCACACAAGGAAGCGCTGCTGCCGGTTTCTTGGTATACAATTGTTATAGATGATGTTATAACAATCGGGACCAACGGCTTAACGTGCTTTCGGAGGCACGGAGGGTAGGAAATCTTAGAATCTACACAAAGATTTCCTGTCCGGCATGGGAATCGAACCCACGAACTCCGAGATTTTAAGCGAGCCAAATACCGCTACGCTGCAGAGGTTGTTGGAGTAGAGTAACGCGTGTAAAACCGCAAGGCGCAGCTAGTAACGAATATTTTGATTTGAATTATATTTTTTTGTTCAACAGACAAATGCGTATCTAGTACTCCACCAGCGCACGCACACGGGCGAGAAGCCCTACCAGTGCCCCGACAGCCCCAAGAGGTTCAGCATGGTGCAGCGGTTACAGGTAACAATTTCAATATATTCTACCCCTGGGGATGTTTTTAAAAGAATTAAATAATACTTGTTCTGAAATTCATATTGGAGCTCAGAAAAAAAAATCATAGAAATTGCAGCAGATAAAAAAAATTAAAAAAATGGAAAACTTCAACCCCTTTTTCGCATATTTAAGGGTGGAAATCCAATAAACACATATTCATTTGTTTTTTTTTTTAAGAGCATGAATCCCAGAAGTTTGTCAAAATCGTTGCTGTTTTAAAAATACGAACTTGCAACCCCTATTTCTTCCCTTGACGATTAATTTTCTTCTTGGTGTAATTCCGCATTTTGAATTAAACCAACTGTTCTATGGAATGCCCTGCCAGTAACAATAAGAAGTGCCCAAACTCACTCAACATTTAACAAACTTATCGAAGAACATTGTTTGCGTTTATAAATTGTCCCTCTGTTGTATACATTTACATATATTTATCATTTGTGCATAATAACCTATATATTTATACCAAAATATTGGTATTAAATGAATAGATCTTAATTTTTGAATTACACTCTTATCTACCTACGTCATTTACCTAGTGAATTTTTACCATTATCCATCCAAAGGTTGTCTCGAAGAAATTACTTTATGCGATAAGACCGCCCATTGTACTGTGTCTATTATATTTTGTTTATCCTGTTTACTTATGTGTGTACAATAAAGAGTATTCTATTCTATTCTGTTTAAATTTCACGTTTCTACCATTATGAGTTGCCGTAACTGATAATGGTAGTAACATGAAATTTGAATAGTGCTGGGATCGAACCCACGACCTTCGAGATTTTAGAGCGAGCCAAATACCGCTACGCTACGGAGGTTGTCTGTGAGGTGTAATTGATTTATGTAAATAATATTTTATTTTATTTATTTTATAGATACATCAACGTGTACACACTGGAGAAAGGCCGTTCCAGTGCTCGCAATGTCCTAAAGCTTTCAAGAACAAGACAGCTTTGAATCGACACGACCGGGTAAGTTTAACTTTGAATTAGCATCCGTTGATGAGAAAATCTGTTTGAAATCGGCACAGTAGTTTTTGAATTTATTCATTACAAACATACACACAAAAATACAAATCTTTCCTCATTATAATATTAGTATAGATAAGTATAGATATAGATTTGTTGATTTGAGTCAGGATATGGTCCTTCGAACCGGATTTTTGTTTTGTTGGTATAGTTTACACTTACTATGTAAACACACTAATTAACTAACACTCGGCTCAGGACGGTCGTTGGCGATGAGATTGAGGGATTATGACTTTTAATTGTTGTCGGGGAGTTTTGTGCAACTGTTGTTCTACTTTACAGTTCGCGGGTCTTTCGTACTTTGGGACTACGAGGGCATCGGAAGGTTCTTTGCAAACTTAGGGTCGAGAGGGTTAGGGAAGATGCGTTACGTTCGCGGGCGCAATCTACTCCGGTGGGTCGGATATAGTGGTCTGCTTTTGACCTTATTTATAACATCCTAACAGAAATACGTCACATTACTTTTTTTTTTTACTAATTATAGTCTTACGTTTGACCATAATCTCGCTTGATGGAAGGCGAAGATAAGGCCTAAGATGATATACGCTTGCCTAGAAAGGGTTGGTCCTATCTGATCGCGCGATCCGTTGCCTGTGGAAACGGATCGTTTGCACAGGCAACGGATTAAGTTTGAGATGGATAAATTGTATTTGCCTTTTTGGTAATAAAAGATTTTTTTATTTTTATGTAACTCAGGTGCACACAGGGGCGAAGCCCTACGAGTGCGCGCACTGCGGCAAGGCGTTCTCTCAGTCCAACTCGATGAAGTTACACGTGAGGACTGTACACGACAAGCTACCGAAACCTTACCGGAGCAAGAAGAACAAAGATGTAACTTAGATATAAATAAAGTTAAATGAAAATGTATTTAAAATTAAAAGTCTTATTATTTACTAGCTTCCAGTTTGTTTCAGCCGGGTAGCGCCTGTTCCCGTAGGAACATCATTAAATATAGCCCGTAGCCTTCCTCAATAAATGGGCTGTCTGTCTAACACTGAAATAATTTTTCAAATCGGACCAGTAATTTCTGAGATTAGCACGTTCAAGCAACTAAATAAACGAACTCTTCAGCTTTATATATTAGTATAAATTTATTGATTTGAGTCACGATATGGTCCTTCGAACCGGGTTTTTGGCGCTACTGACAATAAACCTTGATTGTGTCAGTAATTCGTGTAACGTCAATGAATTAACGTGACGTAGTTCGATTCCCGCTCCGTACAAGTCTTTGTGTTGAATGTCTATGAAATAAATGAAATATATAGCGACGGCGGGGGGAGCGGGTGACGGGGTCGGGAGTTTGACGCTTGCATCGTTCACACCCATTGTGCTGTCATCCTTACTTATAAGTATATACACACATAGGTATATACCGTGTGACTTTTGCCTTCTTAAAAAAAAAGGGCGTGATATGTATACGAAATTGATGTCATTTTTTTTGACTGACATACAGTGTAGAACTTAACATAGGTGCCTATAATACCTTGGCCGCAATCACCATATGAATGAAGAGTGATCTAAATAGCGTAACTATCTACTTAGGTTCATTGCATAAGCAATTGCATAGTAAAATTACAAACTCTTGTACTGTATTGAAATTTAACACGCATTTGTTGTAATATTAAATTGTGTAATAGCTTGAGTACTAAGAGGTTGCAATTTTACATTTTTTTTATATTAAATAATTTTAAAAAAAAACTTTTTTATTTACGTAAACCTATTACAGGCACTTGCAAATTGTCAAAACAATATTTTATTATTAATCTATGTATAATTTAAAATTTTAAAATTTATAACTTAGCATATTTAGATAAGCAGGTATTTTAATTATTGTTTTTAATAATTTTTTAGTCTTAACTTTATTATTCAACTATATTGTGTCCAATAGCTTGTTCTGTCTATATTATTAAATTATATTAAGAACAATTATTGTCATTATTTGGGTGGACCATGAGCATATAACGACGGACGCGCTTTAATGCTACCACCGGACCCAATGCGCCCCAACTGAGAAGATCCGGCGAAACAAACTCAGTGCGTTACTCTACCACCGTTTTCAACACGGCCCACATGAGGCGGTCCGGCGAAACATACTCAAATGGGCAGAGCCTAGGTTTTGGTCCAGTTAGGTACTTTTATAAATTGTTTGGCATACACATTATTTTCCCGAACGGTTGTCTTTGTAATATTTGATTATCTATTAATGTTTTATACTAATAAAAGAAGCTAATTTGAGACAGAACTAGCGGTCTATTAATGTAACTCATTAGGCCGATTACAGACAGTTCACAGAAAACATCACACTATTATGCTTACTATTTTACTTAGATACAGGGTCTCTAGGAAGTGTTACGCAGGAAGGTTCATGAGACCAAACATCTCTATCCTCAATATAGTCCTTAACGCTATAGTAGCCTTTAGATACAAGGACACGTTTAATATATGCTATAAAAGTTGTATCAGGCAAATAAGTAACACGACTAGGGAGTTTGTTATAAAACCTAATACCATTTCCCTACCATAAATGATTTATTGGTTCTACTTACTCTAAAACCGGGTATGGCAATTTTATGTATATTGGTCAGATACTTACTGTAATTTTACAATCCTAAGTTTTAGGATTAAATCTAAAGTTGCGCAAAATTTCTATACGTATTTGGAATTTGATTTTACCACAATTATCAGTAAAATTACCAACTAAAATTTGCAATTTCAATTACAAGTAATGATTGGAAATTTAAAAAACCATTTAATTTTAAATTCTGTTTGCCTTTTTACTATATTTTATTCTATTCTAGTCTTTTTTTTCAGATTGACATACGTAGGTATCTATGAGGCTTTTGCTACTTCACCGGGCATAAAGGCGAGCAAAGCTCCAGCCTTAATAAATGGTTTAAAAACTACAAACTAAGCAACCTGCGCTGCGGGGCGCCCCCTGTGGGGCTTGGACCTCGGCTCAGGGCGGTCGCTGGCGATGAGATTGAGGGATTATGACTTTTAGTATTTTAGGGGAGTTTTGTGCAACTGTCGCTCTACTTTATTCTAGTCATGACTGCCGTAATAATGTATAGTAATATTACTATACTAAATAAACATAGTTTTAGTAAATGATTAGTAATTTTGCGACTGATGATTTGTAATAATTTAAAACTGTGTCGTGATCAGTTGTGTAGTAAAATTACAAGCTGGAGTTCCACAATTTCAAAAATCTGGTGCGTAAGAATTTCCTACACATATTTTGTAAAATTACTATGGAATTTTTTACAGTGTAACTATGCCTTAGACATCTATTTCATGCACATATCAGGCCCTATTTATTTTCAAGACAGTAAAAGTCATCCAGTATCATCATTTCAGCCGTAGGACGTCCACTGCTGGACATAGGCCTCCCTCATTGATCTCCAGTTGTTGCGGTTAGAAGCGGCCTGCATCCACCGTGATGCCGCGGCCTTAACCAGATCATCTGTCCATCCAGTATACTATAGATACCAATACTGCGATTACCAACCCGCCTGCCTGGTGACTGAAGATGGAAAAATTAGTCCTAAATACAATAAATAATAATAATAATTTCGGATGGTAATGAAACAAATAAGAAAGTGATTTAATATATTTATTAATCACTAGTGGCGCCCCGAGGTTATACCCGAGTTACTTCTCTGCTCCCTGAGGCGGATTAAACGTTCAGAGCGCCAGAGGCAAGCATTTCATTGGCGCCCCCCCCCCCCTCCCACTTATATAAAAAAATACTACCAGTAAATATTAGATCATTTTAGTTGGCGTTACTTCATGTGTGGTAGAGATACTCCTTCTGTGCCTTCGCGCCCTTAGGCAGGTGCCTAGTTTGCCTTATGGATAATCCGTCTCTGACCGCACCAGTGGGTCGGAGCGCGGACCTTTCGCGCTTATTATATTAAGTACTTAGACAAATGCTTGGTCTATCGCGCTCACTTAAAACCATAGCTAAGTAAATGTACAACTCAATATTGTAGTGTGTATAACAAACTGTAACGATGGCATTTATATATGACTTTGTCCGCATAGATTTCGATTTCTTCATGCAAATTTTGTCACCTCTTTTCACCCCTTCACATACATACATACATACATAATCTCACGCCTGTTTCCCAGCGGGGTAGGCAGAGACAATGGACCTCCACTTGCTACGATCCCTACACACATCTTTCGCTTCATTCAGTCTCATAACACTCTTCATTTCACCGCTTTAGGGGTCGATTATATTTTTATTTTTTTTGTATTGCTGATCCGCAATTAGTCAATATACACTGGACAGCAAATAAACCGAGCCACCCGCTACCTAGGCACTCTAATTCGTTTTTCTCAAAAACTAAAAAACCTACAATTATCAAAGTTGTACCTACAGAAAGTGCGTTTCATGGTGATTAAAATGAAAGGAAACTCATTGGGTTTTATCAATATTTCAGTGTTTATTAAGGATTTTACAAAGAAGAGTCGTTTTCCAGTCGTGACAATCGTTAGTAATGATAAAGTGAAAAAAAAAAAATTAAAGCCAAAAACAAAGATAAAATCAAAAAAAGTTTTTGATCAATATTCCGTATTCCCTCCCCTTGCTCGGATAACTGCCAGCATCCTTGTATTCATCGACCTTACGAGCCTGACGATAAAATCTTGAGGAATTGTATTCCACTCCTCTTCAATTGCGATTCGCAGCTCTGGAAGCCTTGTTGGAGCAGGTACCCGGGCTCGAACCCGACGTTTCAGCTCATCCCATAAGTGTTCTATCGGATTCAAGTCCGGGCTTCGAGCTGGCCAGTCCATCGTACGAATGCTGACGTCGCGTAGATACTGGGTCACCACATGAGCAACATGAGGCCGTGCATTATCATGTGGTCTGCGAGGATTTTAGTAATGTAGCGATGAGAAGTCAGTCCACGTGTACGGCCCGTCGGTTCGATGAAAACTAACGCTGTATGTGCTGTTAACGAGATGCCGCCCCAGACCATTACAGATCCTCCTCCATAAGCAACAGTTTCCTCGATGCAACACTGAGAATAACGTTCTCCAGGGCGACGATATACTTCTGACGTCGATCACTTCCATGTAGACTCACCCTGGTCTCATCAGTGAAGAGTACATTACTCCACTGCTCTAATGTCCAATCCCTATGCTCTCGAGCAAATTCAAGTCGTGCTCGACGGTGTGCTACCGTTAATGCTGGGCCTGTTGCAGCTCTTTTTGGGGTCAGGTTCCGTTCAGCAAGTCTCCTTCTGACGGTATCTGAACTTATGACCACTTGGCGTTCGTCACGCAGACTTTGTTGGACTTGAACTGCGTTGAGGTGGCGATTTCGCAGAACAGTAAGGTGGATATAACGATCATCTGCTGCTGATGTAGCCCTAGGTCTGCCCGTACCTGGACGGCGATCGAATGCTCCAGTCTCTAGGTATCGTCTGTAAACTCGTTGCACCGAAGATCTGCTGATTCAAAGCCTTCGAGCGACTTCACGTTGCGCAATGCCTGCTTGAAGTAATGCTACAGCTTGAGCTGCTTCCTGAGGTGTTGTATCCATTATTAATCGAAAAAAGTAGCAAAAACACACGCGTCTGAGCAAACGATGGACAAAAACTAAAGAAATGATAAGAAATATCCGACTACCCTCATTGTAGAGAAAAAGAACGCTAATTTCAAACTCTGGTGAAAACAGAGCAAATCGTTAGCATTGTGTTTGTTGCTTGATTACAATGTGAGTTGACGGTACTTTCGAATTAATTTGTAGTCATTTTAATCACCATGAAACGCACTTTTTGTAAGTAAAACTTTGATAGTTGTAAGTTTTATACTTTTTGAGAAAATCGAATCAGAGTTCCTAGGTAGCGGGTGGCTCGGTTTATTTGCTGACCAGTGTAATAAATATATTATATCCAATAATTAAATCGGATGAGATGGATTTTGTTATGGTGTTTAAGTTTAGCTCTTGCATTTGTCTCCCTTATGAAAATATGTGTCTTCTTTTGAGATGCTTCACTTCTGGGCTTTTCATTAACTGCTTGGCTAGAGGGCTTGGGTGAGCTTTTAGGTTCGCTTTTGAGGGGTCGAATTTTAAAAAATCTATGTCACTTAAGGAATATTTCTTCAAAATTTCATGGTTTCAGCTGTGCATTGTTTGATTAATCAGTCAATTTCTACTCTTTTATATGACAACCTCCGTAGCGCAGCGGTATTTGGCTCGCTTTGAATCTCGGAGGTCGTAGATTCAATCCCCACGCCAAACAAGAAATCTTTGTGTAAGTGCTCAGATTACCCTCCATGCCTCGGAAAGCACGTTAAGCCATTGGTTCCGATTGTTATAACATCATCTATAACAATCGTATATCAAGCAACGGGCAGCAGCGTTCCCTTGTGTGGTACAACATAATACTGCGGTAATCAAGCTTGCCAAGCATGGCCACCATGGCAAAAACCCACGTTCAGCAGTGGATGTGCTGGCTGATGATGATGATGATATAGATTAAGTAGGATAATAATTCATGAATCGTAATCTGATTCATCATCCGTCAACTCTTCTTTACCAGACATAGAGCTATCACTGTATTCTTCGCGTTCACTCTCAGAGCTTTCACCGCCCAACGACATAATCAATTCTCTTTCATTAGTTTCTTGAAGTCTATCTTTAAACCAATATTCTTGCTCCAGTTTTCGAACATGACTAACTACTTTACTCCAATCTTCAACACTGATCGACTGAATCGCTTCATTAATATTTTTTTCTATATCTTCCGTGTGATCTGTATTTTTTTCTGCGATCCTTTGTTTTATCAAATTACAGATATATTCTAGTGGATTCAAATCGTAGTGGCAAGGAGGTAAACGTACAACTTCATGACCATGTTGTTTGAGTATTTCATAGAGTACATTACATTTTGCCGGTTTATTTTGTAATATTATATGGTATAACTCAGGTTTCGTCATCTTCTCATCGTACTTGATATTATTTTTTGTTAACCAGTTCTGCATTGTGCCTATTAAAGATGATTGTGTTGGGACTTTTTCTGACTGCGTTGAACGATATGGTGTGTTGTCTATAACCACGATGCCGGAAGGAGGTAAGTTCGGAATCAACTTTTCTATGAGCCATTTTACTAAAGTATTTGTGTCTAATTCATTGTGTTTAGTGTTATTGTCACATTTGTAGAGGAGATCAGCTCCAGGTATAAAACCATTTTCTCCTCCAGCATGGATGAGAATCCAGCGTTGATTGGGATTTGAATTTTTCTTGGTATCACCGTTGTTTTGACCGCAGTTTTTCTCTGTGTGTTGAGATGGAATCGAAGTTTCATTTAAATAGGTGATTGGTTTTTTGTTTGGTCCTAGATCCTTGTTTTCTTTCATTAGCCGCAAGTAGCGTGCTCTCCATGCAGCGATGTCAGGCCTTTGTATTAAAACTAGTCGAGCATTTTTGCATTTCTTGAATCTGAATCCTAATTGGTTTTTCAAGATAAGCCGTAGTGTTGTCATTTCACCTGAAATGGAAAATAGATTATTAAAATTTACAAAATCAAAACTGACAGCACATCTTTTAACTAATATTATAAACTTTTTTTTTTCGGATTGACATACATAGGCAGCCACGAGGCTTTTGCTACTTCGGGCATAAAGGCGAGCAAAGCTCCAGCCTTAATAAATGGTTTAAAAACTACAAACTAAGTAACCTGCGCAAGAGGGCGCCCCCTGTGGGGCTTGGACCTCGGCTCAGGGCGGTCGCTGGCGATGAGATTGAGGGATTATGACGTTTAGTATTTTAGGGGAGTTTTGTGCAACTGTCGCTCTACTTTACAGTTCGCGGGCCTTTCGGACTTCGCTTCTACGAGGACATCGGATGGTTCTTTGCAAGCTAAGGGTCAGGAGGACGAGGGGGGACGCGTCGCGTTCGCGGGCGCACTCTTCTCCGGCGGGTTGGATAGAGTGGTATCTGAGTAGTGGTGCCAGTTTCTTGCAGTAAATATTATAAACGCGAAAGTTTGTAAGTATGGATTGTTAGATGTATGTCTGTTACTCTTTCACACGAAAACTACTGAATGGATTTGGCTGAAACTTTGCACGGGGATAGTTAATAAGCTCGATTAACATATAGTCTACAAAAAATCACGCTCCGACCCACTGGAGCAGAGTAACGCGGGTAAAACCTGGTGCAGCTAGTATGACATAATGAAGATTATTCAGCACTAGGGTAATTACATACACTTGTATTTGTCATAATTACAATGTTTACTGTAATGTATAAAAAAAATATATAATAATATAATTTAATTTAAGTATTAAATGTTTCAAAAGGTTTAAGGTTTTATGCGAGCGAGCGAATGTGCAGAATTTATGCTAAAGAATAAAACAATGATAAAGTTTAAGCTTGCTGATATAAGCCATTTTTAGGTTCTCGTCTCCCTGTTGTAAATATCAAAAAGGCGCCCGGAAGACGGTGCACTCTATCATACCCTGGATGTTCAGCGAAGATTCTTGGCTTTTAATCTCAAGGCCAGTTTCGACATGGGATTGAAATTGAAACAAATAGGTCTCTTCTTACTGTAGTGTATTAATTAAAAGATTTCATACCTTCATGACGGAGAACAATACCACAATTTCGTGATCCATACTGCCAATAATTTAGGTAATTCCACCGAAATTACACGAAATCCATTGTAACGAAATTGTATGGATAATTAAATAAGTTGATAACTGGATGAAATGTTAAATCGATAATAGGATAAAATGATAATATGATAAAAAGCTGTAATCACAGCATTTTATGAACAAATTAAATAGCCATTGGGCTCTTGAAGCAAATTAGTACTTTTATTGTACCATATTATTAGTTAAATTTCATTATTTTAAATTAAATTGGCAGCTACATATTGGAGTAATGACTTTTCAAAAAAATAAAATGGAAAAGTGTTACCAATTTCAAATTTCGTTTTCTGCTAACATTTCAGTGTTTACACATCCTAATATTGACTGTGATGGATCGCAAATTACAGAATAAAACTTAAATTAAGAAAATATTGTTAAAATTAATATTTGTTTACAATAAAAATATGCTTATAGTAAATTTTGTTTAAATTATAGACAAAATACTTTGGATACGGATGTCAGAATTTAGAAAAATTATGAATGATAAGTTTGTATAGTAACAGACGTAAATACGACGTTACAATTCCCCCCTACTAGATTTTATAAAAATAACAAATGTTATTTTTATAACATCTATCCAAAACTATCAATAAAGAAGAGAAGAAAAAAAACACTAGTTCCTCCAAACTGATTTGTCAACAAAATTGTATCACAGTGACTAGCATTCAACTGGTTAAATATGGTCAGCACAAACGCCCCACACAAAACTAGCAAGCCAATGATAATACAAAAATATAACAAAACGAACAATTAAATAGTCCTAAAAGAAAGATATTCCGTAATGTATAAAAATACTTCTGGTTTAAGAGTAGTCAGCACTATCGCCCTACACTAAACATTTTCAATTACATACAAAATTTCTAACAAGGTCCAAAAAAATTTTTTTTTTAAAAGGACAAAAAAAACGGAAAGAATTCACAAACACAACATTAGTAGTGTGGAAAGAAAAACTTGTTCTACTGATTCAGAGTAATAAGCACCCTCGCCTTACACTAAATTATCGAGCAGAAACAAAATTACCAAACAATAATAATTGTGAAAATAATGTGCTACCGAATACTACTGATCCAATGCAGTCGGCACCCTCGCCCTACATAGAATGATCAAGTAGACACATACAAACATAAATGCATACTAAATAAATGCACTATAAATTACAAAAGAAATGCTCTATCGAATACTACTGATTCAATGCAGTCGGCACCTTCGCCCTACATAGAATGATCGTATAGACGCATAAAAGATCAGAACGAGTTATTAACTAAACATCGTCTGGAAAAAATATATTAGCCATAAGACTAATACAAAAATCTTTTACAGCAAAGCCGCAGGCAAAATACAGAACAAACAACTGTTGTCTGGCAAACCTAAGAAAAAAAATTACCAAAAAAAAACAAGTATAAACTTGATGGAAGAAAAAAAAAAAAGAAAGACACCTAAAAATTACTTAGGCGCTATAAGTACCAACAGACCGAGGAAACTCGACTGGGAAAAGGCAGATCGGCATAAGATCCGTCTGAAAAAGTCTCATCCGTGTATTAGTTCTTAAAACTAAGGACCAAATAACATAACACCAAAAATTACAAAATAGAATGCTATTACTAAGTTGTAACTATATGTACAAAACAAATTAAGATTTACTAGTTAACTATTGTCTAAGAACACAAGAACTAATTAAGAATAAACTTACAAACAAGTAATTCTAACTAATTAAAACAGTTAAGTAGAAATACTTACAATACAATAAAATATTAAGGATCTCCAAAAGTTTATAAGTCTTAAACAGAATTTATTAGACCTTTAAAATTTGAAAAATAAAGAATTACATAATCCCAAAATTATAGGAGATCTTATAAAAATAAGAAGACCCAAAAATAAGAAGTAAGATAAGATCCTATGATGCTAGAAGCAAAATCAAATTTTCTAGTGAAAGTTAACATATTTAATTGCCAAATAAAATTTTATTAAATAAATTTATTGAAATACCAAAAATAAACATGCCAAATAAAATGATACCAATTCAAATTTTTAAAACTAAGATTCTTTGTTTCAGGATCCCTCATACATCACCATTCAGCTGAGCGTCATCCGTACATTCATCTCTCATTCATCATCATACAAAAAAATCGCTCCCTCCTATCATAACACAAGAACAAGAATCCAAGCCGAATTTAAAGTCAAAACTGTAAATTCCAATTACCAAAATAAACAAAATATCCAATGTTATATCTTTAAAATATCTTTAACATGGTATCTACCAGTACTATTTTTATCTAAATCTTTTAATAAATAAACATTATTTGAAATTTTGTCAATTATTTTACATTTAACAAATTTAGGTGCCAATTTTGAAGAAAAAAAATGAATTGCGTTGGATTGTACAAAGTTTCTCCTCCATACAATATCTCCAACGTCATAGGAAATGACTTTTCGTTGTGAATTATAAAATTTAGCATTCTTTTTATAAGATTTTGCTAAATTATCAACAACTTTAATAAAAATATCTCCAAGTGAATCTAACAAATTACCATAATTGTTAGGTTTTTCAATATTAATGTTAGACAAGTCGTCTAAAGAAGTATATTTGTGAAACGAACCATTTAGCACAATTTCTCGGCCAAACATAAGAAAGTTAGGGGTAAAACCAGTTACTAAGTTGACAGTACTATTAATAGCAATTTGAACATGAGGAATAAATTTAGACCAAGTTTTTAAACTATCCGAAACCCTTTCTAACTTATTATCAGAAGTTCCCGGCATAATTTTATCGGTCTGACACTCCTTATCCGTCATTATGTAAGTATTTAGATATAAGTTATTTCTCTATTTCACATATAAATTATCAAACTATCATTTAAGTTTATCAAAAACTACAAAGTTACAATATTTTCCAACAAATTTAGGTTATCTATGGAAAACTAACACTAATATAAAGTTAAATTTATATAATTACTCAATAACAATTAAGAATTTACAAGAAATAATTCTTATAATCAAAGAATCTATACAATAAAAATTATCTTGCATCACTAAATAATGACATTTGCAATGGAAGTTTAAGTGACAATTTATTGACAAAATGCGAATTAAAAACAATGCTTATGGAATTTCTAGTTAAAATATCCAATAAAAGTTATTTAAGAATATAAATATATCAGTAATATATCAGAATTAAGTTGATATTATATCAAAATAAATGAACTTAAGTCTACAAAACCAAGTTTGACATTAAAATAACCTATTATGTATTATATTGTTGTTGTCAAAAAAACAGTTAAATTTGCATTCCTAATTGCAAAGTAAATAGAACAATAAGCACTGTGCATACATAACCCTAATTACAGACCAAAAAAAAAGTATGCTGTTTTCAGTAAACACTTAGTAATAAACACAGGTACTTACTTGAACTTATTATAAGTTTATACAAACTGTAAATGTTAAGTTAACACAAGTAAATTAAACAAAACAATCTTTATTTCTTGCTGAGAGCTGAAATACACATAAAGTAGCAAAACAACAATATGATGCAAAGATTACTTATAGGATTTGCCTAAATATTCCCATAGTATGGTCAAAGAAAATTGTGTGAAAAGTACCTAATTAGCAATATGTTTCATCTTAAAATCTATATGTAATCACAATTATAAGTATTATGAATTGATTACATAATAGCTAAGTAATGCATAGTGAAAGCAAAATATGGCTAAAAGCGTTGCCAAAAACAAAACTTTAGTGCAAAAGTGAAAAAGTTATCCGAGGAATGTCCCGTCACAAATCAAATAGTGAAAATATGCAAAATTAAAGAATTTAAGCAAAACAAAATGTGATAATTATGTTGTGCACATGCTAAACATTAAATTAAACATGCTTAACTGATGGCTTTAGCAAAATAACAATATTTTACTTGCAAAACACTAAAAGTTACAAAAATGTATCATGTCAAAATCCAGTCCCTAAGTGAGAGGCGACATTGTAATGTATTAAAAAAAAAAATAATATATTTAATAATTTAATTTAATTTAATTTAAGTATTAAATGTTTCAAAAGGTTTAAGGTTTTATGCGAGCGAGCGAATGTGCAGAATTTATGCTAAAGAATAAAACAATGATAAAGTTTAAGCTTGCTGATATAAGCCATTTTTAGGTTCTCGTCTCCCTGTTGTAAATATCAAAAAGGCGCCCGGAAGACGGTGCACTCTATCATACCCTGGATGTTCAGCGAAGATTCTTGGCTTTTAATCTCAAGGCCAGTTTCGACATGGGATTGAAATTGAAACAAATAGGTCTCTTCTTACTGTAGTGTATTAATTAAAAGATTTCATACCTTCATGACGGAGAACAATACCACAATTTCGTGATCCATACTGCCAATAATTTAGGTAATTCCACCGAAATTACACGAAATCCATTGTAACGAAATTGTATGGATAATTAAATAAGTTGATAACTGGATGAAATGTTAAATCGATAATAGGATAAAATGATAATATGATAAAAAGCTGTAATCACAGCATTTTATGAACAAATTAAATAGCCATTGGGCTCTTGAAGCAAATTAGTACTTTTATTGTACCATATTATTAGTTAAATTTCATTATTTTAAATTAAATTGGCAGCTACATATTGGAGTAATGACTTTTCAAAAAAATAAAATGGAAAAGTGTTACCAATTTCAAATTTCGTTTTCTGCTAACATTTCAGTGTTTACACATCCTAATATTGACTGTGATGGATCGCAAATTACAGAATAAAACTTAAATTAAGAAAATATTGTTAAAATTAATATTTGTTTACAATAAAAATATGCTTATAGTAAATTTTGTTTAAATTATAGACAAAATACTTTGGATACGGATGTCAGAATTTAGAAAAATTATGAATGATAAGTTTGTATAGTAACAGACGTAAATACGACGTTACATTACACTAAAACTAACAAAGCAGCTCATCAACATCATCATCATTATCAGCCCGTACATGGTCCACTGCTAAATATGGGCCTCCTCCCAGGGATGGGTATTTGCCATAGTCACCACGCTTGGCAGGCGGATTGGTGACCACAGTATTTTGTTGTAATACACAGGGAGACACTGTTGCCCGTTCCCTAATATACGCTTGTTATGGATGATGTTATAACAATCGGGACCAATGGCTTAACATGCTTTCCGAGGCACAGAGGGTAGTCCCTCAACCAACCAGACCCAGAAAGAAATCTTAGAATTTACACAACAATTTCTTGTCTGGCGTGAGGATCGAACCCACAACCTCCAAGATTTAAAGCCAGCCAAATACCGCTATGCTGCGGAAGTGGCTAAATACAATGTATAAATTAAATATTGTAACTTAATATGACCATGAATGATTAAATTTCACATTTGTAAGGAAATATTGTCAACTTTTTTTTTTTTTTTTGTCAATGATTTTTTTTTTACACTTGTACATTTTATGTCTATGTTATGTTGGCTTTATGCCATGTGAAGTTGCAAAAGCCCATAGCTAACTACTTATATCTATTTAAATAATATAACAATATTCTATAAAAATAATAAAAATTAAAGTGTTTATTTGTAATTGAAAAATAAAGTTCATAACAATAACAAATAATAAAATATGTTTTCTGTCTGTGTGTAAATAGCAACAGCCTCATAGCTACTTACATGTCTATACAAATAATAGAAAAATGTTTTTGTAACCATAAATAAAGTTTACTAACAAAAACATTTTTTTTTAACATTATTTATTTATTAAACTTCATGCACAGTACATTGTACAATGGCGGACTTAAGGGGCATTATCTACCAGTCTACCTTTGGGTGATGCAGAGATATTCTGGGTAGGGTACATATAAGAATCAAAATAAGTAGCAGATAATCTTATTATGTTATCTGTCTGACTAATTGTTCTGGCAGTTTTCCATAATGGGAAGACCAATTTTGACCAAGTTTTCACTGATAAATAGCTAATTTATAAGTCAAAATATAGGCTACTTTTTATTTTGTCTGCCTGTTAGTTTGTCCATATATTCTACCTTATTTCAAAACAGCAATACCAATTAAGCCAGACTATTATTGTTAGATAGCTGTGTAGTACTAGAGTCTGTTAGTTTGGCTAATCTCAGTAACTGCTGCAACAATTTAGAGGGCTTTTACTAATACACAGTTAATTTGATTTGGTCTGTCTTTTAGTTTATCCATATACCAAAATGGTAGAACCAATTTAATTTTTAGATAGCTTATAAGATCCTTATTTTAGGTGGACTATGTTATGGCCAGACACAAGTTATTAATATGTATATTTAAAACTAGCTGGGCACCGCGGTTTGACCTGCATTACTCTGCTCCAGTGGGTCAGAGCAAGATTTTGGTACCTACCCTATATGTTAATCAAGCTTATTAACTATCCCCGTGCAAAGTTTCAGCCAAATCCATTCAGTTGTTTTTGCTTGAAAGAGTAACAAACATCCATCCATCCATACTTACAAACTTTCGCGTTTATAAAATTAATAAGGATATACAAACTAACCTGGAAAATTCAAATCAGTTTTAGCAGCATCCAATATTTTCTTCAGTGTCGGAACTTCTTCTTTGACCAAGTAAAAACTGTTCACCAGATTCCTCAGTGCCACTAAGTCAAATTTGTCTAAATTAATCTTTTTTTTACTTTGCATTCTTTTTTTGCCTGGAGTTGAAGGTCTAGGTATTGAGGAAGAACTGGCTCCCGGAGGAGAAGTACCCACTAATGCTTTAACTTGCTTTTTAATCCGCAATAATGTGCTTTTCGATATCCCGGTAGCCACACAAGTTCTGTTAATCGGTTGGTCTGTCGGGATCATAATCTTTTTATTTATTTTTTCTACTTCACGGACTTCGTTAGCATTTCTACTAGGATCTACAGGTATTAGATACTTGCTGACTTCCTTTTCGTGTTCAAAAAAGGCCAATACTTTGAGTATTAGTGCTCTTTCTTTGCTATGTATAGTTTTTCCGACCATATTTGTGAAATGTAACGTCGAGTGGTAACTATTGTAATACAAACTTTACATAAATGTAATAATTATTACAATATTTAACCGTAACTCGGTAGTAAATTACAGCAAACAATAACGATTATCCGTAAATTTTATAAAGATAATAATATGTGCAATGAGAACATTTGTTTATGTTTCTGTAGGGCAGGGACGAGAGCGGGGGCACGCGCAGGCCGGGGGAGGGGGTTGATTTTGGAGCCGGTGTCATCAGTGTTGCCAGCTATCTTATGTATTTTATGTAGATTTTCGTGAAAAAACGAATGAAAACTGTAAATCTGTACTTATATATTAATTAAGCTGAAGAGTTGTTTGTTCGCTTGAACGTGCTAACTACAAAACAGATTCTATTTTTTTTCGGAATTATTAAATCTGTGTATTAGTCACTCCTACCTGCCTGACGATCTCATGCATACTATTGTTGTCCCTATTGTAAAAAACAAGACTGGCGATGTCTCGGACAGGTCAAACTATAGGCCATCTTTAGCCACGGTCATAGCGAAGGTAATGGATAGTCTGCTTGACGGCCACTTAACAAAAAATACAAAACTGCACGACGGTCAGTTCGGCTTTCGGACTGATCTATCCACGGAAAGTGCTGTAGCGACATTTACTGTAGCCGCACAAAACTACAAGAAGACAAGCTGCGCCATCTACCACCTAGCATCCCAACTAACTGTGTCGCGCAAGTTTGCAAGCCAATTCGAACATATACAAGTTCCAAACAGTAACAAATGGCCGTCGGCAGCCGGGCATACCACCTCGCTCGGCAAAGAAGATCTTCATTTTCTGTGGAGGAACACCACCAAACGTTCCTCTACAGTGCGATCCCGTGGCTCAAGCAGACTGTGCGCTACTGCACCGCGCGTAAAACACCTGTATACGCTTGTTTCCTAGATCTGTCCAGAGCATTCGATATTGTTTCATATGACCTACTGTGGACAAGAATGCACACAGACACTAGTTTGGCCCCTGAGATTGTTTCTACATTTGAGTACTGGTACAACAATCAGAAAAACTCTGTTAGATGGGAGGACAGTAAATCGGAAGAGTACGGGCAGGAGTGTGGGGTGCAACAGGGGGGGTTGACCTCACCGAAACTGTTTAAATTGTATATGGACCGTCTGATTGGAGAGCTGAGCAGTACTGGGATCGGATGCCATTTAGACGGAATCTGCTCTAATAATACTAGCTAGTTCATGTATGTGAAGGGTACGCGGAGGCCCATGGGCTCAGATATAATGTGAAGAAAAGTGAAGTTATGGTTTTTAAAGCACCCAAGAAATTTAAGTATCTGGGCCACTGGGTCACCGAAGATCTAAAAGATAGTATGAAAGGGAACGCAGGGCGTTGTCAGTTCACTGTAATGTGTTGGCTCGCAGATTCGCACGTTGCACTGAACAAGTGAAAATCACGTTATTTAGAGCATTCCGCCAAGACCTTCTACACGTGCAGTTTGTGGGGCAATTACACGCAGAGGACATACGACGCCCTGCGTGTACAGTATAACAATCCATTCAGGGTGTTGATGGGGCTGCCGCGGTACTGTAGCGCGAGTGGCATGTTTACGGCGGCACACGTAGATGGTTTCCATGCGATTATACGTAAGCGCTGTGCTTCGATGCTGGCGTGGGTACGCGGCAGCCCGAGCGCTATTCAGTCAGCGTGTGCCGATCGATGGGACTCGTTATTAATGGCGCACTGGATAGGCTTTCATGCGAGGGCAGGCGCCTGAGCCCAATTATTTAAATTCTGTTACTAACACTAGGCTAAGAACATTGTTACTAACAAATTTATGGACAAAAATCTGAAATTATTATTATTTTTATTATTATTATAGGAAAATAATAAAACCAACAAAATAATAATGTGTTCATAAAAGTTTTAAAGTCTCAAAGATACATTTTATTTTATTTCTTTTCAAATAAAATTAGCATTACGTTTAAAATAGTACTGCTGTTCCAGCACATAAGAAATTAAAATACATGATACCAGCATCTCAGTTCATCAAAATAAAATGTAGATTTCGAGGTAAAAAACCTTAAATATACCTAATACCTGCTAATACTAATTCAAATTCAAATTCAAATTCAAATTATTTATTACACAAAAGATACATAATTTGTAGACACTAAGCATTAATTTAGTACAAAATACAACCAAAATATCGTTGAACACTGGTACCCAATGTAAGATTTAACTTGAGTCTTGAGTACCAGGGCTCTCGCACCAATTAACCGTACAAAAATGTTTACATATTTTAACAATATATGTATCAATAAAATAATTTAATTTAAGTTAGCTTAATTTAATTTAATTTAATTTAGCAAATAATTATAATTAGAAAGATGCTTCATAGTTGTACCTTTCTTATATAAAAATAAAGAAAAAGAAATATTGCGTGCGTGTGTGTGTGTGCGTGTGTGTGTGTGTGGTGTGTGTGTGTGCGTGTGTATGAGAATTCTGCGAAATTGAGTGTTATAGTGTGGTGACTTTTATTAGATTTTCGGTTTCTGTATAAGTTTTTTTCATTAGCCATTCAGTGACAGCTTTTTTGCACTTCGATTTAGGGAGAGAGTATATATCACATGAATCATTAGCTCTGTTATAAAGGTAGCAAGCAAGCACTTTAAAATGTCTTGAAGCTAAGGTACTCCTAAATTTAGGTGGTTGACATACTTTTTGCACGCGGCGCCTTTTAGTGTCAGACTCATGATATTCTAGTGAACTATGCTTTTTAATTATTGTTCCGAGCACAAAGAGCTGTCTCACAGTAAGGACCCTACAATTGTTGTAAAGTTGTACCGTGGGAAATCTGAAGGGTTTGAAGGTCATTACCTTAAGCACAGCTCTCTGTGCCCGTTCCAGAGGAATTAGATGCGTTTTTGTTGCTCCTCCCCATACCGATATGCAATAGCTTATGACTGACTGGCATAGGGCACAATAGACCATCTTGAGGGTATCACTGTCAGAAGAGTGACGCAGCTTTTTGTATATGAATATCATCTTGCGGACTCTAGAGGTGAGGCTATTTATTTGAAGTTTCCACGTAATTAAATTATCAATATGCACTCCGAGATATTTTATCTGTGTAGATCGATCAACGATTGGGCAGTCACAAGTTATGGGAGATTTATTTTGAATGCAGTTGTGGGCTCTAAGGTGATAGAATTCCGGAGACGGCTGTGAAGGAGCTGTGAGTGAAAAAGTAAGATACGTGGTCTTATTTAGGTTGAGTGTCAGAATATTCCTAGATAACCACTGCATTACCTGTGCAAGAGCAAGTTCAGCGTGAGTATACACTTCAGACCAGTCTTCACCATGTATTAGCAGAGCTGTATCGTCGGCGTAAGTATAGATTGTACATTTAGGAATCACTAGTTGACATAAGGAGTTAATATATAATAGGAAAAGCGTAGGGCCCAATACAGAGCCTTGAGGGACTCCAAAGCTTAAAAATGAGTTGTCACTAATCAAGGAATCAATTCTGACGCATTGGGTCCGCTCAGAAAGGTAATCCTTAAAGATATTCAATGCATAACCCCTTATTCCCATGCTTTCCATCTTTGACAATAGGTGAGGAACAGAAACAGTGTCAAAAGCTTTTTTTAAATCAAGGAAGATGCCCAGACATTTTTGTTTTCTATCCAAGGTGTCAACGATGTCATCAATGAGTGCCGCCACGGCATCTTCCGTTGACTTGCCATCCCTAAAACCATACTGATTTTCAGCCAAGATGTTATTTTTATACAGAAATTTCTTTAAACGAGAATTAAGAATTTTTTCTAAAACCTTCGATAAAACTGGCAGGACAGAGATGGGTCTGTAATCGTGGACACTGTTCCTGTTCCCACCCTTAAAGATGGGGTAAACAATTGCCCTTTTGAATGATCTAGGAAATATACCGTTAGACATGGACAAATTACAAATATGAGTGATGACTGGGACGAGGGTCTTAGAGCATTGTTGAAGTAGTTTCGCAGATATTGAATCCCAGCCAACAGCAGCCTCAGTACGCAAACCACGAATAATTTGTTCTATTTCACTGTCATCCGTCGGCAACAGCACAAATGAATTAGCTATTGTCTGATCAAGTTGAGACCGACAATCGTCATGCAAGGCGGAGCCAATTTTCCGTGCCAAGTCACTACCAATATTACTGAAATACTCATTAACTTTATTAATTGCTGTTTCTTTATCTGGGTCTAAATTTAGTAGTTCCGTAGGGGCGCTTTTTGAGGGTTCCTTTTGAATTATATTTTTGATAACCCTCCAGGTAGCTTTTGGATCATTTTTGGCTTTCTGGAATTCACTTTTCTCATGAGCTTGTTTGAGCCTCTTGAGTAGCTTATTACAAAAGTTGCGATACCTGACGAAAGTAACTTTTAAAACGTAGTTATCAGGGTCAGCCTTAGACCGTCTGCACATGAGATCTCGATTGCGGATACACCGAAGCAATCCCACGGTTATCCAAGGTTTGAGAATTCTACTTTTACACGGAATATACCTGGTTATAGAGTGTTTTTGTATTATTTCACCGATTGTCGACACCAGCAATTCAGCTGCAGTATTTGGATCATCGGTGTGCATTACCGCGGTGAAATCCGTGCCGTTAACCATCTCAATAACCGAAAGATAGTCTAGTTTAGTGAACGTTTTTTTTCTTTTATTGGTTCTTAAGTTTGTTTCAATATTCAATAGGATAGGGAAATGATCAGTGACATGGGTATCAAATATGAGAGTGACTGTTTTTAATTCAGACTTGATCAGAATATGATCCAAACAGCTATTATCACGGGTTGGTAGGTAGTGGGTAGGCAGTAGACCATGCAGAGCGGTAAGATTTAAGTATTCATTAGCCTGTTGATTAAGCTGGGCTGGGTTGATATTTATATTAATATCTCCAATCAAGATAATATTAAGATAAGCGGAGAAGGTTGTAAGTGTGCTATCGAGGCCCTCAAGAAAATTATCAATAATATGATTACATGGTGGACGATACACAGCAATAATCACCAAGTTATAAGATTTTATTTCGCAGACTAAACAATTTGTGTCTAATATTTGTGGCTCTGAGATTATGTGTGAAAGATCCGATTTTACAAATATTATAATACCATCATTTTGATTAATTGTTTTAGCAGTGTTATAATTGACGTAGCCATTAAGAGAAGGAGGATACAGTGTTTTGTTCAACCAGCATTCGGTCAACACAATTACTTCCGGCATTATTTTCAAGCTGTACAGAAAGACTAGAAACGCATCAAAATTCCGATTAACACTGCGAATATTGAGGTGTAGTACATTTAATTGGATGCCTGTACCGTTTTCTAGAAGAGTACAACATTGTTCCGGTTTACAAAAATAGTTAAGGGTTAAACCAACAGCGTCAATTTCATTAGATATTGAATTTAAATCAAACATTTGCAAAAGTTAATCCGTAACATGAGATAAACACTGCGTTGTTCCTGTTTTTATTCGGTTCAGGATTAAACAGAAAGTGGAATATACGTGAGTCATTCTTACCGTGTTTGGTACTTTGTGTCTGCAAGCCTTTTAAAGAAGCAGACCCAAAAGAGCCGAGACAAAAACTATATGAGTATGGCTTTCCACACATTGCACTGAAAACTATTAGAGTGTATTTGTATCGATTTAATACAGTTGATGGTAAATAGTGTGTATGTATGTATTGTGTTATAGATAGTATTTTAGGTAGTGTGTCGTATGTTAGAGTTAGTTGTGTGTTTGGTAGTGTGTTACAATCAATTAAAAAATAACTGCAATAATTATATTTAATAGAATAGGAATTAATAGTGAAAACAGAGTTAAGATCGATTTGAATTTGTTCTACTCTGCTTAGAACATTATTATTAGAATGACAAAAATAATATAAAAATATTTCGAAAAGCAATGGTACTAGCGTGTTATTAAACAAATATAGATAATAAAAAAGGTAATTGTAAAAATCATTGCTTTTTAGACAGATTATTAAGACACACCAGCGAAGTAATTCTAATCGGGTCCGTTCCTTCGCGTTGGCGAAGAAAAATCTTATTATTTTGTGACCAACAATACTTATATTCATTAGTACTTGCGAACTTACGTTATGTACCTGCTTAATTTACAAATTTATAAAATTAGATCATTATAGATAAATAATTAATACTTAACTATTGTTTTGACTTGATTTGATCTATCTATATATCTATATCTATATATATATATAAAAGAAAGTCGTGTTTGTTACAACACTTATAACTCGAGAACGGCTGTACCGATTGCCATGGTTTTTGATTTGTTGGATTTGTTTCCGTCCCCAATAGCAGAATACATTTTAAAAACAAAAGAAAGTCGGCTGAACCGATTTGGCTGAAAATTGGTAGGGAGGTAGCTAAGAACTGGGAGAAGGACATAGGATACTTTTGGGTAGGGGTAGGGTAGGGTAGGGTAGGGTAGGGGTAGGGAAGGGTAGGGGTAGGGTAGGGGTAGGGTAGGGGTAGGGTAGGGTAGGGGTAGGGTAGGGGTTGGGGTAGGGTAGGGTAGGGGTAGGGGTAGGGTAGGGGTAGGGTAGGAGTAGGGTAGGGTTAGGGTAGGGGTAGGGTAGGGGTTGGGGTAGGGTAGGGGTATGGTAGGGGTAGGGTAGGGGTAGGGTAGGGTAGGGGTAGGGTAGGAGTAGGGTAGGGTTAGGGTAGGGGTAGGGTAGAGCAGGGGTAGGGTATAAAAGTCCACCCGTGCGAAGCCGGGGCGGGCCGCTAGTCTATATATATAAAAGAAAGTCGTGTTTGTTACAACACTTATAACTCGAGAACGGCTGGACCGATTGCCATGGTTTTTGATTTGTTGGATTTGTTTCCGTCCCGAATAGCAGAATACATTTTAAAAACAAAAGAAAGTCGTGTTAGTTACACTATTTATAACTCAAGAACGGCTGAACCGATTTGGCTGAAAATTGGTAGGGAGGTAGCTAAGAACTGGGAGAAGGACATAGGATACTTTTGGGTAGGGGTAGGGTAGGGTAGGGTAGGGTAGGGTAGGGGTAGGGTAGGGGTAGGGTAGGGTAGGGGTAGGGTAGGGGTAGGGTAGGGGTAGGGTAGGGGTATGGTAGGGGTAGGGTAGGGTAGGGGTAGGGGTAGGGTAGGGGTAGGGTAGGGTAGGGGTAGGGTAGGGGTAGGGTAGGAGTAGGGTAGGGTTAGGGTAGGGGTAGGGTAGGGCAGGGGTAGGGTATAAAAGTCCACCCGTGCGAAGCCGGGGCGGGCCGCTAGTTAATAATAAATTTAAATAAAATAAAAAAAATTAAACTTAAAACTGAGAGCATTTCCAAAAAACTATAGATCTATAATTAAAACTTTGGCAGGCAACTCTGGGTGTCATATTAATTAATTCGCACGGTAGTGGGTACGCGGGAGACAACTTTCAGCTGTCAAAATCTACCCTTGTAATACCAACCTTATTAGTAAGGCTTAAAATGTTTGCAACCAAACATTTTGAACCTTACGACCTGTCGATTCGTAACAAAGTTTTTTTTTCTCTTCGCTCCCATCTAAGAGCTTTTAACTCCCACTTTCTGTGTACTTTCCATGTTGAAATATTCTTGCTTGACTTATTTCATAATAGCTTTCTATGCGCGGAATAACTACCATCCATCCATTTTTTCAAGCATATCTACTGTTTAACACTCTCCATGCCTATCTTGGGGAAATTAATTCTAAAACGCACAGTGGCAACACTACGCTTGACAGTTTTACAGCTCAAAACAAATCACATATCGCCTGAATAATGAGATTTACAACTAAATTGTAAATTAAAATGAATTCCATACCTATAACATTTAAACACGAGATAAGCACAGACTTAGTGGCATGTCGTGCATGCTTATGTACCGACAGGAAACTGTTTAGTGTCCATAATACTAAGCTATTATTCGCTTACACAAGTCTTACTGGAATTGAAGTGAGTTGTTTTTAAATACATTCATACATACATTCACGCCTCTTTCCGATAGAGGTAGGCAGAGATCACTTCCTTCGACTTGACTACGATCTTTACATACCACTTTCGCCTCTTCTACATTCATTAATCATGCATATCCTTCGGTTTAGGGTACATTTACCTGGGCCTTTCTTAAGAACATCCTCGATTGTTGTTTTTACCTGTAATTGGAATAATAAGCGGACGATTCGCCATAAGTATTACTATAAAGCCGTTTTAAACGATATATCAGAGATAAATTATCGAAAAGAAAACAGATTTTAGGTATGTCAATGACAAAACTGCTTAGGAGTAAGTTGCTCTGAAACAATACTACTTTATTAATAATTGTAACAAAAAAGGATTCCCCAAAATTTCTTGCCATTTCTTTTCAGAGTTGCCACTCCCAGAACTGGTGGTAGGAAAAAAAGGGATACATTATAAGAACATGATTTTAAAATATTTTAAACATATCTATATGAATAAAGAATATTTAGATTTATACTATTATATTAATATGAAATTAAAAAGACATAAGTTTATTTTTTCAAAGATTACTATAAGAGTTGTTACACACTACTAGTATTATTGTTAACCCCTCGTGCTGAGCTAACATGCTTGTGTTATGAGTGGGTTCACGTCGGTAGTGCAATGGGTGGGGATCAAACTGGCGACCACATAATCCCAAGTCTGATGCCCTAGCCATTGGGCTATGGCTGCTGATATTTTTTAAATGTTCCCCTTAAATTTCAGGTGTCACCATATGACTTACTACCACAATACCTATGTAACTACTGCAGTACATTGTTAACAAAGTTCAACACCTTCAAAGACCATTGCCACAAAGCTAAGAGCTTCTTGGAACAAGCGAAGCAGACTAACCAAGATGTAAGTATCACGTTTAGAAACTGGCATACCTGAACTTCATCACTCATAGTATATAACTTAACAAAGTTACTTCCAACTGGTTCTCGAGAACCTATGGCAAGATTAAAATAAAAAATAAAAATGCTGTTTCCAATGCCCACAAAGACCCGACGTCTGAGAGGCCCGCAAACTATAAAGTACAGCAACAGTTGCACAAAACTCCCCTTAAAAAACTAAAAGCCATAATCCCACAATCTACCTGCCAGTGACTGACTGGGATGCCCTCTTGCGCAGATTGCATAGTTTGTAGTTTTTAAACCATTTATCTAGGCTGGATCATTGCTCGCCTTTATGCCCAGTGAAGTAGCAGAAGCGTCGGCTAACAGATGAACATCCGTAAAAAAAGAAAACCAGCTGTCTGTCTGTCCCTATGTATGCTTAGATCTTTAAAGCTACGCAACTGATTTTGGTGGTGCTGTTCTTTTTAATAGATAGAGTGATGGGCCAACGGCCTCGTAAAGAATGCCAGGAGTCGGTGGATGCATGCTGCTGGCAATGATACCTTTTTTTTTTGCCCGGACGAAATGCATTTACGCATTCCCACCGCCGCTGCAGCGTATCCGCGCGCTGGCGGCGGGATATGTGGGACTCGCCCTCTCCATAGCGTGGTATGCTAAATTGCTAACTCATACCACGAGTAGAGGACCCTTCACCACTAAAACCCCGGACACTCCTTCGACCCGTTGGCGGGGGCTGGGTACTCACGAAGCAATCCTGATACCTGCTGGAAATCGATGGGAAGGCTTATGTTCAGAAGTGGACGACAATGGGCTAATATGATCATGATCTATGAAAGAAAATAATTAAATTTTTACTATGGAAGAAAAAGTGTTATTTCATAATGTAAAGTAATTTATGTACCTTGCAATTTTGTTATAATCTATCTATGTTTATAAAAGCCGAAACTGCTGGGTCTAAAACCATGAAATTTTGCACAACTATTCCTGAAGTGTTGTAGGGTTGCATTAAAATCGGATCGCTTATGCGTACCCGGTCCCCGCCAACGGCGGATCGACGGAGTGTCCGGGGGGTTTTAGTGGTGTAGGGACCTCTCATCGTGGTATGAGTTCAGCATACCACGCTATGGAGAGGGCGAATCCCACATATCCGACCGCCAGCGCGCGAATACGCTGCAGCGGCGGTGGGAATGCGTAACGCATATCAACCATCCATAAAAAGCTTGCATTAAAAAAGAAATTTGGAAAAGTCAACTCCTTAGGCCGCGTCCTGGTGCGGGTGACGGCACGCGCGTCTTTATCAAAGTTCATAGATTTGTGTGAAGCTGTTCTCGACGACAGCGGTGCGGGCGGCAGGTTTTCCTTAGACACCGCCCGCGCGGCCCGCTCTGCCCGCTGGCGTCCAGAACGCGGCCTTAGGGTCATTCCCTTAGGGGATGCAAATTATTATAAAAATACTCATTTTTTACAGATAAATACAGAATATTTAAATAAATTCCCCAAAATCGGCCACTACACCGTCAAAAGTCTAGTCATAAATGTTAACAGTACATTATTCAAATCTTCTACACTAAAACAACGATTACTAACAGCTAAAGATGGAAAAAGACCCGTTATACGTACCGATGACAACTCAGAAACAGATGATGATAACGATCTCAACAACGATAACGGAATTAACATAAATAACGATAACGGAAATGACATAAATAACGATAACGGAATTAACGATAATGATGATAACGATCACGATTACAAATCGTCTTCTTCTTATGATGAAGATGATAAGAAAGAACTGAAAATATTTGCTCAATCCATCAAAATTGAGTTAGACGATGATGATGATGATGAAAAACCGCTCATAAATTTATCTAAAATTAAAAAGAAAGTCCTGAAAAATCCTAAAAAAGGCCCTATTATAAGAAGGCCTAAATATTTTGAGAATAAACAGAATATGAGGGATTTTGAAAAGGCCTGGGACGTTGACATCATAATTTTAAGTCGGGACCAACAAATGAAAGAAGTGTTGGACCGTAAAATGGGACAGAATTATTTGCATAGTCCTTACAAATGTGAGTTATGTTATAAAGGGTTTATGGACCAAGATATTTTGGATAGACATACATTACATCAACATGATCCTGTAAGTTAATTATTTAATTACCTATCTAATTACAATTAGCTTTACCACGTGGGATGAAGTGAACTACGCCCATACCCATGGCTATGCCCATAACGACGCCCATATCCATGACTATGCCCGTAATCACACCCATACCCATAACCACGCGTTTGTCCAAAATCACGCCCATAACCTTATAAATAAATAAAAATCATTTTTATTTACGTAAACCAATTACAGGCACTTGTAAATCGTCAAACATTATTTGAAAATTAATTATTATTTATCTTAAATTACATTTGTTGTTTATTTATAAACCTATTAAAATTACTTATTTATAATGAAATTAATTATTATAATTAATGTATATTGTCGCTAGAGACGCAAAATGCTTGTTCTGTCTATGTTATGCCAAAACAATTGTCATTATTTGGTCATGCCCAAAACCAAAACCCAAAACTAAGTTAATCTGTAAGGGTAAGTTAAGTTTCAGTGAATGGGCAACACCTGGTATTTACAAAAGTCGTAATAAATTATATGAACTGTATTATGAGAAGACTTTTAATAAGAGTACGATTTTTAAGAATAAGGTAACTAGATATTCCAAAGTATTTAAAGAAGCCTGTTCTACTGCCAAATCAATGTATATAAATAATAAAATTAAAAACTCATCTAATAAAATAAAAGAAATATGGAATATTATTAATAATGAAACAGGTAGAGCTATAAATTGTAATAGAGACTTTAATTTAAAAATAAAAAATGATAATATTTCGGCAGATATGGAAGTTGCAACTGAGTTTGAGAATTTCTTCACTAACATACCTCTAATAACAACTAAAACTCTAAATTCATCTTCAATATCTGCTGAGGCGCTATTAAACGAAAGTGTTTCTGCATGCGTTACCGATTTTAGTTTTAATTTAATAGACTATAAAGATGTAGTTAATGCTTTCAATACCATAGAGAAGAAAAAAACTAAAGACCTATGGGGTCATTCTGTGAAATTTGTATCTAATATTATTGAAATAATAGCGCCTTACCTAGCATACATATTTAATAGTTGTGTTGATTCTGGTGTATTTCCTGACTTGATGAAGCATAGTAAGGTTATACCATTATTTAAATCCGGTGATAGCACTGATCCCTCGAATTTCCGACCTGTTTCTATATTGCCCACTCTGAGCAAAATTTTTGAAAAATTAATTCTTAGCCAGTTGCTCAGACATTTTAATAAATTTAACTTATTACACAAAAAACAGTTTGGGTTTACGAGGGGTTGCTCAACCATAGATGCGGGAACTGAATTGTTAAAAACTATATTCGCGGCCTGGGAAGATTCGCAGGAATCCTTAGGTATTTTCTGTGATCTGTCTAAGGCATTTGATTGCGTTCACCATGACACTCTTGTCAGGAAATTACACCGGTATGGCATTAGGAACCAGGCTCTCAATCTTCTGATTTCTTACATGGGCAATAGAATTCAGAAGGTTGATATAAACGGCAAAATATCACCAGGCTCTGTTGTATCCATGGGCGTCCCGCAAGGCTCAATCCTGGGACCGTTTTTGTTTTTGGTGTATATAAACGACTTACCTTATTATGTAGGAAATAATCATGAGATAGTATTGTTTGCTGACGATACATCCTTGACATTTAAAATAAGTAGACAGCTACGCAGCTATGACGAAGTAAACAATGCAATCTCGAAGGTAGTCCATTGGTTTAATGTTAATAATCTACTTTTAAATGAAAACAAAACCAAAGTCATTAAATTTTCTACACCTAATGTGAAACAAATTGATACGAATGTGCAAATAAATGGTATTCGGTTGGAGCCAGTGGAGTCAACTGTCTTTTTGGGAATAACTATTGACTCCAAATTGCAATGGGGCCCACATATTGCGAAACTATCAGGAAAACTTAGCTCTGCGGCCTATGCTGTTAAAACTATGAGACGACTCACTGATTTGGATACTGCTAGAATGGTTTACTTTAGTTATTTTCATAGCGTAATGTCTTATGGAATTCTTCTGTGGGGAAACTGTGCGGACATTGACACCATTTTTGTACTACAGAAACGAGCTGTAAGGTCTATATATAAACTTGGTCCGCGGGTTTCCCTACGGGAGAAATTCAAAGAGACTAATATTCTTACAGTCGCATCACAATATGTCTATGAAAACCTTTTATATGTTCATAAGAATATAGATAGTTTTAAGAAAAAAAGCGACACTCATAATGTTAATACTAGATCTAAGCATAATCTCGTTTTACATGCTACACGTCTCCACAAAATTAGCAATTCTTTTATGGGGCAATGTATACGCTTCTACAACAAACTTCCTAATAATGTAAGAGATCTTTCAACAAACAAGTTTAAACGATATGTCAAAGATAAATTATGTAAAAAGGCTTATTATAAAATTTCTGATTATGTTAATGACAAAACTGCTTGGGAGTGAGTTGCTCTGAAACAATACTGCTTTATTAATAATTGTAAAATATAATTTATTTAAAAAAAACCGGCCAAGTGCGAGTCGGACTCGCGCACGAAGGGTTCCGTTTCAGTTACAAGTGCGTACCTATTTTTTATATCAAGAATAAATAAAAAAGCGTATGTTTATGAAATGAAATGTTATTTTATATTTTTATATTCGAGTTCATTGAATGAAAGCTAAATTGCGGTTTACGATTTTTGACGTATTAAAAAAAAACTACTTACAAGATCTCGTTCAAACCAATTTTCGTTGGAAGTTTACATGGTAATGTACATCATATATTTTTTTTAGATTTATCAGTCTCTTATTTTAGAAGTTACAGGGGGGGGGACACACATTTTACCACTTTGGAAGTGTCTCTCGCGCAAACTATTCAGTTTAGAAAAAAATTACATTAGAAACCTCAACATCATTTTTGAAGACCTATTCATAGATATGCCACACGTATGGGTTCGATGAAAAAATTTTTTTTGAGTTTCAGTTCTATGTATGGGGAACCCCAAAATTTATTGTTTTTTTTCTATTTTTGTGTGAAAATCTTAATGCGGTTCACAAAATACATCTACTTGCCAAGTTTCAACATTATAGTTCTTATAGTTTCGGAAAAAAGTGGCTGTGACATACGGACGGACAGACAGACAGACAGACAGACAGACAGACAGACAGACATGACGAATCTATAAGGGTTCCGTTTTTTGCCATTTGGCTACGGAACCCTAAAAAGGATTCCTCTGAGTTTCTTGCCAGTTCTTCTCAGAGTTGCCACGTCCAGAACTGGTGGTAGTAAAAGAATGGGACGCATCATAAGAACATGATTTAAAATATTTTAAATGTGTCTATTTGAATAAAGAATTTTTGACTTTGACTTTGACTTTGACATGAGCATATAACGACGGACGCGCTTTAATGCTACCACCGGATCCAATGCGCCCCAACTGAGAAGATCCATAACCATGCCCATTCTCCATAACCACGATTATGTGTATAATAGGCTAGTTGACACATATGAAATTATGTTACAATGATGTTTATTTATAAAAGTATCTGTCATATGGAACCTAAATATAATAATTTCTGTTCATAAACCTTGTTTATAATGTTTGTATTAAATCAATATGAAAATTATTTACCCCTACCCTACCCCTACTCTACCCCCTACTCTACCCCCAACCTACCCCCACCCTACCCCCACCCTACCCCCACCCTACCCCCACCCTACCCCCACTCTACCCCCACCCTACCCCTACCCTACCCTTACCCTACCCTTATATGGGCTGATGATGATGATCTATAGATTAAAAAATGGTGTATATATTTTTTCAGAGTAAAGTGTCAGTCTGTGAATTCTGTAAATATAGATACAAGAACCCTCGCGACCTCAAACAACATGTCAGAAACCTACATCGGTTGAAGTTTTCCTGTCGACAGTGCAGCAACGTCACCAAATTTGTGTGAGTACCCATCGAAATGCTGGCCGCGGTGTTGGTATTGTATTTTATTACTTCCTGCCTTTGTTGCCTTAGAAAGTTCATTATTATTAGAGACCTTGTTGAAAAAGCTTGTTATAAAAAATGCTTGAAATATGCACGAAAATTGGCAGAATATGCAAAATTGAATGATAAGTTTTAATTCAATCAATCAATTTAGTCCTTGAAAAAAGAAGAAAAGTTAGTTTTAATTTTATTTTATTTCAAAATCAGCATACAATTAGTAAATTATCCTTAGCCGTGTGGTTTCCGGCTTAGAGTAGACTACCCCATGTCTTCCCATGGGTGTCGTAAAAGGCGACTAAGGGACATATAGCTGATGGATGGGCAGCAGCATCTATTAGCTCAAGGTTTACATCTTACTGCGATCACCAATCCGTCTGCCTAGCGTGGTGATTATGGTAATATCCCTCTACGATCCTGGCTTGACAATATCCGTTAAGAGGAGGCCCATGTTCAGCAGTGGACGTAAACGGGCTGTTGATGATGATGATGATCCTTGAATAGGCGACCATAGCTATCACTACACATTACAGTTTATTTCGTGACATTATTTTTTATTTGTATAAATCTATATCACAATTATTATTATTAATGTATATATTTATTTTGTGACTATAATTTGGTTTAATTCGCGATATTATCACTTTTATCGAATATCGAAACGCAGGATGACTGCACTCCACTGGAAAAAATATTTTAAATTTACCGATAATATGCATTATAACTCGATATTTTTTAAATTTACCGATAATATGCATTATAACTCGATATTAGGTAAAATATGCTAGTAGCGTTGAGAATGGCTTAAATATGCCAATGCATATGCAAATATGCAAATGCATATAATCCGGTCCCTAATTATTATATTGCCTATTGCCTTCCTTGATAAACGGGCTATCTGACATTGAAAGAATTTTTAAAATCGGACCAGTAATTCCTTAGATTAGCGCGTTCAGGTAAACACACAAAATTCTTCAGCTTTATATCTTACTAGCTTCCCGCGCGTGGAAATTGAATATAGCCTATATCACTCGGGGTAAATGTAGCTATCCAATGGTGACAGATTTTTTGAAATCGGCACCGTAGTTTTTGAGTTTATTCATTACAAACATACACACACACAAAAATACAAATCTTTTCTTGTTTGGTACGCTTGGTAGGTCGGTTGTTGACCGCGGTATTAAGTAGTAACAAGGAAACGCTGCTGCCCGTTCCTTGATATACGATTGTTATAGATGATGTTATAACAATCGGGACCGACG
Organism: Nycteola revayana; assembly: GCA_947037095.2. Taxonomy (NCBI): domain Eukaryota; kingdom Metazoa; phylum Arthropoda; class Insecta; order Lepidoptera; family Nolidae; genus Nycteola; species Nycteola revayana. Next base: position 17,800,843 of record OX344859.2, on the reverse strand, counting down.
GCTTAACGTGCTTTCCGATGCATGGAGGGTACTCTCTCAACCAACCAGACCCGGAGAGAAATCTTAGAATTTACACAAATATTTCCTGTACGCTACGGAAGTTGCGCTAATCGTTAATTTTTCGCTGCGTCTGTGCCACGTCTTCGCCTGACGTTGTCATTTCAAACTTACAAATGTACTATTTGTTTCAGTTTTAAAGCGAAGGAACATTATAAGAAACAGCATGGCGGTGAAAAATATCAATGTCAGCATTGTGGGAAGACTTATCAGTAAGTGTTTTATAAAACTCGTCGTAGCTACCGTTCCCGTGAGAACTTCATAATTTGTTCTTGTTCTTTTAAAAAGACAACTCCCGCACTAGGGAAATAAATCCCTGTGTCGCGGGGGACTATACAAGCATTCATTTCACGGACACACAGAACACCCAGACTCAGAACAACTATTTGTGGTTCACACAAATAATTGTCCCGGGTGGGAATCGAACCCAGAACACCAGGTCTCAGAGGCAACTATCGTAACCACTGAGCCACCGGTGCAGTCAAAATCTAATTAAATATAGTATATGTCATCCGGGGATAGTGCAGCTTAATAATGGTGAAAGAATTTTTCAGATCGGTCAAGTAGTTAAAGTAACTGGACCATAACCTACTGCCCATTTGAGTATGTTTCGCCGGACCGTCTCATGTGGGTCGTGTTTAAACCGGCAGTAGAACCGGGTACCGGGTCTTCTCAGTTGGGGCGCATTGGATCCGGTGGTAGCATTAAAGCGCGTCCGTCGTTATATGCTCATGGACCACCCGAATAATGACAGTTGTTTTGGCATAACATAGACAGAACAAGCATTTTGCGTCTCTAGCGACAATATGCATTAATTATAATAATTAATTTCATTAAAAATAATTATAATAGGTTTATAATTAAATAACAAATGTAATTTAAGATAAATAATAATTAATTTTCAAATGTTTGACGATTTACAAGTGCCTGTAATTGGTTTACGTAAATAAAACTGATTTTTATTTTTATTTATTTGTCTTTTCAGGAAGCTGTCGAGTCACTTATCACATTTAAGAATACACCACCCATCTGAGTTCCTCTGGTGTGAGTTGTGTGGAGAAGCGTTCTTAGGAGAGAAAGGGCTTAACACCCATAACCATAAGACACATCGACATGTGAGTATGTTATTGTTTTACCAGCGTAACTCCTGTTCCCGTGGGAGCTTCATAGTTACCACGCTTGAAAGACGGATTGGTGACCGCAGTATGATGTTGTAACACAAGGAAACGCTGCTGCCCGTTCCCTGGTATATAATAATTGTTATAGATACAACCTCCGTAGCGTAGCGCTATTTGGCTCGCTTTATATCTCATAGATCGTGAGTCCGATCCCCACACTGGACAAGAAATCTTTGCGTAAATTCTAAAATTTCTTTCCTTGTCCTGATGTTGGGATTTAGCTTGTCAATGAAACAGCGTGTTGTACGTCAGAATACGTGTATTGTTCCCCACTAATCAAACTTACATCTACTTATATACTATGTAGTGGGAGAAGGTGTGACACACAGTACACCTCCCCCGTTAATTAAAAAAAAATGTTAATTACCTAAACCATTTTTTTTTTTTTACATTTATAATCATATATGCTTATTATAGGGCAAGTATAACTAGTAAATATCCTTTAATAAAACCAAAAAGAGCATGGATAAAAACAAAGTTAATTTAAGTGTACAGAAAAAAAAAAATGTTGCTTTAGAAATTAAGTTTACATACAAAAATATCATTAGGTTATTAATAAACGTATTTAATTTTAATAACATTTGTGAGTGTTGTAATTTTAATTTGCCATTAAGTATTTATTTTAATGTATTTGAATATAAAAATAATAACCAAACATGGATAAAAGCATTTTTTTTTTTTTACTTCCACTGTAGTAATCCAGCAAAACAAATACAAATGGAATTATTTTTGAAATAAAATAGAATATTATTAATTACATCGAAATATCAGTACCAAAAATGAGTATGAAATTAAATCAAGCTACTAATTTAATTAATACAAGTTACTAAGTTAATTTGTGAAAGAACAAAAAAAAATTTTTAGACAATATGTCAATAATATTAGCAGATCCAATAATTGTAATCAACATTTTAATAAGCAGTATATCATTCAGTTAATTCAACAACAAATAAAATATTTATTTTTATTAATTTACATTATAATTTTATGTGTTTCCTGAACAAGATTATAATTAAATGTTTATTGATATAAGTTATACAAGTTGTACATAGGTACATTCATTTAAACATTATAAACATAATTACACAACATTGCATATTTTTGTGAACATGTCATAGATATCAAATAAGTTGTTACTACAAAACATACAACAATGTATTAACAGTATACTCATGGTTAGTTATAAAGAGTCGCAACAGAAAGTATCATATTTCATAACGCTGATTATAATTTAATCAAGAATTGTGCACAGGCACTCATACCTATCGACATAGAATACTTGGAAATGTGAATAAATGCAACATAGCGTTTTCGGTTGGCCTGAATAACAACAGTACCCTATTACGTTGTTACTACCTACAGCTTACTTATACCTACAAAATTATTTTTAACTCTACTTGTTCACGAATTTAAATGATTTGAAATTTACTTTTGGATATCGTAACAATATGCAAATTTTAAAGATTTTCTGTTTCGAATTACAAAGTTTTAGTACCTATAAATAAATTTTAACTATCTTTTTTTTTTTTTTTCAGTAACTCTGTATTTATAGACACACAATACATACGATCCAATATAACAAAATTACTGTACTCACGCCAATAATTTTTAAAATCTACGTCATCTTCCTTTACTAAATAATTGGGTATGTAGATAGATAACAAAACGATACTGCTATAATATAATGATATTATTATATTAATAAAAATAAACTTAAAAAATAGTCACTACTCAAAATACGAAAAAAATCTACATATTTTGCAAAAATAACATGTAGTAAGGCATGTATAGCAAAACAAGAAGGTTTAGTTGCAATTGGCAAAATTAGATTGACAATAACATTTTCATTTTCCTCTTCCCCCCGGATCTCAAATGAGTTTAGACGTGTCCACTCTCTCGAAATTTTTATTGAAATAAGTGATTAATTAATTAATTAAGTGATTTTCGAAAATAACTCAAATAATATATTCAAATAAGTACCAGGCGCGCAGATACGCACGGAGCTTTCAACATAACAGTGAAGCGGCACGAGCAGGACAACACTACTGAGACGGAACTAGTTGCCTGAGCTTCGCTGCGCACGCGTCACATCAGTTACGTCACGACCCTACGGACGCATTGCCGCTTGCCACAGTTTACAAGCGCCAGCGATTAGCGGATAAATATTGGTGTTTGGGCCAAGGTATAATATTTTATATTGTTTTAATATTGCCAATTTTAAATTGTAATATAAGTGAGACTAGTATAATGTCTGTTTCACGTACACCACAAAAAGGTAACACTAAGCTTACCTCTCCCACTCAATATGGATCTGACCCAGCGCTTTATACACCAGAAAGTCAACAGTATATTACAAAGCGAAGTAAACGCAGACTTAATGACACTTCAAACACAGAGGATATTACATTGTCTGATTTACTAACAAGGATGGAAGAAATAAAAAAACAGCAAGATGTAAAATTTACTTCCTTGGAGCTATCTATGAAAGAGTTAACAAACCAGAACGCTGATATAAAAAAATCGATGGGGTTGTTATCTGAAAAATATGACGATGTACTCAGGGATTTGAATATTCTCCGACAGGAAAACTGTACTTTGAAAAATCACATTAAAACTCTTCAAGTGAAAATTGAACAACAGGATAAAAATACACGGTCTACAATGGTTGAATTAAGAAATATCACATACGTTGAATCCGAGAATAAGGATAACCTGACTGACATCGCAAAGAAGATTGGTACTATTATCAATGTTCCAATTTTAGATTCAGATATTAGAGATGTATCTCGGATAAAGCTGAAAGACAGGCCATCAGGTCCAATAGTCGTAGATTTTACATCGGCAATTAAAAGAGAACAATTTATAAAGGCCTCTGGAACATATAATAAAACTAGCCGAGAGAAACGCTTAAATACTGCTAATTTGAATATGGTTGGACCCGCAAATCCAATATATGTGGCTGAGTCCCTCACTGCCTCTACTAGAAGACTGCATTACCTAACCCGAATGTTTGCAAAAAAACACAACTATGAGCACTGCTGGACATCGTTTGGTAAGGTGTACTTGAAGCGCAGGGGTGACCAACCTCGCTTACGTATAAGCTGCGAAGAAGATCTCAAAACTCTGGAAAAGTCTATCTGACTAGTTTTTGTTTATGAATCAATTAGATTTACTTTTAATGCATGTATATTTTTTCTGAATTGTTGTTTAACAAGCGCCAATCACTATTTTGTTCATATAGTAAAAATCCTGTATACTAATCACATACACTACACACAAGACACACACAAAATTATATTTTTGCTGAAACTGACTACTACCACAGTACATCAGACATTTTTAACATACATCACGTACATAATTCAACCTTCGCAAAATGTTAGACACACCTTAAATAATTATGCCATATTTTACATATGTTTTGTAAAGTACATAAAACTATTTTCCATCTGTATTATTTATTTTAGACATATAACTATTTCAGAACCGAATTCCATTGGCAAACTATCATTGGCGTATTGTCCTGCTAATTATTACTTTGGCAAAATTCGATGAGTTAATTAATTTACAATCAGATATCGACTCTCTCAAAGTTGCTGACTCTGTCTATTGTGATGCGGAGGACTGCTTATCTTTATTACCGGAGTCTAATAAATGTCTAACAATTTTACAACAAAATATCCGGAGCTTAAAATGTAATCTGCCAGGACTATTGCCCATTTTAGCTATTACCGGGGTTGAATGGGATTGTATTGTGTTAACTGAGTGTTGGCTCCCATCTACATTAAACTTACCTACCATAGATGGATATAATAGTTTTGCTTCTACTAACAACCTAACTCAAAACGAAGGTATAGTAGTATACTATAAAAATAATTTGCTTATTTCAGTTGAAGAACCTGCAATTATGGACTCTAACTGCGTGCTGATCACCTTAAATAAAGATACAGTGGCTTTGGCTATTTATAGACCCCCAGGGTATAAACATATTGATAACTTTCTACAGTCCCTTAACAACATATTAGAAAAACATACATCTATGAAAAATGTCATATTGTTAGGAGATATCAATATTAACATTGCCGAAAACGGCACAGATGCAAATTGTTCCGCATACTTGGATTTGTTAGCGTTCCATGGTATGATGCCTGCGTATACTTTACCTACTCACAATAAAACTTGTTTAGATCACACATTTTTAAAAACTAAGCTTTCAGCTCGATGTCTTATACTCCAAACCACGCTTACTGATCACAATAGTGTTGCTTTATACATTTGTAGTATCCCTAAAAGTAAACCTGCCAATATAACTAAATACATAGACTACAAGCTTCTAAACGCTGAACTTAAAAATGCTGATTTTAGTCCTCTTTATTCGATTAGTGATGCAAATGAAGCTGCTAACTTTCTCTACAATATCTTGTACACGGCTATTAAAAATAACTCCAAAGAAGTAAAAACCTCTAACAGGAAAAAGATCCTAAAGCCATGGATAACTCCAGGCATCTTAAGGTGCATCAAAAATCGGGACAATTTATTCAAAAAAGTTAAAAAAAATCCAGATAATGATATATTGAAAACTACATACAAAAGGTACCGCAATTTTTGTACATCTCTGGTAAAGAAACTAAAAAGGGACTTTGAGAAGCAACAATTCCAAAATGCCGGGAAAGACACGAAAAAGATTTGGAAAATAGTTAAAAAAATTACATATTCTACTAAACCCAAGGACAGTCCACTAGAACTTATATCCACTAATGACCCACAAAAATCCGTAAACAGTATAAACCGTTACTTTGCAGACGTGGGGTTAGCTGAAAATATCACTAAAAATAACCCCCACGCAGAACCTCCCTCTTTGTATCAGTGCTGTCATTCCTTTAGTCTTCTCCCTACAGATGATGATGAAGTTGGAACTTTGATAGCGGGACTGAAAAGTGATTGTTCGGTTGGCCTTGACATGATATCCAGTGACGCCTTGAAGATGAATAAGGATATACTAACATCACCAATAACCCACGTCTGTAATCTGGCTCTATCTACAGGAGTTTTCCCTAGGATCTATAAGAAATCAAGAGTTCATCCGATTCACAAGAACGGTGACAGAGACTGTGTCAACAACTATAGGCCGATCTCAATACTCCCTACCCTCTCGAAAATCTTAGAACGCATAATCAACAATAGACTCTTAAAATACTTGGAATGTAAAAATCTCTTATCACAAACACAATTTGGTTTCAGAAATAACAGATCTACGTCAGATGCCGTTGTAGAATTAACAAATAGTATAGTTAGAAACTTAGATCTGAAAAAGAAAGTAGTGGGAGTATTTTTAGATTTGGCCAAGGCATTTGACACAGTCTCTGTCCCTATACTGGTAAAAAAACTTGAAAGTCTTGGTGTTAGGGGCGTTCAACTAAAACTGCATCATGATTATCTGACAGAACGGACGCAATGCGTGAAAATCGGGAATATGACTAGCGAAGAGGTTCCGGTAACCTTTGGAGTTCCTCAGGGCAGTATTCTAGGCCCAACGCTGTTCCTAGTTTATATAAACGATCTCTGTCAGATTGAGATTCCAAATACCAGAATAGTTGCGTTTGCAGACGATACGAACCTACTTTTCAGTGACACGACTTGGCACGAAGTTTTTTTCAATGCACAGAGAGGCATGAACACTGTGACTAGATGGTTAAATGGAAATCTACTTACGTTAAATGTTGAAAAGACAAACTATATTACATTCTCCACTAAAACTAATGAAAATCCTGACCCTCTCTTAGGTATTATCTCACACTCATGTTCTAACATTAATGACACCACATGTCAGTGTTCTAAGCTTAAAAATACTGCATCTACGAAGTATTTAGGGGTTATCATAGACAAAAATCTTAAATTTCAAGAACATATTAACATTCTTGCGAAGAGGGTGCGTAGACTAATAATTATCTTCAAGGCCTTGAGACATACTGCCCCAAAAACTGTGATCAAATCGGTGTATTATGCACTTTGTCAATCCCAGCTAGAATACTGTATCACTTCATGGGGCGGTGCATGTAAAACTAATCTCTTAAAAATTGAGAGAGCTCAGAGAGCCCTTCTTAAAGTTAGTATGTTCTTGCCATACTACCACCCGACATCAGACCTCTACATAAAATGGAATGTATTGACTGTGCGGCAGCTATTCATCTGTAAAACAGTAATAAAACAACACTCCATAACACCCTTTCAGCCTGATAAAAACCAAAATAAACGCCGTAAATATAAAGTTTGCCCAATAACGTCATTCAAAACTTCTTTTTCTCATCGTTTTTTCTGTTACCAGGGTCCAAATTTATACAACAAGATAAATCGGATACTTTGTATATATCCCTTGCACAAAAGTAAATGCAAGTCTTTGCTTACGGACTGGCTGCAAAAACTAAATTATAATCAAACAGAAAATCTACTGTTATATTCAGGTTGACTTATATTACATGGCAGTATAGAACACGCACCCTCACACGCACACGCAAACGCACATGCACACGCACACTCACACGCATACTCACACGCACACTCACACGCACAAGAACAAGCACACGAACACGTACCCTCTTACGCATACGTTCACCTACACACACACACACACATTCCTAGGCGCTCTAATATATTAAACTTATCACTTTCTTTTTGCTAGCTTAAATTGTATTAACTAGTATTTTTTCCTTTTCAATGGTTAATTGGCTTTAAGAAACTCAAATACCATTATCATACTGATGAAAACCTCTGTACATCCGTGGGGTGAGGGCCTGGTGATCTGTAATACAGGCATTTTCTTGCCTAACTCAGACACCAGCTCCTCACATGTTATAAAAAAGACTGTTATTATATAATTACTTAGCCTTAAGATCATTTGTGAGGAGAAATAAATAAATATTATTATTATTATTATTATTTAATTAACAGGAGTAAACCAATTTTATTTTTCCCTATTTTATTTCGACTTTGTTCTTTTGTCTTTTTTTTTTAAATATAAATATTTATATTGTTAAGTATTTAATACTTTTGCTTAAAATCCCAACGTTTAGGTACTTCAATAATATTTAATACACAACTATTATTTGCGATTAATAAAAACAAATTAAGTTATATTTGCAAAAGGCATGATAAGTAGGTATTTTTACTTTTATTCACTCATAAACTAAACTATAATTTAATTTTATAAATTAATCTAAATACTTTGAAACGCCATTGGGTTGTTACAATAAAATTTTCCTTGAAAAAATAAAATATACGAGTATATGACCAATTTATGTTATACCAGTCATAAGAAGTTAGAACTAAAATTCAACAATAATGCAGCAATGAACTTTGAATCGAGATATTTTATTTTTGTTAAGTAGTTTATAAAATAATAATATTAATTTTATTAATGCAGACAACAAGTTATTGTTCGTAAAGTTGATACATTCCTACTGTTTAATATATCTAATAAAATGAAAAATCTCTTACTCAAATAATAAAATATAGCTCAATTTTCTACTATGTAACGTTTAATCTAAGTACTAAGTCTTATTATAGAAAATACCTTAAATTTAAATGTCCTTTCAATAATAAGGTAAGTATACCTTGATATGATGTCATTAGTAGTTAGGCAAGGAAGTGTCCTATGCTTTGTCTAGTCAATTATTGTCTTATTAATATAGATCACTTTTACAACCTACAGTTAAAGTGTCATAGTTTATAATAAAAAAGAAAAACCTTTTTACGTAAATATAACATCTCTTTAGTGATTTATAGTTGTATCGAAATGTTTGCAAACAAATATAGAATACCACGGCGCCTGGTTTTTTTCTTTCCAACTCATAGTCTGTTTCAAGAGACAATCATTTATAGAGTAATACTCAATGTTTCTCAATTCTTACACTTGGATGGGCCCATTTTATAAAATAGTATTTACCTCATTCAGTAATCGTTTTGTACCTCATTTGGTAGGTACCTAATTATTTTATATTTAATTATACCTAGGTATGTACGTACGTATGTATGGCCTTTTAAATTAAATATTCATTGATTAATCCATTCATAAGGTGATTTTACGTTTTAATTATACTTTATATTTATTCATTTATTCCCTTTACCATTAGGGGGGTACACATTTTGTATATATGGTCTGGCCAGACTCTAATAATTATTTATCACCTTTCATTTATTTTATAAATTAATATTAGGGTAATGATTTAAGACTATATTTTTAAGTATGTCTCCAATATCTACACAAAGGAAAACTCGTTCGCATCATGATCAGATAAAGGACCTACACCCTATTTTTATGTGTACCACTTTATTATATTATAATAATCATTCATAAACCAAACTCTAAATTCCAAAACAAACCAAAATGAATGTTAAAAGGGATTTGACTACCTTTTGGTTGATCAATCCAAAGGCATATCAAAATCTTATAACATTCTCAAAACACTTTATTATCTCACGACACAAAACCATTATTTTCAACTAAAAATCATTACTATCAATTCACTTCTAATTCCAAACTCATACTTTTACGTCCAACAAAACTGTACCTAATTGAAATCATTTTACGATAACAAAAAGATTTTTAATACAGCTACATCCAAATAAAACCTTATCAAGACTCTAACGATTCGTCTAATTTATAGAAACACTTACCTAATTGCATACTTAGAAAACAAAAAGATTTTTAATAAGCATTTTCTATATAATTTACTACTTTTATCATAAGCCAATTCCTTCTCAATAAACTAATTACTTTATTAATCTGTGTTCTCTCAACACTATGTATAGTTTATACCATCAATAGGTATATTTCAATAGGTATGTTTTTACCTATTTTGAATGTCAGGGGAGTAACAATTTGTTAACGATTTTGTAAGTTTAACTGATTATGAACTTGATGATGCCTATGTATTTTGTTTTGTTTTAGTTTGGAAATAAATTTATTATTATTATTATTTCTGACATTGAGTTATTAAACGGTATTATTCCTTCAAGTTACCACGTACGAATGTAATAGATATTAAAATTTATATTATAAAAATAAAATTCGTCACACACCGTGTAACGCCAAAACCTATTTTAAAATACCAAATCTTCGCCTATAATTGGATATAATTAATTACCTGCAACACGTCTGCGCACTTTATAATAATGTTATTTGAATATTATAGTACTAAAATTGAAGTACTTTTTTATTTATACGTAAATCAAAACATAAATATTTGACTCATGGACAAATTATGTATATTAATTGTTTCTAAATATTTTACTAAATTGTAATTATTAAATGACCAAGTTAATTTAAGTTAATTGCTACACATTCACTGATTTCCTCTATTTCTTACCTTCATTTATTTAGTTACGTATTATAGCAAATAAAATCAAAACATAACGTTATTTTGTAATGGTATGGAAACATCATATTGAAAACTATTTCATCGGATAAATCAGATATTTTATCTTATCTATTGAATATTAAATTGTTGCAAAATAACAAACAAAAAAAAAATTTTTTTTTTTTTCCTCAAAAAAAAATAATTATTTCTAGATATTTTTCTCAAAGAATTATATATATAATTGACTATCATTTGTCTTTCTAAAAATAATATATAAGATTATATTTTAACAGAAATTAGCTTTATATTCTACTGAATATGACTTTAGAATGCATTTACATAATACTTATGGTATGTTATTCATGAATTCAATAAGATAACCTTTCATAAAAATAAAAAAACTAAATTTTTATACAAATAAAATTACTTACAAAATTGATGTGGCTGAATTAGCAGCCTGGCCCTTGATTTGTGGTGTTCTTTTTTTTTTCGTTCGCCGCAGGTGTGCGTTGTGTAGTAAAATTTCGTCGTTCTTCATTGTCACGCAGAATGAAATCCTATATTTTCCATTTTAAAAACTGCCGGGGAAATGGTTCGTCATCTTTTTCTTTCATATTTTTCCGAAATATTCTGGACTCCACTGGATATTCGAGATAGTCAAATGCAACGCAGATTTTCTTCATTTTTTTTTCATCCATAATTAAAATGATACTTCCTTTTTCTTCCATAATTAAAAATCTTCTTTATTCTACGCGTACGTGTTACTTCTTTCTTCTATAATATGATAACGTTTCATAGCTTTCTTATAAACTCACTTTAGTCTTTAGCTCACTCACTCATAATTGTCTTAGTCCGGGTAAATTTTCTCAATCTTCAATATTGTTTTTTCTCATCTTTATTCTTGATTTCCTTTTTTTTTTTTTTTTGTCAGTCCGTGTATTATTAAGTCATCTTCGGTCTTCTTAAGCCATCTGCTTTTTCTTATCTTTATTCTTGATATTTCTTCTTTTGTTTTTTTTTTTTTTTTTTTGTTCGATTCGGTTATTATTAAGTCACTGTCTTTCTTCTTAAGTCATCTTCAGTCAGGTCCTAGCCAGCACCGCCCAGTTGGTATGGCAGCACTGGCAGGGTCGCCATGTGATGTTGGGATTTAGCTTGTCAATGAAACAGCGTGTTGTACGTCAGAATACGTGTATTGTTCCCCACTAATCAAACTTACATCTACTTATATACTATGTAGTGGGAGAAGGTGTGACACACAGTACAGTTGGTTGAGGGACTTCCCTCCGTGTCTCGGAAAGCACGTTAAGCCGTTGATCCCGATTGTTATAACATTACCTATAACAAGTGAACCAGGGAATGGGCAGCAGCGTTTCCCCTGTGCATCACAACATAACACTGCGGTCACCAATCCGCCTGCCAAGCGTGGTGACTATGGCCAAAACCCTCCCTTGGGAGGAGACCCCTGTTCAGTAGTGGACGTTGTACGAGCTGATGATGATGATGAAAAAAGGCACCTAGTATATCAATCTTTATATTTTCTCAGCTCTCTCTTCCCCATCAATGTTCCTGTAACAAGTCATTCGCTACAGAAGACGCTTTCACAAGACACAGTCAGTACAACAACTGTGGTTTAAAGTTTTGTGCGCACTGCGGGGAGGGCTTCTCTGTGCCCTTGGAACTGAGAGACCATCTGTTGCAGACACACAAGAAAGACAAGCTGTTCACCTGCGAGAAGGTGAGCGTTCACTAGCAATGTAGAATACCCCGCGTTACTCTGCTCCAGTGGTACGGAGCGTGATGTTTTGTAGCCTATATGGTAATCCAGCGTATAACCTATCCCGGTGCAAAGTTTCAGCCAAATCCGTTCAGTAGTTTTGGCGTGAAAGAGTAACAAACATGCATCCATACTTACAAACTTTCGCGTTTATAATATCAGTAGGATGTATATTTTATATCGTATGATGGCGTTCTTTACATTATATTTAAGAATTTAAATTTTCGAGCAATCTATACGTGGAGTTATCAAAAAGAAAAATGGACCTCTGATTCAAAATTGGTGAGAGAATTAGAGATCGAGAACTTTTTTTCGAATGACCATATGTATTGTATTAGGAATATAGTATAATATGAAGGACAACCTCCGTAACGTAGCGGTATTTGGCTCGCTTTAAATCTCGGAGGTCGTGGGTTCGATCCCCACACCGGACAGGAAATCTTTGTGCACATACATTCGTTGTTTCCGGGTCTGGTTGATTGAAGGACTACCCTCCGTGCAGCGGAAAGCACGTCAAGCCGTTGGTCCCGATTATTATATCGTCTATAATAATTGTATATCAAGGCACGGGCAGCAGCGTGTATGGTACAAGGGGCGCCCCCCTGTGGGACTTGTACCTCGGCTCAGGGCGGTCGCTGACGGGGAGATTGAGGGATTATGACTATAATTAGTATTTTAGAGGAGTTTTGTGCAACTGTCGCTCTACTTTACAGTTCGCGGGCTACGAGGCCATCGGATGGTTGTTTAATTTAATTATTTTTTTAATTTCCCCAGTGCAACAAGAACTTCAACTCGGAAGTGACGTACTGCGGCCACTACCGTCGCTTCCACGTCGAGGAGGCTGCCCTCGCCATCTGCAAACGAAGACCCAGGGTACCCTGGGTCTGTGAGCTGTGCGGGAAGGAACTGGCTGTAAGTACTTCTCACTCTATCAGTCCGTGTACGTCCACTGTCCAGTGCTGAACATGGGCCTCTTAACAGAGCTCGGCATGTCAGGGTCGTCGAGGGCTACTGCCATAATCTTGAGCTGATAGATGATGCTGCCCATCCATCAGCTGCAGGGCCGGGTTTAGAAGTCTGGAGGCCCCGGGGTAACAAAGGAGGAGAGATTGGCCAATGATCAGTCTATAGTAGAATTATTTTGTCCGTGCAGTTTGGGTCATAATCATAGCTCGGCTAGGGCGGTGAGCATGTTGCGCGGGCGCACCGCCATTATCAATAACAAACAAATGAGTCATCGAAGGCAGGTACACAAAGGGTGGTGCGACATTGTTATATATATATTTGCAAATTAGTGCAAAACTAATTTAGTACATATTTTTTTAGTACATATTCAAAATAATAGTTTGCCTGTTGGCACCAATATACCATTTTTATCACTAACCCACATAATGACAAAACTAAATACACTAGCGATAACGCTTATCGACAACAATAATGCAACTATGCCCGCCCATAAGGCCCGTGAGTGGGAGAGAGAGCGAAATACTCCGATGATTTATGACCCAAACTGCACGGAGAAAATAATTCTACTATATTTTCACGTCATAGGTATAGTAGTAACAATAATTCATTATTTAATTCAAATCTTAATATAATTTAGCTCTACAGAAAGGAGGCTAAGTCTTTAAACAATACTTTTACGTATAAGCGACAGAAATATTAATGTTATTATTGTTAATTATTTACAAATTAAAAAAAGAAAACGTGATCACTGGCACGGACTACAGGCACTGGATCATCGAATTGGAACAGGGGGCCAACGCGGTCCTCGGTCTGTCCGGCGAGGACCCTAGCCTAGCTAACCTGCAGGTTTCTCTAGCTACCTAAGTGGACGGCCCGGAGAAGAAACTCAGAAAGAAACTCCGGTTTTATTTTTTCCGTCTTCTTTTGCTTGTACTAATCAGAACAGCACTAATAAACACTTCTGTGTTGAAAACTTGAAAGACATGATGGAAACATTGTATCGTTTCTAGCGACAAGTTCATACTGGTTGATCTAACCTAAAGTCGCGAGTAATCGTGCGCTCCGCCGCTATTTCAACGTGAACACATACAAACATCTCTTGCGTTTGATATTGCCGCGTGCGCCAGTCGCCAGCTTACCCGCTACTTAAACCGCACGTGCGTTTTGTACGTGAACACGTGGATATTACGCCATATGTTTGATATTTCGTGACCGCGCCCGCGAGTCAACGTGAATGAGTACTTAGAGTAGGGTTACCACCCGTACTATATTAATAATAATAAATCTTTATTTCTGCTCATAAAAGTTCTTAGATTAAAAACTACAACTCGGTCACATTATCTCGAGACCTGGCGTCGATGACGTCACGTCGCGTCGGCGCTCTGATATGGTGCGTCCGTGGCGAGCGCGGGGCAGTGAAAGAAAAACGGGGCATTCCAGCGAGGTCTCGAGATAATGTGACCGAGTTGTAGATATACAATATTGAACAAAACAATGAAATTTTTTTTCACAATACAAAAAAAAAGGCTCATCAGTCCTCGGGCCGGAATCTTAATCCGGCACTGTAAAATAAAAAAAAAATAAAAAAAAAGTTTTTATTCACGTAAACCTATCGCAGGTATTTGTAAATAGTCAAAACATATTTTAGTTTTTAAATTTACTATGTTGAACTACTTAATTTTTTTTTTTTTTTTTTTTTTTTAGTATATTACTGTTTATTAATAGAGTGTTGTTGACACACACACAGTATACACACAAGTGGAGACAAAACGTCCGTCCCGAGGTCTGAACTATCTCGATAAGATCTGTTTCACAACCACTTTCACACAAATACAGTCGCAACACGTTAATTAAGCTTTGCATTAGTGTACAACTGCACAAAACGCAAAAGTAGCTGGGAACAACTACCAACAACCCGATCTGTACGAATGAGATCCATAATATCACTCACAAACGTCAAACATACCAACATAGGCTATAAATGGTATATATTTTATATAAAATTTGAATAATTTTGTCTCCAATTGCCCAATCAAACATCATTTACGCTAATCATTTCGGCAACTTAAAGTTATGTCTTACAATTAACATGGAGTATCATGATACTTCTAGCATCGGTACTATTGGAAGCATTTCAAGTTGTTTCATATAAAAATATTTTATACTGAGTCGGTTTGTCGACCGAGACTACATATTTACCGGTTTCTAATATTATTGTATTCAATGAAAACCAATGACAATATACACCTAACTTCGAGGCGTAAAGGACCTCCACAAAATAGTATTAAAATAGCAAATAAAGACAACATGTAATAAAAGAATTAGAAATAAATAATCATCGGTCTCGGTTCATCGCTGTGAGCATCGCAGAGAACTTGGGTTACCTATTCGCAGATAAATAAATATGTATTTCTCTCGTGGTCCTCAGTAAATGAACCTCTCTGTATACTGTACATGCAGTATCACAATACGCCACAAATCATACGCAGTTAGTGCTTTCTTAAAAAAATATGTAGTGATTAAAACAAGTTTACTATATTTACAATTTTATAATCTTGAAATAAGATAAATCGCCGTGCCACACTCCGTGGAATACACCATGTTCATATCTATGTACAATTTAATAAGAGATATATGCCAAATAAATGAACTTTCAGTAAAAATAACCTTAAAACTATGTCGGGTTTTGTCGAACACGGTACATTCCACGGCGCGGGGAATCAATTCACTTAGTTTCTACCACGTCGTTTCCTTCATTTTTATTCTTTTTTTTTTAATATTTTTACCATTTTTTACTTTCTGTTATAGACTACTTTATTCATTATAAATCCGCAATTTTATGAACAACTAGCCGATATCGTGTTACCGCGTCGACCGCCGGCCGTATTCCAGACAACTAGTCGCACAATAATAATAATAATAATCGTGAACACTAGCTAATTAGAAAACTAACATCGAAAACTAAACAATCATCGAGTTATAACTACAAACTGAATTAATAATGTAATTTCCCTATCGTATGAACATCTGTAATGTAATTTACAGTTAAATATTATACAGTAAAAAAAGACAATATATCTGTGAGCACACAGAAAGATCAATCCACCGCAGCTCGAGGGTGGTTGTAGATAATGGATATTTTATTTGATTATAATAGTTTATATAGATTTAGCCTAAAAGCTTTCAGGTATGAAAGTACAATATTATTTTATATCTATGATTAAATCTAAGTTCAGTCCTTTGAGTGTGTTATTATTTAGACGGACCATAAGTATCTCGACGAACGCGCTTTAGTGTGTAGATATAACATACTCAAACTATTTAAGAGTCGTGAGTATGTTAGATCCACACACTAAAGCGCGTTGTACTATTTTTTTTCCTAAATTTCCCAAAAGTTCTATATATTTAGCAACTTTTTGTAAAAAGTACTATATAAACCAAAAAAAAGGTGGCAACCCTAACTTAAAGGTAAGCCTTTTATTTATTTTTTTGTCCGTGGGTAAATGCTTTGACGCATTGGTGGGATATGTGGGACTCGCCCTCTCCATAGCGTGGTATGCGACACTCATACCACGAGGAGATGACCCTACACCACTGGGATATGTGGGACCCGCCCTCTCCATAGCGTGGTATGCGACACTCATACCACGAGGAGAGGACCCTACACCACTGGGATATGTGGGACTCGCGCTCTCCATAGCGTGGTATGCGACACTCATACCACGAGGAGAGGACCCTACACCACTGGGATATGTGGGACTCGCCCTCTCCATAGCGTGATATGCGACACTCATACCACGAGGAGAGGACCCTACACCACTGGGATATGTGGGACTCGCCCTCTCCATAGCGTGGTATGCGACACTCATACCACGAGGAGAGGACCCTACACCACTGGGATATGTGGGACTCGCCCTCTCCATAGCGTGGTATGCGACACTCATACCACGAGGAGAGGACCCTACACCACTGGGATATGTGGGACTCGCCCTCTCCATAGCGTGGTATGCGACACTCATACCACGAGGAGAGGACACTACACCACTAAAACCCCCCGGACACTCCTTCGATCTGCCGTTGGCGGGGGCCGGGTACGCATAAGCAATCCGGCCCTACTTAAAGGTCACCTGACATAATAATATATAGGTTGTTAATATATTTTACATTGTTCGCAGTCTATACAAGGGTTCACAGTACACATGCGTATACACAACCGGGAGAGGCCCTTCAAGTGTTCGATATGCCCAAAAACATATGCCCAGCAGACTTTATTACAGGTATGTATGTTTTAAATGTTTTTGAATACTTTACGGAACAGTTAACCATGTACTATGTTTCAAAATTGAGATTAATAAAATTCGACCACCGGCAGGATTCGAACCTGCTTCTTACGTTAAGCCCCTAATGCCTTAACCAATTATGCTACGGAGGAACCACAGCCGGTCAACGAAACTTATCAATCTCTCATAACACGTCTCTAAGGGGGACGTTAGTGCCATCTATCGGTAATGATCAGCATTACTTCGACTAATTATTAATCTCCAGAGTTGCATTTGGTATTAAAAAAATAAACGATGACATCGCTCGTATATCACATTTTTAAATGTTTTTGAATACTTTCGCAATTGAGATTAATAAAAAGGTATTAGGGACTTAACCTAAGATGCAGGTTCGAGTCCTGCCGATGGTCGAATTTTATTAATCTCAATTTTGAAACATACATTTATCCCTGTGTCGCGGGGGCTTAGGACACAAAGAACACAGACTCAGAACAATTATTTCTGGTTCCCACACTAATTGTGATGATTTTGTATTCTACTAGTATTCTTCTTAACCCCTCGTGCTAAGCTAATATGCTTGTGTTACGAGTGGGTGGTGTTCGAACCGGTGACCTCTTGATCACAAGTCCGAGGCCCTAGCCATTGGGCTACGAAGTTCTCAGAAGCATATATTGTTGTTCACAGATACACATGCGTACGCACACTGGGGAAAGGCCGTATGAATGTCAGCTCTGTCCCAAAACATTCAACAACAAACCAGCGCTCAACCGACACAATAGAGTGAGTATATCATTATACAAGCGACCCGCTTCATCATCATCATCAGCCCGTATAACGTCCGCTGCTGAACATGGGCCTCCTCCCGAGCGAGAGTTTTTGCCATAGTCACCACGCTCGGCAGGCTGATTGGTGACCGCAGTATAATGTTGTACCACGCAAGGAAACGCTGCTGCCCGTTCCTTGATATACGATTATTATAGATGATGTTATAACAATCGGGACCAACGGCTTAACGTGCTTTCCGAGGCACGGAGGGTAGTCAATCAACCAACCAGATCCGGAAAGAAATCTTAGAATTTACACAAAGATTTCTTGATCGGGATCGAACCCACGACCTCCGAGATTTAAAGCGAGTCAAATACCGCCACGCTCGGAGGTTGTCCTCTATATTTTACATAGTATAAAAATAAGTCGCTATAATAAATAATATAACTGACGGATTAAATAGGTTTTTGAGTTTCCTATCAGTCGCCTATTAACTATTTGTTTTTTTACCCCACAGGTTCATACGGGAATCAAACCTTACGAATGCCCCCAATGTGGCAAGGCATTCACTCAGTCCAACTCGATGAAATTACACGTGAATACGGTCCATCTGAAAATGCCGGCTCCATACAAGAGTCGAGCGAGGAGACACAGGGACAAGCTTATAGGCAAGGATGACATCACACACCACGGTGAGGAAAAGGATGCGTGGGTGAACTCTGTTGATCTGTATCTTTGTCAATTTTTAGGGATTCGTACCTGAAGGGTAAAAACGGGTCTCTATTCCTAAGACTATACTGTCTTTCTGTCACCAGGCTTTATCTCAAGAACCTCAATAGCTAGACGGTTGAAATTTTCACAGATGATGTATTTCTAATGCCGCTATAACAACAAATACTAAAAATAAAATGAATATTTAAGCGGGGCCCCCATACAGCAAACTGTATTTTTAGTGCCCTTTTCTGCTCTGTATGGCACGGAACCCTTGGTGCGCGAGTCCGACACGCACTTGACCAGTTTTTATTGATTTGATTAATAAAAAAATACGTGTCCGACATTTTTTGCTAATCTATCTGACGAAAAAAATTGATTTTTTTGTCGTCGTCCATAATGGAGCTACTCGAAGCCAAGGAATTTGGTCACTAAGATAATCACAAATTTATAATAAGCCCTGCTACACAATTTGGTTTGAATAGTCGTTCTGGACCTTTATTCCCGTTGTCCCCGTACGCCGAGTCCCCGAAAAATATGTAGAATATATGGGGGCTCTTCTTCCTTGATGCCCCGGGGCCTCCGGACTTCTAAAACAAACCGAAACCTAAACCAATGTAGTTTAACCGGACTTATTGAAGTTAAGGTTTTGTTTAGTTAAATTAAATAATATAATAATTATGCGCGTACACTGAAACTGGCAACTGAATTTAACGTTTACTGCCCACTGTCCCAGTTAGCCGAATGTACGTTATGGGGACATAGGGAAATAATTTTTATCACGTCCCGCTGTCCCCGTGTCGGGGATATGGCATACGGGGACAATGGGAATAAAGTGTTTTGAAGCCTATTCAATGCAATCAAACAATCAAAAATGTTTTTTCTTTATAATAATTTAGTAAAGATCATCATCAGCCCGTATAACGTCCACTGCTGAACATGGGCCTCCTCCCGAGGCTTGGCGCCTGCCAAGGGTTGGTGACCGCAGTATTATGTTGTACCACACAAGGAAACGCTGCTGCCCGTTCCCTGGTTCTTCTTCTTCTTCTCGAGTCGAAAGGCTATTCGGTAATCTAAATCAAACTTGACCAGTATTTGGCCACAGCGATTCCTGGTATACGTTTGTTATAGATGATGTTATAACAATCAGGACCAACGGCTTACCGTGCTTTCCGAGGCACGGAGGTTAGTCCCTCAACCAGCCAGACCCGGAAAGAAATCTTAGAATTTACATAAAGATTTCTTGTCCGGCGTGGGGATCGAACCCATGACTTCTGAGACTTAAAGCGAGCCAAATACCGCTACGCTACGGAGGTTGTCGACTTAGTAAAGATATCAGCTGACATTTTTTTATTATATTTTTCGCAGGTCCGGAGATGGTACATGACAGTGCACTTACGGAACCCGACGTTGATGACACGTCAAACGATTTGTATGATAAATATAAGAAAAAGAAATTGTATTCCAAGACTTAAAGCAAGGTAGTTTGCTATAGTCACCACGCTTTGGAAATGGATTGGTGACCGCAGTATCGAAAACTATGTTTTAATTCATTATGGATTATGATCTCCGTCTAAGACCACCTTTCACGTCGTATCATGTCCACCGCTAGATGGCACCACGTTTGGCCGGTGGATTGGTGACCGCAGTTTTATGTATCTATTATATCTTCAGTCCGTATAACTTCCACTGCTGAACAAAGGCCTCTCTTGAACGTAGTTTGCAATAGCCACCACGCCTGGGAAATGGATTGGTGACCGGAGTATCGAAAACTTTGTTTCCTCAATAAGTTAAAATTGATTATAGATTATGATCTCCGTCTAAGACCCCCTTTATCGGCCCGTATCACGTCCGCTGCTAGAGGGCACCACGCACGGTTGGTGGATTGGTGACCGCAGAATTATGTAGGTACCCATAATATCATCAGCCCGTATAACTACAGGACTTGGGATTCACTCGAAGGGTTATGCAATAGTCACCACGCTTGGCATTCGGTTTGGTGGTTCCTGAGATTAGCACGTTCAAGCAAACACAAACTCTTCAGCTTTATTTTATTTGTTTAGACACAAAATAATATTTTATGACTAAAATTTTATTACTTTTGTAATTAATTAATTAATTAATTGTCATCTCATCATCATCATCATGTGGTCATCATCTGCCACTTTATATTTGTAAATTAATATAATTTTAAGTTCAAAATTTAAAATTATATTAATATCAATTGTAAATATGTATAATTTGCTAGTAAATTGTCAGTATTTTATAAGTAAATGTAAGCTTTATAATAATTATTAATTGTGAAATAATAAGTATGTTATAGTAATAAATAATAAGTTTATTATATTTGGTAGTTTTATTGATACCAGTGGTCGAAATTTGTCCATAATAACAAAAAATATTTACGTTTTGCACTTCTTTTCTATATAAACAACTAGCTTTCCGCGCGCAGTTTCACTCGCGTTACTCCCGTTCCCGTGGGAACTTCATAATGAAATATAGCCTATATTAATCACTGATAATGTAGCATTCAAGTGGTGAAAGAATTTTTACAATAGGTCCTTTACTTTTTGAGCTAATTCGTTACAAACATACTTACAAATCTTTCCTCTTTATAATATTAGTATAGATAAATGTGCAAAATTTCTCTAGGCTGGAGTTTACACTGCTCGCCTTTATGCCCGGTGAAGTAACAAAAGCCTCGTGGTTGAGTAAAAAGGTCCGTCCGAAAAAAAATGTGCAAAATTTCATATTGCTCCGTCTGCTCAAAGCGTCCGCGTTCGTAAAGACAGTATCAAGCAATCAAAGATTTTATGATTTTAAGGGAAAATACATATTTTAAAAGGAGTTAAAACACTTTCGTTTATTTAAAACGTTGAGATTAATGTGATTTTTAATAAAATAAAAGATTAAAACACTATGGTTTACCATAGCGTGACGTCATAGCCGACGCCATGACATTTGAGACCTGTTTTCGCGCACTATTTAAAAATAAATAGAAATATGGCTTTAAACTTCGTTAAATTTTAATTTATACCCGAAATATAGTGTTTTTCGTACATAGTAAATGTATACCCACGTTACGCAAGAGGATTTCAAGATCTTTCTTCATGCCTATTACAATGATGTCTGGCTCGAATGACGTGACGTCTAAAGTACTAAGATTAATATTATTCACCAATTTTCTAAGTTTAATTCAGTTTAAATTCAATAACAAACTTTAATTAATGAATAAAATACAGCTATAATAACAGTAGCTTATTGAAAATAAAACTATCTTATAAAATTCCACTTTTCTAAAATATGGGTTAGTGTTTTCAATTGATAAATAATATGAATAAGTAGTCAATTTAACGTACATAAGTCACTTAACATCCTAATTTAACATTTTCAAACACATTCAATACCTATATCGTCGGTGATACTCCAAAACCGCGTAAGTGACAGTTGCTAATAAGGTTGAAAATCACATGTACCTAATCGATCTTCTTCCTTTAAAACATGTACAAAGAAAATATTCATTGACAGATAAAATTAGACCTTATTAGCAACCGTCACTTACGCGGTTTTGGAGTATCACCGACGATATGGGGAATTTCACGTCAAGCGGACAAACAAAAAAAAATGAAGTCGTGAATTTTGTTTAAATTCTGGTCAGTTATATTTTTAGTAGACGTGGATGAATACATACAATTATATTTTTTTCGTATGATGCTTTATTGCTAAGTTTAAGAGCTTTTAAAAATTTACTAAAAATGAAATCATGAATTTTTGCATGCCTAACATCTGTATCAATTTATTTGGAAAAAAAAAAACTAAAAAGTATTGTTTCTCATAATTAAAAAATTGAATTTTTCACGTATAGTAAACCGGAAGTGAAAATTTCAAATCGTTATTTAAGTAACTTGGCTATGTTTTTTATTTTATTTATTAACTTGAATTAAAGCTACAAATGTAAGTACTAAATCTTCACAAAAAAAAATAAAACGTGATCGCCACTAGTTTAAGACTTAGAGCACATAGAATACATACACATAGCTATGGACACTTTCTAAGCAATCGGGTTTATGCGCTAACATGCTGAAATACTACGCTGTTAATATTTTATTCCAAATATTCATGATTTCATTCATAGTAAATTTAAAAAAAATAAAGCAGTAATAAAGCATCATATGAAAAAAAAATTGTGTTTACACATCCACGTCTACTAGAAATATAACTGACCACCATTTATAATAAAGTACTCTGTGCTGGCTGACCACAATATAAACAAAATTCACAACCTCATTTTTTTTTTGTTGTCCGCTTGACGTAAAATGCTCAGAGCAATTTAGGTAAAATGCCCCATATTATAAAAAATAGTCGATTTTTAAAGCTGTTCTACGAACATTACCAACTCGACTAAACGCATCGACATCACCCCATCTCTACTAACACAGAAAATAGAAAACAAAATGGCTCAAGCATAGAAGATATTAAAATCCCCATCAAATAATAATCTGTGCAGCAAATATGGCTGAAAAAAATAATGAAGATCAAAATAATACGTTTTATTGCTCATTTGTGAGCATCCATTATATTATTTGTGAGTGTGGCGAAACATTTCCTAGTGAAGAAGATTTAAAACAACATCTTGAAAGAGAACACGCTACTAAGAAAGAACGAAAGGAATTCAAATGTGGGGCCGTAAGTTTTTCATATAATCTATATTCCAAAATTTACATTTATTATCTGTCTGATTGTTATTGTAAAAAAAAAACTATGTTTTTAAAATGGTGAATCTTTGTAAAAATTTAGATTCAATGCGAAGGTTATTTTACATCGTCATTTTATTACGTCTTAAAAGTTTATGACGAAAGTATGTATATGTTTTATGTTTTAGTTGCTGTTTAAAGTATAAATAGCTAAGGTCAAAGCTGTCGCACTAATATTATAGACGCGAAAGACTGTAACGATGGACCTTAGATAAATGGTTGTACGATCGCGGGAGACCAATTATTTATTTATGGGATGAAACTTATCTATTTTTTTCATGGGACGCGATAAATATGGGATCAAGATAATATTGCATCTGGCACATAAAACACTTAAGAATGACTCTTATAGTTAAGATCAATTCTCAACTTCAATGTGTAAGACTAAACAACAAAAATAACACTTATGTAGCTAAGAACAGTGTTTACATTATTTTATAATCCGTCTGTCTGTTTGTCCTGTGATGTATGACAAATCTTTTCCTTTTTAGTCCCACACTCCTTCCCATGCAGCCAGGTCAACCTGTAGATGTTTTCCATCTTTTATCATGGTATCTTGAGAGATGCCATGCCAAATTATCCTGTATTGATGTTATTAAAAAAATAAATGAATCATAATATTCAGTTCTAGATACAATTTACAAATTACTTGGTTCAACAGATGGCATATTCGTCATGTGGACACAGCTTTGTCCTTAATCACACACCTTTCCATACTGGTGGCCTATCACACCCTGAACAGTCATCTTATTGATATGTGGAACAAGCTATGAAAGTGTGGTGTATGCTCAATCTGTTATTGGTTTTAAATGGATGAAAGGTTTAAACAAACCTTGGACCAAGAAAAATATTAAAAACTAGCTGCACCCTGCGGTTTTACCTGTGTTACTCTGCTCCAGTGGGTCGAAGTGTGATGTTTTGTAGCCTATATGTTAATCCAGCGTATAACCTATCCCGGTACAAAATTTCAGCCAATTCCCCTCAGTAGTTTTGGTGTGAAAGAGTAACAATCATCCATCCATCCATCTATACTTACAAACTTTTGCGTTTATAATATGAGTAGGATTTTAATCATTGGACAGTAATGTTTCAAACTAAAAGACAACTCCAGTACCGTGATATGGACACATCCACAAACTGCTGCTCGTCCATCAATAAATACTAATAATTATAATTCTGTTGCAGTGTGAAGCAATATTCCCAACAGAAGAAGCTTGCATCCAGCATTATGAATTGTCCCACGTGGTAATAAAACAAGAACACGACTACGTGGAGGATGAATCTGCATATGTAGAAGCTGATGTTGTTATAACTAATGAAGATGTGGACCATACTGAGATACAGGTTATTATTTTTTTTTTACTACTGAGAAAGTTATGCTTAATTGGTTCTGAGATATGGAGAGAATGATGACAACCTCTGTAACATAGCAGTATTTGGCCTGCTTTAAATCTTGGTGATCGTGGGTTTGATACCTACGCCAATATCTAATGTATAAATTCTAAGATTTCTTTCCGGGTTTTGTTGGTTGAGGGACTACCCACCGTGCCTCGGAAAGCACATTAAGCCGTTGGTCCTGATTGTTATAACATCATCTTTAATAATCGAATATCAAGGAAAGCAGCATTTCCTGGTACAACTTAATACTGTGGTCACCAACCTGTCTGCCAAGCGTGGTGACTATGGAAAATAAGGTATTTGACTTCTCCTAAGTGAGGAGGCCCATGTTTAGCAGTGGAGGTTATATGGGTTGATGACGATGATGACGATTGAAAGGAGATTAACAAGTAAGAATTTATTGGGCGAATGTGATCAAATCAAGGATGTTGATGATGGCACCAAGACTTGTTGTCTGCTGTGGGGCTACACCATGGAAATACTTACATTAATCTAAATATATTTTTCAGGATTACGCAGTTGAAACAAATGCAGTCACTGAGTACCTTGAGAATGAGACAACACATACAAAGACTGATAAGAGGATAAGTGACAGAAAATCGAATTATAATGTGAAGAACATAGTATATGAAGTTGGTGGCAAACGATATACAGTAAGTATACATTTCTTTTTTTCAAGATTACTATCAGAGTTGTTGCTTCCCGCGCGCGGTTTCATCCGCATAACCCCCATGTGGTTTCTGGTTGCCGTGTAGTTTCCGGCTTAGAATAGACCACCCCATGTCCTCCCGGGTGTCGTAAAAGGCGACTAAGGGACATATGGCTGATGGATGGGCAGCAGCATCTATTAGCTCAAGGTTTACATCTTACTGCGATCACCGATCCGTCTGCCAAGCGTGGTGATTATGGCAATATCCCTCTACGATCATGGCTTGCCAAGGTCTGTTAAGAGGAGGCCCATGTTAAGCAGTGAACGTAAACGGGCTGTTGATGATGATGATGATGTCTCTGAGGGTGAATGTAGCTTTGAAAGAATTTTTGAAATCAAAAATACAAATCTTTCCTCTTTACATAAGCTCACGCCTGTTTCCCAGCGGGGTAGGCAGAGACAGTGGTCCTCCACTTGCTACGATCCCTACACACATCTTTCGCTTCATTCACTGTACGGGGATACCGTATATGTTTTTATGATAGGGTTGATATGGAATGATAGAAATGTTTGTAAGGTAAAAATAACTTGTAATTTGAACTGTTAAGTTAGATATTGATATTGATGGTAAGGTGAGAACGCGCGACTGAATGGTTTGGTGTATGCAAACGGACTGATTTGGTTTGTACAATAATAATGAATGCGTATTTACTAAAGTAGGCCAAAATAATGATGACGTGAGGAAATGTATGTGCTTGCCCGTACATTCACTCTCATAACATTCTTCATACAAACACGTCGGTTTAGGGTGGATCTTATTTGACCTTTTGCGAGGATGTCTTTATAATCTTTCCTCTTTATGATATTATATATTTTGTTTCAGAGTGAAACATATGCCAAGCCCGAAGCACACAAGTCTCGTGTAGTGAAGGAAGAGCATGATTATGTTGAAGCCGATGTCATTGAGACCTTCGAAGGAGAAGGGGATGAGATACACGTAAATAATTTACTTTATCCTTTTGCCCTCGTAGACCCGAAGTCCTTCAGGCCCGCGAACTGTAAATAGAGCGACAGTTGGACAAAACCCCTTAAAATACTAAGTCATAATCCCTCAATCTCATCGCCAGCGACCGCCCTGAGCCGAGGTCCAAGCCACACAGGGAGCGCCCCGCAGCGCAGGTTGAGCACGGCATTATTTTTTTTAAACCATTTATCTAGGCTGGAGCTCTGCTCGCCTTTATGCCCGGTGAAGTAGCAAAAGTCTCGTGGCCAACAATGTATGACCGACAGAAAACTAATATAATACTTATATTATAAACGCGAAAGTTTGTAAGTATGGATGGATGTTTGTTACTCTGTCACGCCAAAACTGCTGAACAGAATTAGCTAAAATTTTGCACTGGGATAGGTTATACGCTGAATTAACAAATAGGCTACAAAACATCATTGAGCAGATTAACGCGGCTAAAACTGCAGGGCGCAGCTATTTAATAATAGTTTAACTTATTTTTAGGAATACCAAGTCTTGTCCAATGATGATTCCGAGTTTCTCGTGGAAGAGCATACGAAGACTGACAAGACGAAAAGAGAAAGAAAACCAAAGTCTTATTACTATGTGAAGAATATTGTGTGCGAAGTGTGTGGGAAGCGATATGCTGTGAGTATGATAAAAGAACTTAAAGTATGCCTCGTCCCGAGGGAGGGTATTTGCCATAGTCCCCACGCTTGGCAGACGGATTGGTGGCCACACAAGGACACGCTGCTGCCCGTTCCTTGGTATACTATACGATTATTATTGTCCCGATTTTTATAACATTGAGGCAATACTTTTGATGCCCGGCAGTGATTAACCTAAGATGCAGGTTCGAGTCCTGCCGGTAGAATTTAATTAATCTCAATTTTAAAATTTGTACTAATATTATAAAGCAGAAAGATTTTATTGGTTGTTTGTTTGTATTGAATAGGCTCCGAAACTACTGGACCAATTTCAAAATCTCTTTTACTGTTGGAAAGATACTCTATCCCCGGGGACATTGGCTATATTGAATGATAAAGTTCCCACGGGAACGGCAGTTAGGTGGGTGGTTCTATGTTCGATTGCCGTTTCAGTCAAACGCGGCCCTCCGGTACCACCAGCGCGTACACACCGGCGAGCGACCCTATAAGTGTTCCGTCTGCGAGAAGAGCTTCACCATGCCGCTGTTCCTGCAGGTGCGTGTGGAATAACAGACACACAGTAAAATAATAAGCATTCACTCACTCATTCACTCCCTCATCCATTCATTTCCTCATTCACTCCCTCATCCAGTCACTCCCTCATTCACTTACACCCTCATTCAATCACTTCCTCATTTACTCACTCCCTCATTCACACTCTCCCTCATTCACTTACTTCCTCATTTACTCACCCCCTGATCTACTCACTCCCTCATTTACTGCCTCACCCATTCACTCTCTCATTCGCCCACTGCCTCACTACCTCATTCACTCACTCCCCCACTACCTCATTCGCTCACTCCCTCATTCATTCACTCCCTAATCCACTCACTCCCTTATTCACTCACTAATTCTTTTACAACAACAAAGACTTATGGCAAACGCTTAGATATATAGTGGTTAAGTATTCTTACATTTTCTTATTTTCCGCGCAATTTTTTTCTTTCAAAAGAACATTTTGCTGACAATAACAAGCACAAAAAATAAAGATTATAAGTAAGTGAAATTGGTCGATCAGTTCATGCTGTTGATGCCGTAACCTAGGGAAATAGATTATTAGTAATATATACGTGTTATGTTTGCAGCTACACATCCGTACCCACACGGGCGAGCGTCCGTACGACTGTCCTCTGTGCCCTAAAGCCTTCAGCAACAAAGCAGCCCTTCTCAGACACGATAGGGTAAGTTTATACAACTAACTAACCAATATCTATAAGGCTAAGGCGTCAAACTTGGGATTTTGTGGTCGCCGGATCGATCCCCACCCATTGCACTACCGACGTGAACCCACTCGTAACACAAGCCTGTTAGCTCAGCACGAGGGGTTAACAACAATACCAGTAGTGAACAAAAAATGATTTTATTTCAGGTCCACACCGGTGCGAAGCCTTACGCCTGTCCCAAATGCGGCAAGACCTTCACCCAGTCCAACTCTATGAAGCTCCACGTGAAGACCGTACATCTGAAGCAGCCGGCGCCCTACAAGAGCAAGACCAGGAGGATCCGGAGCCAGGAGAAGGATATGAGGAGACACGCCATCCTGCAGCTGCCAGACTCCGCCGGTGAGACACGCACATGACATACACATTCACACAGTGACACAACACGTACATTCACATAGTGACACAACACATACACATTTACACAGTGACACAACACATACACATACACATTCACACAGCGACACAACACGTACATTCACACAGTGACACAAAACATACACATTCACACTGTGACACAACACATACACATTCACACAGTGACACAACACATACACATTCACACAGTGACACAACACATACACATTCACACAGTGACACAACACGTACATTCACACAGTGACACAACACATACACATTCATACAACGACACAACACGTACATTCACACAGTGACACAACACATACACAATGACACAACACATACACATTTATACTGTGACATAACACATACACATTAACACAGCGACACAACACGTACATTCACACAGTGACACAACACATACACACAGTGACACAACACATACACATTCACACAGTGACACAACACGTACATTCACACAGTGACACAACACATACACATTCATAAAGTGACACAACACATACACATTCACACAGTGACATAACACATGCACATTCATACAGTGACACAACACATACACATTCACACAGTGACACAACACATACACATTCACCCAGCAACACGACACATACACATTCACACAGTGACACAACACATACACATTCACACAGTGGCACAACACATACACATTCACCCAGCGACACGACACATACACATTCATACAGTGACACAACACATACACATTCACACAGTGACACAACACATACACATTCACCCAGCAACACGACACATACACATTCACACAGTGACACAACACATACACATTCACACAGTGACACAACACATACACATTCACACAGTGGCACAACACATACACATTCACCCAGCGACACGACACATACACATTCACACAGTGACATACACATTCATACAGTGACATAAGCTCTTCAGTTATATTATGATTTCATATAGATTTTTGTCCGAAGCTGTTTTTTATTCAAATATATTATTTTATTTACAGTGGAAGGTATAACTGCTGAGCAACAAGACTTGACCGGAACTACTATATTCGTGAAACCGGAAATTACGGATCTATATCAACAAGTCGAGGAAACTGAAATCATGTACGACGACGTCGACTCGCGAGAAATTACCTACGAAGTTATTTACGAAGAATAAATATGTATAAAACGTAATTTTACCTAACGACAATGTAGGTTATAATTTTATTTAATAGAAAAATAAATTATTTATGTTTTGTGATGTATTAATAAAGTGATCATTTATTGTTTATTGAGTTTAATTTTATCATATTTCCTATTGAAGCTGTTGTTTAAGCTACATTAAGTTAATAAATTCATAATTTAAATGTTTTTTGCGTGCATAGTAAACGTAGCGAAGATATTTTATCAAAGTCGCGTAACACGTTCAGTGCCCTCGACGCGTCTGTGCGTTTAAATAACATTAATTCATGACAGTTGCACAAAACTCCCTTCAAAATCATGATTACAATGCGGTGTGTGACGTGGCGACTACTGAGAGACACTGCCAAAAAACTGAGTAGAACCCTCTTTTAAAAAATAATATTATATCTCAATATTTAGTAATCTAATTACAATGTACTTTATTTTACATTGAGATTAGAACGATTTAATCCCAAACATTTTTGTCACAAAGATAATCAGAAATTTTATAATAAGCCCTGCTGCACAATTTGGCTTTAATAGTCATTTTAAACTTATTTATAGACAATTCTCTTATACAATTGGAAAGTTTGTTGTAGAACCGTATACATTGCCCCACTATAAGAGTTACTTATTTTGCGGAGAGGCTAGCCGTCTCCGCAAAATAAGTATGAGCTGTGAGTCACAAGATTATGCTTATATCTAGTATTTACACTATGTGTGTCTCTTTTTTTACAAAATGAGTCAATATTTTATGTACATATAACACATTCTCGTATATATATTGTGATGCAACGATTAGAATATTTATATTTCTTAAAATTTTTAATATATTTTATTAGGAAATTAAGTAGTTAACTCGAAAAGACGCAAACTGCATAGAGTTTAAGAGCGCCTGATCTAACCTATTTACTATAACCATACTGTAACTTGCTTTATTTATAAATTCTGTGACATAAAAAAAAAAAAAAAAAAAATATTGTTATGAACTAAGTTATTCTTCTAAAATTTGTAGATCACTTATTTTGACAGACATAAGAATTCCTTAATATCAACTTACTGTGATTGAAATAAGGGTCAAAGTATTTCAGATCGAACGACTCGTTAAATTCGATTATCACAATAAAATTACTTTTAATTCAATTTAAATTTACGTACTATAAGTACCTATCAAATGTTTGACTATCTATGGAGTCGATATTAAAAGATTAAACAGAAGTATTTCGTGATAAGCATTCTGTGTTATAAAAAAAAAAGTTTGCTACATTAAAAAAAAAATACGCGCCAAAAAAAACCCGCGAGCGAACTTACAATAAATTTTATTTTCCATTCGACATTGAAAAAAATACATTAATACTTATTTAATTAAAATCCAAAGAAAATAATTAAAACATGTCTTATGATTTACGTAAAAAGGCTCGCATCAATTATTATGAGCCCGAAGAACCTCGTTTTGACGATTATATGTGTAAGTTGGAAAAAAATAAAAAAGGTTTTATTAGTGTTATTTTTGCCCAGTTTATTACTTTGATTATAACTAACATTTAATAAAACTGTCTCGACGTATTCTTCGCAAAGAGCGGGACTGGCTCGGGTAGTATTTTTGCCGCATTTGTCAAGTACGACAGTGCAATGGTAACGAGAGACCAAGCATTTATTTAAGGTAATAAATATATTGCAGATTGTGATGAATGCGCGGACTTTGTGTATGAATACTGTTCTGTACATGGGTCTGTACTCGTCATACCGGATGACAAGGTAAGAAAACTCCAAAATCCAATCTTTGAAAAATTTTTTAAGCGACCGTAGCCTGATCTTGTGGTTATCGGTTCGATCCCCACCATTTGCACTACCGACGTGAACCCACTCGTAACACAAGCATGTTAGCTTAGCACGAGGGGTTAACAAGAATACTAGTACACTGCAAAATTCTGCTAGTGATCTGTTAATAAAACCTTTTTACGAAAATTGCGTGGTGTATGAAATTTCACAAATTTATAGGTAGTTGGTATAGAAATTTTTATTATTTGCATTTATTTATTTTTACTCTAGTAAAAATGTATTTTTTCAAAGCCATTACAAACGAAACAATGATATTGTGAACCGTAATATATTCGTGTAGCGACACCTACCGTAGTCGCACTAACCACAAGATAAATATCAGCGCCATCTAGCATCATTATTTCATTATTATCAGCCCGTATAACGTCTACTGCTGAACATGGGCCTCCTAAGGGGGGGAATTTGCCATAGTTAGTGGCAGGCGGTTTGGTAACCGCAGTATTATGTTGTACCACACAAGGAATCGCTGCTGCCCGTACTTTACTATAGATCAGTGGTTCCCAACCTTTAAGCAATGAAAGACCATTTTACAAAATGTTTATCACTTTACGGACCACCTGTTTTGTAATCAGTAATCAGTAATCAAACTAAAATTAACACTAATAAAATAACTTCTGAATGGTATTTATGTACTATGTTGAGCGACCAACCCGCCTGACAAGCGGGGTGACTCAGCAGAGGTTATACGGGCTGATGATGATGATTATGTTGAAATTTTGCTATTTTGGGCAGCTTCAGGTTCACTTCTTCTGCTTCTAGGGACCACCAGTGGTCCGCGGACCACAGGTTGGGAACCACTGCTATAGATGATGTAATAATAATCGGAACATCAACGGCGGTTTACTATCTCGCTAGATAGATTGTAATCTAACGGCATTTACAATATGACGGTAACTTTTTAGTTTATTAATGGTTTTTTAAATGTTTTGAATACTTTACGGAAAAGTTTACCATATACTATATTTCAAAATTGAGATTAATAAAAGACTTGTTACAAAGAGATTAATAAATTTCGATGACCGGCTGTGGTTCCACCGTAGCCTAATTCCTAGGCATTAGGGGCTAAACCTAAGTATGCAATAGGTCGAATTTTTTAAATCTCAATTTTGAAATATATTATTGTTTTATTTATATAGGTACCATCGAAAACATCGTTCCCGTCGTACGTGCCCCGCGCAGCGCTCACGATACCTAAACAATTCTTACATCTAGCACCTTCCATTATACCAGGTTATTGTATAATCTATATTAAGTTAAATTTTAAGACATTTTACAATTTTAAATGAATACAACTAAAAGAGCTACTTTTAGTTGTATAGTAGACTAGGCCGGATTTAAGTGAGGGCATCCAGGGCAACTGCTCCGGGGCCCTCACAATTGAGGGGCCCCCACAATAGAGATCTAAAATCTTTCAAATTCTGACGAGTCATCTCGACAACTTTTCTTTGATTTATTTTTACGGTGTTGTACACACAGTACTTTGTAGAATCATGATTAATAATAGTTCTTAAATATAAAAATAACGGTAATTCATCTGTTCACTTAAATTAGATAACTAATAAAATATCAGAATTGAAATCGTCCTGAAAGGTAGGTATATACTTCAAATTTTCTACACATTTAGAGGGAAACTAATTTGTGGCCAGGGGGCCCCCGGACTTCTATATCCAGTCATCATAGTAGGCATATTAATCACTACTTACGTCGCTTCCCGCTGTTTGTCTGTCCCTATGTATGCTTAGTTCTTTAAAACTATGCAACGGATTTTGATTGACCCAGACTCAGAACAATTATTCGTGGTTCACACAAATAATTTTCCCGGGTGAGAATCGAACCCAGAAAACCAGGTCTCAGAAGTCACTGTCGTACCCACTGAACCAGCAGTGCAGTCAAATGGAATGGTTAAGGCATTAGGAGCTAAACCTAAGATGCAGGTTCGAGTCCTGCCGGTGTTGAATTTTTTTATTTTACTAGCTTCCCGCGCGCGGTTTCACCCGCGTAACTCCCGTTCCCGTGGGAACTTCATAATTAAATATTATATGTCATCCGGGGATAGTGTAGCTTTCCAACGGTGAAAGATTTTTTCAAATCGGTCCAGTAGTTTCGGAGCCTATTCAATACAAACAATCAAATCTCTTTAAAATATTAGTATAGATAAATATAGTCATTTCATCCGGGGATAGTGTAGCTTTCTAACGGTGACAGATTTTTTTTGAAATCGGTCCAGTAGTTTCGGAGCCTATTCAATACAAACAAACAAACAATCAAATCTCTATAAAATATTAACATAAATTATATACTTTTTTAATTTATTTAAATGTTTTTTTTGTCTTGGCGAAGATTATCATCATATTAATGTATATAGGAGCTGGTGTAGGGGTGTTCAGTTCGCTGACTCTTCCAAGAGGGGTGAGGTTCGGACCCTACCGTGGAGTGAGGACCCAGGATGTAGACTCCATGTACTGCTGGCAGGTAGGTTTCTGAAGACTTGTGTGGTGCCCAGCTTAGAATAGACCACCCCATGGCTTCATACGGGTGTCGTATCGCGACTGCATGAACAGATGGCCGTTGGGGCCGAAAAGTTGTCGAATGGAGACCGCGGATCGGCAAGCGTAGCGTAGGACGTCCACCTACTAGATGGACGGATGATCTGGTTAAGGCCGCGGGATCACGGTGGATGCAGGCCGCTTCTAACCGCAACAACTGGAGATCTAAGAGCAGTGGACAAGAAATCTTTGTGAAAATTCTATGATTTATTTCCGACTCTGGTTGGTTGAGGGACTACCCTCCGTGCCTCGGAAAGCAAGTTAAGCCGTTTGTCTCGATTGTTATAACTACTTATAACATCATCTATAACACTCGTATACCAGGGAACGGGCAGCAGCGTTTCCTTGAGTATTACAACTTAATTCTGCGGTCACCAACCCGCCAGCCAAGCGTGGTGTCTATGGCAAATACCTTCCCTCGGGAGAAGGCCCATGATCAGCAGTGGACGTTGTACGAGCTGATGATGATGATGATCCATCTTTGATTTTACCAGGGAACGATGTCTTATCATTAACAAACAAATAAAACAGATATTCGACCGCGACCACAAACGGTCGCACGTGATCAACGCGGTCGACGGGGAGCTCTCCAACTGGCTGCGCTACGTCAACTGCGCGAGACACTGGCGCGAACAGAACCTGGTCGCTTACCAGTATCAAGGACAGATATATTATAGGTGACTGTCTTATTATTACAGTAACGTAGATTTTTGATAGCGACCACAAACGGTCGTATGTGATCAACGCGGTCGACGGCAAGCTCTCGGCGGTCTTGAACGAACATATGGATTTAGCCACGTGGCTTTCGCTATTTCACTGGACATAAAGGCGAGCAGAGCTCCAGTCTTAATAAATGGTTGGTGGTGGCATGAACCTCGGCTCAGGGCGGTCGCTGGCGGGGGGATTGAGGGATTATGACTTTTAGTATTTTAGGGGAGTTTTGTGCAACTGTCGCTCTACTTTACAGTTCGCGGGCCTCTCGGACTTCGGGTCTACGAGGGCATCGGATGGTTCTTTGCAAACTAAGGGTCAGGAGGACGAGGGGATTGATTGGTGCATTATTCAAAAAGACTTTGTAAGTTCCGAGTGTCGTATCCCACTCGGCTCGTATAGCGAAAATTGAGAGCTGAACGTCACCATCAACCGGACCAAACCGGAGATCAAAAGGATAGCCACACAATTATGCTCTTGCCTATAATCTGGTCAATTCCACATCATAATTGGTTCAGTGCTCGATTCCCCCCAATGTAAGGTTTAGCGAACAACGCTACAGTTTTTTTCCAATATGTTACAGAACTATAAAGATAGTCCCTCGCTTCACGGAGTTGCTCGTGTACTACGGTAGCGAGTTCGCGAACGCACTCCGCATTGACCTCAGAAAATACGTTGACGACAAATATTTTAACGAAATAAGATGTGAGTAATTTGTATTAATGAAACCATTATTCCTGGCAGATTAACGGACAGGCTAAACCTGCTATAGGTTTGCTGCTGTGCGTTAATCTACCATTTAATTTACCATTTTAATTAAAAATAGTCTGTCCAGGATTTATTTAGCCAACCCATTTTTAGTGTATTTTCTAAAATACTAAATTCATTATAAAACATGTTTCATTAGCTAGGTGAAGAAGGTCGATGTAGGTTCGGATCTTCTACTATCAAGGAACGGGCAGCAGCGTTTCCTTGTGTGTTACAACACTGTAATACTGCGGTCACCAACTCGCCTGCCGAGCGCATAGACTATGGCAAAACCCTCCCTCAGAGGAGGCCCATGTTCAGCAGTGGACGTTATGCGAGCTGATGATGATGATGATTGATTAATTATATGGTTTCTATCTTAGAATGGACCACCCTAAGTCTTTCCATTAGTGTCATATTCAGTAGCATCTATCAGTTAAATGTTGTTACCATCTAACTGCGATCACTAAGCGTGGGGATTACGACAATATCCCTCAACGATCCTGACTTGTGAAGTCTGTTAAGAGGAGGCCAATGTTCAGCAGTGGATGTAGACGGGCTGATAAGTAAGATTTGTTTGAAAATTATACGTAAAAAAAGGCATGAAGACTAAAAAATCTATTTAGTCCGTCAGTTAGATTACTAAAAAATATTGGACACGTATTTTTTATTTAACAAATCAATAATAATTGACAAAGATACAGAGCAACAACAAACTATAAAGTTCAGGAGAGGGGGGCTTGTGACGTCACTACTAGGTACAATTGTACCTCCAAGTGACGTCACACGAAATTTCAACGTGCTGTATCATCGTCATTTTTTGTTTGAGAAAAAAAAATACGTTTCCAATATTTTTTTAACGGACTAAATTGAGTTTTTTAGTCTTCATGCCCATTGGCCTGCCATTTTTGATAAAGCTCGAAGCGAAATTTGACAGTAGGATTTGATGTTAACAATACTATGTGTTGTGTTCCAGATTCAAACACAACATTTGCAACAACACAAACTAATAATTTAAGTATAAATGATAATATACCGACTTTAGCTTTAGAAGAAATTGACGTCACTGCATCCATATCAAATGAAATAATTAGAGATGATAGCGATAACAATATTCTAAACAATACTATATCACCAACAGTAATAGATAACGGAGACACAGTTACCATTAATTTTAACAATACAGATATTACTGAATTTAATCATAATGACGACAATACATTTGACTATAGCAACACAGAAAATTCAGAATTTAAACGTAATGGTAACACTATGGCAGTCAATTTTAGCAATAAAGAAAATTTAGAACTGAAACATACCAGATATACAAGTGGATCAAGCGATACAGAACTTAAAAATGACAACAGTGTAGTAAAATTTGGCAACACAGAATATTCAAAATTTAATCATAATGGTAACACTATGGCAGTCAACTTTGGAAACAAAGAACATTTAAAACTGAAACATAACAGATATAATAGAACAAATGGCTCTAGCAACACAGAATATTCAGAATTTAAACATGGCAATAAGGCTGTTGAATTGAGTAACACAGAAAATACAGAATTCAAACATAATAGCAATATGACAGTTGACTTTAGCATCACAGAAAATTCAGAATTTAAACGTATCGAAGACAATGTAACTAGTGATATTGGCAACACTAAAACATCTTCGAATCATAATGGGGGTACTATGTCAGTTATCTTTAGCGACACAGAAAATACAGAATTAAAACACATTTGCAACGAATGTGGCAAACCTTTCGCTAAGAATTATTATTTAATTCGTCACATACGAACTATGCACACACATACAGACACACTTCAATGTAATAAATGCGATTATAAAACTACAACTAAACATAATTTATTAAATCATATGATTAATCATAAAAAGCGGGAAAAATTCACTTGTCAATATTGCAACTTAAAAACGAATCATAAAAGCCTCTATTTAACCCATGCACCGTGTTACATAGCAATTAAAAATACAGGCATTTCACAAAATGACGGACGAAAAAATAATAAGGCATATTATAAAAATCCTAGGCAATGTGGCGTTTGTGATTTTAAAACTATTTCTCGTAAAGTTTTTCAGACTCACACATATAGGCATCAGGATTGTATATATAAATGTGATTTTTGTAATTATAACACTTATTGTAAATATTATTTGTCACGTCATATAAAAAAACATGGGTTTTAAATAATTAGGTACTTATTTAATTTAGATTACATATTCACGAAGCTTTTTTTCTATGTTTTTGACCTAATGATGACTGAAAATAGGTCTGTTATTGCCACTTAGGTACTTACGCAAAATAAATAAACGTTAAATATATCAAATAGGAAATGCCACTTTCCGACAATTTCTCCGTTAAATACCTGAGGTGCGAACGTTGCGCCTTAATGCGTGTGTGTGATTTTTCATTAGTATCTATAGATCGATTATTTAGAATTTTATGATACATAAATAAATTGTAATTAGATGAACGAATATTATTAATATGATTATGATTGTTAATTAAGTAACTAAATGAGTCAGAACAGTATTTAATAAAAGAATATAATTATTTCCAGTATTGTTTCATTTGTGGCGACATCTACATTAGCCGCACAATATCACAACACAACCAGCAGCGCCATCTAATAATGAAATTTATTCAGCACTAAGATATTTACATACACTTGTACTTGTCAATATTACACTGTACAAGACTAAATCTAACAAAAGTATCACTTAAGTAGCTAAAAACATTGTTAAAATTATTTGATCTTTTTTTAATCAGTCTGTCCGTCTGTCGTGCGATAAATCACAATAGGCTAGTTGACACTTTTTTGAAATTATTTTTATATGGTCACGAATGGTTTAACTAGATTAAGAAAAAAATATGGCATTTATTTGAGATCTAGAAAGCACTAAAATAAATATTTCAAAATTGGCTTGTCATTTGGAGACGAAAACGATGTCAGTCATGTTGATATAGATAGTTTATCTGTGTTCAAGAGGAATGACGTCATGACTCGGAAAGTGAAGCGAAGCGAAGAAAATGACGTCACAAAAATAGACAAATAAATAATTTTCATAGGTATTGAGTTTATACAAACATATTCAAGGTTTATGAAAATTATTATATTTAGGTTCCATATGACAAATACTTTTAGAAATAAACATCATTGTAACATAATTTCATACCCGCGTTACTCTGCTCCAGTGGGTCAGAGCGTGATTTTTTGTAGCCTATATGTTAATAGAGCTTATTAACTATCCCCGTGCAAGTTTCAGCCAAATCCATTAGGTAGTTTATGCGTGAAAAAGTAACAAACATCCATCCATTCATACTCACAAACTTTCACGTTTATTATTTATTTATTAAACAAAGATCAAATAATGCTTATTTTATAACAATGGTCCACAAAACTGTTTTAAACAGTTTGACTGTGGACTCAGTTAAGTCTCCTAATGTTAGTAAGGATATACAAGAATATTAGATTTACTTCCTGATCCTTATTCCGCATTTTAGTAACTAAATAGGTTGAGACTTACTTTTATTTTGATAGGCTTAAGTAACAAGAAATCGCTCACAGATTTATGATAGCCTTGATTTAAAAAAAATGTACTATAACATTCAACAATTTTATTTTCGATTTCATAAACGTAAGTGAAAGTTTGGAAATTTCAATATTATTAAAAATCTACTAACAACGACAGATAAATCGACTAAATCAACTCTCGGTTAATAACTGGTCAACCCTATTTTTTTCATTGGCAACCCAAGTACTAACTGTCATAGTGGCATATTTTGACTTTTGTCAACATAACCTAAAAACGCGTTTAGTAAATAAGCACGTGAATTCAAATTAAAGAGAAAATTAAATATTATAAATGAAATCATGTCCCAACTACATATAGACGAAGTTTACGAGAAAGAAGGAATATATCCGCTCATAGTTAATTTCCAAAATGGCTACGCCACGGATAAATTCACTGATAAAGAATGTTTATTACTTCAAGACGAAAATACGAATAAAAAAACCATTGTGTCGGAGTTTTGTGATTTGTTATACACTGGAAATGAAGTAGAAAGTGATTTAGGAAGAACTTTAATAATATCTCAAAACAAAAAGACCGGGAAAGTACGTCTAATAGAAGTGGACAACATCGAGATGAAACCAATTTTAAAAAGTAGCTTAGACACTACAGATGCGATGGAAACGAGTTACCTAGAGCTAAGCAGGAAGTTCGGCTCAAAAAAACACAAACAAATTATGGAACATCGAGAAAAATTAAAGATAAATGTGCAAACGGTCACAGAACAAATGCAAAATGTGACAGACAGTGTGACCGAGGATCAGTTAGACCTCTCATCGTATAACAAGGCTGATTCAGACGAATTCTACATACCACCAATACATAGAGACGCAACAAAAGTTGAAGAGGTCTATGATTTATACGAAATATTAACTGAAGAAGAATACGAGAAGATTTATTCAGAATTAAAAGATACGGAATACAAGTCCGACTTAAATCCGTTCTTAAAAGCTGTTGCTAAAAATGATCTTTCACCAAATCATACCGTACTTTTAGTATATGCCAATACATTATTGCAATTATATGCTACATTAATGAAAGAGATATCGAAGAAAAATTATACGGCCTGTCCATACTCTGTCACTCTAAATGAAGTAGTAATGAAAAACTTTCTAAGCAATGTGAACGGGAAAAGAGGGCGATCACCTCAGTACAAAGACAAGTCATTATGCCACGCATTAGTTTTCATTCTTCTTATTAATAACTACAAATTTAGCTTCGATGATATGTGTCAACAATTAAAGCTGACACCTAGAACTGTTACGTCTAAAGTAGCATTGACGGGGGCATCGCTTGTGTCCGTTGGGACTAAGAAAGTGGCTCATTTGAAGCTGCCGTTGAGTCGACCCGCTTTGAGGAGAAAGAGTTCGAAGTTTTGATATTTATTAGTATCAATAAATGTTAAATCATAGTTATAAGGATTGTTTTACTTATGGGATGTACCTACATGCAAAAATTTGGTTAAAAATCTATATAAAAATGAATTGCTGGTCGTTAGTCTCGCCAAAACTCGCGCATGGCTGGACCAATTTCCATGAAGTTTGGCAGTAATGATCGCTTTAACACAGGGAAGGTTTTAAACGCAAAGAAAAAAAGGGGTTAAGTAGGTGTATTATAAGTATAGGGTAGGTGTAGGGTAGGGGTAGTGTAAATAAATAAATAAAAAAAGTTGTTATCCATGTAAACCTATTACAGGTATTTGTAAATAGTCAAAACATATTTTGGCTTATTTTTGATTAACTGTGTTAAATTCATCAATTTTATTTGGTTATTACTACTTATAATAATAGTTTATATAACTTTAGCCTAAAAGCTGTCAGGTATGAAAATTCAATATTATTTTATATTTATGATTAAATCTAAGTTCTGTCCTTTGAGTATGTTATTATTTAGACGGACCATAAGTATCTCGACGAACGCGCTTTAGTTCTACCTCCGGATCCAATACGCCCCAACTGAGAAGATCCGGCGAAACAAACTCAGTGGGGTTATTCTACTGCCGGTTTCAGCGCGGCCTCATCGAGA
The DNA here is from genome assembly GCA_947037095.2 of Nycteola revayana. NCBI lineage: Eukaryota > Metazoa > Arthropoda > Insecta > Lepidoptera > Nolidae > Nycteola > Nycteola revayana. The sequence goes on along the minus strand of OX344859.2, from coordinate 17,759,007 downwards.
CGATCCGGCGAAACATACTCAGATGTCTAAGAAGTTTTGGTCCACTTACTTTTATTATTTAGTTGGCATTCACAATTTACCAATCGGTTGTCTTTATACGAATTTTATTTACGTTTTTATTAAAAATCAGATTAAATAATTTATTTAAAGACAGAACTGAATATATATGTGTTAGTATTATTTTTATTATTAGAGATAGTTCACAGAATACCCTCATACAGAATACATTATCATGGTCTTTCAATGCTTCATCAGCTATAGGGTTACGATCTAGTGCAAGGAGGTATAACTTGCCATACATCTTTATCATCGAAATACTCTTTAATACTATAATAGCCTCTAGTCATCAGGATTCGTTTGACGTGCGTCTTAAATAATGAATCAGGCATGTCAGTAATATAAGAAGGAAGCTTGTTATAAAATCGAACGCAATTTCCCATGAATGACTTACTAACTTTGCTAACCCTAAAGCACGGCATAGCTAGTTTGTCCTGATTTCTAGAATTTATATTGTGAAAGTCACTTTTCTTACTAAAAGTATCTATGTTTTTTCGAAGAAATAAAATATTCTGGTAGATATACTCAGATGGCACAGTTAATAGGTATATTACTATCTTTAAATACTAAGGTTCGTAGATAATCGCGGCTACCTAGTCCATAAATAGTCCTGACCGCTCTCTTTTGTTGAATGAAGATGGTATTAATATCAGCAGCTGACCCCCAGAGCAGGATGCCATAAGACATGATGCTATGGAAGTAAGCAAAGTATACCTACTAACCTAGCCGTGGCTTCATCCGACAATTGTTTTATTTTCCATACGGCATAAGAAGCAGAACTTAATTTACTCGATAATTTCTCAATGTGAGGACCCCACTGTAATTTAGAATCTAATGTTACTCCCAAAAATACCGTGGAAGGAACAAGATCCAACATTTCATTATTGAGTGAAATAGTAGGTGTGACATTATTTACATTTGGTAGTGCACATTTAACACACTTAGTTTTCCCTGCATTTAACAAAAGGTTATTAGCTGAGAACCAATTCGAGATTAGGCTAAGTGTGTTTGTATGTTCAGTATAGTCTTTATCTTTTCTATTTACTTTAAATATCAAGGATGTGTCATCAGCAAAAAGAACTATATTTGATATTTTATCTACTAAATAGGTCATATATTAGGTTTTAACCTATGAAATTGCCGTGCTGCAGTACTGGCCATTACAAATCAAAATAATTTTTGTTTGGCTAAGAATTTTAATTTCAAATTAAGAAATTTTATTTTAAAAACATAGTTTTTTTTTCCAAATGTAGTCATTTGTTTATTGATTAGTGTTACATATTCATCGCATTTCAATCTTTTTCGTCATCATGGATACGTTAAAAATTCGAGTAATTATGGAATATGAGTAACGTCGTGGCAGCAACACGGCACAAGCGGCACGCAGCTTCAACAACGTTTACGGAGCTAACATTACAAACCAACGCACCACCTGTTATTGGTTTGCTCGCTTCCGTTCTGGAATCGACCTGAAAAATTAACCTCGCGGTCGTCCGAAGACTGGTCGACAATGACGAATTAAAGGCGATTGTGGAAGCTGATGATACACAATCTACGGCTGACAATATAAACATGTCCCGCACACCGGCATGAACCTAGTTTGGGAGTCAGAGGCTTCATAATTTATTTTGTAAAAAAGATTATTATTATTATTAGGTATACACTGGCTGGCTTTACATCTCGAAGCTCGTGGGTTCGATCCCCATGCCGGAATCATTGTGTAAATTCTAAGATATCTTTCCGGGTCTGGTTGGCTGAGGGTCTACCCTCCGTGCCTCGGAAAGCACGTTAAGCCTTTGGCCCCCATTGTTATAACATCATCTATATTTATCGTATACAAGGGAACGGGCAGCAGCGTTTCCTTGTGTGTTATATCATGATAATGCGGTCACCAACCCGCCTGCCAAGCGTGGTGACTATGGCAAATACCCTCCCTCGGGAGGAGGCCCATGTTCAGTAGTGGACGTTATACGGGCTGATGATGATGATGATTATGATTTTCTTGAAACATTTGTTCTGTGCTCCTGCAGTTGCACAAAACTTACATAAGATTCTGGAAGCATAGATATATATAGCTGCGCTCTGCGGTTTTACTCGCATCACTCTGCTCCAGTGGGTCGGAGCGCGATGTTATAACCTATCCCGGTGCAAAATTTCAGCCAATTCTGTAGATCAGTAGTTTTTACGTGAAAGAGTAACAAACATCCATCCATCTATACTTACTAACTTTCGCGTTTATAATATTAGTAGGATAATGACCTGAGCCGAGGTCTAAATCCCACTGGGACACCCTTTTGCGCAGCTTGCTTAGTTTGTAGTTTTGAAACCAAGCCTCGTGGCTACCTACATAATAATATATTATGTCCATCCGAGAAAAATAAAAAATGTGTAGTATATTTTGGTAAAATCGTAAGGAGATCATCAAAATAAATGCAGTAGTTGATACGCGTCGCTTATTCGTTCCTGATGCAACTTCACGAAATATAGCTAGGTACTGTTTTTTTTTTTCGGATTGACATACGTAGTTTGCCACGAGGCCCAACAATTTCCAGTACGCAACTCTCGATTGTGGTAGCTAACAGAGGTAGCAATGATAAAATATGTCGATTTGATGATTCTCAAATATTTATTAACTACTAACTGAATTTCTTTTATTCAGATCTCAAGATAATTATCTAAATTATTTGAAAAAATATTTGTCCTACAAAATCTATGGTTTTATCAAAGAGACCATAACTCCCGCCACAAAATTCACACACACACGTACACACACACTCACATACTCATACACAGTACATCCTTACGTTTATTATAGTTCAGGATATTTAGGTAATTTTCGCTTGCACATATTTTATAGTATTTTTTTTATTTTTATTTTATTTTTTCTCTTTTCACATTAGGGTGGCCAACTATACTGCTAAAAACAGTATTCTATTGATTTTCACTACATTATACTTTGTACTGTTGAACAAAAATAAAGTATGCAAAATACTGTTTTGTGCGTCAAAATGCTTAACACTATAAGTATTGGACAAACACAGACCCCATTTTTTAACTATTTTATGGCAAATATTCAAGGCATCAAGTGTGGACATAGGCCTCGAATATGTGAAGTACAGGACTTCTCCAACAATCGTTGATACGACGCACGTCTAATTACCTTATTATTTTTTTAATTATGTAGTTATTACCGAGCCATAGTCACCACGCTTGGCAGGCGGATTAATGACCGCAGTGTTATGTTGTAATACACAGGGAAAACGCTGCTGCTCGTTTCCTGGTTCACTTGTTATAACTGATCTTATAACAATCGGGACCAACGCAACGGCTTGACGTGCTTTCCGTTCCGTTTCCGTTTCGCGAAGGGTAGTCCCTCAACCAACAAGATCCGGAAATAAATCTTAGAATTTACATAAAGATTTCTTGCCCGGTGTGGGGATCGAACCCACGACCTCCGAGATTTAAAGCGAGTCAAATACCGCTACGCTACGGAGGTTGTCAAAAAATATACACATATTTTGTTTATCATTGAAGCCGACTTTACTTTTTTACGATTTCTGTTTCTCGGTTGCAAACATCGACATATAGGCGAGCTCCAGCCGTATTACATAGTTTATGAAGTACAAACCTTAAAGCGGCCGTAGCCCTAAGGCGTCGGACTTGTGATTGAGGTCGCCGGTTCGAACCCCACCCATTGCATTACCGACGTGAACCCACTCGTAACACAAGCATTTTAGCTTAGCACGAGGGGTTAACAAGAATTCTAGTAGATTGCAAAAACTCTGCTAGTAATCTTAATAAAAAAAAATAAGGTGTAGGTTTTGTGAAGGTATCAGCATTGTCATCATTACTGAAGTAAGTTTCAGGGTCGTGCAAATATTGTAAAACTCCAGATATTAAAAGTCGCCGCTGCTTTACGCGCTTTCGAAGTGCTTTTGCAAGATTATTGCTCAAGTCATTAGCCTAACCATCTAACTTTTTAACCATAAACAGCGGGACGCTTGCGCTAGTGTGAGAATAAGATCACATAAATTTGAGATCTAATGTTTGTAATACCGTAATCACGGTGTTGGGGCGTAAATACCGGTATTGTAAAAGGCCAAAATAAAATCCGTGATCACGGTATTACAGGATCCCGGAATACCGGTATTACCATTGACAGTTCCATGATGGAACTATTGATTTTTTTTAAAGCACTATACTCTTTCCATTGCTTTATTTTCTCGATGACAGTTCTAATTTGATAGTTGTAGTGTTATGACCAAATAAGTAATAATAATGAAATAATGAAATTATTCAGCACTTACGTATTTACATACACTTGTACTTGTCAGAATCACAATGTTACACAATTATTCTTATTCTATGAATTAAACTAGATACTTAATTAACCGGTAGCAAATTGTAGGATATTACAGACAAAGTTGTCCGTCCGTCAGCTGGTCATTAATTTCTCTACTCATAATAAGTTTATGTTCATATTAATTATTTTAGACTTTAATGGTTCAATATAGAAAAATTTGGAAAAGAAAACATACAATTAAGTGGCACACACCTGGGGGCACCCTTAAGGGGTTAGGACCACGACCCAGTGGTACCAATGATATATAAGTCAGATTTATGAACATAAAAGGAAGTGATCGGCCTACAGGCGCTGGATCACAGGGCAGGGGTAGGGGTGCAACGCGGTCCTTGTTTTTTTTATTTTTTTTTTATTTTTTTTAACCGGGGTAAAAATGCGCAACCGCACTTCCTCCCTGGCGCAGGGATCACTATATACGTGATCCCTGCGCCAGTGAGGGGCATGTGGGGCTCATCCTCTATAGAACGCGGTGCGCTGTCGCACCGCAGAGAGGACATACCCACTAAAAAAGCCCCCGGGCGTTCCTCCGTCTGCCGTTTAGTGTGAGGGGACCCAAGAACCATATGGGCCTTTGGTAATCCCCCCACGGCAGAGTTCATCAACAACTCTCGCCCCGGTAAAAGGGCGAGAGTTTCCCTCCCCCTTGGCCCCATCGCGAGTGTTAAGCACCCGCGATGGGTACCGTCCTACTCCTACAGGGGCGCCCGGACGCAAGGCGCTCCCCGACCTACTCATGAATGTGACCCTAGGGAGCAAAGTCATGCACTCTGCTCCCCAGGGTCACCCCTTATGGCGGGAGACGTCGGAGTTCAGCCCTCCGCCTCCCGCCAACGCGACGTCTACGAAGCGGGTGAGAGCTGGGATCGTTTTCTCTCACCCGCTCCGCGGCCTCCTTCTGTGAAACTACCGTCTCACAGAAAGAGGCCATCGACTCCCACGATCTCTCGCTCTCGAGCATCTTCTGTGTGATGTTCGAAAGCGAGAGATCGTCACCTACCTGGGCGACGAGCGCGCTGCGCTCAGACGCCCAAGCCGGAGACTCGGCCAGCGTGTGATGCGCCGTATCATCGGCGCAATCACAATGGTGGCAACGAGTGTCCGGCTCTCTCCTTGCCACCTTGCACAAGTAATGACCGAAGCATCCGTGCCCCGTCATCACCTGTGCAAGGTGGAAGGTAACCTCCCCCCCCTTGCGTCCGGCCCACTCAAACAAGTGAGGCCGGATCGCATCCACCGTGCGCGATCCGCTCAACGGCGGGTCGGCTTCCAACCGGTCTTTCCATCTACGGAGAACACGACGCCGTGATTCAGTACGCCACGTCGCCATGCCCCCCGGAAATGGATCCCGGTTGTTTAACGCCCCATCGCACCTCCGCCGGTACGCCGCGGCCAGCTCTTCCGCCTCCAGTTCCCACGGAGGGGAACCGCCGGCGAGAATCCTACCCTAGCTAACCTGCAACCTTTCACTAGCTACCTATGTGGACGACTCGGAGAAGAAAGGAAGAAAGAAACTCCGGGCTTTTTCTTTTTCGTCATCTTTTGTATCACAGTTTATGTACCTTTTTTTTTAATAACTTTTGTTTACAATATTTTATTTAATATACATTTCAAATAACAGTATGTGCGCTAATGCACGCTCCTTATTTATTTAGGGGTAACTCTTGCACACATTCTGGTATTTTGTTGAACATACGCACACTAAGCCCTACAAACGAAGAATGGACTCTCTGCAGACGGTGGTAATCAGTCAATCAGTATATCGATCGACTATTATATTTTGAATCAAGAATTAAATACGTGTAACATCTTGTAATCAACTATAATATTAATTAATAAATTTGTACAAAGTATCCGGCAGTAGTTTAGTTTCTTAAACTTTGTAAAAAAATATCGGGTCTGTTTTCGTGTCACGATTATCGATAGCCCCATCCCTATCGGTTTCGGTTCGGTCGGAATAACCTTGTACGTGTGTAAGCGTCATATTTTTATAAAATAATGCATACATACAGTTCCATTTTCAAAGAATCTGAAAATAATGGATCTAATGTCGACCAAATGAACCTAAGTTATGTGGAGTGAGTTACAAAAGAGAACAAATAAAAACACAAAATCAGATACCTACATCAATAGTTTTATTAAAAAAAATGTTTTACATTTAAAACAAAATTATATTCATAAGGTACAATTGCCTTATTGACTAGAACAGTCTATTTTAATATTATAAAGAGGAAAAATTTGTTTGTTTGTTTTAGGCTCATAAACTAGTGAATTACAAAAATTCTTTCACCATTACAAAGCTGCATTATCCAGGAGTACCATAGGCTATATTTAATTATGATGTTCCCACGAGGTACGGAGGAAACCTAGTCATCATATAAATTGATTAAGATTTCTATAAAATATCCTTTACATCATATGTACGGTTCCAAAAATCCTACTAATATTATAAACGCGAAAGTTTATAAGAATATATGGATGTATGTGTGTTACTCTTTCACGCAAAAACTACACAACGAATTTGACTGAAAGTTTGCACGCGGTTAGTAGATAAGCTGGATTAATACATAGGCTAAAAAACATCACTCTCCAATCCACTGAAGCATAGTAACGCGGGTAAAAACGCGCGCAGCAAGTATTATTATATTGTAAAAATAAGGAGATTACTTCATACAATCTGCGCCCCGCGGTTTTACCCACGTTACTCTGCTTCAGTGGGTTGGAGCGTAAAGTTTTATAGCCTATATGTTAATCCTATGGTTATAAACTATGTGCATGTAAAATTTCAGCCAAATCTCTTCATTAGTTTTGGCGTGAAAGATTAAAAAACATCCATCCATCCATACTTACAAACTTTCGCGTTTATAATATTAGTAGGATTCAATCCCAAACCTTTTTTGTCTTAATTTAAATTGAGACTTATTTTCCTCATTATACTACTAGATTTTGAGAGTAAAGGAATAGAGAGTGTATCAGTGTTTGTGCTACAATGTCTTGTGCAGGTGGCAAATGTACTTTTTGGCAAATTTGTCCAAGACCTTTTTTTTCGGACAGACATAAGTAGCCCCGAGGCTTTTGCTTCACGGGGTATAAGCCCATGACCGTCTGATGAACTTTACTTATATGTCATCATCATCATTTCAGCCGTAGGACGTCCACTGCTGGACATAGGCCTCCCTCATAGATCTACCATCCACCGCTATCCACATACTTATATGTAAATATTGATTACTCCTAAGTTCTACGGAAGACAATTTTAGCACCTCGTTTTAACTTAAGATTATTAATATATGTATAATAAAATTATTGCTTTGTTTAACAGTCATTATATAAAACAAATTTATCAAAAATATTACTTTTTATTATTATTATACACCTTGATTTTAAAGTTGTAGCTAACACACAGCGAAACGATTAATTGTTTCCTTGATATACGATTATTATAGATGATGTTATAACAATTGGGACCAACGGCTTAACGTGCTTTCCGAGGCACGGTGGGTCAACCAACCAGACCCGGAAACACGAAGATTTCCTGTTCGGCGTGGGGATCGAACTAAAAATAAAATACGTGTCCAATATTCTTTCGTAATCTAACTGACGGAATAAATAGAATTTCTTACTCTTCAAGCCTATTTATACGCAATGTGATACGCAACCACAAAAAAATCAAGATGCTTAACATAACAATATTTATCGTACATTATAATATAATTATATAACTACGGCTCTATAAAGGCACCAAAATATTAATATCTAGAGATTGATATTTGCCCCTCCTTAGTGTATCCCTGGCGGTAGTATGTCTAGAGATTAGAGAAAACTTTATAACTATACTAAGGCCATTACAAACGTGCGAACTGAGTCATAAATCATTTTTATCAGACCTCTCGCTCACACTTATAGGCATATCGGAACCCTCGCTCGCACTCCTAGTGTTGTGTGTAACACTGAAAAGGGATTTGTCAGCAGCAGCCAATAGCAGGTAATGAGGGGTTAAGGAAATAGTGCAAAATATTAAATAATCTACGACTGCGGCGTCCTAGCTACCTGCGTCCGAGTGGCATCCCTTTATCGATAACGTAATGATATATGACTCAGTTCGCACGTTTGTAATGGCTCTAGTATAGTAGTAACGTCCCCCTTAGAGACGTCTTATAAAAGAGATTGATAAATTTCGATGACCGGTAGGGTTCCTACGTAGCCTAATTAGTTAAGGCATTAGGGGGCTTAACCTAAGATGCAGGTTCGAGTCCTGCCGGTGGTCGAATTTTATTAATCTCAATTTTGAAACATAGAAGTATGTTATATAAAAAAAAACTTAGAAGAGAAATCTGTTACCATTTCGTATAAAAATCAATAATAAAAAATATTTTAACTTAAAATGTAATCAGGTCATATCATGAGACTAATTATTGTTTTATACCGGTATTTTAACATAAACATATCGTTATTCAATAAACTAAATTTAACCCCAACAAAATGATTATTATGCTTATATTTTACAACTACACTACACAATTATTTTTGTATACATAAAAAAAACATTTTTAAATATTAACAATTATTATAATTAGCGCCATCTATTAACATAGCAAAGTTAACTAAAAATAAAAACTTATCAGCTCCGTTCCACCGGATTTTGAGAGAAAAAGAAATAGATAGTGACCCTATGTCACTACATATTATAAAACAAAGTCGCTTCCGTGTTTGTCCGTCTCTATGTATGCATAGATCTTTAAAACTACACAACGGATTTTGATTCGGTTTTTAATAGATAGTGATTCAAGAGGAAGGTTTATATGTTTAATACATCAGCATTGCACCCGTGCAAAGACGGGGCAGGTCGTTAGTGTACTATGTCTTGGGACTGGCCTAACCTTAGAGATTGGCCACTCTGGTCAAAATAGGTGGACAGTCAATTAATATTATTGATACATTAAGCTAATCACGAAACTATGTTACTTAGACTTCGATAATAATGTCTTCGCTACTCAACGTTTGCTTATACAAGCAAAAAATATTTTAAATAGATCAATAGGCTAGTTGACAAATATGAAATTATGTTACAATGATATTTATTTCTTAAAGTATTTGTCATATGAAACCCAAATATAATTATTTTTGTTAAAAAAACTTGAATATGTTTGTATAAACTCAATATGAAAATTATATATTTTGTCTTATACTTCCGAAAACGCTATCAGCCATTTTGTAACGTCATATATCTCGTTAAAAACATGAACGCGATCCTTTACTATTACACTTTCTTATTCAAGACGTCATCGATCTCGGACACTTCTTATCTATCTTTATATATATAATTCTTCTGTGAGTGTGTATGTCACTGAACTTCTCTCAAACGACTGGACCGATTTTGATGAAATTTTTTGTGTGTGTTCAAGGGGATCTGGGAATGGTTTAGATTCACAATTTTGTCCGCTGGACAATGTTTTTTTAATTAATTTATAATTTATTAGTAGTTGCCTGAAAACCCCTTAAAACAGCCTTTTTCTTTTTCCCATACAAACGTTTTCTACTAAAATGTAGAGTCAATTTGAGCTTTATTTTTTTGCTAAGATTTTTTAGGGTAGGTGTAGGGTAGGGTAGGGGTAGATTAGGGGTAGGTGTAGGGTAGGGGTAGGGTAGAGGTAGGGTAGGGGTAGTGTAGGGTAGGGGTAGTGTAGCGTAGGGGTAGTGTAGGGTAGGGGTAGTGTAGGGTAGGGGTAGTGTAGGGTAGGGGTAGTGTAGGGTAGGGGTAGTGTAGGGTAGGGGTAGTGTAGGGTAGGGGGAGTGTAGGGTGGGGGTAGTGTAGGGTAGGGGTAGTGTAGGGTAGGGGTAGTGTAGGGGTAGGAGTACCGCATAAACGAAGTCTCTACGGCCCAGTTTATTTTATACAGATGTTTAGGTCTTTTATGTATCGATTGAGGCAGTACGAAGTCTGCCGGGTCAGCTAGTATAATGTATATAGAACAACATGGCTGACATCGTGTTCATCTCTAAATGTCAAGCCAATTTTTAAATATTTATTTTTGTGCTTTCTAGATCTCAAATAAATGCCATATTTTTTTCTTGAGCTAGTAAAACCATTCTTAACCATATAAAAATAATTTCAATAAATTGTCAACTAGCCCATTGAAGTGAATGTAGCTTCAATAATACAGTAACAATAACATAGGAAATGCGTTACAATAACCCGACAGTCATGAGGACATTTTTATCGGAATCATACTTAGTCATATCGTTGCGCGATTATTCTATATTTAAAATTGATAAATAGCTACCATAATTAATTATATTTACGTCCAAAAAATCATAATATCATAAAAATATAGAAAAAGATTAGATAAATGCTTGGTCTCCCATTAAGGCTGGAGCTTTGCTCGCCTTTATGCCCGGTGAAGTAACAAAAGCCTTGTGGCCGAGACCAAACATTTATCTAAGAGAATAAGCTTAATTTTCTATCAAGTAAATGAGATTATTAAAAATGAATTTAATAATAAAAATATATTTATGTTTTCAGCTGCTGAATTTTATAAATGCTGCCTATTTATAAATGCTGCGTATTTATTTATGTTACTTTAAGACCCCTAAGGAAATTAATCCCATTCTCCCGGCGGGGAATCGAACCTTGAACACCAGATCTCAGAGGCAACTAACCTAACAATCACTTCATAGTATAAAACAAAGTCGCTTCCCGCTGTCTGTCTGTACTTATGTATGCTTATATCTTTAAAACTACGCAACGGAATTTGATGCAGTTTTTTTAATAGATATTTTTTTTTCTTTGATTTATAGGTATGGAAAATAAAAAAATCTATTCAGTCCGTCAGTTAGATTACTAAAAAATATTGATCACGTATTTTTTCGTTCTTCAAACAAAAAATGACGAAGATACAGCGCGTTGAAATTTCGTGTGACGTCACTTCTAGGTACAATTGTGCCTAATAGTGACGTCACAAGCCCTCTCCTGAACTTTAGTGTTTTTGCTTTGTATCTTTGTCAATTTTTATTGATTTGATAAATAAAAAAATACGTGTCCAATGTTTTTTAGTCATCTAACTGATGGACTGAATAGATTTTTCTCTTTCTTTCATACCAATCTCGGTACGAATTCGGCGGGTATTTCAAACCTCCTTAGCTACCATATTAACAAGTTGATTTTTACTATTTAATTGAACATCCAAACCTCCCTTAAAGGTCTTTTCAGGGGTTGTTTCCATCCTATTCTGCCATTTAAACTTAATTTTCCTTTGTGGCAATGCTTTCTTAAGTTTTTGCCAGAATCTAGGGTCCCCGTGCATTAAATACGTGTTCATATTAATATAAGCTTTCAATTCGTCAGTTAAATTAGGGTCCTTAGTCACATCTTCGAGTAAAATCAAAATGACGCGGGCTACATTGTCTTTTAAAGTCAAATTGTGGGCTACGTTGAATTCTGCTTTAGCCCAATTTGATTCCAGAAAGTTCTTTGATAGAACTATGATGGTTCTTCTAGAAGATTCCACGGATCTTAGAATTTGCGTGGATATGTATTCTCCTACGTTCCAATCCCTATAATGAATGCAAACATTCAATTTGAAATCATCTTCTAACTTAGTTAATAACTGTTCTTCGACAAATTTAATATCTTTGTGCGAGAAAGAGAGGAACACGTCATGTTTTTTGTCACTGTCTAAGTTCTCTATATAAAATATTTTCCTGAACACACTTTTGTATGCCATGAATATTATAATTTCATTTGAATATTTGGTACAGATGATTATAACTATACACACAATTAATATAAGCGTGACAAAAGTTGACGTTGCAATTATACCGGTTTTCAAAGCATCGCATAAAGCGACGACATTCAATTCGGATATAGCAACGCCGTTACTACAACTGATTTCATTATAATCTTTAATAAATTTATAATTTTCTTTTAATAAATTTAATTCGTTGTAACTCCAACAATCACACTCAAAAGGGTTACCTTTTAAATATAACGTTAAATTTGAATCTAAAAGTTGAACCGGAGGTATTTTTAACGAATTATCCGATAAATCGATAGTTTCCAAACCGGTTACCGGTTTAAAATTAACGGTTTCTATATTTAAACCGGTTAAATTTAATATATCAACGTTTAAATTATCGATATTTGCTGGTTGTTCGTGTAACCGTAAAACAGCTTTATGATTCGGTATCGGTATTAAATTTACCGGTATTTTCCCACAGTCAAATTCCGCTGTCGCTGTCTCAGGCCTTACATTACACGTACAATTATTTGGACAGTTATCATCAAAATCGCATGTTAAATCGAATAAATCGAGTTTTTTAACCGGTTTTCCTTGTAAATTAACCGGTTTAACGCAATAAGTATCGGTTAAATCCAATGTAGGTTCGACAGTTTCACTTTTAGCGCCTCTCAAGCGTTTGACAAGTTGGTAAATAACACAGTCGCAGTTTAAGGGGTTGTTTGCCAAGAGTATTTTACTATTGGTGGTGTTTTGTGGAGGTGAGTTTGTGGGGGGGTAGGGGGCGTAATATAGTTGTACTGTCGCTATGCGGTTGTTCCGTAGATCTACGACCACGTCTTTAGCTAGAAATTGAACCTCGAATTCCTGAAAGAGAACAAAATTATGTTAATACAATATCATCTTTGTGGGGGCTCTCCTCCGGTGGGTTGAATAGTATGTCAGCGGGTAGTGGATATTGACCAATAATAAAACATAAGAAACCGAAAGAAGGACCCCCCTTCGGCGGGTCGGATACAATATTCGCGTGGGGTATCCTCCGATATAACATAAGAATCTGATAGGAGGTACTCTCCTCCGGCGGGTTGGATACAATATTCGCGTGGGGTATCCCCCGATATTCTATAAGGGTATGAAAGGCGGTACTCTTCTCCGGCGGGCCGGATAGAATTTTCGATATAATATCCTATATAATACAACAATCTGCCAGGAGTAACTCTCCTCCGGCGGGTCGGATAAAATAAAATAAAAATGACTCTCAACTAACCTGCAGGTCCGTGTACAAGTTGTGCGACAAGTCCAACAGCTGCAAGTTCAACAACACGTATCTCCAGTCGTTGTATATAGTGTCCAACTCGTTGTACTTCAACAACAGTCTCTTCAGATTAACTAAACTTGAAAATGGCGAGTTTTGTTCGTAACTCATATAAAGCGGGTTATTAGATTCATTTTTGTCTATTATAGTCAGTTTATTGTTCTCTATGGACAGGGTCTCCAGGGCCACGGCCCCTTGGAAGGTGGAATCAGTGAAGGTCTTCAAGAAATTGTGGTTCAGGGACACGGTTTTCAGGTTACGAAGCCCTGAGAACAAGAAGCTGAAACGAAATATATACCGGGTGACTATTTTTAACGTTTATTGAAATTCACCCCCTAATAGTAGCAAATAGGGGTTCAGCTTATATAGAAAATATTTAAAATCTGATCCAAGTTCTATGAAATTTACTATCTCACCTCCTAAATATAAATAAAACTAACAGAATTCGTATTTTCTTTGAAAACCATTCCCAGGGGTAGTAAAATAAGAGTTCATAAATTGAAAAAAATTTTTGTTTGTTTGCATTGAATATTGGACTAGAGGCTACTGGACCGATTTCTAAAATTCTTTCACCATCAGAAAGCTACATTATCCAGAAGTAACAAAGGCTATATTTAATGGGCATGAGAATAAAAAAATCTATTTAGTCCGTCAGTTAGATTACTAAAAAATATTGCACACGTATTTTTTTATTTATCAAATCAATAAAACTTGACAAAGATACAGAGCAACAACAAACTATAAAGTTCAGGGGAATGGAGCTTGTGACGTCACTATTAGGTAAAATTGTACCTAATAGTGACGTCACACAAAACTTCAACGCGCTGTATCTTCGCCATTTGTTGTTTGAGGAACGAAAAAAAAAATACGTGTCCAATATTTTTTGGTAATCTAACTGACGGACTAAAAATATATTTTTAGTCCTCATGCCTATTACGACATTCCCACGGTAAACTACTTTAAAGTAAGGATACTCACTCAGGCAAAGATTTCAATTGGTTTCCATCCAAATTCAAATATTCCAGTTCCTTCAGCCCCACAAATACACGTTCACTCAATTTCTCCAATTTATTCTTGCTCAAATCCAAAATTTTCAAATTTGATTGATCCATGAATAAGTTTGGGGGTAGAAATTGCAATTTATTTGAGGTCAAAGATAAAACTGTTATATTTTTCGACCCCAAAAATGTATTTTCGCTTATCGTATGTATTTCTGAATCGTTGAAATACAAAGTTTTCAAAGATGGTAGATTTGAAAACGAATTATTTTGTAGAGTTAATGGTACTAAGTTCATTGTAAAATCGATCTGAAACAAAAATAAAATAGTAATAACTACTTAACTAATAACTTATATACTAATCTATCATCATCATCATCAGCCCGTATAACGTCCACTGCTGAACATGGGCCTCAACCCGAGGGACGGTATTTGCCATAGTCACCACGCTTGGCAGGCGGGTTGGTGACCGCAGTATTATGTTGTACAACACAAAGAAACGCTGCTGCCCCTTCCCTGATATACGATTATTATAGATGAAGTTATAAAAATCCGTTGTATTAGCGTGCTTTCCGAGGCACGGAGGGTAGTCCCTTAACCAAAGGCCTCGCCAAAAAGGCGAGCAGAGTTCCAGCATTAATATATGACTTAAAAACTACTAATTAAGCTACCTGCGCTGCGGGGCGCCCCCTGTGGGGCTTGGACCTCGGCTCAGGGCGGTCGCTGGCGATGAGATTGAGGGATTATGACTTTTAGTATTTCAGGGAGTTTTGTGCAACTGTCGCTCTACTTTAGAGTTCGCGGACCTGGAGGAGTTGAGGTCTACGAAGGCATCGGTTGGTGCTAATGGTAGAAACGTGAAATTCAGACAGTTGGTTTAATTCAAAATGCGGACGCACACTGAAAAGGGATTTAAAAAAAAGTAACCCTAAAGGGTTGAATTAGGGGTTGAAGTTTGTATGGATTTTCAATTAAATTAGGAACTCTTAAAAATATTTAATTGAATACGTGTATCATGGTTTATTAGAATTCATTCCCTATGGGTGCAAAATAGGAGTTTCATTTTTGACTGGGAAAAAAATCTTAAAAATAGGAACTTTTCTTTTTATAGATTACTAGCAGGTTTTTACATTCTAGTACTATTGTTGTCAACCCCTCGTGCTAAGCTAAAATGCTTGTGTTACGAGTGGGTTCACGTCGGTAGTGCGATGGGTGGGGATCGAACTGGCGACCATGAGATTGCAAGTCCGACGCCCCTAGCCATGGGGCTACGGCCGAAATGTTGATAAACTTGAGATTCATGCCCTTAAAAACGTTTAATTGCATATGTGTTTCATGGTTTATTACTATTCACCCCCTAATTTTACAATATAGGGGTTGAAAGTTTCTATGGAAAATATAAATCTGCTTCAATTTCTATAAAATTTATTATCCAAATATAAATAACAGAACAAGAGTTTTCCGGTTCATTGAAAAATATTTCCAGGGGTTGTAAAATAGGGATTTATAGTTTGTATGCATAGTATAAAATTTGTGCCCGGTGAAGTAGCAAAAGCCTCGTGGCTAACTACGTAAGTCCTTCCGAAGAAAAAAAAAACGGAGCCTATTTAATGCGAAAATAGTTAGTTCGCATTAAATAGGCTCCGGAACTACTCGACCGATTCCAAAAATTCTTTCACCATCAGAAACCTCCGATATCCCGCAGTAAAAAAGGCTATATTTAATCACAAGCTGCGCCCCTCGGTTTTACCCGCGTAACTCCGCTCCAGTGGGTCGGAGCATGATTTTGTGTGGCCTCTATGTTAATCGAGCTTATTAACTATCCCCGTGCAAAGTTTCAGCCAAATCCGTTCAGTAGTTTTTATGTGAAAGAGTAACAAACATCCATCCATCCATACCTACAAACTTTCGCGTTTATAATATTAGTAGGTATATAAACTCACAATTTCCAATTTGTCCAATCCCGCGAACAATCCTGAAGGCACTTCAGAGAATCTGTTCTTTGTCAGATATATCTCTTTAACGTTCGGCACGTCGGTTAGAGTCCCAACTTCGATTCCGGACAGGTTATTCACGTTTAGATTCAATCGCGTCAAAGAATCGAGACCTGCAAAAAGAAAAATTGATATGTAAAATTTCAGCACAATCGGTTGAAGATTTATAAAAGGTTTCAAAGAATGTTTGCAATAATATTAAAAAAAAAACTAAAATTTCAGCACAATCGGTTGAAGATTTTAAAAGCTTCAAAATTAGGCAAACAATTTGAAAGTATAAATAATTATAATAAAAAAATCAAATACAAAATTTCAACTCAATCCAATAAACACATTTAGATTATACTAGCTTCCCGTGTACGTAACTCCCGTTCTCGTGGAAACTTCATAATGTAATATAGCCTATAGCCTAGAATCTTCTAATTGATTAATGAATGCTTCTAAGATCTCATCATCATCATCATCATCAACAGCTCGTTTACGTCCACTGCTGAACATGGGCCTCCTCTTAACAGACCTTGGCAAGCCAGGATCGTAGAGGGATTTTGCCATAATCACCACGCTTGGCAGACGGATTGGTTATTGAGCTAATAAATGCTGCTGCCCATCCATCAGCCATATGTCCCTTAGTCGCCTTTTACGACACCCATGGGAAGACATGGGGTGGTCTATTCTAAGCCGGAAACCACACGGCATGATAAGAAGCGGGAGTTACGCGGGTGAAAACGCGCGCGGGAAGATACTATTATCTTCAAACGATTGTGCTGGAATTTAGTATTTTTATTATTATTGTTGCAAGCATTCATTTAACTTTATTATATATGTTTACTAGCAGAGTTTAGCAGTCTACTAGTATTTAATTGTTGTTAACCCCTCGTGCTAAGCTAACATGCTTGTGTTACGAGTGGGTTCACGTCGGTAGTGCAATGGGTGGGGATCGAACCGGCAACCTCAAGATCACAAGTCCGACGCCCTAGCTATTGGGCTAGCTAGGGAAGCTAGTTCTATATTTTAAAAAAAACTTACCTTTCAACGAGTTTAATCTCAAACGCTCCACTTTATTCCCCCAAAAGTCCAGTTTCAACAACCCATTCAACCCTTCAAACATCCCTTGAGGCACATCTTTGATACCATTCGTGGATATTTCTAACAGTTTTATATTTACTTCGGAGTAATTGCTGAAGGGTTGTGAAGGGAGGGTGGAGAGGGTGAGGGCGCCGTCTGCTATCCGCCAGTCTTTTAGGGCTGGAAGGGATGGGAGCAAGTGTATGGGGATGGTTGTCTCCTTGCCTGGAAGATAAATGAAAACATTAAATAAATCAAAATATAAAGCCTTACTAATATTATAAATGCGAAAGTAGCTCTGTCTGTCTGTCTGCCTTTTACGCCAAAACTAAAAACCAGCCAAGAGCGTGTCGGGCACTCACATGACAGAGTTCCGTAGAAATGCAAATCTAAAATGCCTATTTTTAAATAAATAAAGTTAATAGTACATTACGATACGTGTGACCTAAGTAGCCTGCACGGCGTGAATTTCTTCACACTATTTAGGTCACGAGTATCGTATACTATTTTATAGCAGATGTGACATAAACCCGCCCCGGACTCGCGGGGGGTGGTGGATTACGATACGTGTGACCTAAGCAGCCTATTATTGCACGGCGTCAAGTTAGCGCCCGAGCGCCCCGAGCGTAGCGAGATTAATTTAAAAGTTACATACCGCTGGGTGAATTTATTAATTCAAAAGTCACATTCAAATCATTGCAATTTTTAATGTCATGTCATTTTATTATTCATTTCTTCATACTTTTTCTCTGTCATTTGTTCGCTGTCAATTTTCAAATGACATTTAAAAGTGTTTGCTTTCATTTCTCATACATGTGTGAAGTAAGTCGATTAATTTACGCACCGTGCACAAATAGGCAACTTAGGTCACGTATTCAATTCAAATTAAAATTCATTTATTCCGTAAAAATGGTTACATTTGTTTGGAATCGTCATAATTTTTTTCCTACCGTGCAGTGTGTGACGTGGCGACTACTGAGAAACACTGCCAAAAAACTCAGGAGAACCCTCTTTTAAAATCTAATAATACATAACAATTTTTTATTAACCTAATAACAAAATACTTTATTTTACATTGAGATTGGAGCGATTTAATCCCAAGCATTTTTGTCACAAAGATAATCGGAAATTTTATAATAAGCCCTGCTGCACAATTTGGCTTTAATAGTCATTTTAAATTTATTTATAGACAATTCTCTTATACTATTGGGAAGTTTAAGTATAATAAGTATAAATTTCATTTGCGGTCAACTCCATACATTTTGTTAGGACAACTGAAACTCTTTTTTTTTAAAGATTACTAGCAGAGTTTTGCAATACTAGTATTGTTGTTAACCCCTCGTGATAAGTTGCTTGTGTTACGAGTGTGTTCACGTCGGTAATGCAATGACTGGGGTTCGAATCGGCGACCTCAAAATCACAAGTCCGACATCCTAGCCATTGGTCTACGGCCGCTTGTCTACATAAGTTGATCGAGTTGTATAAAAAATAAATTTCTATGATGGCGCTCTAATTTTAACTTTGTATTAGGTTATCTCGAGACAGTTTTTGTTGCATTTCAAAAGACCTTTCCAACGATACCCTACACGATGGGGTTAGTCGAATTAAATTTTTAAATTCACTTTTCAAACTTAATCATTACTCACCCTCCCTGAGCATCATATAATCCACATCTTGGTAGCCCACGAGGTCTTCTGGTTGTATCTCCTCCGTCGGTCGGGTGAGGGTCAGTTTGTAAACACCTGACACGCCGAACGCCCTATAAGAGAGGGTGATTAGCCATCAAATAATTTATGAAGGCTGGAGCATTTCTTTTTTCGGATGGTCATACCTAATTAACCATGAGGCTTTTGCTACTTCACCAGGCATAAAGGCAAGCAGAGCTCTAGCCTTAATAAATGGTTTAAAAACTACAAACTAAGCAACCTGCGCAAGAAGGCGCCCCCTGTGGGGCTTATTGGACCTCAGCTCAGGGACGTCGCTGGCGATGAGATTGAGGGATTATGATTTTTAGTATTTTAAGGGAGTTTTGTGCAACTGTCGCTCTACTTTACAGTTCGCGGGCGTCTCGGACTTCGGGTCTACGAGGGCATCGGATGGTCGAGGCGGGAGCACTGCTCGCCTTTATGCCCAGTGAAGTAGGAGTAGCCTCGTGGCTATCTACATATCAACATCATCATCGGGCATCAGCGCTTGTTTTTTTAACAAAACAACTCCCTCACTGGAGTAATATATCCCTGAATCGCGGGGGAATTAAACAAACACATAATACACGCAGAAAAAGTACACACAAATAATAGGTATGAAGACTAAAAATATATTAAGTCCGTCAGTTAGATTACTTAAAAATATTGGACAAGTATTTGTCGTACGTGACGACGTACATCTTTATCACTAACTCTATCTTCATCTTTACCTCTTTCTTTATCTATGCCTATATCTTTAACTGTACTTCTATCTTTATTCTACCTCTATCTGTATCTCTACCTCTATCTTTATCTCTACTAGATCTTATACTTTATCTTAGTATTCTACCTCTAGCTTTATATCTGCTTCTATCTTTATCTCTACCTCCATCTCTGTCTTTATCTCTACTCCTATCTTGATCTCTGTCTCTATTTTGATCTCTGCCTTTTTGTTTATCGCTATCTCTGCCTCTATCTTTATCTTCATTGACCTCTTTCTCTATTCTACCCCTATCGTTATCTCTGCATTTTTCTTTATCTCTCTCTCTACCTCTATCTTTATCTCTGCCTTTTTCTTTATCTCTCTCTCTACCTTTATATTTATATCTATCTCTATCTATATATCTACCCTTTTTTTTACATCTTACATACCCACTTATGCATTGCAGTACGGATGGGGGACAGTCTTTGACTCCGAGACTCCGAATCGTCTTATTCCCGGCCAGATCAATGGACGGGATATCATCGCAGGTGATGTTGGCGCTCTGAAATAAAAATAATCCCAAGTCATATGGTGGTAACCAGAATAGACCACTCCATATCCCCCCACGGGTGTGGTAACGGGACTGCGGGACATACATCTGATGGATGAACAGCAGCATCTATCAGCTCAGAGATACTTCCATCTTACTGCGATAACTAAGCGTAGTGATTATGGCAATATCCCTAAACGAACCCTTTTTTTTGTATGTCCGGGGGGAAATCAATTTACGCATCCCCTCCGCCGCTGCATCGTTCATGGACCAGCGAAGAGGTAATTGGGACTCGCCCTCTCCTCGTGCTATAGTCATACCACGAGGAGAGGACCCTACACCACTAAACCCCCCCCAGACACTCCTCCGTCCGCCGTTGGTGAGGGCCGGGTACGCGAGGCAATCCGGCCAACCCTAAACGACCCTCGCTGACCTGTCTGTTAAGGGGAGGTCCATGTTCAGTCCACGTAAACGAGAAGTTAGGCAGATATTTAATGGAATCAGGCGTTACTTTGCGGAAATCCATACTAATCTAAATTAAAAACCAAATATCTAGTGTTAATTCCGCTAAAAATGTGTCAAAATGCTGGGATGACTTTTTTGTACCGACCTCCCGCCGGCAAGAAATTATGCACAACATGCAGGAAGGAAAAATAAATCGTGCAAAAATACAATCACCAGCCGAAGACCCGACACGTGTTTCGCTCCTCCACGGAGCATCATCAGGGTGCTGTTAAATCGTCGAACGCTACTGTGCAGTAGCGTTCAGATTCAGCTTCTAATTAAAACACCCGACCTGGTTGTCCATGTGAGTACTTCTCAAGATCTTGAGTAGTACTCACCGTGCACTGCAGGTTCATGTAATCGTTCTTTGTTCTAGAATCCCTCAACGACCTTGCCTTGGAAGTCTGTTAACCCTTAGCCAGGCCGTGGGTATGTTTAAAATTGATTGGTTTTGAATTTTGATCTTTATTACAAGTACATTAAGTTCAAAATATGGTGGGTTCTATATTCCATCTATAAGGGTTAAGTGGAGGTTCATGTTCAGCAGTGGTCGTAAACGAGCAGTTGGTGAAGAAGTTAGTCAGATTTAGCTTCTAAATACAACACCCGACCAGGTTGTCCACCCCTACTAGTTCCTTATCACATTTCCTCAAGAACTTGAGAGGACAACCTCCGTGGTGGCGGTATACGTCTTGCTTTGAGTCTTGGAGGTCGTGGGTTCGATCGTCACACCGGACAAAAAATCTTTGTGTAAATTCTAACACCCTCCGTGCCTCGGAAAGCACGTTAAGCCGTTGGTCCCGATTTTTATAACATCAACGAACGGAAATGAGAAGCAGCGTTTCCCTGTGTATAACAACATGCTGTCACCAATCCGCCTGCCAAGCATGGTGACTATATCAAAAACCTCCCTCGGGAGGAGGCCCATGTTCAGCAGTTGATGTTGTACGGGCTGATGATGATGACAGGTACTCACCGTGCACTGCAGGTTGATGTAATCATTCTTCCTCGCCCGCACCTGGATGTCGTCACAGTCGTACTCCAGCTGGTCCAGCACCTCGCACATGCAGCGTTCAGGACATTGTGCTTGTGCAGCCGCCAGGAAGACGGCCAGGATGAGGAGTAACATCGTCATTTACGTTGTCATCACTGGAACAAAAGCAAAATATTTTGTAGGATAAAATTGTATTATATATAATACAAAGAATTGGAATTGGCCGAACGTTCACACTTTAAGTATTTATCGATGAATAATAAAATAATGAAATTTATTCAGCACTTAATGAAATAATGAATTTATTTAGCACTTAAGTACTTACATACACGTGTACTTGTCAAAATCACAATGAAAAAGAAATATAATTAATAGTTTATTATTCATATATTCATATTCATAGAATAAGAATTATTCCATGAATAAAACTACTCAGGTAACTATAACTAGCAAGTGCAACCTGTGAGTGCTGCTAATTGTAGGACATTACAGACAATGTACTCCGTCTGTCCGTTTGTCATTAATTCCTCTACTCATAATAAGTTCATATTTACATAAAAAATTAGAAAGCATACAATTAAGTGACACACACCTGGGGGCACCCTTATGGGGTTAGGACCACAACCCAGAGGTACCACTGATATCAAATTCAGATTTATGGATATAAGAGGAATAAAATTGATCGCTGGCACGGCCTACAGGCGCTGGATCACTTATGTATTAACATACACTTGTACTTACTTAAATTACATTCATCATCAACAGCCCGTTGACGTCCACTGCTGAATATGGGCCTCCTCTTAACAGACCTTGGCAAGCCAGGATCGTAGAGGGATTTTGCCATAATCACCACGCTTGGCAGACGGATTGGTGATCGCAGTAAGATGTAAACCTTGAGCTAATAGATGCTGCTGCCCATCCATCAGCCATATGTCCCTTAGTCGCCTTTTACGACACCCATGGGAGGACATGGGGTGGTCTATTCTAAGCCGGAAACCACACGGCATGAATTACCTTGTGTAAGACTAAATCTAACAAAAGAATCACTTAAGTAGCTAAAAACAATTTTAACATTATTCGATCATACAGATTTATTAATCAGTCTGTCCGTCTGTCGTGCGATACATGACAAATGTATTCATAATAGTAAGACTAGCTTCCCGCGCGCGGTTTCACCCGCGCAACTCCCGTTCCCGTGGGAAATTCATAATAAAATATAGCCTATGTTCTTTCTCAGGCTCTAGACTATATCTGTACCAAATTTCATTTAAATCGCTTCAGTAGTTACACAAACAGACAGACAGAGTTACTTTCACATTTATAATATTAGTAAGGATATATATATATATATAAGGATAAGGATAAGGATGGGAGTAAAGGTAACGGTCTAAAATGAACTTCTAAGAATCCGGCCAAAGTCTAAGCGACATCCACTTATTTTTTAGCTAACTAAGCTAACTAGCGAGTTTTTTTTCGGACGGACAAACGTCTCATTAGCCACGAGGCTTTTGCTATATCACCGGGCATAAAGGCCTTAAAAAATATTTTAAACACTACAAACTAAGCGACCTGCGCAAGAGGGCATCCCCTGTGGGGCTTGGACCTCGTCTCAGGGCGGTCGCTGGCGATGAGATTGAGGGATTATGACTTTAATTATTTTAGGGGAGTTTTGTGCAACTGTCGCTTTACTTTACAGTTCGCGGACCTCTCGGACTTCGGATCTACGAGGGCATCGGAACAGCGGGAAGCGACTTAATTTTATAATATGTAATTATACTAAGAAATTAATTAAAATGTGTAATAGGTATTGTTTTAAATATGAAGTAATATTTTAAAGAGGAAAAGTGTGTATGTTAGGTTTTTTGTATTGTGTCATATGCTATATTTTAAGTCAAGGTTTCCACGGGAACGGGATGTACGCGGGTAATAAGCTCGTGACAGCTAGTTCAAGGCAGATTTTATCATCATCATCATCATCAGCCCGTAAAACGTCCACTGCTGAACATGGGCCTCCTCCCGAGGGAGGGTTTTGCCATAGTCACCACGCTTGGCAGGCGGATTGGTGACCGCAGTATTATGTTGTAATACACAGGGAAACGCTGCTGCCCGTTCTCTGGTATACGCTTGTTGTAACAATCGGGACCAACGGCTTAACGTGCTTTCCGAGGCACGGAGGGAAGTCCCTCATCCAACCAGACCCGGAAAGAAATCTAAGAATTTACACAAAGATTTCTTGTCCGGCGTGGGGATCGAACCCACGACCTCCGAGACTTAAAGCGAGCCAAATACCGCTACGCTACGGAGGTTGTCAGGCAGATTTGGATTCCCTCAAATATTTATTTTATTTTTAGTATTAATTGTTATAGCGGCAACAGAAATACATCATTAGTGAACATTTCAACTGTCTAGCTATTGCGCTTCTTGAGATACAGCCTGGTGACAAACAGACAGCGAAGTCTTAGTAATAGGGTCCCGTTTTTAGGGTTCCGTAACCGAAGGGGAAAAAATGGGACCCTATAACTTAGACTTCGCTGTCTGTCTGTCTGTCACCAGGCTGTATCATCTCAAGAACCGCGATAGCTAGGTAAAATTTTCACAGATGATGTATTTCCATTGCCGCTATAGCAACAAATACTAAAAATAAAATCTTATAAATATTAAGGGGGGGCTCTCATACAACAAACATTTTTTTTTCTTTATTTTTGATCAAATTCAAATTCAAAATTCATTTATTCCGTAAAAATGGTTACATTTGTTTGGAATCGTCATAATTTTTTTCCTACCGTGCAGTGCGTGACGTGGCGACTACTGAGAAACACTGCCGAAAAACTCAGTAGAACCCTCTTTTAAAATCTAATAATACATAACAATTTTTTATTAACCTAATAACAAAATACTTTATTTTACATTGAGATTTGAGCGATTTAATCCCAAGCATTTTTGTCGCAAAGATAATCGGAAATTTTATAATAAGCCCAATGCTGCACAATTTGGCTTTAATGATCAATATCTATAACGGCAACAGGGTAGGAACTAGGCACTTGAAAATGGTACGGAATCGTTCGTGCGCGAGTCCGACTCGCACTTGGCCAGTTTTATACCCTTCGGGCACGGAACCCCAACAACCGCATCATCCAGCGGACGAGATAAGATGAAATATGGCATATTATTAATTACTACAATAAAACATTTAATACAAGATAATTATGCTACATATGTATATCATAACCTTGTAAACATCGCCGCTCAAGTCAAAAATTGTGATTTTTTTGTATCATCATCAACAGCCCGTTTACTTCCACTGCTGAACATGGGCCTCCTCTTAACAGACCTTGGTAAGCCAGGATCGCAGAGGGATATTACCATAATCACCACGCTTGGCAGACGGATTGGTGATCGCAGTAAGATTTAAACCTTGAGCTAATAGATGCTTCAGCCCATCCATCAGCCATACGTCCCTTAGTCGCCTTTTCAGCCTTTTCAGCCATACGACACCCATGGGAAGACATGGGGTGGTCTATTCTACCACACGGCAATTATAAAAATCATTCAATATTTATAAAAAAAAAAAAAATATTCTTAGCCGTCGTCTCGGAGAAGTAGTTATCCCAGAACTCCACAACACAGTAGTTTTAAAACATGAGCAACGTATTTTAAAAAGTAATTGTATTTTTCACTCACTATGATCGTATTTTTTGAATAAATAATTCTTTTTTCATTCACAATTTAAGGTCAGATTAAAGTATTATAACAAGAAATCCGTTTTTTTCACTCACCTGAAAACTTTGATATGATATATATACGTAATTTTATAGCAACGTATTTTATAAAGAAATAAGTTTTATTTTCACTCACTTGAAATCTATACTAATATTATAAAGCTGCAGTTTGTTTGTTTGTTTGAACGCGCCAATCGCAGGAACCTATTTCAGGTCCTATTTCAAAAAATCTTTCAGTGTTGGATAGTCCATTTATTGAGGAAGGTTATAGGATATATAACGAAGTTCCCACGGGCACGGGAGCTACGCGGGTGAAACCGCGCGCGGAAAGCTTGTTATTATAATATACGTACGTGGTGAATAAACACGAAACAACGTAGGTTAAACGAATAGCGATTTTTTGCACTCACCTAATAATTTAAATTTTTAAGTTTTAAGCGGTTTTAGAGCACGACCTACGATACATGTATGACTGTGTATCAATAAGTTATTAATACGATATCTGCACCCGGCCATGTGTACATTGATAATAACTGTAATTGCGTTGTATATATATCATTATATACTCGCCAATACCTACAAAGAAAACACGATTTTCTTTTTTTTTTCAAAGATTACTATCAGAATTGTTGTACACTACTAGTATTGTTGTAAACCCCTCGTGCTAAGCTAACATGCTTGTGTTGCGAGTGGGTTCACGTCGGTAATGCAATCGAACCGGCGACCACATGATCGCAAGTCTGACGCCCTCGGCTACGGCCGCTTCACTACATAGAATAAAACAATGTCGCTTGCCGCTGTCTGTCCGTTCTTATGTATGCTTAGATCTTTAAAACTATGCAACAGATTTTGATGCGGTTTTTTTTAATAGATAAAGTGATTCTAAAGGAAGGTTTATATGTGTTATACATCAGCATTGCACCAGTGCTTAGTTGGGGCGGGTCGCTAGTTAAAATAAATTAGTTTATTTTCACTCACCTGAAAACTTGAAATTTTTGGTATACGCAGTTTTAGAGCACGACCAATGATACGTGTGGCAGTGTGTGTACGCATGTCCTATTAATACAATATCTGGTGCCGGCCATGTGTACATTGATAATAAATGTAATTGCGATGTTTATATATCATTATATACTAGCCAATACCTACAGTACATAAGCGAAAGGTCATTCATTCAATCAACTTTTTTTTTTGCCACGCGGCTTTTGCTGCTTAACCGGGCATAAAGGCGACTCCAGCGTTAATAAATATTTTAAGAAACTACAAACTAAGCAACCTGCGCAAGAGGGCGCCCCCTGTGGGGCTTGGACCTCGGCTCAGGGCGGTCGCTGGCGATGAGATTGAGGGATTATGACTTTTAGTAGACATCATCATCAGCCCGTATAACGTCCACTGCTGAAAATGGGCCTCTTCCCGAGGGAGGTATTTTGTTATAGTCACCAAGCTTGGCAGGCTGGTTGTTGACCGCAGTATTATCTTGTAACACACAAGGAAACGATGTTGCCCGTTCCCTGGTATACAATTGGTATCGATGATGTTATAACAATCGGGACCAACGGCAAATGCAGGTTCGAGTCCTGCCGGTGGTAAAAATTTGAGAGTCCCAATTTTATACTTAAGTGATTTTTTGTGAAAATTTAGTACTTAATTGGTAAACTTTTCAGTAAACTATTCAAAAATTTAAAAATATCGGCTATATTTAGACAGATGGTACCGCGAAGTTTTCTTTATAGATTAAAGAACATAATCATATGTTCTAGAACATCCTACTTACTTATATTATTAGCGACCCGCCCCATCTCCGCACGGGTGCAATGCTGATGTATCATACATATAAACCTTCCTCTTGAATCACTCTATCTATTAAAAAGACCGCATCAAAATCCGTTGCGTAGTTTTAAAGATTTAAGCATACATAGGGACATAGGCACAGAGAAAGCGACTTTGTTTGTAGTGACGCGAAAGTTTGTAGGTATGGACGGATGGATGTTTGTTACTCTTTCACGCCCAAACTACTAAACGGAATTAGCTGAAATTTTGCACCGGGATAGGTTATACGCTGGATTAACATATAGGCTACAAAACATCACGCTTCGACCCACCGGAGCGGAGTAACGCGGGTAAAACAGCGGGCCGCAGCTAGTTTTTAAATATTTTGAACACTTTATGGAAAAGTCTACCTTATAGGTGCTTTATTACAAAATTCAGATAAATAAATTTCGGTCACCGACAGATTTAATACCAAATGTAACTTTGGAGATATTAGACGAAGTAATGCGGATCATTACCGATAGATGGCACTATCGTACACCTTAGAGACGTAGTACAAAGAGATTGATAAACATCGATTACCGGTAGGTTTCCACCGTAGCCTATTGGTTAAGGCATTAGGGGCTAAACCAAAGATACAGGTTCGAATCCTGCCGGTGTTCGAATTTAATTAATCTGAATTTTGAAATACTGTAAAACAATTTTTTATTCTATCATTCATATTTTCTACAGCGCACGCGATGAAAGACATTTTATGGCATTTTTTTTCATTTTTTTTAGTTAATTTTTTTTTAGTTTTGGCTTACATTATTCAAGTTTTAGTAAGGATTCCTAATTGTTTCTAGTAAAATATATAGCAATAGCTTCCCGCGCGCGGTTTCACCCGCGTAACTCCCGTTCCCGTGGGAGAAAAGAAAAGAAGAAGAAATATAGCCTATATTAATCAGTGATAATGTAGCATTCAAATGGTGAAAGAGTTTTTAAAATCGTTTCAGTAATTTTTGAGCTAATTCCTTTCTTTCCTCTTTATGATATTTGTATAGATAAGTCACTCACAAAAGACGTGGCTTTCTATTGGTAAAATAATTTTCAAAATCGATTCAGTATATCTAGAGATTACCAGGCTTTTTTTTTTTTTTTTGTCCGGGTAAATACTTTTTCGCATTCCCACCGCCGCTGCAGCGTATTCGCGCGGGTCGAGGGGCTTTTAGGACCGGGACCGCGGTCCCGGATTCCACCTATAAATTAAATATTTATTTTTCAGTAGTATTTTGGGACCACAAATAAAAAAAGTAAAGTATGTCTTACGAAAGTACGGTCAAACAAAAAATTTTGAATAAGTATAAAAAAACTATTTTAGTTAAATGATAATTTGTCTTCTATTTCTAAAATCACAGCTTTCTATTGGAATAAAAAAAATATGTAGGTACTTATTAAGAAATATAATTACTATACTATATAAATATGATAATATGTTTAAAAATGAAATACAACAGTTCAATTAAAAACATTTATGTTTTTATCCCTTACATCTACACATTGCATATTACAATATCCTACCTAAATTTAACGTCAAAAATAAACAGTATCTTAGTGAGCACATGGCAGCAGTAATAAAAATCACTACACTTATTGAAAACAATTACTATTGTAAGGCAAAAAACTGACAAAAATATGAAAGATCTTTTAACTTACAATATATAAAATCAGTCTCACAACATTTTTTATAAACTGATAAAATATTTCTTTTATTTTTAAAATCACAGCATTGTCTTAACTTAAAAATAATAAACAGCATAATAAACAACAACATCAAACCGCTATACCTATTAATATATATAAAATTAGTCTCGCATACATGTTAATAATTATTTGAATATAATCAATAGTCTTGAACTTAACATTAAACATTTCAACAATATAAAATAATTTTGCATCAGTCTCAAAAGTATTGAAAATTGATTAGCTTTAAAATCTAATTTTTTCTACACAATGACCAACACTTATCTGGTCATTTATTTTGGACGTTAAATTTAGGTAGGAGATTGTTATGTGCAATGTGTAGATGTAAGGGATAAAAACATATGTTTTTAATTATAGAACTGTTGTTTTTCATTTTTGAACATTATTATCATATCTATATAGTATCTATAGTAATTATATTTCTTAATAGGTACCTACATATTTTTTCATTCCAATAGTAAGCTGTGATTTTAGCAATAAAAGACAATTTATCATTTAATAAAAATAGTTTTATTTATACTTATTCAAAATTTTTTGGTTGACCGTACTTTCGTAAGTCATATTTTAATCTATATTTGTGGTCCCAAAATACTACTGAAAAATAAATATTTAATTTATAGGTGGAATCCGGGACCGCGGTCCCGGTCCTAAAAGCCCCTCGACCCATTCGCGCGTTGGTGGTGGGATATGTGGGACTCGCCCTCTCCATAGCGTGGTATAAGCTAAACTCATACCACGAGGAGAGGATCCTACACCACTAAAACCCCCCGGACACTCCTTCGATCCGCCGTTGGCGGGGGCCGGGTACGCATGAGCAATCCGGCCCCCCGACGGCACCCGCGGCCATTATGGTAGCGGGATCTCCTGATGTAGATTCGAGTCCTGCCAGTGGTAAAAAATTGTTTGTCCCAATTTTGAAATTTAGTAAACGGTAAACCAAAAATTTGAAAAAATTACGTCTATAGTTATATGGTACCGCGAAGTTTTATAAGAATCATAATAATATGTTCTTTAATATTCCAGAACATTTTTTTATGCTCTGATTCATAGTTTCTGCTGCGCACGCGATAAAATACATTTTATAGCATTTTTTTCATACCTCGGCTTACATTATTCAAGTTTTAGTAGGGATTCCTATTTGTTTCTAGTAAAATATATAGCATAGGTAGGTATGTCGCTCACAAAAGACGTGGCTTTCTATTAGTAAAATAATTTTCAAAGTCGATTCAGTAGATCCTCAGATTACCCCCTGCCCCCTAAAACGTCACAAACTCAGACACATAACCTGTTTAAAATATTAACGATATAGAAGTACATACAGATATAAATTATCTGGTGTGGTTTTTACGTCTGGTTGGTTTATCCAAACATAACGATAGCCAGTTTATCATAATATTGACAATTATTGTCACACTGGGTAACTAAACAATGAGATGTATTATTACTGTTACGATGTTAAAGATGAGGTCATAAGCAACAGATTTTGGATATGAATATAGTGTTTATTAGTAACTTAGAAGACTTTTTTTTTCAAGAACAATATTTTTTACAGGTCTTTAGTAACTGGTGTAACTTAACCGTATGGTCCCTTATGTTAAACTACTATAATGCTGATATTCCACCAGAGGGGCGAGACGAGACGAGACGGGGAGGGAATTGAAATTTGTATGGCAAATTTTCAATCCTCTCCCAGCGCATCTTTGGTGGAAGCAGTGTGGCGAGACGAGACGAGGCGAGGCGTGGATTGAAATATTTGTTTGTGTAATTTTATTACTTTGCAACAGAAACTCGCTTCTCGCGAGATGCTTATTGTTGTTCATTGCTACTTATTACCGAAAATCAGCATTATGCTGATTTTCCACCAGAGGGGCGAGACGAGACGAGACGAGGAGGGAATTGAAATCGCATTGACCCTTTTCCACAAAAAATAGCCATCGCGATTCTCAGGTAATAACACGGTAATAAGTAGCAATTAACATTTACAACATAATAGGTTATACGCCGGATTAACATTATAATATGTTAATCCGGCGTATGTTCATATGTACATATGTTCGTCCGAAAAACAAAAAAGATACAGTGCGTCGTTTCGTGTGACGTCGCTTGTAGGTATAATTTTACCTAGTAGTGACGTCACAAGCCCCCCTCTCCTGGACCTTATCGTTTGTTTTTGCTCTGTATCTTTGTAAATTTGTTTTGATTTGATAAATAAAAAAATATGTGTACAATATTTTTTAGTTATTTAACTGACGGACTAAATTGATTTTTTTCGTCTTCTTGCCCATATATCATTACTTTCGCAATATTGCTAAGCAGCAGTGTCATTCCAGAGCAAAAAATTGGATAAAAGTGTAGCAAACATACATACATACATGTATACTGTATACATAAGTGACAACCTCCGTAGCGTAGCGGTATTTGGCTCGCTTTAAATCTCGGAGGTAGTGGGTTCGATCCCCACGCCGGACAGGAAATCTTTGTGTAAATTCTTAGACTTCCTTCCGGGTCTGGTTGGTTGTGGGACTACCCTTCGTGCCTCGGAAAGCACGTTAAGCCGTTGGTCCCGATTGTTATAACATCATCTATAATAAATAAACGTATATCAAGGAACGGGCAGCAGCGTTACCCTCCCTCGGGAGGAGGCCTATGTTCAGCAGTGGACGTTATACGGGCTGATGATGATGATACATACATACTTACAAACTTTCGCGTTTATAATATTATTAGGATCTAGACTCGAAGGGAAATCCTATTGCATCTGAACCTAACGCCACTTAGGTAATAAAATATGTCTCAAGTCTTAGCTAACACCCGTTCGATGTCCGGGTGACGCAAAGAGGGGAATGACGTAAAAACCATACTTTCATTTTAAATATTTATAGATCGAAATATTGAACACATAAACTAACGATAAGATTACTAGCGGAGTTTTGCAGTCTAAGTCTCGTGCTAAGCTAAATTGCTTGTGTTACGAGTGGGTTCACGTCGGTAGTGCAATGGGTGGAGTTCGAACCGGCGACCTCAAGATCACAAGTCCGATGCCTTAGCCATTGGGCTACAGCCGCTTGCCGGCTACGTGTACGCCCGGAGTTCAAGAGAACTTATTTCTAATCTATACTAATATTATAAAGAGAAAAGATTTGTGTAAGTATGTTTGTAACGAATTGGCTCAAAAAGTAAAGGACCGATTTTAAAAATTATTTCACAATTTGAATGCTACATTATCACTGATTAATAAAGGCTATATCTAATTATGAAGTTCCCGCGGGAACGGGAGTTACGCGGGTGAAACCGCGCGCGGAAATCTAGTACAATATATAACATTAGCGCTTTCGACAATATAAACTTGGTTTAACGTAATCGTCGTTTGACATAACATTGTCAGAATGCTGCTCTTAGTGCACATCACGGTTAGTACAGAGCTATCACGACTAATATTAAAAGTTCACTTTAATATAGATAGTACGAGATCTGGCTGCAGAATTAGTGCCTTCATCGAGTATTTGCTAAAAACCAATTTTGTACGCTTATTTATGATTAGGAGAATATAGATCTACTAGGTAGCCTATCAAAATGTGGCCGTATCAAAATCAAAATATTTTAAACTAAATTATTATCAATTGATATTCCGATATTTCATTCACTTGTTTTTTCAATAAAAATACACTTCTCAGCAATACTAGTATATCATAATACATAGAAAAACGATATTATATTTTATTTTATTTAATAGCGGCCACATTTTGATAGGCAACCTAGTTGATCTATATTCTCCTAATCATAAATATGCGTAAAAATGTGGTTGTCAGAAAACACTGAATGAACGCACTAGTTCTGCAGCCGGATCTTAGACTAAGAGTTTTAGTTATAACAGGAAAACGTCTAGCTAGTAAATTATAAATAACAACATATTAATTGGTTTTTAATTGGTATACCTACCTACATCAATTAATACGTTTATTAATTTATCAACAATATCATAAAAAACGATGGAATCAGAAATGAGGAGATACGTAGAAGAACGCGGGTTGGCGACCTTTTTTTTTCTTCGGACAAAAAGTAGTTATGTCGGATATGTAGTGAGCCACGAGGCTTTTGCTACTTCACCGGGCATAAAGGCGAGCAGAGCTCCAGCCGCGATAATTGGCTTAAAAACTACAAACTAAGCAACCTGCGCAACAGGGCGTCCCCTGTGGGACTTGGACATCGGCTCAGGGCGGTCGCTGGCGATGAGATTGAGGGATTATGACTTTTAGTATTCTGGGGGATGACGTATTAAAAAAGAACTACTTACTTACTAGATCTCGTTCAAACCAATTTTCGGTGGAAGTTTGCATAGTCATACATACAGTACATCATCTATTTTTTTTGGTTTTATCATTCTCTTATTTTAGAAGTTACAGGGGGGGGGACACACATTTTATCACTTTGGAAGTGTCTCTCGCGCAAACTATTCAGTTTAGAAAAAAATTACATTAGAAACACCATTTTTGAAGACCTATCCATAGATACGCCACACGTATGGGTTCGATGAAAAAAGAAATTTGAGTTTCAGTTCATGTATGGGGAACCCTAAAATTTATTGTTTTTTTTCTATTTTTGTTTGAAAATCTTAATGCGGTTCACAAAATACATCTACTTACCAAGTTTCAACATTATAGTTCTTATAGTTTTGGAAAAAAGTGGCTGTGACATACGGACGGACAGACCGTTTTTTGCCATTTGGCTACGGAACCCTAAAAATGACCTGGCGTATTTCCTGAGATTAGCGCGTTCAAGGCAGTTCAAGCAAACAAAAATAACTCTTCAACTTTATAATATTAGTCGGTATAAGATAAGATTTGGCTCGCGGTTCCCCCCGGCCTCAATATTTCGAAGCCAAATGTGACACAAACATATCAAAATTGGTTTTTCCTATATATTATATAAACAAACAAGATTGGACCCACAATTAATGTTTACCTAGAAACGTAGTTAACTGATAAAATTATTTGCTGATTAAATGGGAATTTTGGCGACAAAGTTTCTTTATAGATAAGGATATATTATGTTCAAGTAGGTAGGTACCTACCCAGACATATAGGCAGCGGGTGCGTACCCGGCCCCCGCCAAAGGCGGATCGAAGGAGAGTCAGGGGGGTTTTAGTGGTGTAGGGTCCTCTCCTCGTAGTATGAGTTAAGCATACCACGCTATGGGGAGCCGCCAGCGCGTGAATACGCTGCAGCGGCGGCGGTGAGAATGCGTAAATGCATTTCCCCCGGACAACAAAAAAAGGTATCTAGCCAGAGGCGGATGAATCGTTGAGAGCGCTGTAGGCAAGCATCTCATCGGCCCCCTTATTTTATAAATAACTAACTCCGCGGTTTTACCCGCGTTACACTGCTCCAGTGGGTCGGAGCGTGATTTTTATAGCCTATACCTATATGTATATTATTAATCGAGCGCATAACCTATCCCGGTGCAAAATTTCATCAAATTCTGTTGAGTAGTTTTGGCGAGTAAGAGTAACAAACATCCATCCATCCATACTTACAAACTTTCGCGTTTATAATATTAGTAGGACTAGTACTATAAATAATTGATCACTGTAGTTGGCGTTACTACATGTGTGGTACAGGTTACTTCAATTTGGAGCTGGCATATCTTTGTTCCTACTTGTAGTAACCTCAACTACAGTTGCTGTTCCAGCGTATATGGGTTCTTTTTTTTTTTGTCGGATTGACGTACGTAGATATCCACGAGGCTTTTACTACTTCACCGGGCATAAAGGCGAGCAGAGCTCCAGCCTTGTTAAATGGTTTAAAAACTACAAACTAAGCAACCTGCGCAAGAGTGCGTCCCCTGTGGGGCTTGGACCTCGGCTCAGGGCGGTCGCTGGCGATGAGATTTTAAGTATTTTAGGGGAGTTTTATGCAACTGTCGCTCTACTTTACAGTTCGCGGGCCTCTCGGACTTCGGGTCTACGAGGGCATCGGATGGTGCCTATTCTGTCCGCGCGCCCTTTTGTACCTTCTAGGCTAGGTTTTCCATAAATGATGGGAGGCGCCATCAGAACATGGTTAATTAGAGTGACAGTTGCACAAAACTCCCCTAAAGCCATAATCCCTCAATCTACCCTGTCAGCGAAAACCCTGAGCCGAGGTCCAAGTCCCACAGGGGTTTTTCAGTGTTTAAACCATTATCTAGGCTGGAGCTCTGCTCGCCTTTATGCCCGGTCAAGTAGCAAAAACCTCAATAAGTCAGTCCGAAAAAGAAAAAAAAACATCAGTACATGGTTGATATTCCCAAAATACGTATGATGCGCTTCGAGTCCACGTTTTTTGTACGTACTGCGAAGATGTGAAACTCCTTGCCGGGGTATATATTTCCCGATAAGTACAATATGGGTCTCTTAAAACCAAGAGTAAACCGGTTCCTTCTAGGTAAGCGTGCTCCATCCTAGGCTATGCTGATGCTTAACATCAGGCAGGGTGTAGTCAAATGCTAAACTATTCCTCATAAAAAAAAAATGTTTCACTGCTGACTGGGGTCCCGAGTCTACTATTGTAATGGCGTGTCCATGAACTGTAATTTACTAATTTAAATATAAAAGATTACAAGCAGAATTATTATTTTTATTATTATTGTTACTAACCCCTGTGTGTTACGAGTGGGTTCACTTCGGTAGTGCAATGGGTGGGGATCAAACCAGAGTCCACATGAAGCCTAGTCCAACACTCTAGCCATTGGGCGTTTCAACATTCAAAATTGTCTCTGTCATGAATGTGCACTCTTCTTCTTTTCTCTGCGCCACCATAAGACTGGTAGAAAATGCGTTTGGCATTAAGTCCTCCTCTTTACGCTTTGTTGTAATGTGCATAAAGTTTAAATAAAATAAATAAAAGTCAGTATTTAGGTCAGTAGGTAGTCTCAGGGGTGGATTGTAGGAGTTGAAGTGTAGTGTGCGTAGGGGTATAATAAGCAGCTAAGAAAACAATATTTTTTTTGGGCAAACCATTTCCATGAAACATTTTTTTTTTTTTCCGATTTTATTGCAATAAGTAAGTATATATTTTAATTTTAGATTATTTAGATTTTAGTAAATAATAATATAATATTTACTCTTAATTTATTAATTCAAAATTATCAAACTAGAATCCTAATTATAAAGTATTAAAACAGCATACATTTGTAATTAAGTCAATTAATAAAAAAAAAAAATATGGGGTTGGCAAAAATATTAAATAAAATTTAAATAACACAAATTAAAAAAACTATTAATGTCAATACAAGAGATAAAACAACAACTTAATAATATTAAAATAGCTTTAAAACTCTTTGTTTTCATTACGCTTTCCTTGTTAATGACCTTTTAATTGAGATAATAAGTATCAAAGTGATCTTTCGTGACAGATCACAGATTGCTAAACCAAGCGATCTCGGCCAGGCCTCGCAAATAAAAATAAATAAGTACTTTTAAATTCACATACCTGATAGAAACTCGTACAACATTCCATAAAAACACGAAACACTATCACTTAAACATATTTCACATGGTTTTTAACGAAATAAACACTAAAATCGTATTATTTTGATGAAAAAAATTGTTTTCAACATAAACAGTAGGATCACAGACAAGTACCTACTAAAGTTAATAGTAAGTGAGTTGCCAGGTTAAGATTTAAATTACCCACAGAAGCTGTGGTAAATCAGTTGAAACGGGGCGAATAAATACAAAAATAATTGGAAATAAAACCATATACCTATTATCTTTTGCTAGCTGTTCATCCTTGGCGTCACCTGTACCTATCAGTCGTACTGACATTTCCCGTGGATTTTCAAAATTTGAATTTTTTTTTTAAATTTCTTTTTAAATTTGAATGAAATGTATATTTTACCGATTCATTTTATTTAAATAGATAAGTATTGAAATTGAAGATTGAGGCCACTGAAGGATATCTTCAACAAATACTTACATATTTCGTTTTATTTTAATCCAATTTCAGAGTTTTTTTACATTTTTTATTATGCAATAATAAGATAGTTCGATATTTTTTTAAATAATTCTTATAATCTGCTTTTCTCTTTCTTTTAAAAATTACCTTGCCTACGTACGCTACGGAACGTTCGAATATTCTTACAAGTGACGCCGAGGGAAAAATCAAGTCATAATTTTTTTATTTCTTATTTTGTGAGCACAAACTTGCTGTTCCAGGATTTAGAGTTAGCAAAAGTAATAAAACATTTATGGGAAATGGTATTAGGTTCTATAATAAACTCCCTAGTTATATCACAGCCTGATACTAGATTTAAAACACATGTTAAAACTGTTCTCATATCGAAAGGTTACCATAGTATTCAGGATTATATAGAAGATATGGCTATCGGTACCATCTTGCACCTACCTCCCTGAGGACCATACAGCCAAGTACCATAGTTGTAATTAGAACTGTATCTTATTCTGTGAACTGTCTGTAATTGATTTCATGGTGTACTTTAATTTAAAATACCGCTAGTTCTGTCTCAATATCATTCAATCTTATTGAGTAAAACTAAAATAAATTATAACAAGACAACCGTTTGGTCAATAAATGTGTATGCCTACTAAAAAGAAATGATAATAATTGGACCGAAACCCCGCGTATTTGTCCATTTGAGTATGTTTCGCCGGACCGTCTTATGTGGGCCGTGTTGAAACGGGTAGTAAAGTAACCCACTGAGTTTGTTTCACCGGATCTTCTCAGTTGGGGCGCATTGGATCCGGTGGTAGCATTAAAGCGCGTCCATCGTTATATGCTCATGGTCCACCCAAATAATGACAATTGTTTTGACATAATATCGACAGAACAAGCATTTGCGTCGCTAAGAACAATATAAATAAATAAATAATAATAACATATAAATATATGATAATATAAAAATAATTAATTTTATAGATATAAATAAATAAGGCTTATGTTTAACTTACCATCAGATATAGTAAAAATGATCACCAAAATTAAACCCGCTTTTTAATGTAAAATTGTAACCAAAGTTTTAACATTTCGCTATCGTATTTAAGCAAAATGACTCCAAATAAATCATTGTTAACCCAAAAGTAGTAAATGATCACCAAAAGTACCTAAATGTTTTCCTAATTTACTATTCGGTTCTGGCACTCGCCGGCCGCTGTCGCGGCACCGCTCGCTTCGCTCGCTCGGCTCGTGCGTTGTATGGCCGCAGCTCTAACCTAACCTAACCGATTGTCATTTTTCATTGATTTTATTAAGGTAGAAATAGCGCAATAATTTGCTCGCTAAGATTTGGTGATCATTTACTACATTTGGTGTTCGAATACAATTTGAAGTGCAGTCGTGACTAAAGTAGCTAGTACTATTATAATTTTAGACTTTATTTTTCTGGTGTCAAGTATATATTTTTGGTGGTCATTATATTTTATCCCAATAAATAACAAATATAATGAATAAATTTTTCTAATTAATGTTTGACTATTTACATGTGCCTGTAATTGGTTTCATCATCATCATCATCAACAGCCCGTTTACGTCGACTGCTGAACATGGGCCTCCTCTTAACAGACCTTGGCAAGCCAGGATCGTAGAGGGATATTGCCATAATCACCACGCTTGGCAGACGGATTGGTGATCGCAGTAAGATGTAAACCGTGAGCTAATAGATGCTGCCTTTTACAACACCCATGGGAAGACATGGTTTGATGTAATTGGTTTACGTAAATAAAAATGATTTTTATTTTTTATTATTTTTTTATGAATTAATTATAAGTTAATTATGCAATAAAGACACAAAAAGCTAATGAAATGTATTCAAGTAGTTATTATAATTGAATAAATAAGGTAGTAATAATGTTTAGTAAAATGACTATCTAAACTAAACCAAAACTGAAATTTGAAAATTAATTATTTATTTTATTTTACAAGGTACAAATGTCGCCGTCGGTTTTTAACCCTTTAATAGGCAGTGGCAATATAGTTGCCACCATATTTTGAACTTTATGTACTTGGAATAAAGATCAAAACCAATGAATTCTAAACATACCTACTACCCGTTAAAGGGTTAAATCCCAAGTCCTGATTTTGTATACAATTCCCAACTATATGGCAAAATACCCCAACACTTGCAACACACAGATCTCGTTCCATTTCTTGCGAATTGACACGGATGTGAGTCAACCACATGTGTATACAGCTTAGATGAACCTTTTCTAGTTTACATAAAGTCTATTATCGCTCGAACAAAATTCGTGTTTAGTTTGTCAATATCGCAACTTTTAACGTTTACCATCAAATCATGTTGTTTAATTAGATCTTATTGCTTGGAAAATAAAGGCTAAATTTGCTTATTTCGAGTGTTAGACATATTTGGAATATTGAATACATTGCACGACTGGTTTCTTAGTAAACTTATAAAAGGTTGGCCTCGTAAATGCCTTATTAAAAAAAAACGCCATCTTGTATTTTCCATAAACGTAATCAGATTATTGACACATTAAATAATAATGTCCTCCCGATTTTGGAAATTAGCCATTTGGTAACGATGTTAGTTAGTGCACTAATTTGTACGAAAACAAAGGTGCACTATCTATTCCTTTAGTTTCAAAATTAGGTGGGACGGTTCTATAGACTGCTGGTTCAAACGTTTGCACTTCTTTTTTGATTAAATATACAAAACTAGCGGCCCGCCCCGGCTTCGCACGGGTGGACTTTTATACCCTACCCCTGCCCTACCTTACTCTACCCCTACCCTAACCCTACCCTACTCCTACCCTACCCCTACCCTACCCCTACCCCTACCCTACCCTACCCCTACCCTACCCCTACCCCTACCCTACACCTACCCTACCCCTACCCTACCTCTACCATACCCCTACCCTACCCCTACCCTACCCCTACCCTACCCCTACCCTACCCTACCCTACCCTACCCTACCCTACCCTACCCTACCCTACCCTACCCTACCCTATACCTACCCAAAAGTATTCATGTCCTTCTCCCAGTTCTTAGCTACCTCCCTACCAATTTTCAGCCAAATCGGTTCAGCCGTTCTTGAGTTATAAATAGTGTAACTAACACGACTTTCTTTTGTTTTTAAAATGTATTCTGCTATTCGGGACGGAAACAAATCCAACAAATCAAAAACCATGGCAATCGGTCCAGCCGTTCTCGAGTTATAAGTGTTGTAACAAACACGACTTTCTTTTATATATATAGATTTATCGTAGCTTCCTCGATAAATGGGCTATCTAACTCTGAAAGAATTTTTCAAATCAAGCCAGTAGGTCCTGAGATAAGCGTGTGTAAGCAAACAAACTGTTCAGATTTATATATTAGTATTGATAAATGTATAAAAAAAATGGAACAAACCAAAGAAAAGGGAAAAGGATAACCGGAGTTTCTTTCTTCATTTCTTCTCTGGGCTTTCCATTTAGATAGCTGCTAGAGAAACCTGCAGGTCAGCTACGCTACGGTCCTCGTCGGACAGACCAAGGACCGCGTTGGCCCCCTGTGCCCAAGTTCGACAGGGAGCTCTTTCCGCAGGTTGCTTCGTTAGTAGTTTATTCATTTATTAAGGCTGGAGCTCTGCTCGCCGTACGTACGTCTGCTCGACGTAAAATATTAAAACGTATAACTGCTTTAACAAATTTTAACTCTATTCCGTCGAATTAAAGTACAAAATACTATATACATAATGTCACTTATACTATTTTTATACAAAACCATTATCTGCCAAATACAAATATAGGTGTATCTCATTTACTCATGTTCATTAGTCTTATCGTGTCTCTTTCTAATGTTCGATATTTAAAATCAAGTCGCGCGTCACGCGATTAGGTACTGTCATTTAATTGCATTAAAAACCATCTTATAATACAGTTATCTGAATAGCATCCTACTAATATTATTAACGCGAAAGTTTGTAAGTATGGATGGATGGATGTTTGTTACTCTTTCACGCCAAAACTACTGAACGGAATTGGCTGAAATTTTGCACCGGGATAGGCTATACGCTGGATTAACATATAGGCTACAAAACATCACGCTCCGACTCACTGGAGCAGAGTAACGCGGGTAAAACCGCGGGGCGCAGCTAGTTATTTATAAAACAGGGGGGCCGCGCCGCGCCGATGAGATGCTTGCCTACGGGCGCTTTTAACGTTTCATCCGCCTCTGGGTAGGTACGTACTTGAATATATCCTTATCTATAAAGAAACTTTGTTGCCAAAATTCCCGTTTAAGCAGCAAATAATTTTATCAGTAACTAGGTACATTTCTGGGTGGGCAGGATTGCTTATAAATGCGTACCGTAAAACGCTGCAACTTTGCCAACTAAGCCCAAGTTTGCCTATTTCGTTTAAATTACGATATTTCGCGTTTTCTTGGTTTTTTGGTTTTTTTACCATTTGGTAATGACTACACCAAATGGTAAAAAAACCAAAAAACCAAGAAAACGCGAAATATCGTAATTTAAACGAAATAGGCAAACTTGGGCTTAGTTGGCAAAGTTGCAGCGTTTTACGGTACCCGGCCCCCGCCAACGGCGGATCAAAGGAGTCTCCGGGGGGTTTTAGTGGTGTAGGGTCCCCTCCTCGTAGTATGAGTTTAGCATACCACGCATGGAGAGGGCGAGTCCCACATATCCCACCGTGCGGGCGGTGGGAAAGCGTCATGTATTTCCCCCTGGACAGAAAAAAAGGTCCTTTTCCGGGTAATCAGAAAAATCAATGTTGATGTGTATGTAGGGTTGGTAATTATTATAATACTGTTATATTATACTGTGTAATATAACAGTATTATATTGATTTTCACTACATTATACTTTGTACTGTTGAACAAAAATAAAGTATAGGTACAAAATACTGTTTTGAGCGTCAAAATGCTTAACACTATAAGTATTGGACTGAGTCGCTGAAAAACTAAAAGCCATAATCCCTCAATCTCCCCGTCAGCGACCGCCCTGAGCCGAGGTCCAAGTCCCACAGGGGACGCCCTCTTGCGGAGGTTGCTTAGTTTTTTTATCTTCATCTATATAAATTTCATAGAAACATTGATACCCTTTTTAACACGCTTTTATAAGCTTGTGTTATCTTTGAACTTAATTTTCACCAGTTTCCAGAAGTCTTATTAATTTGAAACTTTGCATACGTATCAAGGACCGATGACAATGCAATCATTTGATAACAGTTTCCCATTATCCTTAAAAAATAAATAATAGGTACCTAAATAATAGTTTAAAAAAACTTAAAAAACATGCTTTTATAGCTAACCGAACTAAAAAATATAAAATAATTTTCACCTCAAAATAAAATTGTAATAATGTTTAAGTTATTAACAGAGTAATTCAATTCAGAGTGAAAAGCGTGGGGTGCTTGATAAAGTAAATGTCACAATCATTCTATTGGCAACACTATCTATGAGAGGAGAGTTATGAAAAGTGGTAAAATGCACCCCACGCTTTTTACTCTGAAATGAATTATTCTGTTAATAACTTAAACTTTATTATAATTTTATTTTATGGTGAAAATTATTTTCTATTTTTTAGTGCGGTTAGCAATAAAAGCGTGTTTTTTTGAACTATTATTTTTTTCACCCCTTAGGGGATGAGTTTTGTAAAATCCCGTCTGAGTGAGCACCTTTATTCTATAAGGAACCCCCATGTAAAATTTGAGACTCCTAGCACTTGTAGTTTCTGAGATAAATAGATATTTAAGATGGTTTTATTACCATACTGCGCCAGAAGGAGGGTTATGTTTTTGGAGAGTATGATGTATGTATAAATGTCTGGCACGCTCTGCAGCCTGAACGGCTTGATGGATTTTAGCTTGAGAGGTGTCATAAGTCGTTAGATTCGTGTTTACTGTGACAGCGACACTGGGTATATCAAAATAACAAAAACAAAATGGCGGATTCTTAGCGCCAAATTAAAATTGAAGTATTTATTAATTTAAAAAAAATACACAAAAACGCAGTCAGTTTCAGTAAACGCACATAATTATTATATTATTTACTTAATTGTTATGACACTTGACGTAACCTAACCAAACGAGACTATGCTACTGTTGTAACTAAACAAAAAAAACTTTAACTTCAATAAGTCCTGTTGAACTCCATTGGTTTAGGTTTAGGTTATCTTTTTAACCACCCGATACCTCGTTAGTTTATCAACTAACTAGTAAGTTGATCAACTTACGATTCTAACGAGAGATTTTTTGCAGTCTACTAGTATTCTTGTTAACCCCTAGTGCTAAGCTAAAATGCTTATGTTACGAGTGGGTTCACGTCGGTAGTGCAATG
The DNA here is from genome assembly GCA_947037095.2 of Nycteola revayana. Classification (NCBI taxonomy): domain Eukaryota; kingdom Metazoa; phylum Arthropoda; class Insecta; order Lepidoptera; family Nolidae; genus Nycteola; species Nycteola revayana. The sequence continues at coordinate 17,715,526 of OX344859.2, read as the reverse complement.
GGTGGGGTTCGAACCGGCGACCTCATGATCACAAGTCCGACGCCCTAGCCATTGGGCTACGGCGGCTTGTTTGTAGACAAATAAACAATTTTCATTTTTAAGAATCGGCGCAAGCGCATAAATATTGAATGAAAGTGAAACAAGGCCGCCATTACCCGAGTACTTACATGAATCGGTCGAGCGGCTACATAACATCAAGTAATAGTCGTAATAGTGTATTATCATCGCATGACTTTGCAATTCATAAAACAGTCACACGACACATGCAGAGTTTTGTGAAAGATCATCATCATCATCAGCCCGTATAACGTCCACTGCTTTTTTTTTCCAACAGACATACGTAGCCACGAGGCTTTTGCTACTTCACCTGTAAACCGTTTACTTCTAGGTAAGCGTGCTCCATCCTAGGCTATGCCGATACTTAACATCAGGCAGGGTGTAGTCAAACGCTAACCTATTCCTCATTTTAAAAAAAAGCCTGAGTGGAGCTGCTCCAGCCTTAATAAATGGTTTCATCATCATCATCAGCCCGTTGTAGTCCACAGCTGAACATAGGCCTCCCCCATCGAGTTCCAGCGGGAACGATCGCTAGCGGCCTGCGTCCACCGACTCCCTGCGACCTTTATGAGGTCGTCGGTCCATCGTGCAGTTAAGATCATAAATGGTTTAAAAATTACAAACTAAGCAACCTGCACAAAAGGGCGTCCCCTGTGGGGCTTGGACCTCGGCTAAGGGCAGTCGCTGGCGATGAGATTAAGGGATTATGAATAGTATTTTAGGGGAGTTTTATGCAACTGTCGCTCTACTTTACAGTTCGCGGGCTTCTAGGACTTCAGGTCTACGAGAGCATCGGAAAATCCTGATACTCACAAATAATATGGCTTTCTATTGGCATCTATAATTAATTATCTTTCAAAATTGGTGCAGTAGATTCAGAGATTACCCCCTACAACCTCACCAACTTATTAATTTTCCGCGTCAAATAGTTACTTCAGGTTAACGCCAATTTAGAAGACTGCACCGGTGGCTCAGTGGTTACGATAGTTGGCTCTGAGACCTGGTGTTCGGGGTTCGATTCCCACTCGGGCCAATTATTTGTGTGAACAACAAATAGTTGTTCTGAGTCTGGGTGTTCTATGTGTCCGTGAAATGATTTTAATGATTTAATTCCCTAGTGCGGGAGTTGTCTTTTAAAAATATATATATATATAGCCTACAGCCTTCCTCAATAAATAGGTTTATCGAATCAGAAGTTTCTGTGATTAGCGCGTTCAAGCAATTAACATACTTTTCAGCTTTAAATTTTGGTTTGGTTGTTTTTTTTTTAAATTACTATCAGAGTTTTGCAGTCTACTAGTATTCTTTTTAACCCCTCGTGCTAAGCTAAAATGCTTGTGTTACGAGTGGGTTCACGTCGGTAGTGCGATGGGTGTGGGATCGAAACGGCGACTTCAAGATCACAAGTCCGACGCCTACGGCCGCTTATGTTACATTGTATAGATACAGATAGAGTTATAGTACTACATATATTGTAATGTTTGTAATTAGTTTCCGCTGACCTTTGAACATTGTAAGTACCTATGTCGTACGTAGTTACATACTTTTAATATGAATTTTATAAATAGACTAGACAACCTCCGTAGCGTAGCGGTAGTTGGCTCGCTTTAAATCTCGGAGGTCGTGGGTTCCATCCCCACGCCGGACAGGAAATCTTTGTGTAGATTCTAAGATTTCTTTCCGGGTCTGGTTGGTTGAGGGACTACCCTCCGTACCTCGGAAAGCAACGCGTGCGTTAAGCCGTTGGTCCCGATTGTTATAACATCATCTATAATAATCGTATATCAAGGAACGGGCAGCAGTATTTTCTTGTGTGGTACAACATAATACTGCGGTCACCAACCCACTTGCCAAGCGTGGTGACTATGGCAAATACCCTCCCTCGGGAGGTCAGTGTTCAGCAGTGGACGTTATACGGTAAAATGATGATGATAGATAGACTTATAGTACTATGTTATTAGTTGCTGTTGACCTTTGTTCGTTGTTTGAACATTGTAATTATGTCGTACGTACATACTTTTAATATGAATTGTATCATGTACTATCTGCGACCCGCGGTTTTACCCGCGTTACTCTGCTCTAGTGTGTGCCTCATAAGAATACTCAAAGTCGCTCAGCGAGCTATGGAAAGAGTATGCTCGGCGTTTCCCTGCGTGATCTTATCAGAAATGAAGAGATCCGCAGGAGAACGAAGGTCGCTGACATAGCTCAACGGATAAGCAAGCTGAAGTGGCAATGGGCAGGACACATAGCTCGAAGAACTGACGGCCGATGGAGCAGAAAGGTTCTCGAGTGGAGACCACGAACTGGCAAGCGCAGCGTAGGACGACCGCCTGCACGATGGACCGACGACCTCATAAAGGTTGCAGGGAGTCAGTGGTGGCAGGCCGCTAACGATCCCTTTGGAATTCGATGGGGGAGGCCTTTGTTCAGCAGTGGACTACAACGGGCTGATGATGATGATGAAGTAGTCTTAGCGTTACGTGATGTGCCTCCAGGTACGATGTCAATTAATCTGTAATGTTGAATCATCGTCATCATCATCATCAGTCCGTACAACGTCAACTGCTGAACATGGGCCTCCTCCCGAAGGAGGGTTTTGCCATAGTCACCACGCTTGACAGGCGAATTGGAGACACAGGGGAACGCTGCTGCCCGTTTCCTGATATACGCTTGTTATAGATGATGTTATAACAATCGGGACCATCGGCTTAACGTGCTTTCCGAGGCACGAAGGGTAGTCCCTCAACCAACCAGACCCGGAAAGAAATCTTAGAATTTACACAAAGATTTCTTGTCCGGTGTGGTGATTGAACTTAAAGCGAGCCAAATACCGCTACGCTACTGAAGTTGTCAGTTTAACAACAACCGAATAATCATAATGTATTAAAACAAGGAGTGCACTTATAAAGCCATGATATAACAATAGCTGTTGTATGTAAATATGACATGACATTTAAATGACAATAGACAAGATACGGTTTGTTTTTTTAATCCAAAAGACATGTCAAACATAGTATTTATAACTCGTATGAATTATTTTTATTTAATTTATACTACCCTATATATAAAGCTGACTAGTTTCTTTGCTTGCACGCGCTAATTTCAGAAAATACTGGTCCGATTAAAAAATTGGTATCTTATAACTAATTAACAGTCTAAAAAATAAGATACTTGCTTAAAATAATAAATTATAATTCTTCCTTACAACCTCCCTTTTCAACCCCTAACCTTCCGATGCCCTCTTAGACCTGAAGTCCTCCAGGCCCACAAACTGTAAAGTATAGCGACAGTTGCATAAAACTCCCATAAAAAAAACTTAAAGCCATAATCCCTCAATCTCCCCATCAGCGACCGCCCTGAGCCGAGGTCTAAGTCCCACAGGGGACGCCCTCTTGCGCAGATTGCTTAGTTTGTAGTGTTTAAACCATTTATCTAGGCTGGAGCTCTGTGAGCCTTTATGCCCGGTGAAGTAGCAAAAGCCTCAGGGCTAATTACATATGTCCGTCCGAAAGAATAAAAAACATCCCCCTACAACCCATTTTTCCCTTTGAAAATTAGCCTATGTTAAAAGTATGTCCTTTCTCTAAAGTATTTGTACACCAATTTTCATTTAAATCGGTTCAGTATTAGGCAAAAAGCCAGACAGACAGATAGACAGAATTACTTTTACATTGCCGTAACCGTGTGGTTTCCGGCTAAGAATAGACCACCCCATGTCTTCCCATGGGTGTCGTAAAAGGCGACTAAGGGACATATGGCTGATGGATGGGCAGCAGCATCTATTAGCTCAACATTTGCATCTTACTGCGATCACCAATCCGTCTGCCAAGCGTGGTGATTATGGCAATATCCGTCTACGATCCTGGCTTGCCAAGGTCTGATAAGAGGAGGCCCATGTTCAGCAGTGGACGTAAACGGGCTGTTGATGATGATGATGATGACTTTTACATTCATGATATTAGTAGTAAAGTAGTAATAGTAGATCCTACCAATATTATAAACGCGAAAGTTTGTAAGTATGGATGGATGGATGTTTGTTACCCTTTCACGCCAAAACTACTGAACGGAATTGGCTGAAAGTTTGCACGCGGATAGTTTATAAGCTGGATTAACTTATAGGCTACAAAATATCACGCTCCGACCCACTGAAGTAGAGTGACGCGGGTAAACCCGCGGGGCACAGCTAGTACGATTATAAATATGAAAGATTTGACTGCTGGTTTGCATTGAACAGGCTCCGGAACGACTGGAGCGATTTCATAAATTATTTCACTATTTGAAAGCTACGTTATCCAGGAGTCATCATCAGCCCGTATGTCCGCTGCTGAACATGGGTCTCCTCCCGGGTGAGGGTTTTGCCATAGTCACCACGCTTGGCAGGCGGGTTGGTGACCGCAGTATTATGTTGTACCACACAAGGAAACGCTGCTGCCCGTTCCTTGATATACGTTTGTTTTTGATGATGTTGTAACAATCGGGACAAACCGCTTATCGTGCTTTCCGAGGCACGGAGGGTAGTCCCTCAACCAACCAGACCCGGAAAGAAATCTTAGAATCTACACAAAGATTTCCTGTCCGGCGTGGGGATCGAACCCACAACCTCCGCTAAACTATTGAATGGATTTGGCTGAAATTTTGCACGCGGATAGTTTATAAGATGGATTAACATATAGGCTACAAAACATCACGCTCCGGCCCACTGGAGCAGAGTAACGCGGGTAAAACCGCGGGGCACACTAGTAATCTATATTTTTAAAATCACATACCAAATAAAAATAAAAATCATTTTACAAAATTAAAACGTCTAACTGCAGACAATATGAATAAAAAATCCCTCTATTTCAACCCTTTATACCTACCCTCGATCAACAAAGGGTTGTTTTCTGTAAATATTTGATTATAGGCGTGGTTAATACACTCCCCCTGGAAGGCAGGGCTTGTTGTAGCCACGCCCATGAGATCATCCCTTAACTGCAGTTGAGGGTAGTCCTTTGGATAGATTAGTTGATCTGTGATGCGTGGTTTTGTGAAAAGTGGAATTAAAAATATATTATTTAGTGTATAAGTGAAAAGTAAAATAACTAAAACCTTGGTGTGTAGTGAACAAGCCGCCGCGCCGTTCCAATAACAGGTATTTATGTATATAATATAATTATACTGTACGTGTGTATGTCACTGAACTCCTACTAAACTGCTGGATCGATTTGAATGATTTTTTTGTATGCGTTTGGCTGGCACTAGGGTTGCCACCCGTATTTCAGTCAAATGTATAATATATTATATCTTATACAAAAATAATATATCTAGTACAAAAAGTACCTACTATATTTTTTTGGTAAACTAAAAAAAGAAACTCGTTATGCGACTCTGAGTCATTAAGAGGGGCCTCCTCCGGACAGAATCTTAAGGCACTGTATGGATTACGTCACGGACACGTGCACCTACTATTTTTTGCCTGAATTTCCCTAAAGTACTATAATTATATTTAGCAACTTTTTGTAAAAAGTTACTATAAAAATAAAAATAAACAAAATAAAAATAAAAAGTTCTATAATTAATAGAATCAGGCTTTACTTTGCGGAAATCCATATTAATCTAATTTAAATTTAAACGTGCAAAAATACAATCACCATTCGATTGTATTTTTGCACGTTGCAAAAATAGTATTACAGCATATAGACACATTTTAAGGAATGAACACTAGATATTTTGTCTTTTTAAATTAAAAAGTACTATATAAAACAAAAAAAGGTAGCAACCCTAGGTGGCGCCCTGGATAGTTCAGATTCACAAACCATATATAATACTAGCGGCCCGCCCCGGCTTCGCACGGGTGGACTTTTATACCCTACCCCTGCCCTACCCTACCCCAACCCTAACCCTACCCTACCCCTACCCTACCCCTACCCTACCCCTACCCTACCCCTACCCTACCCCTACCCTACCCCTACCCTACCCCTACCCTACCCCTACCCCTACCCTTACCCTACCCCTACCCTACCCCTACCCTACCACTACTCTACCCTACCCCTACCCCTACCCTACCCTACCACTACCCTTCCCCTACCCCTACCCTACCCTACCCTACCCCTACCCTAGGGTAGGGTAGGGTAGGGGCTACCCTACCCCTACCCCTACCCTACCCTACCCCTACCCAAAAGTATCCTATGTCCTTCTCCCAGTTCTTAGCTACCTTCCTACCAATTTTCAGCCAAATCGGTTCAGCCGTTCTTGAGTTATAAATAAGTTGAGTGTAACTAACACGACTTTCTTTTGTTTTTAAAATGTATTCTGTTATTCGGGACGGAAACAAATCCAACAAATCAAAAACCATGGCAATCGGTCCAGCCGTTCTCGAGTTATAAGTGTTGTAACAAACACGACTTTCTTTTATATATATAGAAGATATACATATACCAATGTCTTCCCATGGGTGTCGTAAAAGGCGACTAAGGGACATATGGCTGATGGATGGGCAGCAGCATCTATTAGCTAAAGGTTTACATCTTACTGCGATCACCAATCCGTATGCCGGGCGTGGTGATTATGGCATTATCCCTCTATGATCCTGGCTTGCTTTTTTAAGTATCCCAGGGGAACTCATTCAGTTTCTCTGATTTAAAGTATTTAAAATGATGACCGGAGATGTGGTACCTTAAATCCCCGGTCCCAGGCAAAATTACATTTAAAGCGGTGCAACAGTTTCGGAGATTATCCTGTACAAACAGACAGAAAAACGGTGAAGTTGAAAAGCCTCGAGGCTAACTACATATTAGCTTTATAATATTATATTTACCTTTATTACCTTTATTTACCTTATTACATTTATTTATACCTTTATTCGATAACAATCCAATCCAAATAAATCCAAACTGAAAATATCAAGCAAACTTGAAAATGGCATATGCACAGAAAGTGCGAGCCAAAAGCTCTCAGAAGGCAGCGAAGAAAAAAAACAGCATTCTGGCAATGTTATGTCAAACGACATAAGATTACATTAAAAAAAATACTGAAGGATTCTTAAATTTTCTAAATTTCAATTTTCTTTTTTTTTTCTTTTTTCTGTCATAAAAACCTTTTTGCTTATAAATACCAAAATACCTTTTTATTCATACCAAAATAATGGTATTAAATTAATAGATCTTAATTTTTGAATTACACTCTTATCTACCTACGTCATTTACCTAATGAATTCCATTATCCATCCAAAGGTAGTCTGGAAGAAATTGCTTTATGCGATAAGACCGCCCATTGTACTGTGTCTATTATATTTTCTTTGTCCTGTTTACTTATGTGTGTACAGTAAAGAGTATTCTATTCTATACTTTTTTTCTGACAGTACTACACACAACAAAATAAGAATTAGCGAAATTACTCCAGCCGTTTACGGCTGATGCCGTGACCATGGGAAATACGGATAATAATCCTTATTTCTTTACTAATATTAAAAATGCGAAAGTAAGTCTGTCGGTCTGTCGGCCTTTCACGCCAGAAATACTGAACCGATTTAAATGAAATTTGGTACACAGATTGTTTAGATTCTAAGAAAGGATATGTGCTACTGTGCTGTGCCTCAACCAACCAGACCCGGAAAGAAATCTTAGAATTACCTACCACAAAGATTTCTTGTCTGGCATAGGGATCGAACCCACGACCTCCAACACTTAAAGCGAGATTACGATGTATATACAAAAAATACGCGAGCGCATATTTAGCAATTACTAGCGACCTGTCCCGGCTTCGCACGGGTGCCATGCTGATTTATCATACACTAGCGGCCCGCCCCGGCTTCGCACGGGTGGACTGTTATACCCTACCCCTGCCCTACCCTACCCCTACCCTAACCCTACCCTACCCCTACCCTACCCCTACCCTACCCCTACCCTACCCCTACCCTACCCCTACCCTACCCCTACCCTACCCCTACCCCTACCCTACCCTACCCCTACCCTACCCCTACTCTACCCCTACCCTACCCTACCCCTACCCTACCCCTACCCTACCCTACCCTACCCTACCCTACCCTACCCTACCCAACCCTACCCTATGTATCCTATGTCCTTCTCCCAGTTCTTAGCTACCTCCCTACCAATTTTCAGCCAAATCGGTTCAGCCGTTCTTGAGTTATAAATAGTGTAACTAACACGACTTTCTTTTGTTTTTATTAAATGTATTCTGCTATTCAGGGCGGAGACAAATCCAACGAAACAAAAACCATGAAAATTGATCCAGCCGATCTCGAGTTATAAGTGTTGTAACAAACCCGTTGAAACCAAAAAAAAATATATGAAACCCATTGGAAAAGGAAGAGAATATAATAAAAATTAAAGGAAAAATAAATTACGGGCGATCTGAGGTTGGGAAGTGGTAAAGGGTGGGTTTTTAAGGGTAAAAAAAGGTTACTCTCGATTTCCGACAAAACTACAAGTCCTATGGAAAATAGGTATAATATATAGTGGAAAATAGGTATAATATATAGTGTAATATAATATATAGGTAATAAAAAGATCTACAATTTTTATATTTACACTTTTTACCTTAACCTCCAAAATCATGTGAAAAACATAAAAACCCGAGATTTTGGTTTTTTATTTTTATCTTTCAAAATTATCTCGTAAAGTCTTTTTATTACCTACAACTTTGCTCTTTAACTTTTTTCCATAGGACTTGTAGTTTTGTCGAAAATCGAGAGTAACCTTTTTTACCCTTAAAACCAACACTTTACAGTGGTTCGATGGAAAAATAAATTAAGAGCGATCTGAGGTTGGGAAGTGTCCCAACCTCAGATCACCCGTAATTTATTTTTCCTTTAATTTGTTGTTATATTCTCTTCCTTTTCCAATGGATTTTATACTACTATAATTTTTTTTGATTTTTAATCATTCTCAAAGGCTTCGCCACTGGTATACTATTAAAAAAACCGCATCAAAATCTGTTGCGAAGTTTTAAAGATCTAAGCATACATAGGGAGGACAGGCAGCGGCAAGCGACTTTGTTTTGACTACATAGGTAGTGATTTTATACTGAGCTTAGAAAAGACCACCTCATATCACCCCACGGGTGTCGTAACGCGACTGCGGGACATACAGCTGATGGATGGACAGCAGCGTCTATCAGCTCAAAGATACTCACATCTTACTGCGATCACCAAGCGTGGGGATTACGACAATATCCCATGGGAAGACATGATCTATTCTCAATCCCACTTATAGGCTAGGTGACACTTTTTTGAAATTATTTTTATATGGTTAAGAATGGTTTTACTAGATCAAGAAAAAAATATGGCATTTATTTGAGATCTAGAAAGCCCTAAAATAAATGTTTTAAAATTGGCTTGACATTTATCTATATACATTATCTGTGTTCAAGATCGATGACGTCATGACTCACAAAGTGTAATAGTAAAGGATCGCGTTCATATTTTTTAACAAGACGTATGACGTCACAAAATGGCTGATAGCGTTTTCGGAAGTTTAAGTTTAACTTTCGGAAACAAAAGAAATAATTTTCATATTGAGTTTATACAAACATATTCAAGTTTTTTGAACAGAAATGATTATATTTAGTTTCCATATGACAAATACTTTTAGAAATAACATTATTGAAACATAATTTCATATGTGTCAACTAGCCTTTTTTTTTTTAATGTACCTAGGCTTACGTTTGACCATAATCTCACTTGATGGAAGGCGAAGATAAGGCCTAAGATGATACTCGCGTGCCTAGAAAGTGTCTGTTCACTTTAGCCTTAAAGATGTCCAGATTAAGTATAGCGTTCCGGAAAAACTGACCCTGGCAGAGAATTCCACTCCTTAGTCGTCCGCATTATGAGAGAAGAAGCAAATCGCTTCGTGCGTATTGAAGGAATGTCAACAACAAAAGGGTGAAACCGCTCGCCGCGCCTAGTCGTCCGGTGATGGAAGGGTGAAGGACTTTATGTAGAACCTCCACACACTCCCCGAAATCATATTAAATCCTAATCGCGAAAGTTTTTAAGAATGTATGGATGTTTGTTACTTTTTACACAAAAACTATTAAACAAATTGGACTGAAAGTTTGCACGCGGATAGTTTAAAACGTCGGTTTAAAGTATCGGCTACAAAATATCATGCTCCAACCCCAGTAGAGCGACAGTTGCACAAAACTTCTCTTAAATACAAAAAGTCAAAATCCTTCAATCTCCCCGTCAGCGACCGCCCTGAGCCGAGGTCCAAGTCCCACAGGGGACGCCCTCTTGACTCTTGCGCAGGTTGCTTAGTTTGTAGTGTTTAATTAAACCGTTTATCTAGGCTGGAGCTCTGCCCGCTCTACATACTATGTCCTTAGAAACGTGTTATAAAAGAGATTGATAAATTTCGACGACCGGTAGGGTTCCTAAGATGCAGGTTCGAGTCCTGCCGGTGGTCGAATTTTATTAATCTCAATTTTGAAACATAATATATGATAAACTTTGCCGTAAAGTATTCAAAAGCATTTAAAAATACATATGCCCGTCCGGAAAAAATGCTCCGACCCAATGGAGTGGAGTGACGTGTGTAGGACGCAGCCAGTATTAATAAAGATGATTATATTTTTGACTTCAAAAACCATCTCAAATGCTGTCAAATGCCATCTCCTTACAAAGATGTAATGTAACCCAAATGACATCCTTTCATCTTAAAATCATGTCAAATTGACAGTGCTAATATCTTATAACACAAGAATCTTTGTAACAAACTCAAAACTTGAGCCATCGCTCTTATTACAGTAGTTATAAAGTTCAAATTCAAATGACAGTGCTATTGTTAAACTACATTTTTAATTTTGGTTTAAATTTATTCGATATTCGAATATTTTTGCATTGGAATTTAATACTTATCTATTCAAACTTAAGGTGTATTTTTGTTTGATAGGTTTAAGAGTTGTCATTTTAAATCAATTCCCAAAATCCACTGACAATAAAAAATAATCATTTATAACAAATAATATTCTTTTTTATTGTCAGTGGATTTTAATTCTTATTGTGTGTGTTTAAGGTGTATTTTTGTCTGGGTAATGCTTTAGGTTATAATTTTATATCAATTTATTTGTAAGTCAAGTGATTTTGCTACAGGATTTTTAATCTTATTTTGTGTAGTTAAAGTGTATTATTGTTTGTGTAATATTTGAGGTGTGTTTAAATATTGGCAGATAATTTTGAGGTAACTGTATTTTTGATTCGCACAGCGGGATGTCACCTTTGGTAGGGTGACTATGGCTTAGGGCTTCACTTTACGTAGACAATGTTTGATCGTAACTAGCAAGGTTCGATTCCCGGGGGCCGGATTGCTTATGCGTGTCCGGCCCCTGCCAACGGCGGATTGAAGGAGTGTCCGGGAGGTTTTCGTGTTGTAGGGTCCTCTCCTCGTGGAATGAGTTTAGTATACCACGCTATGGAGAGGGCGAGTCCCACATATCCCACCGCCAGCGCGCGAATACGCTGCAGCGGCGGTGGGAATGCGTAAATGCATTTCAACCAGGAAAAAGAAACGTTTGATTGCTGGGCCGGACAAAAAATTGTGTAACTATGTAGTAATTTTCTATTTAGAAAAACGGTCGGTCCATCTTGCTGTTGGACGTTCATGTGCGAAGTTCTTAATTAAATGTGGCCTATAGTTTTCACGAAGGAAATCACAGTTTTTTTTACCGAAAAATACCAGAGTTTTTTTGTTGGACGGACAGTATGTAATTAGCCAGAAGGCGTGTGCTATTGTACAAACACTACAAGCAAAGGAACCTGCGAAAGGGGGCGCCCCTGTGGGACTTGGACCTCGGCTCAGGGCGGCAAGCCAACTGATCAAGGAGGAACAATATGAAATTAAAAATAAAATAAATAAATAAAAATCATTTTTATTTACGTAAACCTATTACAGGCACTTGCAAATAGTCAAAACAATAATTTATTATTAATCTATGTATAATTTTAACATTTATAAATTAGCATATTTAGGTAAGCAGGTATTTTATTTATTGTTTTAATTAATGTTTTAGTCTTAACGTTATTATTTTACTATATTGTGTCCAATAGCTTGTTCTGTCTATATTAAGTTATATTAAGAACAATTGTCATTATTTGGGCGGACCATGAGTATATAACGACGGACGCGCTTTAATGCTACCACCGGATCCAATACGCCCCAACTGAGAAGATCCGGCGAAACAAACTCAGTGGGTTATTCTACTGCCGGTTTAAACACGACCCACATGAGACGGTCCGGCGAAACATACTCAAATAGTCAACTGTGATACATAAACTTGTAGGTACTGCGTGGGATTCAAAGTTGCGACACGTGTAATGAATAATGAATAAGTTAATTACTTAAAGGAATTTAGAATCACTTAAAAAGTCCAATAAACCCTAGTAGAAATTATCCAAGTTTTACTCGATTAAATCTAGTAACTGGCCAGTGATCAAATCTAGTAAATAGCCAGTAAGCATATCCAGTAACTGGCCAGCGAAATTAGATGAAAACTAGAAATCGCGCCACCTACAACTGAGTAGTAAGCATATATAACTCATGCTACTGTGGTTGTATATAAATTTTTGTTTTCACTTTAACCTATATGTAATATTATTTCCCGTGTGGTTTCCGGCTTAGAATAGATCACACCATGTCCTCCCATGGGTGTCGTAAAAGGCGACTAAGGGACACATGGCTGATGGATGGGTAGCAGCATCTATTAGCTCAAGGTTTACATCTTACTGCGATTACCAATCCGTCTGCCAAGCTTGGTGATTATGGCAATATCCCTTAACGATTCTGGCTTGCCAAGGTATTTTAAGAGCAGGCCCATGTTCATCAGTGGACGTAAACGGGCTGTTGAAGAAGAATATTATTTCGTGTAAATATCAAAAAGCAGGTAAATAATTTAAAAATAGTGTATGTTAATTTATAAAATATCAGTAATATAGATTTAGACACAGTAATGTAATGTACTGTTTGTTGCAAATAAAAATAGAGCGTTATTTAAAGAAAAAATACGTTAATAAAATTTTTCGAATTTTTCAATTATATCTCAATAATTGACAATTATGATAATCTCAAAATTGAGAGCTGTCAGTTTTCTCAAAGTCGCCATGTTTTATTTGATATCAAGTAAAACTGGCCAGTTAGTAGTATCGAGTAAAGGTGGCTCAGTAGTTACGATAGAACTATCGTAACCACTGAGCCACCGGTTTGACTGCACCGGTGGCTCAGTGGTTACGATAGTTGCCTCTGAGACCTGGTGTTCTGGGTTCGGTTCCCACCCGGGACAATTATTTGTGTGAACCACAAATAGTTGTTCTGAGTCTGGGTGTACTTTGTGTCCGTGAAATGTATGTTTGTAAAGTCCCCCGCGACACAGGGATTTATTTCCCTAGTGCGGGAGTTGTCTTTTTTAATGAATGAGTACACTAGCCAGTTCCTAGTTTAAGTCTTGTTGAACTGACCAGTTACTGGCTAATTACTCGATATCATTTCCACAAGGGTACTTAGAGAGACAGTTTAAAAATCTCGCAGTGGCCCACGTTCGTGTGGTACGTTCCACGAGTGCTGACTTACACAGAGACCACTCTATTCGACCCGCCGCGCCGGGCCGGATGAATAAGAGTGCGCCCGCGAACGCGACGCATCCTCCGTCGCCCTCCCAACCCATAGTTTGCGGAAAACCATCCGATGCCCTCATAGACCTGAAGTCCTCCAGGCCCGCGAACTGTAAAGTAAAGCGACAGTTGCACAAAACTCCCCTAAAATACTAAAAGTCATAATCTCTCAATCTCATCGCTAGCGACCGCCCTGAGCCGAGGTCCAAGCCCCACAGGGGACGCCCCCTTGCGTAGATTGCTTAGTTTGTAGTTTTTAAACCATTTATTAAGGCTGGAGCTCTGCTCGCCTTAATGCCCGGTGAAGAAGCAAAAGCCTGAGGGCTAATTACATACGTTCGTGCGAAAAAATCCGAGATACGGAGGGTAGTCCTTAAACCATCCAGACCCGGATTCCTTCCGGGTCTGGATGGTTTAAGATGGTTTAATCTTAGAATTTACACAAAGATATCTTGTCCGGCGTGGGGAGCGAACCTTGATTTAAAGCGAGCCAAATACCGCTACGCTACGGAGTTTGGCTGTGTTTTTTAACTTGCGTCTGTCTTAATATTGTCCCATATTTCCTCGCAATCATGGCGGCCCTACCCCCTGTCAAACGTCACAGACAGCCCCCGCCCCCCGCCGAGACAATTATGCACCAATAACGTTAGGGGATGATTCGCTAACCGTCAATATAATATTGATGGATAATCTTTTTGTTCGTTTTGATAAATATGACTTGATAACGAAGATATTTTAGTATAAGTAGAAGTTTATCGAAGTATAAAAAAATAAAAAAACTGGTCAAGAGCGAGTTCGGCTCGCGCACGAAGGGTTCCGTACCATTTTCAAGCGTCTACCTGTTGCCGTTAGTGATATCAAGCAAAAATGAGCAAAAACAAAAGTTGGTTGTATGGGAGCCACCCTTAAATATATATTTTATTTTATTTTTAGTATTTGTTGTTATAGCGGCAATAGAAATACATCATCTATGAAAATTTTAACTGTCTAGCTATCGCGGTTCTTGAGATACAGCCTGGTGACAGACAGACAGCGAAGTCTTAGTAAATAGGGTACCGTACGGAACCTTAAAAACAGTAAATAAACTTTAGCATAGAAACAACCTCCGTAGCGTAGCGGTATTTGGCTCGCTTTAAATCTCGGAGGACGTGGGTTCGATCCCCACGCCGGACAAGAAATCTTTTTGTAAATTCTAAGATACCTATATTTCCGGGTCTGGTAGGTTGAGGGACTACCCTCCGTGCCCCGGAAAGCACGTTAAGCCGTTAGTCCCGATTGTTATAACATCATCACTACCTACGTAGTTAGTGTAAGGTTGCAGGAGTCGCTAGGGTAGGACTCTCGCCGGCGAGGACCGCGTTGCGCCCCTACCCCTGTCCTGTGATCCAGCGCCAGTAGGTCGTGCCAGCGATTAATCTGACTTAATATCAGTGGTACCACTAATATCTGTGGGTCGTGGTCCTAAACCCTTAAGGTTGCCCCCAGGTGTGTGACACTGAATTGTATGTTTATTTATTAATCCACTAAAACCTAGAAATAATTAATGTGAACTTCAAATTATTATGAGTAAAGGAATAAATGACAAGCTTCAGAATTAATGAAGGCTTCGCACGGTTGCAATGCTGATGTATCATACATATAAACCTTCCTCTTGAATCACTCTATGTATTAATAAAAACCGCATCAAAATCTATTGTGTAGTTTTAAAGATCTACGCATACATAGGGACAGCAGACAGTGGGAAGCGACTTTGACTTTTTTTTTATACTATGTAGTGATTGTCAATTATGCGATATTACAGTATCACCGACGATATCCCTTAAACTAATTCTAAGACCCCCGAAATTAAGTTACGGGTACCCACAGACACACAATACTATTGGACACCTGTAGAGTTAACCCTTTCTCGCAACGGTCACTAGAGGGGACATTTGATTCAATTTCCTAAATATGTTAAAACAATTTCTGTACACGATGAATGGGCTATGAAGACTAAAAAAATCTATTAAGTCCGTCAATTAGATTACCAAAAAATATTGGAAACGTATTTATTTTATCGTTTCTCGAACAAAAAATTACGAAGATACAGCGCGTTGAAATTTTGTGTGACGTCACTTGTAGGTACAATTGTACCTAGTAGTGACGTCACAAGCCCCCCTCTCCTGAACTTTATAGTTTGTTGTTGCTCTGTATCTTTGTCAAGTTTTATTGATTTGATAAATAAAAAAAGGGTTTCGTAGCCATGCATATCTAAAATGCCTAAGGGGAAGATGTTTGAGGATTCGAAAAGTAAAAACGGGACCCAATTACCAAGACTTCGCTGTCTGTCTGTCTGTCACCAGGCTGTATCTCAAGAACCGCGATAGCTACAGTTTTAATTTTCACAGATTATGTTTTTCTATAGCCGCTATAGCATCAAATACCTACTAAAAACAAAATAGTAATAATATTTAAGGGGGCTCCCATACAACAAACGTTTTTTTTTTACCCTTTTTTGTTCGGTCAATAAATGCAACAGTAAGGCACTTGAAAATGGTACGAAACCTTTCTTACGCGAGTCCGACTCGCACTTGACCAGTATTTTATATCTTTCTATCCGCAAATCGAACCTGGGACATCTCTAATGTCAATTGAATATAATAATATGAACCCTTAACACAAACATCCTATTAACAATAATCTAATCCTTTAACCCTTAATAACTGTCCGCCACTCAAGTTAATTAGTGTCACCGACGATAAGGGGTCGAGAGGACCCCTATTAGATATATGTTACCAATGTGTGGAGTGGAGGGTTAGAAGACAAATACTAGGAGTATTTTTGATGAGGTGATAATTATTGAAATTTGTCATACTACCGCGGTTTTACCAAAACCGCGGTTTAAGAGGAAAACTTTGTTTGTTTGTTTGGTTGTAATGAATAGGCTCAAAAAGTACTGGACCGATTTCAAAAATTCTTTCACCATTCGAAAGCTACATTATCCACGAGTAACATAGGCTAAATTTTATTTTGGAAAAAAATAGGGTTCCGTAAGATATTTGGGTTTTTCGGACACAAGGTGTAAAAAATCAACAAGAAATGTTACTTATTTTGCGTACGCTGCCTAAACTATAAAAGATGGAACCATAAAATGTTCTAATTAATTGTAGATCTTATAAATATCTACAAAAAAGTCTCTATCTATCTATGTCGAGTGAGGCACAACAACCATTTTCTTATTTAGAAATCTTGATTTTTTTTTGGACTACATTTAAACGCGTTTATTTTACTCATGCAATTAATCCTTATCAAAATAAATTAGTTCATCACTAAGAACAGTTTATTTAGATAATATTTGGTCCTTAAATGATTAAAATTGGACGTTTGGTTTTAAAGATATGGCGAAATTAAAATATTACGATTTCTGATAAATCCATGGACACCGCCACTAACATCGAGGACGCAGTGCACTACCCCCAGGATTTTTTTAATTCTCTGAACCCCGCTGGGCTACCACCTCATGAACTGTCGTTAAAAGTTGGCATGGCACGCCGATAATGCTTCTCAGAAATTTAAGCCCCCCCAACATGGCACGAGACTTCTTATAAAGAAGCCAGAAGATAATTTAATAGTAGCGAAGATTATCACCGGCCCTGCAGCTGGTGAATTAGCTTATATACCAAGAATACCCATGATCCCTACTGATTTGCCTATACCCTTCAAAAGGCTCCAATTTCCAGTAAAATTTCTTTCGCACTAACGATAAACAAATCCCAGGGCCAAACATTCAAATTAGTAGGAATTGATTTACGCAAATAATATTTTACGCATGGGTAACTTTACGTTACCATATCACGGGTCGGGGCTCACGACCATCAGAATATTTTGTATACCTGAAAATAATATAACGTCAAATGTTGTTTATAGAGAAGCTCTACAATAATCGCTTTAGTTATCTATCCTAAAACAACGGGTTGCACTCCGGGACTGCCGGCAGAAGTTAAAACTTAGTATTAATTACATTTAAATATTTTCATCATTAACAACTTTAACATCCACAGAAAGACAATCTGAGCAGCCTGCGGATAATGACTGCGTCGTCGATGTTTGTGTCGGTGTCTATGAATTGACCTGGGAATCATTTTGCTGACCGTGTCTTTCCTGGGTAGGCTTTTTGCAGCGGTAACCGACATCCGCACGGAGCCGCGGGCGACCGCTATCACTACATCCCTACATATTATAAAAAAAATTCCCCGGCCGCGTCTGTCTGGCTGTCTGTCTGTAAATAAAAATAAAATAAAAAAAATCATTTTTATTTACGTAAACCTTGCACTTGTAAATAGTCAAACATTAATTAGAAAAAATTATTCATTATATTTGTTATTTATTTATATCTATAAAATTAATTATTTTTAAATTATCATATATTTATATGTTATTATTATAATTTATTTATTTATATTGTTCTTAGCGACGCAAAATGCTTGTTCTGTCTATATTATGTCAAAACAATTGTCATTATTTGGGTGGACCATGAGCATATAACGACGGACGCGCTTTAATGCTACCACCGGATCCAACCGTGTACCGGATCTGTTCGCGATAAACTCAAAAACTACTACATGGATTTTCATGCGGTTGTTACCAATCGATAGAACGATTCTTCCGGAAGGTTTACGTATATGATTTGTTTAGTTGTACATTTGACTAATATATATATTGATATTTGTCAGAGGTGCCGTAAAAAATTAAGCCATTTGGGAGCTTTCATCGAAAACGCTGCCTAAACCCTATGAGATATAACAAAAAAATGTATGGCGGAAATATTCTTCCCTTTTAGATCTACAAAAAAGTCTGCATAGCATATGCCTATCTTTCAAGGTTAACTTGCTATATCCATTTTATCTTTTAGATAAATGATCATTTCTAATGCGGTAATTGTAAAGCTAATCAGACGGATTCAGTATTTATCCTTAT
Source organism: Nycteola revayana (assembly GCA_947037095.2). Classification (NCBI taxonomy): domain Eukaryota; kingdom Metazoa; phylum Arthropoda; class Insecta; order Lepidoptera; family Nolidae; genus Nycteola; species Nycteola revayana. The sequence goes on along the minus strand of OX344859.2, from coordinate 17,696,907 downwards.
CATTTTAAATATTAATAGTCTTAAGCATTTCATGCAGATTATTTTACCCCTACACAATATACTTTAAATGAATAACTTAGAAGTTATCGCAAAATAACAGCGAGTGTTTTCGCAGCGCAGCGAGTGAGGTAGGCCGAATGTGATTATGCGCGCTCGATTCTTAAGAATTATAAGGCAAATTTTTGGTTTGGTCCATAATAGTTACAACGAACACAAAACAAAAAATAAATAGGTATTCAAGTATCTACTTGAATACCTATTTATTTAGTGTTTGTTGTATTGTTAGTCCTGAAGAGTATAGGTAGGTATTTCCTACGATAAAAGTATACCCACCTACTTATTTCACTGAGTTTTAGTAGGTACCCATATTTATTTTGTTTCTGTTTGTTTTGACCAAATTTCGCCCGTTTGTTAAAGGTTTAAAGACATTCCGTAGTATAAGTATCAGTATTGTACCCGTGCGAAGCCGGGGCGGGTCGCTAGTAATAATAATCACAATTGACAACCTCCGTAGCGTAGCGGTATTTGGCTCGCTTTATATCTCGGAGGTCGAGGGTTCGATCCCCACGCCGGAAAGGAAATCTTTGTGTAAATTCTAAGATTTATTTCCGGGTCTAGTTGGTTGAGGGACTACCCTCTGTGCCTCGGAAAGCACGTTAAGCCGTTGGTCGCGATTGTTATAACATCATCTATAATAATTGTATATCAAGGAACGGGCAGCAGCGTTTCCCTGTGTGGTACAACATAATACAGCGGTCACCCACCCGCCTGCCAAGGGTGGTGACTATGGCAAATACCCTTCCTCGGGAGGAGGGCCATGTTCAGCAGTGAACGTTATACCGGACTAACGGCTTAACGTGCTTTCTGAGGCACGGAGCATAGTCCCTCAACCAACCAGACCCAAAAATAAATCTTAGAATTTACACAAAGATTTCCTGTCCGGAGTGGGGATCGAACCCACGACCTCCGTGATTTAAAACGAGCCAAATACCAATACGCTACGGAAGTTGCTCTTTCATTAAGCTGTATTAATAATGACTGAGCTCTGTTAATCTCGTGTAAACATTCTCCCCGGACCTGAAAGTTATAAGTTAAAACAACTATAGATACTACTTACCCACTAAATCAGGAATTCCCAAAGTGGTCGATATCGTTCTATTGACTTAAGTCAGAATTAAAAATAACACACTGTAGCAGCTGGTTTAAGTTTTTTTTTTTTTTTTTACTACATATAGGCTTACGTTTGACCATAATCTCGCTTGATGGAAGGCGAAGATAAGGCCTAAGATGATACCCGCTTGCCTAGACAGTGTCTGTTCACTTTAGCCTTAAAGATGTCCAGATTATAGCGTTCCGGAAAAACCGACCCCGGCAGAGAATTCCACTCCTTAGCCGTCCGCATTATGAAAGAAGAAGCAAATCGCTTCGTGCGTATTGAAGGAATGTCTACAACAAAAGGGTGAAACCGCTCGCCGCGCCTAGTCGTCCGGTGATGGAAGGGTGAAGGGGGAATCAGGTTATGTAGAACCTCCGCACACTCCCCGAAATGCAACCGATAAAAAACTGATAGGCAGGCCACTCGTCTACGGTGTTCGAGGCTCTGAAGACTTGCCTCCACCAGTGAGTTATTGCCTATGACTCTCTTCGCTCGGCGCTCCAATGAGTCCAGAGCATCCAGCTGATATCCAGCAGACCCATCCCAAAGATGAGAACAGTATTCCATTGAGGAGCGAACTTGAGCTCTGTAAAGACTTAAGAGCTGCTCCGATGTGAAGTACCGCCTCACCTTGGAGAGAATGCCAAGTTTTTTGGACCATTAAGAATAAGGAGGTTGATCTTAAAAGTAGGTAACTTTGGCCATGGGGGTCTGAGGAAAAGGGGTCACTTGTCCAAAATAGTTTGGGGATCCCTGCTCTAAATAAATGGGCTGTTTGCTTACACGATACTTATTTAGCACTCAGGTATTAACATACACTTGTACTTGTCAGTTATACACAATGAAATATGATTAATATAATTAAATAAAAAATATCGCAACTAAAATCTGTTGCGGATTAGCTAATGAGCTGTCTGCCAGTCTAGTATCACGTCATATGTATAGTAATAACAATAATTAAAATCGTAATATAATTTAGCTCTATAGAAAGAGGCACGTCTTTAAACAATATTTTCTCGTATAACCGACACACGCCCTTAATGGGTTAGGACCACGGCTCAGGGCATCGCTAAGACTATGAGAAATATTACTTTTTTTCTTTCTTCTTCTTTCTTTCTTTTTTCAAATATTACTGTTACAATAATAATATTTAAAAAAAAAGAGGGAGTGATCACTGGCACGGACTACAGGCACTGGATCATCGGATTGGGACAGGGGGCCAACGCGGTCCTCGGTCTATCCGACGAGGACCTTAATCTAGCTAACCTGCAGGTTTCTCTAGCTACCTAAGTTAGTTTTACCAGCGTTACTCAGCTCCATGGTCGGATCGTGATTTTTTATAGCCTTTAAGTTATCTTTCTTACTCCTCCTATTCTTCTTCTTATTAAATTCGGTGCGGGTCAAGGGAGTCCAACCTTTTTCTGGGACTTGGTGAGCCTCGGTGCTCATTGCCATTCCAGTGTATGCCACTATTGATCCTGGCTTACACGAGTTGCTGTGGTGGGAGTACGTGTGGGTGCGTTTCTTCAACAGCCCGTTTACGTCCACTGCTGAACATGGGCCTCCTCTTAAAATACCTTGGCAAGCCAGGATCGTTGAGGGATATTGCCATAATCACCACGCTTGGCAGACGGATTGGTGATCGCAGTAAGATGTAAACCTTGAGCTAATAAATGCTGCTGCCCATCCATCAGCCATGTGTCCCTTAGTCGCCTTTTACGATACCCATGGGAGGACATGGGGCGGTCTATTCTAAGCCGGAAACCACACGGTTTACTCCCCTAAAAAATACTTATATGTTAACCGAGTTTATTAACTATCCCCGTGCAAACCTTTAATCAAATCCATTCAGTAGTTGATGCGTGAAGCGTGTAAGAGTAACAAACATCCATCCATCCATACTTACAAACTTTCGCGTTTATAATTTAATATGATAGATATAATAGGCTTTTTTATTCCGTCTTTCTGTTTGTTTGTCTGTATATTTCGCCTAATCTATAAAGCTTAATATTGTACAAACAACACAATTTCATATCGTTCGAGCCGCGGGCGAGACCAAACATAACCTGACCTGATCTCGTCTGTAAACAATATGATTTAATTAAATTTGACTTTACATTGATCGTTTGATAACCTCCGTAGCGTAGCGGTATTTGGCTCGCTTTAACTCGAAGTTCGTGGGTACGATCCCCACGCCGGATAAGCAATCTTTGTGTAAATTCTAAGATTTATTTCCGGGTCTGGATGGTTAAGGGACTCCGTAGCTTGGTAAGCACTAGGCCCGCGCAAAGTGTATCATTTTTGCGATTGGAACATTTGCATCTGAATCACTAAACTGTTCCGGAACACTGATATGTTTCATTTGGAACACCGGCACCGGCTCAAAAGATGCAATTGAATAAACATGCAATTCAAATAATATCATAAAACAACTGATCGTGTTTGTTTAAATTTGCGCAAACTTAAACAATTTAAAAAGCTTTGTCAAAGTAAAATGATACCTAGTCTTCTATTTCATACAAGAAACAACCTAATAGTATTTGATATGTAAGCACCATAATGGTTATTATTACGTGCATTGAATCAAGAGCCGCTGTCCGAGAGCTAGCGAGCGAGCGTATATGTATCCCGCTCACCGCTCAGCATTTTGTGTCTCACTCAAATCTCTCACTCGCAACTCGCAAGCGACGTCGCTCACGGTCGGTCCGCAAAGTAGTGTTCCAGATTCAGTGTTCCAAATGATGCATTTAAAACATTACTGACGTTCCAATCTTTCGAAACATTAAGATGTTTCGGAACAGTGAGTCGGTTCAGTAAAGAGTTACACACCTCTAGTAAGCACGTTAAGCTAACGTCTTTGTTATAATTAGGGACCGGATTATATATATATATATGCAGTTGCATATTTGCATATAGGTATGCATTGGCATATTTAAGCCAATCTCAACGGTACTAGCATATTTTACCTAAGATCTAGTTATGATGCATATTATCGGTATATTTACAATATTTTTCCGAGTGCAGTAAAGTCATTCTGCGTTCCGAAAAGCGATAAAAGTGATGATATCGCGAATTTTACCAATTGTGACAATTGTAAAATTATTTTAATGACATGTAATGGTACTGTAATGTGAAAGCTAAGGTCGAGGTCGCATATTCAAAGATAATTTACTAATTGTATGCGGAATTAGAAAAAAAAAAAAAAAAGGATTCAATTGAATTCTGCCAATTTTCGTGCATATTTCAAGCATTTTTCATGTATATTTGCATACATATAACAAGCTTTTTATATTGCATAATATAATCCGGTCTCTAGTTATAACATCATCTATAACAATCGGATACCAGGGAACGGGCAGCAGCGTTTCCCTGTGTGGCACAACGACACTGTAGTACCGATGGTATGTGACCCCGATGTCTTTCTTTTTTCTTGTAGTGCTATTTTAACACAAACTGGCATATTTCGTCAGTTTATAACTCACCGCATGATATTCCTCGGTGTACCCGATCGCACTGAAAGATCTATGTCTTGTAGTGTGACTGGATTGAGTACGCCGATTTCGGCGTAGTATTTTTTGCCGCATTTTTCAAGTACGACCGCGGTATCTAATCGAACGCGTGAAACCAAGAATATATCCCAAACTAAACCCAAAAATAATGATTTTACGTAGCTATCTCATAAACTCTGGGTACCTATACAATTAATGATCCCATTCACTGATAGATTATCTACATTTATAAGGTATAGCGTTCCCGTGGGAACTTCATAATTAAATATAGCCTATAGCATACGTTACTTTATTACTCGATAAATGGGCTATCTAACACTGTAAAAAATTTTCAAATCGGTCCATTAGTTTCTGAGATTGGCGTGTTCAAGCAAAAAACCTTTTTTTTTTTTTTTTTTCGGACGGACATATGTAGTTATCCAGGAGGCTTTTGCTACTTCACCGGACATAAAGGCGAGCAGAGCTCCAGCCTTGATAAATGGTTTAAACACTACAAACTAAGCAACCTGCGCAAGAGGGCGTCCCCTGTGGGACTTGGACCTCGGCTCAGGGCGGTCGCTGACGGGGAGATTGAGGGATTATGGCTTTTAGTTTATTTAGGGGAGTTTTGTGCAACTGTCGCTCTACTTTACAGTTCGCGGGCCTCTCGGACTTCGGGTCTACGAGGGCATCGGAAGGTTCTTAGCAAACTAAGGGTCGGGAGGGCGAGGGGGGACGCGTCGCGTTCGCGGGCGCACTCTTCTCCGGCGGGTCGGATAGAGTGGTCTCTGTGTAGTGGTGCTAGTTTCTTGCAGTCTCTGTACTGCTAGTTGGTAAGTTGTGATCTCGTCGTCCGGGTCGTCTAGGACGCCCCGAGGCCGACGGTGTTTACGACGCTTTGTAGGCAAAGGCCTGTAGTCGGATGCTGACCAACAAACAAACTCTTCAGCTTTATATAAGCATATTATGGTACTTATAGCGTATATTTAATCTACTTTTTATTTTGTCTGTCTGTTTGTTTGTCCGTGTATTCAGACTAATCTCCAAAACAGTCAAACCGATTTAAACGGAACTTTTCTGGTAAAAAGCTGATATTATAAGGAGTATGAAAGTCAGTTGAGTATTTTTTTATTGCTTTTTTTTCCCTTCCTTTCCACACTTTCCTGATTCACGCAGGCGAAGTCACGGACACCATGTATATTTATACAAACTTGCCATAATTTAACCCGCTTAAATCTCAAAAACAACTTAACCCTCCCGCTGTACATTTCATTTTATTCATTAAACTATGAATTATTAAAAGGTCTATTATACGGCTCGTCAGCTCACATTGTAGGGTTGACTCTGAGGGTTAAACGTCGACAAGCGATTAGGGGTCATGTTGATCTGTTAAATAAAGGGTTAATGCAAAAAGCTAACAATATTTTGGCTTGTTTTCTCATGGGAGGATTAGTAGCGTAAGTAATTAAGCACATTAGGTCTCGCATTCGATCCCCATGCCGGACAAGAAATCTATTTACTGGGTGACTTTTGTTACCGTTTTGAAAATAATAGGACGTGATATGTATATGAAATAGATGTGTAAGGCATAGTTATTTAATCATTTTTTTTTTTACTGACATAGAGTGAAAATCAAAACGATAAAAATACGTACCTACCTATTTAGGTAGTTACGTTACGTTAGTTACAATAGGTGCCTATAATACCTAGACCGCAAACAAATATGAATGAAAAGAGTGAGCGAAATAGCTATCTACTTAGGTACGCATTTTTCATCATCTTCCTTCCGGGGCAAGGTATTTACCATAGTCACCACGCTTGACAGGCGTATTGGCGACCGCAGTATTACACACGGAAACGCATTTTTACGGTTACGATTTTTACTCTAAACCAGTAAAAAAAAGATATAATAACTATGCCTTACTCATCTATTTAATATACATATCACGCCCTATTAATTTCAAGAAAAAATAGTCATCCAGAATATAAAAGCGAAAGATCATTCATTCGCTCATCACGAAATCTCAGAAACTACAAGTGCTAGGAGTCTTGAATTTTGCATGGGGGTCCTTTTAGAACATAGGTGCTCACTGAGACGGGATTTTGCAAATTTCATCCCCTAAGGGGGTAAAAAAAGATATATATGAAATGTCTTAAGTTTTAAGTGTTTTTTATTTTTTCGGATGGACATACGAATTTTGCCACGAGGCTTGTGCTACTTGACCGGGCATAAAGGTGAGCAGAGCTGGAGCCTTAGCTGGAGCTCTGTTCGCCTTTATGCCCGGTGATTTATTAAGTAAATGGTTTAAACTACAAATTAAACAACCTGCTCAAGAGGGCGCCTGTGGGCGTTGGACCTCGGCTCAGGGCGCTCCCTGGCGATGAGATTGGATGGTGTTATGGATTAGGTCTTTTAGTATTTTAGGGGAGTTTTTTGCAACTGTCGCTCTACTCTCGGACTACGGGTCTACGAGGGCATCGGATGGCTATTTTTTTAATAGAAGGGTTTTTAAATTACTAGAAAATACTTCTTTCTAACACCCGGAAAGAAATCTTAGAATTGATACAAAGATTTATTGTCCGGCGTGGGAATCGAACCCACGACCTGCGAGATTGAAAGCGAGCCAAATACCGCTACACTACGGAGGTTGTCTTTATTTTTATAACATTGGGGTACCTAAATTGTGCAAAATCATAGCAACAATTTTACCCACACTAATGCACAAAGAAACTAGCTTCAGTTATGGATTCAGTGCATTGTTTGAAAACGCAACGTATTATTGGACTGAGACAGTGATTTTAAGAATTTAATTGAAGACGATTTGTCTTGCAACTAACTATCAAAATCAAATGACATTTCTTTCCAACATGGCGACTTGACAGCTAGAGGTGTCATCTATTGTGTTGCCCCAATTAACTAATGAATAGGGTGACACGTACAAAGAAAATAACTAAATAAAATACGAGAAATAAACTTTGTGTGTACACACATTGTAACAAAACTTGTAAAATACGGAAGTCTTTTGATACAAGTATTTAGTTTGTATTGTTGTTATCTGTTTTGTAGTAAAAGTTTTAAAAAGTTTTGTAGTAAGTAGATGTAAAAAAGAAGGAAACAAACTACCTATTTTATTTTAATATCAAATAAACAATTAATTAAAGCATTAATCAACTAGCATAGATGTTAAAGAGACTTCTTCTTCTTCTTCTTTTTAAAAAGACAACTCCCGCACTAGGGAAATAAATCCCTGTGTCGCGGGGGACTTTACAAACATTCATTTCACGGACACACAGAACACCCAGACTCAGAACAAGTATTTGTGGTTCATTCAAATAATTGTCCCGGGTGGGAATCGAACCCAGAACACCAGGTCTCAGAAGCAACTACCGTAACCACTGAGCCACCGGTGCATTCAGACTCACTACGTAATTACGTAACGATTTTTTATTTAATTTTTTATTTGAAATAGATTAGCGTTTGACTGCACCTACACCCTGCCTGATGTTAGGCATCGGCATAGCCTTGGATGGAGCACGCTTACCTAGAAGGAATAAATAATAAAAGTAACTGGACCTAAACCTACGCTCTGCCCATTTGAGTATGTTTCGCCGGACCGTCTTATGAGGGTCGTGTTAAAACCGGCAGTAGAATAACCCACTGAGTTTGTTTCGCCGGATCTTCTCAGTTGGGGCGTATTGGATCCGGTGGTAGCATTAAAGCGCGTCCGTCGTTATATACTCATGGTCCGCCCAAATAATGACAATTGTTCTTAATACCTATATAGACAGAATAAGCTATTGGACACAATATAGTTGAATAATAAAGACAAGACTAAAACATTATTAAAAACAATAACTAAAATACCTGCTTACCTAAATATGCTAATTTATAAATGTTAAAATTATACTTAGATTAATAATAAATTATTGTTTTGACTATTTGCAAGTGCCTGTAATAGGTTTACGTAAATAAAAATGATTTTTATTTTATTTATTTATTTAATACTTTTAATCACAGAAAGTCAAAGTCAAAGTTAAAAATTCTTTATTCATATAGACACATTTAAAAAATTTATATCATGTTCTTATGATGCGTCCCATTCTTTTCCTACCACCAGTTCTGGACGTGGCAACTCTGAGAAGAACTGGCAAGAAACTCAGAGGAATCCTTCTTTAAATAAATAATTTATCTTTCACATATCGTTTAAACTTGTTTGTAGAAAGATCTCTAACATTATTAGGAGGGAGTTTGTTGTAGAAGCGTATACATTGCCCCATAAAAGAATTGCTAATTTTGTGGAGACGTGTAGCATGTAAAACGAGATTATGCTTAGATCTAGTATTAACATTATGAGTGTCGCTTTTGTTCTTAGAAAATCAATGAGTTCCCGTGGGTTGTTTAATAAACCGAAGGAATAACATACACCACACGCCCAAAGTCGAGTGCATCAGCTATTTCAACATATAGTTTGTATGCATAATTGCATAGTAAGTAAATGGATGGTTTTTAAACAAGTTTGGGTTCTGTTTGGCGAAATTACATTTAAGGTATCACTAAATCACTGCATCACCATCATCATCAGCTCGTATAACGTCCGCTGCCGAACATGGGCCTCCTTCCAAGAGAGGGTAGTTGCCATAGTCACCACGCTTGGCAGGCGGGTTGGTGACCGCAGTATTATGTTGTACCACACAAGGAAACGCTGCTGCCCGTTCTTTGATATACGATTATTATCGATAATGTTATAACAATCGGGACCAACACCTTAACGTGCTTACCGAGGCACGGACGGTAGTCCCTCAACCAACCAGACCCGTAAAGAAATCTTAGAATTTACACAAAGATTTTCTGTCCGGCGTGGGGCAATCACTGCTTATTAGTATTAAACAAAGTCGCTTCCCGCTGTCCGTCTGTCTATATATGCTTAAATCTTTAAAACTATGCAACGGGTGTTAATGCGGTTTTTTTTAATAGATAGAGTGATTCAAAAGAAAGTTTTATACGTATAATACACTTGAGAGCAATAAAATCGCACACGTTGACTTTTTGTTGTTAAAGCAGTTTTTTTCATGAATGTGAATACATATTAAAATAAAACTTACACTATTTGAATGTTTACTTCAGTACCTTTCTAATGATATCAAATACAGTGTAAAAAAAGTACCCATAGGGAGTTTTAGGGCACAAAACCCAACATACGGATAAAATTACCCAATTTAGCTTAAGAAAGAATAAAAAAAAAATTCAAAATGCTTGATCAAATTGTTTTTTAATAAGGTGTATTCCCTCCCCTAGCCTTGATTACAGCTCTTAATCGGTTTTTCATGGACCGTATTAATTTCACCATGAAATCTTGTGGTATGGCGTTCCACTCCTCTTCAATGGCAAGTTGAAGCTCTTGGAGGCGCGTAGGAGCAGGGCTTCTTGCTCGAACTCTTCTTTTTAGCTCATCCCAGACATGCTCAATCGGATTGAGATCAGGACTACGAGCTGGCCACTCCATCGCGGTGATTCCAACGTCTTCCATGTAGTCGCAAACTGTTCTAGCGACATGCGGTCTGGCGTTGTCGTGCATTAAGAGAAAATCTTCTCCCATAAGCCACGCAAGCGGCCTCACATGTTCTTCGAGCACTTCTTCGACGTATCGTGCAGCCGTCAAACTTCTCGATCTCGGGCCGGTATTCGCCGTAGTGATGAATACAATGTCAGTTTTAGTGTCCAACATTATGCCACCCCAAAACATACACGATCCACCTCCAAAAGCCACACGTTCGCTTATGCAGCATTGTGAAAATCGCTCTGATGACCTTCTGTAGACCCTAGAGCGTCCATCATGACCATGCAAAGTCATTCTGCACTCATCAGAGAACATAACAGCCCGCCATTGGTCATACGTCCAATTTAAATGTTCCCTAGCAAATTGTAGCCGGGCTTGTCGGTGAGCTGTGGTCAATTTGGGACCATTTGCTGGGCGATGTGAAGTCATTCCTGCTTCACATAGTCTTCTTCGAACTGTCCACCGACTTATACTGACATTGCGAACTTCTCGAAGCTGTTGTCCCAGTTGAACCGCGTTCAGTTGCCGATTTCTCAAAGACCTTGTCACAAGAAAGCGGTCATCACGCTCTGATGTTGTGCGTCGCCGGCCAGATCCTGGTCGCCGAATGTAGCCACCGGTCTCTTGGAACCTCTGGTATACACGACGAACAGAGTAGCGGCTCAAATTTAGCCGTCGAGCAACTTCACTTTGGTTATGGCCTGCTTCGAGCAAGGCAATAACTTGAGCGGCTTCTGCGGGCGTGGTATCCATATTTTTCCAGTAAATCCGTATGCTTCCAGTAGAGATGTTATCACGTTGACCTTCGGTATGCAACTGATTAAAAATTCCAATAAACCGACCTTTTTATACCTGCGGCTAAGGGTGCAAGTAGTGACAACGCAAACGCGTGAATTTGGGGAATTCGGTGTACGGTCGGTTTTTGTAAGTTACGTAAAGGTCAATGATTTTAATTTTATGTTTTTGTAAAGCTAAGCTTGTATGCTTTAATTTTGTCTAATGATTTTTACTCAATATCTTTAGATTTTAGAAAACAATCAGTAATAAACCAAATTACAAGGGGTGTGCGATTTTATTGCTCTCAAGTGTACATCAGCATTGCGCCCGTGCGGAGCCGGAGTATCGCTAGGAGATTATACATTTAACGTAGGTACATCGACTCAAATCCCCAGAGAGACCGTGCTCTTGCAGCCGGTTAAATATTAACAAAAACATTAGTGATACCCCTGTGTTTAGGAATGGGAGATTAACTGTAATACGGACCGAGGTTTAGTACCCGATTATGTACCTACAATGATTTTTAAATACTTACATTCACATACTTAATAGAATCAGGCGTTATTTTGCGGAAATCCATATTAATCTCATTTAAAGAATGACATAGTTAATATCTAGTGTTTATTCCGCTAAAATGTGTCTATATGCTGTAATGCAATTTTTGCTCCGCCCACACAAATTATGCACATGCAGGAAGGAAAAATAAAACGTGCAGAAATACAATCACCAGCAGTATGGTAGGAGAGGTGGGTGACAAGTATTCAGCTTACTTCAAAATCATACACATTAAAAAAAAAAATATACAAACATTACTAGCAGTGTTTTGCAGTCTACTAGTATTGATGTTAACTCCTCGTGCTGAGCTAACATGCTTGTGTTACGAGTGGGTTCACGTCGGTAGTGCAATGGGTGGGGCTCGAACCGGCGGTGGCGACCTCAAGATCACAAGTCCGACGAAGCCCAAGCCATAAAAAATTGCCGCATCAAAAAATTGGTGCCAGCTCTCGGACTATTATATCGTTACGTGCACGTCCTGGAAAATAATCTAAGGATTTACACAACGATCCGGCCGGCCAGGCCTGGAATAGAACCCACGACCTCCGAGACTCATAACGCTACGTCACAAAGTTCAAGCCCTATTATATTTTTTTTAACGATTACTGTCAGAATGGTTGTACACTAGGTGAAATAGGGAGGATCGAACCGGCGACCACAAGATCGCAAGTCCGACGCCCTAGTCATTAGGCTACGACCGCTTCAGCCCGTTTATGGTCCACTGCTGAACATGGGTCTCCTCCCGGGGAGGGTATTTGGCATAGTCACCACTCTTGGCAGGCGGGTAGGTGACCGCAGTATTATGTTGTAACACACAAGGAAACGCTGCTGCCCGTTCCTTGATATACGATTATGATAGATGATGTTATAACAATCGGGATCAACAGCTTAACGTGCTTTCCGAGGCATGGAGAGAAATCTAAGAATTTAGACAAAGATTTCTAGTCCGGTGTGGGGATCGAACCCACGACGTTGTCGACCGCTTCCATTACTTAATTAATCAAACTGTTATTGTATTTCAACACATTTATTGACAAAAGGTAATAGTTTCGAGGGGTGAGTTTAACAAATAGTACATTTTGATAATGAGCTTAGTCACCTTCATATCGTTATGATAATACTAATGCTTTAAACCCGGCGTCGCCTTTTATTTCTGTTGTCGGGGGTGAAATGCATTTACGCATTCCCACCGCCGCTGCAGCGTATTCGCGCGCTGGCGGTGGGATATGTGGTACTCGCCATTTCGATAGCGGTGGTATGCTAACTCATACCACGAGGAGAGGACCCTACACCACTAAAACCCCCCGGACACTCCTTCGATCCGCCGTTGGTGTGGGCCGGGCACGCATAAGCAATCCGGCAACCCGGCGCGGCGTCGCGCGCCATACCATCGTATCATTTGCCGTAGAGTTGACAAAATAAGTCTTATCTATAACAACTACTATTATTAACCCGCGTTACTCAGCTCCAGTGGGTTGGAACGTGATTTTTTGTAGCCTATTGTTAATCGAGATGATTAATCCCCGTGTAAAGTTTCAGCCAAATCCATTCATAGTTTTTACGTGAAAGAGTAACAATCGTCCATCTATCCATCCATACTACACGAATACGAAATTTTTGTAGTATTTTTGTATGTTTGTTTCGAATAAACTCAAAAACTAGTGAACTGATTTCGATAAATCTTTCACCATTAGAATGCTACATTAACCCTGAATAACATAGAATATAAAAGTCCACCCGTTAGAAGCCGGGACTATACTAACTAACATATAAAACTGAAGAGTTTGTTTGCTTAAACGCGCTAAGCTCAGAAACCCCTGGACCCATTTAAAAAAAACCCTTAAGTGACTACAGGCGTTGATCGCCTGTAGTCGCAGTGCAGGGCAGGCACAGGGCAGGGGTAGGTGCAACGTGGTCCTCGCCAGCGATAATCCTACCCTAGCTAACCTGCAACCTTTCACTAGCTACCTAAGTGGACGACCCGAAGAAGAAAGGAAGAAAGAAACTCCAGGGTTGTTCTTTTACGTCATCTTTTGTTGTATGTTAGTAGATGGCCAATCATCGTAAAATTGGGCCGAAACAGACTCGCAGTATTTTTTAAAACACAAAACAACAGTAAAACATAGTTAAGTACTTATATCATAGGTAGGGGGCGGGGAGTGGGGGGCGTCACCGGAAGTACCGCCATATTGAACGTTGTTCCACAGAGACTGTAAGATTTCAGCCGGAAGTGACGTAGTTACAGTATTGATTCGACATGCACTAATGTACTGAGTTTCATATAATTATCCTACTAATATTATAAACGCGAAAGTTTGTAAGTATGGATGTATGTATGTTTGTTACTCTTTCACGCAAAAACTACTGAATGGATTTTGCTGAAAGTTGGCACGCGGATAGTTTATAAGCTGGATTAACATACAGGCTACATAATATCACGCTCCGACCCACTGGAGTGGAGTGGCGCCAGTAAATCCGCGGTGCGCAGCTAGTCTATACTAATACTAGGTTCCCGCGCGTATCTCCCGTTCCCGTGGGAACTTCATAATTTAGTATAGCCTATATTACACCTAGAAAACTACTAAAACTAGCTTTTTAATGGTAAAATAATTTATGAAATCGATTCAGTAGTACCGGAGCCTGTTCAATGTTAATAAATAATGAAACTTTTACTCCATCATCATCATCATCAGCGCGTATAACGTCCACTGCTGAACACGGGCCTCTTCCCGAGGGAGTATATTGCCATAGTCACCACGCTTAACAGGCGGATTGGTGACCGCAGTATTATGTTGTAACACACAAGGAAACGTTGCTGCCCGTTCCTTGCCCGATTATTATAGATGATGTTATAACAATCGGGACCAACGGCTTAACGTGCTTTCCGAGGCACGGAGGGTAGTCCCTCAACCAACCAGACCCGGAAAGAAATTTTAGAATTTAAACAAAGATTTCTTGTCCGGTGTGGGGATCGAACCCACGACCTACCTGATCATAATACGATTCTTATTATATTCCGGTGAAATCACTACATAGTATAAAACAAAGTCGCTTTCTCTGTTCCTATATCCCTATGTAGGTATGCTTAAATCTTTAAAACTACGCAGCGGATTTTGATGAGGTTATTTTTAATAGATAGAGGAATTCAAGAGGAAGGTTTATATGTATAATACATCAGCATTGTATGTCGCTATATACAATAAATTCAACGCAAAATAAATCCAATTGATACACAAAAATCGATAGCTCAGTGGTAAAACTCAATTAGTTGCAATCTTAGAACCGGCAGCGGTTCCGGGTTCATTTCCGGCACGGTGGCGCCGCCCCGCGGTGAGCGGGAAAAACAATTTTCCATTTACCTCTCCTAGTTGAAGGAGGTTACCTATTTATCTATTAGTAGGGTGCATTTCGAGGATCTGTGGCGATTGCAATGGAGCTCGATAAGTTTTTATTGAAAACAACTAGGCATTGATTTATAAATACCTCGCAGCGGCCCTCTTTAGTGCGGCACGTTCTCCGAGCGGTACTTTCCTGGTATGAGTGACTACTTATCGATGTATGGGGATCACTAACCTAGATCCTTCCGATGCCCTCGTAGACTTCGGGTCTACGAGGTCCGAGAGGCCCGCGAACTGTAAAGTAGAGCGACAGTTGCACAAAACTCCCCTTAAGAAACTAAAAGCCATAATCCCTCAATCTCCCCGTCAGCGACCGCCCTGAGCCGAGGTCCAAGTCCCACAGGGGACGCCCTCTTGCGCAGGTTGCTTAGTTTGTAGTGTTTAAACCATTTATCTAGGCTGGAGCTCTGTGAGCCTTTATCCCCGATGAAGTAGCAAAAGCCTCGGGGCTAAGTACATATGTACGTCCGAAAAAAAAAAAAAAAAACTAACCTAGATACTAAAAATGCTTAAAAAATGTACACAATTGTTAATCAAAGACTTTAAAAGATGACAAAAAGAATGATCTCGGAGTTTCTTATAGTTTTTCTTCTCCGGGTGTCACACCGCAGGTAGATAGAGAAAGACTCGTCGAGTAGGAAGCTAGGATAGGGTCCGGTCGTCCTCGCAAGTCGAGGCTCGCGACGCGTTCTATGCTTCAGACCCGATCCCAGCCCGCGCTGGTTGATCTCAATTATATTTTATAACTAGCGACCCGCCCCGGCTCCGCACCGGTACAATGCTGATATATTATACATATAAACCTTCCTCTTGAATTCCTCTATCTATAAAAAATAACCGCATCAAAATCTGTTGCGTAGTTTTAAAGATTTAAGCATATATAGGGATATAGGGACAGAGAAAGCGACTTTGTTTTATACTATGTAGTTATATATGCGATTATCACGTGCCATAACAATATTGGTAAATTTTATTTAATAACATTATTGTTGAAATGTAAACTAATTTATTAACTAGTTCAGATAGATTTTTCTGTTTTGTTTTCATTATCATTGTATTTGACTTATAATAAGTACGATCGATTCGTCTACATTATCAATAAACGTTTTCATTTTCATTTCATTTTCAGTGCTGGTTTTTACTTGGCCCAGCAGGTAAGCATTGCCATTCAACGTGGTAATGCTGCCAGCATTCTGGGAACCTTGGCAAGGTTCCCAGAATGCTGGCAGCATTACCACGTACCAGTAGAATAGATTTAGAATAGTAGTATTTTATAAGTTAGTTTTATTTTAAATTAGCTACCTACTTTTAGTTGTATATTATGTATTTTATTCATGTAATAAATGAGTATGGCTTTGATAACCGTCGCTTAATGGCTAGCTAGGGCGCCGGACCGGCTTTTTATTAAGGCTGGAGCTCTGCTCGCCTTTATGCCCGATGAAGTAGCAAAGGCCTCGGGGCTAACTGCATATGTCCGTCCGAAAACCACCATGTGGTAGTAACTTAATTGAAAAAACACTTTAAGAAAACTTTTTTTTTTTTGTCCAGAGGGATATGCATTTACGCATTCCCACCGCCGCCGCTGCAGCGGGATATGTGGGACTCGCCCTCTCCATAGCGTGGTATGCTAAACTCATACCACGAGGAGAGGACCCTACACACCTTAAACCCCCCGGACGCTCCTTCGATCCGTCGTTGGCGGGGGCCGGGCACGCAAAAGCAATCCGACGGCACCCGCGGCCAATATGGCACCGCGGGATCTCCTGAACTTATTGACAACCTCCGTAGCGTACCCGTATTTCGCTCGCTTTAAATCTCTCAGGTCGTGCCTTCGATCTTGACATACCTCTTTCGCCTTTTCTACATTCATTAATTTCCTCATTCCTTCGGTTTAGGGTACTTCTAACCTGGCCTTTCAAGGTCCACGATTTAAAATAAAATAAATAGTTAATGGGGACTTCCAGACAACATACGTAATTTTTATGCCGCTTTTTGCTCTCTAAATCAAAAACAAAAGTTGTTTTTTCAAACGGAACCCTTCGTCCATGAGTACGACTCGCACTTGGCCGGTTTTTTCTTTACAGTAAGGTTTTTTATTTACCCCTCTTGTACTTACTAATACTGTATGCTAAACCTATCGTCGAAGTGTATTTTCGTTGCGATCTATGCGCCATCTATCTCACCTTGTAGAAATTGTTATTATAATAGGCTGGGGATGACATGAATCGTTAATATGTTACACCCCTCTGAAGATAGTAAAGTGTACAGAGAAATGTTAGCTTTGTGGCTAAATATTACATTGAAAATCATTATGCAGTATAAATTACAAATAAATAATTTGAAAGTGTAAGTACAAGTTTTACGAAATGCATATTAATAAAAAAATATTGACTGTTTGTCTGTTTGTTCCGGCTAATCTCAGTAACACCTGAATCGATTTTGACGGGACTTTCACTGGTATATAGCTAATTTTTATTTTATTATATATGACGAGGAAGGACGAGCATCGTTGTTTTTAATAAGGTGTGACGTCATCATTGCTGACGTCACATTCATCAGGATGGTTCTCTATCGAGGGTTGTTGATCCATAGTAACAGCAAAACTCCATAATATGGTTTTCAAGTTTATTCCAGTAAATTGAGGAGCTCCGTACGGTTCGGCAGCTCGAGCGAGACTGAATTGCAATCGGTCCGCCGGCCGTATTTATACTAAACGAGCGGCTCACAAACAGTAAACAATTTAGTTTGATAATTTTCAAACTATGTGAACAGATAATTATTTCTACAAATATTTCAACGATTTACAAATCATAATTTGATCATGAATACTTATTTATTAGTCTAGTATTTTATGAACATATTTGTGTTTCTATCAAATCATGCATTGATTCACAATTTATTTATTTTGATGAGACGAGTAATTGTATTTATGTGTTTATCATTAATGAAGTGCTGTTGCTATGCTTATTTTATGTGGTTGCGCCGATACGGCCATTCTGACAGGCGGTGCGCGCTCTGCACCAGCCTCGTTGATTCTCGTCGCGTAATTGTACAATTTTATTTATTTTATTTTATTATTTTGCATCTATGATTAAATCTAAGTTCTGTCCTTTGAGTATGTTATTATTTAGACGGACCATAAGTATCTCAACGAACGCGCTTTAGTGCTACCACCGGATCCAATACGCCCCAACTGAGAAGATCCGGCGAAACAAACTCAGTGGAGTTATTCTACTGCCGGTTTCAACGCGGCCTCATCGAGACGATCCGGCGAAACATACTCAGATAGGCATGTCCAAGAAGTTTTGGTCCAGTTACTTTTATTATTTAGTTGGTATTCACAATTTACCAATCGGTTGTCTTTATACGAATTTTATTTACGTTTTCATTAAAAAAACAGATTAAATAATTTATTTAAAGACAGAACTGAATAAATATTTGGGAGTATTATTTTTATTATTACAGATAGTAATTTCTGTGTAAGTCTAGGAATATCAATGCTAATAAGGTGTTGGAAGTTCTCGACGAGTTCTCGGAGGTTCTCGTAGAGTTCTCGGAGGTTCTCGTAGAGTTCTCGGAGGTTCTCGTAGGGTTCTTCGCGAAATCTGCAATACTAGAAATAACTTTCTCTGAGTTGGGTATCTGTGAGCAACTTGTTGTTGTTATGCAAAAACATGCATTTCTATGTTAGTCTAGGAATATCAATGTTAATAAGGTGTGTAAGGTGTTGGAAGTTCTCGAAGAGTTCTCGGAGGTTCTCGTAGAGTTCTCGTAGGGTTCTCGGAGGTTCTCGTAGGGTTCTCGGAGATTCTCGTAGGGGATGGAATGATGCTGTGCTCTGGGCGGTCCTGTTCGCCGTGGTACACAGAGGCTCTACTGGGAGTATGGAACTAGGTTGAAGGTGTTTATACACAGGTTCTAAAAGAGTTAAATTCAAGGTAATATTTTGTAAATATGTTCAACTCACAGTTTATTGTGGCAATGAATCTTCTTCACTTTGATCTCGTAGTTTTTGCTGAGGCAACCCGTCACTTGATGTGCTTGGTACGGGGCTCTATTTCTATTTCAGGTGATGGTAGTGGCTCATCTTCTGCCGATACGGTTACCTGATCACTAGGTTGTGGTGCACGACGAAGTTTAAATTTAGGCTTACCTCCAGAACATAGCGCTCCGGAAAAACTAACCCCGGCAGGAGAACTCCACTCCTCAGCCGTCCGCACCACGAAAGAGGAAGCAAATCGCCTCGTGCGTATCGAAGGAATGTCAACAACAAAAGGGTGAAACCGCTCGCCGCACCCAGTCGTCCGGTGATGGAAGGGTGAAGGGGGCATCAGGTTATGTAGAACCTCCGCACACTCCCTGAAATGTAACCGATAAAAAACCGATAGGCAGGCCACTCGAGGCTCCGAAGACTTGCCTCCACAAGTGAGCCATTGCCTATAACTCTTCGCTCGACGCCCCAATGCATCCAGAGCATCCAGCTAATATCTGAAGATAGATAGAAAGATGTGAAGTACCGCCCCACCCTGGAGAGGAATGCCGTCAGGACCACCAGCCTTATTCACATCCAGAGTGCAAAGAATGTTTAAGTACCACTTTTTGCCGAATGTAGAAGTCCAATGAGGTAACCTGGGTGGACTTTTACCAGCAGCATCTAGTTGTGAATTCTTAGTAAATAGAGATGCAAATAAGTCTGCTTTCTCCTTGGCGGTGTGAGCTAATGAACCGTTCGGCTCCTGCAGTGGCGGAAAAGAGGACCGACAGAAATAGGCTTCGACCGATTTGGCAAGAAACCAAAAAGCTTTACTCCCAGATGGGTAAGATGCTAGTGTGGCTCCAATGCGTCCAACATGGTCAAAGCGGGCCCTGCGTAGCGCACGTTTGCAAGACTTGGCAGCACCATTGAAGGCTCTCTTCAGCCCCCGAACATTTCGCGCTTTGCGGGCTCGAGCATCCGCCCACGCTCGGCAAGCAGAGTGCTTATGTGCTTCAGTACTATCACACTCAGCGCCGAACCATGAACGGGCCTTGTCTCGGAGTGAGACATCAGAAAATGGAACGAAATATTCCATAGTCTGGCATATCACCCCAGAAACAGCCTCCGCGCAGCAAGTTGGGTCGTCTGAAGAGAAGCATAAGCGCAGCCAAGGGTAAGACGCGAAGAAATACCGCATCCCATCCCAATCTGCTGACTTGTATCGCCATACTCGCCTAGTCCCCTTGAGATCGGGATCGGGTAGCGAGCAGACAGACACAGATTTCACCAGACAGTGGTCGGAGCCACCCAACGGCGAGGAAACCGCGACTTGACATGGGTCTGGATCAGTTGTCAGCAGAAGGTCCAAGCAACCGGCCGCATGGCCATCAATGTCGGGCACCCGTGTCAGTCCAGTCACCAGTTGGGAGGGACCAAGCGTCAGTGCGAATGCATACACCAATCCCCCAGCATGGCCGGTGCTCCGGCATGGGCACAGCCACTCCTGGTGGTGGGCATTGAAGTCCCCCAGAACAACAAGCTGCGCCGATGGGCACCTGAGCTGAGCCAGTTCAGCAGAGTCTGAAAGATAGTGAAACAACTTGGTTGTCCCCATGTTGTCGGTGTGCGACCGATAGACACCAGCATAGAGTATCTGCTCCAAGCCAGTATCCACCAGAACCCACAATACAGAGAAACTGGAATCCTCAATGTTACGGAGACACCGACAGCAGATGTCATCGCGAGCACACACGCAGGCGCCAGCGCGTGGCTTAAAACTGTGCTCCAGGGTGTACCCCGGGCGGCGCAAGCATGCTGCGTCAGCCGGACATCTGATTTGAGTCTCCATGAGGAACAGCAGATGTGGTTTTTCGGTCTCATGGTGGTGATGGACCGGTATGAGATCGGAGTGCAGACCTCGGATGTTAGAGAGGTGCATTTTTTTTTTGATCATGAGCCACTTTTCGTGTTCGCCCTCTTCCCACAACTCTTGCATAAACGCTCGAACATTTGCAGATTCATTTGCATCATGTGCATGAAGAATTAAGGTGGCACCGCACCCATGAACGTATTCGGCATAGGTACATTGATCATCGGCTGTTGCCCCTGCTGCGTAGACCCCATTGCTTGAAGCCAAGGTTGAGTCGCAACAGGTCGTGATGAAGCAGTTCCAAGGATCACTTCGAATCCCACTTCTGATGACGAGGAAGGACGAGCATCGTTGTTTTTAATAAGGTGTGACGTCATCATTGCTGACGTCACATTCATCAGGATGGTTCTCTATCGAGGGTTGTTGATCCATAGTAACAGCAAAACTCCATAATATGGTTTTCAAGTTTATTCCAGTAAATTGAGGAGCTCCGTACGGTTCGGCAGCTCGAGCGAGACTGAATTGCAATCGGTCCGCCGGCCGTATTTATACTAAACGAGCGGCTCACAAACAGTAAACAATTTAGTTTGATAATTTTCAAACTATGTGAACAGATAATTATTTCTACAAATATTTCAACGATTTACAAATCATAATTTGATCATGAATACTTATTTATTAGTCTAGTATTTTATGAACATATTTGTGTTTCTATCAAATCATGCATTGATTCACAATTTATTTATTTTGATGAGACGAGTAATTGTATTTATGTGTTTATCATTAATGAAGTGCTGTTGCTATGCTTATTTTATGTGGTTGCGCCGATATATACTATTTATTTTGTTTGTGTGTCTGATTGTGCGTGTATACCGACTTATATTTCATTGTTAGGTAGCTTATAAAATCCTACATATGGTAAAAATGGTAAATTGGTTAAATATGGTAGTTTTAAACTAAGCGACCGTAGCCCGATGGGTACGGCGCGCGACGTCAGACTTGTGATCTTGAGGTCGCCGATTCGAACCCCACCCATTGCACTACCGACGTGAACCCACTCGTAACACAAGCACTTTAGCTTAGCACGAGGGGTTAACAACAATATTAGTAGACTGTTAAATGCTAATGTAAGATGTCAGACTAATATCAGCATAGCATAAGAGTACTGTGAGTACGTGCATTTCTGATCTTATTTGAAACTAATATAAGATCAATAGCACTGGATAAGTATGATATTAGAGTGATTTTGGACAACATATTTACAATACAAAAGACAAGACCTATTTAAGAGCGTTTGATCTTAGATCGATTTTGGGAATAACTAATTTTAATAGTTTTAAGAGTAATTTTGCAAACGCGCGGGCACTGCTAGACTGGTGCGCACCGCGCACCACTCCTACGTACGCCGCTCCCCGCGCCACCGCCGCCCCGCCACCGCCACCCGCGCCGCGCGCGCCGACTTCGTGTCCGTATAGCCTTAAGATTAAGTTCTTTTTTTTTCTCTCTGTCGATTTAAGGTTTTATGTAAAATTGCGAGGAACCCTAATTTATTCCAATATGGAGTTATCTTTAGTAGTTATACCGAATGCTAAAATTAGAGTAAACAATCTTACATTAGTCTAATAGTGCATTTGTAAAATGCAGCTATACTAATGGCGACACTATCAATACAAATTAACAAATAAAATAATTTAACGAGAACACGAAATATCTTATTTAACAAGGCGCATGAATTTTGAAGCGTAAAACGAGGTCTAATTAACAGTAAATAATAAATTCCAATATGATTACTGACCGTAAAACTACTTTAACTCGCACTTTTATACTTTTAATATAGTATAAACATTAACTTCACGCAACTTTAATTTGTTTTATTTTAATTTCCAACACTCACACGAACTTTTAAGTTGGATCTGACGTAAAATTCTCAAAATATTCTAACTTTAGACCAATATAAGCCTATGCAGGCTTATAAGATACTTACGTAAAAGCAATATTAGCCTAAGTCGGCTTAAATTAATTTTGGCTACATTTCAGTAAGTGCAAACAGCATTCAATTAGACTGATATTAGATCGATATTAAACTAAATATGCTTATACACTTGAGAGCAATAAAATCGCACACCCCTTGTAATTTGGTTTATTACTGATTGTTTTCTAAAATCTAAAGATATTGAGTAAAAATCATTAGACAAAATTAAAGCATACAAGCTTAGCTTTACAAAAACATAAAATTAAAATCATTGACCTTTACGTAACTTACAAAAACCGACCGTACACCGAATTCCCCAAATTCACGCGTTTGCGTTGTCACTACTTGCACCCTTAGCCGCAGGTATAAAAAGGTCGGTTTATTGGAATTTTTAATCATTTGCGGACCACTCGATTTCCTCTCCCATGAGCTTGAGCCGCGGAAGTCCCATGCTTCCCACGGAGAGCGCCTGAGTCTTCGCCACGTTGACCTTGAGTCTCCACTCCTCCAGCCAGCAGGGAAGGGCATCCAGTGCACGCTGCATCTTCGTCACCGCATGCCTGCCCGACATCGATGTTGCGATGTAGGCGGCATCATCGGCGTAGAGCGCGAGCTTCACGCCTGCGGTGACGGGGATGTCATCGGTGTACTTTAAGTAGCACACCGGAGAGAGGCAGCTTCCCTGGGGCACGCCTGCTTGGATGGGCCGCTCCGAGGACAGGGCGTCTTCAACCGCCACTTGAAAGCGTCTGTCCTGCAGAAAGGTGCCCACGATCCTAACTATTCGACGGGGAATAGTGGATGTGGACAGCTTGTACAGCAGGCCGGCGTGCCACACGCGATCGAACGCCTTCTCCATGTCGAGGAGCACCGCAACCGCCCGCTCGCGCTTGTTGCGAGCAACGGCGATGTCATGCAGTACCCTCGCGACCTGGTGGGTCGTGGAGTGTTCGGCTCGGAAGCCGAATTGTTCGTCGCGTGGCTGGAGGTGTGGTATCATGTGCAGGAGCAGCAGCTTCTCGAAGAGCTTCGAGGTCGTCGAGAGGAGGGTGATGGGCCGATAGCTTCCCGGCAGGAGGATGTTCTTCCCCTGCTTTGGCAGCATGATGACCCGTCCGAGTCGCCATGCGGAAGGAAAGTGTCCGGTCCGGAGGATGCCATTGAAGAGGCGCGCCATTGATGTCACAGCGCGCGGAGGCAGGTGCCGTAAGGCCTCATTGGGCACCCGGTCTGGACCGGGGGCTTTCCGCAGTGGCGTGCGACGGATCATCCGCTGGACTTGGCCAGGGGAGACCACGATAGGATCTTCTGTTGGGGCTATCGGTCGCTCGAAGTACTCTTCGAGTTTCCTCTCGACGTCTGCTGCGTGCTGCACGTTGAGGGCAGGGTTTGGTTGGAATTGAGTCTCCAGGAAGTCGGCGAAGAGCTCCGCTCGGTCCTCCGCACGGTAACGTGGGGTTCCGTCACCGGCCTGGAGGGGCCTAATCGGAGCTTGCTTCCCGGAGACTTGGCGGCACAGGCGGTGGATGCCCGACCAGTCCTCACCAGCGCGCTCAATGTAGTCGAGCCAGGACTCCTCCGCATTTGAGGCCAACGCGGAGGAGATCTTCACTACAAGGGCGTTCAGCTGGGACTTCATGGTCGGACATCTGGAGCGTTGCCATTGCCGGCGTAGATCCCTCTTCTTTTCGATCATCGCCAGGATGGATGCGGGGAGCTGAGTGGGCCTTCTCGTGGACGCGACGTCTCGCTTCGACACTCGAAGCGCGGCCTGGATGGTTGCGCTGAGTCCGTCGGCAAGCTTCTCGACGTCGGCTGGTGTTTCCACGGGGTGGGAAGGCGCGTGCTCTGCCATATGTTCGGCAAAGACCCGCCAATCCTGGCGTGATCGAGGGGGGAGCGGTAGCGACTGAAGTGGGCTATCTTCCAGAGTCAGACACACCGGTTGGTGGTCTGAGAGGAGGTGATCGTCCAGGACGTCTAGACTCGCCGGTGCGTGGGTGTCACGCAAGATCGCGAGGTCGATGACGTCCGGGGTGTAGGCTGCGCAGTACGGATAGTGCGTAGGGACCTCTGGTCCAAGCACCTCGTAGCCGTTGCGGTCTGCATCGTCGTGGAGACGGCGGCCGTTGGGGCAGATATAGTTGGAATTCCACGCCGTGTGCCGCATGTTGTAGTCGCCTGCAATTAGCGTGGGTAGCGGCGAGTCCAACAATGTGTGGACGTCAGCCACTGCAAATTGCATTGGGCTACGGCCGCTTCCTTTCCGGGTGTGCTTTGTGTCCGCTAATTACGTGTTTGTGAAGTCCTCCGAGGCGTTCCAGGTTTGATCTCTACGCCAGACATGTAATCTTCGTGTAAAATTTAAGATTTCGGGTCCGGTAGGTTGAGAAACTACCCTCCGTGCTTGAAAAGCACGTTAAGGCGTTGGTCCCGATTGTTATAATATCATCTATAACAAGGGTATGCCAGGGAACGGGCAGCAGCGTTTCCCTGTGTGTTAGATACAACATAATACTGCGGTCACCAACCCGCCTTCCAAGCGTGGTGACTATGGCAAAACCCTGCCTGGGTAAGTTACAACGTCCACTGCTGGACATGGGCCTCCTCCCGAGGGAGAGTATTTGCTAAAGTCACCACGCTTGGCAGGCGGGTTGGTGACCGCAGTATTATGTTGTACCACACAAGGAAACGCTGCTGCCCGTTCCTTGATAAACGATTAGTATAGACGATGTTATAATAATCGGGACCAACGGCTTATCGTGCTTTCCGAGGCACAGAGGGTAGTCCCTCAACCAATCGGACCCGGAAATAAATCTTAGAATTTATACAAAGATTTCTTGTCCGGCGTGGGGATCGAACCCACGATTTAAAACGAGCCAAATACCACTACGCTACGGAGGTTGTCGTTGTGTGTATGTATGTTAGCATAATAATATATTATTATCACTCTTGTGTCAGTAGGAATTCCCCAGTTTCCGAGAATGTATGTGAGAGACAATCTGACATTGACCAAGATAAAACCACAGAATATAATAATGATTGTGAAATTATTGTCAAGTATGAAGTTACTATGCGGCCGTAGCCCAATGGCTAGGGTGTCGGACTTGTGATCTTGAGGTCGCCGGTTCGAACCCCACCCATTGCACTACCGACGTGAACCCACTCGTAACACAAGCATTTTAGCTTAGCAAGGGATTAACAAGAATACTAGTAGACTGCAAAACTCTACTAGTAATCTTTTTTTTAAAAAAAAGAAAGAAAGAAAGAGAAAAGTAATAATATCAAAGTTAAAGTTTATCCTGTAAAATACTACAAGATCAAAAATAACAAAAAAAAAACCTCTTCAAATAACATTGTCATTCAAAATCGAACCCGCACCCTCCCGGATATTAGACGCGACAAATCAATCAGACATAATACGATTTAGCGACGCGACCGCGCGACGTCGCGCGAATTTGTAACGACTGAAATATGAGACGGGGATAGCATAACGCTAAGTGTATCAATTTTGCCATCGTTTTTATTTTAGCCACGAGGCTTTTGCTACTTATAACAAAATAGGTTCCCGCGCTCGACTTAGCCTGCGTAACTCGCGTTCCCGCGGGAACTTAATAATTAAATATAGCCTTCCGCAACAAATACGCTATATCTAACACTGAAAGAATTTTTCAAATCGGACCAGTAGTTCCTGAGATAAGCGCGTTCAAACAAACAAACAATCTCTTCCCCTTTATATTTTAGTATCCATACTATGCTTACTAATGTTTATAAATGGGAAAGTGTATGTGTGTGTCTATTTGTTTGTCTGTCTTTCATGCAAACACTTTACTTAAACGTACTTAATATCTAATCTCGATTAAGACTATAAAAAATCACTGACCCACTGGAGTCTATATCTATACAGAGTTGATACGACAGAGGGGCATTAAATTACGCTACGTTTACTATACGTGTTTTTTATTAATCCGATACGGTATAAAAATAAAAAGCAACCAAATTGAGATTTTTTTTCTTTCAAAAAAACTGATTAGCTTACAAATCAGAGCAAAACGTAACCACCCTTTGTAAATAAATTTCACTGACCTAGCAAAGCGGCAACGTCGCGCGCGCGCCGGTGCGGGATGTTTTGCAATGATTTGCATCAGAGCGGCAACAACACATCGTAAGGCCCCTCTGTCGTATCAACTCTGTATATCACTACATCTATAATATAAAAATGAATCGCAAAATGTGTTGGTAAGCGCATAACTCTACAAAGCCTGGACCAATTTGGCCAATTCTTTTTTTTTAATGTTCGTGGAAGTTCAAGGATGGTTTTTACGGCGAGAAAAATTCGAATAATTGCCTGAAAACCCCTTAAAACAGCCTTTTTCTTTTTCCCATACAAACTTTTTCTAACTAAAATGTAGAGTCAATTTGAGCTTTATTTTGTTAATTAAAAACTTGAATTTTTTTGCCAAGATTTTTTAGGGTAGGGGTAGTGTAGGGTAGGGGTAGTGAAGGGTAGGGGTAGTGTAGGGTAGGGGTAGTGTAGGGTAGGGGTAGTGTAGGGTAGGGGTAGTGTAGGGTAGGGGTAGTGTAGGGTAGGGGTAGGAGTACCGCATAAACAAAGTCTCTACGGCCCAGTTTATTTTATACAAATGTTTAGGTCTTTTATGTATCGATTGAGGCAGTACGAAGTCTGCCGGGTCAGCTAGTAGTATATAAAACAAAGTCGCTTTCTCTGTCCCTATATCCCTATGTATGCTTAAATCTTTAAAACTACGAATCGGATTTTGATGCGATTTTTTTTAATAGATAGAGGGATTCAAGAGGAAGGTTTATATGTATAATACATCAGCATTGTACCCGTGCGGAGCCG
This sequence comes from Nycteola revayana, assembly GCA_947037095.2. Classification (NCBI taxonomy): domain Eukaryota; kingdom Metazoa; phylum Arthropoda; class Insecta; order Lepidoptera; family Nolidae; genus Nycteola; species Nycteola revayana. The sequence goes on along the minus strand of OX344859.2, from coordinate 17,669,293 downwards.
GGGCGGGTCGCTAGTAAATATTATAAAGAAAGAATTATTATTATATATATTATATTGTTTGTATTGAATAGACTCCGGAACTACTCGACCGATTTGAAAAATTCTTTCAGCGTTGGACAGCTACACTGGCTATATTTAATTATGAAGTTTCCACGGGAACCGTGAAACCGTGCGGGACGTCTAGTATGAAATAAACTCAATTTATTGAATACTAGTGGTGCCCCGTGGTTTTACCCGCGTTACTCTGCTCCAGTGGGTCGGAGCGTGATTTTTAGTAGCCTATATGTTAATCCAGTTTATATCCTATCCCGGTGCAAAATTTCAGCCAATTCCGTTCAGAAGTTTTGGCGTGAAAGAGTAACAAACATCCATCCATCCATACTTACAAACTTTCGCGTTTATAATATTAGTAGGAGTCATTGTCTTATCGTCAGGCTGTCTCTCACGCTTATCACATTTTGAAATCACAATCGCGGCATTTTGAATCAATTACTAGTTTGTTTGTGTTCAATTTGGATTTAAGTAATTTTTTTAGACTAACTCCGTGGCTTGTCTTTTTGTGTGTGTGTGTTTGTTTGTAATGAATAAACTCAAAAACTACTGGACCAATTTGAAACATTCTTACACAGTTAGAAACCTAAAGTAGTAAGTAAAAAGGTAAAGTTTTCCATAGAATATTTAAAACATTTTAAAAATGTGAAAAACGGGCGGCGTTACGTTTAATATTTAATATTAAATGCAACTAGTAATGCGGATCATTACCGATAGATGGCACTAACGTCCCCCTTAGAGACGTGTTATAAAGAGATTGATAAACTTCGATGACCGGTAGGGTTCCACCGTAGCCTAATTGGTTAAGGCATTAGGGGCTTAACCTAAGATGCAGGTTCGAGTCCTGCCGGTGGTCGATTTTAATAAATCTCAATTTTGAATGACAAGACTGCTAATTCTACATCTCATTTTCCAGGAGTTCAGCATGAGGGGTCGGGAGCGGTGAGATGTCGCAGCAGAGCCAGCCGTACCCCATACCCTGGGGTCTGCATTACCAGCACAGGTAACTGTCATCGTCAGCTCGTGTAACGTCCACTGCTGAACATGGGCCTCATCCCGAGGAAGGGTTTGCCATAAAACCACGCTTAGAAGTTGGATTGGTGACCGCAGTATTAAGTATAGTATAATAATTAACATGGGTTTTCATAGAAAGAAGGTTTGATATAGTCACCACGCTTGGAAGATGGATTGGTAACCACAGTAATTTGTGTATTGCCATTATGATCAGCTCATACAACGTCCGCTGCTGAACATAGGCCTCCTCGAGAGGAAGGGTTTTGCCATAATCACCACGCTTAGAAGTTGGATTGGTGACCGTAGTTGGGTGTAGTAACACCATCCTCAGCTTGTACAACGTCCACTGCTGAATATAGGTCTCCTCGAGAGGAAGAGTTTTGCCAATCACCACGCTTGGCAGATGGATTGGTGACCACAGTAATTTATGTAGTATCATCATCATCAGCTCATATAACGTCCACTGCTGAACATGGGGCTCGTCCCGAGAGCGACTTTTGCCATAATTACCACGCTTGGCAGTTGGATTGGTAACCACAGTTAGGTGCAGTAACACCATCGTCAGCTCCGTCCACTGCTGAACATAGGATTCCTCCAGAGAAAGGGTTTTGCCATAATCACTACGCTTGGCAGATGTATTGGTGACCGCAGTATTATGTTGTAACACACAAGGAAACGCTGCTGCCCGTTCCTTGATTTACGATTGTTATAGATGATGTTATAACAATCGGGCTCACCGAATTTCATTCGTATACAACATTTCAACTCCAGGTACCACGAATTGGACTATTTTACCAGACATCAGGATATATGAAACTAAAATATATATGATTATAAGCTAGATTATCATAATATAGGCTACAAAACATCACGACCCTATGGAGCACAGTAAAGCGAGGAATATAATAATAAATAATATTATAAAGAGAAGAAAGATTTGTATTTTTGTGTGTATGTTTGAACTGAATAAACTCTAAAACTATTGTCCCGATTTCAAAAATTCTTTCACCATAGGCAAGCTACATTCACCCTGAGTGACATAAGCTGTATTTAATTATGAAGTTCCCACGGGAACGGGAGTTACGCGGGTGAGACTGCGCGCGGGAAACTAATTTTGATATCAAAATCAAGACTAGGTTCAGCTTAAAGTTAAAAATCAGGAATCAGACTGGGTTTGTCGCCAGCATTGCCATATGCTGGCGTCGAACTTACGATCTTAGAGACTTAAAGCAAGACTTTTACTGCTAGGTCACGGAGTTATTTTCAAAAATTTAACTTAAGCCCAAATTGAGCTCAAAAAAACTAGTAATTGATTCAAAATGCCGCGATTGTGATTTTAAAATGTGATAAGCGTGAGAGACAGCCTGACGATAAGACAATGACTCCTACTAATATTATAAACGCGAAAGTTTGTAAGTATGGATGGATGGATGTTTGTTACGCTTTCACACCAAAACTACTAAACGGAATTGGCTGAAATTTTGCGCCGAGATAGGTTATACGCTGGATTAACATATAGGCTAAAAAATCACGCTCCGACCCACTGGAGCAGAGTATCGCGAGTAAAACCGTGGGGCGCAGCATTAAATAAATTGAGTTTAAGTCAAGAAGCTAGTCTTATATAATTTCTTCTGTTACAGAGAAGCCACGCCGTCGAGTACGGCGCGGTCCTACGACCACACCCACTCACACACGCATCCACAGCTGTACCGGCACTCACACACCCACACACTCATCGACCAACATACTCCGTGAGTATTGTGATGTCCTCACGAACATACAAACTTACGCATATATAATATTCATCATCATAATCATCATCAGCCCGTATAACTCCCACTGCTGAACATAGGCCTCCTCCCGAGGGAGGGTTTTTGCCATAGTCACCACGCTTGGCAGGCGGGTTGGTGAGCGCAGCGTTATGTTATACCACACAAGGAAACGCTGCTGCCCGTTCCTTGATATACGATTATTATAGATGATGTATGACGGCTAAACGTGCTTTCCGAAACACGGAGGATAGTCCCTCAACCAACCAGACCCGGAAAGAAATCCTACAGTTTAAACAAAGATTTCTTGTCCGGCGTAGGGATCGAACTCACGACCTCCGAGATTTAAAGCGAGCCAAATACTGCTACGCTACGGAGGTTGTCAAGCTAAGATATATATTTGTTATCTTTTCCAGGAGTAAAGGAGAAGGTGAGGAAGCGAGCCCGGATTATAGAGAACACTACACTACACAATTACATAGGTAAGTCGATCAGAGCCTAGGCTTTGGATATGTCCGCGGGTGCCGTGGGGGGGCCGGAATGCATCGTGCCCGGCCCCCGCCAACGACGGATTGAAGGAGTGTGGAAGGTCCTCTCCTCGTGGCAAGAGTAAAGCATACCACCGCTTTGGAGAGGGCGAGTCCCACATATCCCGCCACCAGCGCGCGAATACGCTGTAGCGGCGGTGGGAACGCGTAAATTCATATCCACCCGGACAAAAAAACGGCTTTGTACCTATATGTCACCAGAAAATAATACGAATCGTAAGTTGATCAACCTCCGTGCCACTCATATTGTTAAATTTAGTTGCCTGTTTCAGTGAACGCGCATTATTATTATATTATTTACTGAATTGTTATGACACTTGACCTAACCTAACCGAACGAGACTATGCTACTGTTGTAACTAAACAAAAATACTTTAACTTCAATAAGTCCTGTTGAACTCCATCGGTTTAGGTTTAGGTTATCTTTTAACCACCCGATACCTCGTTAGTTTATCAACTAACTAGTAAGTTGATCAACTTACGTTTCTTATTATTTTCCGGTGACAAATACATGATGCCCGTATACAACACATTCATATATCTTGCCAGGAACGTAGCTACCATGGTAGATGGGGCTTCAAGGCCCCAAAAGTGTGTACCAGAGGGCCTAATTAACAAATTTTGACACTAGGCTTCGCCATCACTGTATTCTCATTATCAGCCCGTACAACGTCAACATCTGAACATGGGCCTCCTCCCGAGGGTGGATATTTGCCATAGTCACCACGCTTGGCAGGCGGGCTGGTGACCGCAGTATTATGTTGTACCACACAAGGAAATGCTGCTGCCCGTTCCTTGATGTATACGATTATTATAGATGATGTTATAACAATCGGGACCAACAGCTTAACGTGTTTTCCGAGGCACGGACGGTAGTCCATCAACCAACCAGACCCGGAAAGTAATCTTAGAATTTACACAAAGATTTCCTGTACGGCGTGGCGATTCAACGCACGACCTCTGAGATTTAAAGCGAGCCAAATACCGCTAAACTACGGAGGCTGTCATTATATCTTACTCAGTATTCATATTCCAATTTTCCAGATGCAGTGGGTCTTACAAATGCTCTGAGGAGTTAACGGAGGAGCCTCGGGACCGTGAAGAAGTGACCAGCTCTGAGCAACACCAACACTGGGATGAAAAGATAGGTAAAGTTTTTTTTCGGACTTATAAACGTAGCCACGAGGCTTTTGCTACTTCACCGGACATAAAGGCGAGCAGAGCTCCAGCCTTAATAAATGGGTTAAAAACAACCCGCGCAAGAGTGCGCCTCCTGTAGGGCTTGGACCTCGGCTCAGGGTAGTCGCTGGCCATGACATTGAAAGATTATGACATTTAGTGTTTTTAGCGAAGTTTTGTGCAACTGTCGCTCTACGTCATAGTTCTTCGGCATGTCGGACTTCGGGCCTACGAGGGCACTGGAGGGTTCTTTGCAAAGTAAGGGTTGGAAGGACGAGGGGGGACGTTGCGTTCGTGGGCACACTCTTTTCTGGCGGGTCGGATAGAGTGGACTCTGTGTAGTGGAGATAGCTCCACGTCTCGCCTTTTCTGATGGCCCGCGCCTATGTTAGGGCCATCAGAAAAGGATTCAGGAAATAAAAGAATTCCTCATTGTAGCTGACCACCTTCGTGGCATAGCAGAGTAAGTCCCGCTTTGTTAGTGGATTCGACAACGTCATCAATCAGGTCGTACAACGTGTACTGCTGAACATGGACCTCATCTGGACAGGTTCAGCGACATCTACAGTCGCCGCACAAAAACCACAATATAACGAGCAGCGCCATCTAGGACTTAACATTCTAACTAACCTGTATCGCGCAATACACGTTTGCAAGCCAATTAGAACACATACAAGTTTTGAATAACAACAATTGACCGGCCAAGAAGATCTTCATTTTCTGTGGAGGAACACCACCAACCGTTCCTCTTCAATTGGTGACCCCGTAGACAACACGAAACCGGCTACTCCAGCAAGCTACTCCTCATCCAGCTCAACCACAACGTAAAAGCAACTAGCTTCCGCAACACAGCTGCACCGACTCCGGCTACAGCACCACGGCACTAACCACGACCTCACTCGCTACCGTCTGCTCAGCACTGCCAGCTTCGCCGCACGCAGTCTCAGCCACAGGTCCCGACTCACTGGGACCAGCACCGATTCCGACTCACTGGGATCAGTTCCGACTCAGTGGAACTCCAACAAAGAAAGAACGACTTTTAGTCTCGAAAGGGAGTAGTGTAGTGACATCTACAGTAGCCGTACAAAAACCACAATATAACTAGCAGCGCCATCTATCGCCTAGCATCCCAACTAACTTGTATGGCGCATTACAAGTTCGCAAGCCAATTCGAACATATACAAGTTCTGAATATCAACAATTGGCCGTCGGTCGCTGCATACCACCTCGCCCGGCAAAGAAGATCTTCATTTTCTGTGGAGGAAGACAACCAAGTGTTCCTCTACAGTTCTAATATAGTCACCAGGCTTGGCAGGCGGGATGATTACCGCAGTAAATAAATCACTACATAGTATAAAACAAAGTCGCTTTCTCTGTCCCTATATCCCTATGTATGCTTAAAACTACGCAACGGATTTTGATGCGGTTTTTTTTAATACATAGAGTGATTCAAGAGGAAGGTTTATATTATGTATAATACATCATATCATACGGGGCGGGTCGCTAGTAATAAATAAAAATCATTTTTATTTACGTATTACAGGACTTATGATCTTGAGGTCGCCGGTTCGAACCCCACCCATTGCACTACCGACGTGAAGTCTCGTAACATAATCATTTTAGCTTAGCACGAGGGGTTAACAACAATACTAGTAGACAGAAAAAGTCTGCTGATTTAAAAAAAACAAAAAGAAAAAAAAACTTTCGTTGGAATATTACTTATTTGTGTTCTTTGTTTGCAGTAAGCAGTTCGTTATGCCCATCTTCTGCGCCCACCAGATCCGATGCTGCATCACCACAACACGTGACGACCACACATGCAGGTGAATTTATAATTAATCATCATCATCAGCCCGTACAACGTCCACTGCTGAACATGGGCCTCCTCCCGAGGGAGGGTATTTGACATAGTCACCGCTTCGCAGGCGGGTTGGTGACCGCAGTATTATGTTGTACCACACAAGGAAACTGCTGCTGCCCGTTCCTTGTTATACGATTATTAAAGATGATGTTATAATAATCGGGACCAACGGCTTAACGTGCTTTCCGAGGCACGGAGGATAGTTCTTAAACCAACTAGAGATTTAAAGCGAGCCGAATACCGCTACGCTACGGAGGTTGTCTTTAATTTATAATTAACTAGCTGCCCCGGAAAACTTCGTACCGCCTCAAAATCTACGCGGTGTCCTACATCTACCCTACCATACCCCTACTCTACCTCTACCCTACCCCTACCCTACACTAACCCTACCCTACCCCTACCTCTACCTTACACCTACCCTACCCCTACCCTACCCGTACCCTAACCGTACCCTACACCTACCCTACCCCTACCCTACCCCTATCCTACCCCTACCCTACCCCTACCCTACCCCTACCCTAAAGTATCCTATGTCCTTCTCCCAGTTCTTAGCTACCTCCCTACCAATTTTCAGCCAAATCGGTTCAGCCGTTCTTGAGTTATAAATAGTGTAACTAACACGACTTTCTTTTATATACAGGGAGTCCCAAAAGGTTAAGTAGCTGGGAAAGGGGGTGACAGGGGTGGACACAATGGTCACTAGAAAAATAAAAATAAAATGGCATTTTTTTAAAAACTTAATATTTTACACCTTGTTATTTTTGATGTTGATGTTGATGACCTTGTTGTTATTGAAGATTACATAACAGCATTTTTTTTAAATACAGCCATATTTGTAGGTACAGTTAGCACAAGGTGTAAAATTTTTAGTCTTTTAAAAAATGCCGTTTATTTTTTTAAACACCCAGAGGGAATTTTTTATATTTTTCTGGTGACCCTTGTGACCATCCCTATCACCCCCCTTCCCAGCTACGTAATCTTTTGGGACACCCTGTATATAGATTTAATAAAATAAAAGAAATACCTACTTCTGTTACTACTATTTTGCTGTGCCCGACTATAAAATACATAATGTTCATATGTGGGTACATACATGTGTATATAATTTTATAAGACTATACGGAACCAATAAAAAAAAAGGAATGTAGCGACACCTTTACACCTTTCCACCGCCGCTGCAGCGTAGACATACCCACTGACCCTGCAAAGGAGATCTTCATTTTCTGTGAAGTAACACCAGCAATAGTTTCTGTTCTGTTCCATTTTGTTTCTTAGTTCAGCTCCTGGTCTTCTCAGGTGGTGGGAGGCGAGGAGCTCTGCAGCTGTGGCAGTTCCTGGTCTCTCTGCTGGCTGAGGGAGCCCGATGCGTGGCGTGGACGGGCCGGGGGTTGGAGTTCAAGTTGCATGAGCCAGAGGAGGTATACTTGCCTTCTTCTATACTATCATAATATACTAATTTATAAAGCTAAAGAAGCTTTGTGTGTTGGAACGCAGTAATCTCAAGAACTACTGGTCCGATTTGAAAAATTGTTTCAGTGTTAGATAGCCCATTTATCGAGGAAGGATATATGGTATTTACTATGAAGTTCACACGAGAACTGGAGCTACGCGGGTGAAAATGCGCGCGGGAAGTTTTTTTTTTCATTTATTTTTTTGGATGGACATACGTAGGTAACCACGAGGCTTTTGCTTCATCACCTGGCATAAAGGCGAGCAGAGCTCCAGCCTTAATAAATGGTTTAAAAACTACAAACTAAACAACCTGCGCAAAAAGAAACCTGTGAGGCTTGGACCTCGGCAAGGGCATCGGATGGTTCTCTGCAAACTAAGGGTCAGGAGGACGAGGAGGGACGCGTCACGCGTTAGCGGGTCGGATAAAGCACGCGGGAAGATAAATATACATGGCAAAATGAGCTCTAGTGCCTTATGATACAAGATAATCTAAGTTGTACGAACGGACGCACTAACACAGGTTAAATTTTTAATGCTATATAATTATAATCTATTGTACCTACTTGTAATAAATCATTACTTTTTTTTTCGGACTCGCACAAATTATTTAGCCAGGAGGCTTTTGCTACTTCACCGGGCATAAAGGCGAGCAAAGCTCCAGCCTAGGTAAATGGTTTAAACACTACAAACTAAGGAACCTGCGCAAGAGGGCGTCCCCTGTGGGACTTGGATCTCGGCTCAGGGCGGTCGCTGACGGGGAGATTGAGGGATTATTGCTTTTAGTTTCTTTAGGGGAGTTTTGTGCAACTGTCGCTCTACTTTACAGTTCGCGGGCCTCTCGGACTTCGGGTCTACGAGGGCATCGGAAGGTTCTAATAAATCATTACGCTGAGTATTAGCACAAACTAAATAATCACATTGACCTATCTGATGTTCAGTTGCGTAGTGTTCCAAATACAAGGACAATAAGTGCCAGTACAGTGTATATGTATGTACAGCACTAAAACACAACAAAATTTCTTTCTTCCTATCTTCTCCGGGTCGTCCACTTAGGTAGCTAGTGAAAGGTTGCAAATTAGCTAGGGTAGGATTCCCGCCGGCGAGGACGGCGTTGCGCGGAATGGAAATAAATCTAAGAATTTACACAAAGATGGTGTGGGGATATATACTGCTACGCTTCGGAGGCTGTCCTATTATATGTATCTCTCTATTGCAGGTTGCCCGTAGATGGGGTGCTCAGAAGAACCGGCCTGCGATGAACTACGACAAACTGTCAAGATCTCTCCGATATTACTATGAGAAAGGAATCATGCAGAAAGTTGCAGGTCAGAACTCATCTTCTAATCTAAATTAAAAACTAAATATCTAGTGTTAATTCCGCTAAAAAAATGTGTCAAAATGCTGGGACGGTTTTTTGCAACGCCCTCCCGCCCGCAAAAATAATGCACAACATACAGTCCCCGGCACGTAACTTGGCAAGGTTTTGGCGCAGTGGGGGAAAGTTCGCGCATCGTGCACTTAGTGGAACAAAAACTGGTCACTTTTTTTGATGTTGTCATTATTAAAGAAAGGAGAGGAATTCGTAAAGTTTATTAGGTCCGCCGACTAAGTTTATTAAGAGTCGTGAATATACGGAGTAAATAGCAATACGTGGTTTTATTTATATTGGACACTAAACCCTTCTGATAGGTGAATGGACAAATATCATTCATTCCCTATAGTTATAAATAAAATATATGTTAGCAAAGTAAAAAAAAATCTATTTAAAAACAAAAATAGTTTTATTAAAAAATTTGGTAGTTAACGGTATTTGGTCCTGGCATTGTAATCAACGTTACAAAAACTAAATTTAAAACAACAACAACTATAACAAAAACGAAATTAAAAACAATAACAACAACTCGTAACAAAAACAAAAACAAAGTGTTCAACTTTCGTGCACGTAAGTGTAATCGGGAGCGAACGGAATGTAGACGCGTGCGGTGCGGGAGGCAGGGGTCGACTGACGGACGAATCGCGCGCTCGGATCGGCGCTACCTCATACCCCGCGTCCCGCTGGACCACCAAAGAGACCTATAAAACGACTTGTGCGCATCTCACGACTCTTGCCAAGTTACGTGCCGGGGACTGTACACGAAGGAAAAATAAAACGTGCAAAAATACAATTATTTTTCCATGTTGAGCTGTCAGTCTTTCACCTGATCTCTCACCGGTCGTGTCGGTCGAACCACCGGATTTTGAGAGTATAGGTACTATGAGCCGAGTGTGTTGTTCAATTGGCTAATTGCCTTAGCGATTCGCCGCCGTAATCGATGTCGGAAAGATAACATTACACAAACCACACATTCAGGATTATTAAAAACCAACCAAGTGCAAGTTGGATGAGTATTTTTTTTTTTTCGGACGGACTTATGTAATTAGCCCTGAGGCTTTTGCTACTTCACCGGCCATTAGGCGAGCAGAGCTCCAGCCTAGATAAATGGCTTAAACACTACAAACTAAGCAACCTGCTCAAGAGGGCGTCCCCTGTGGGACTTGGACCTCGGCTCAGGGCGGTCGCTGACGGGGAGATTGAGGGATTATGGCTTTTAGTTTCTCTAGGGGAGTTTTGTGCAACTGTCGCTCTACTTTACAGTTCGCGGGCCACTCGGACTTTGGGTCTACGAGGGCATCGGAAGGTTCTTAGCAAACTAAGGGTCGGGAGGGAAGTTGGATGAGCGCAAGAAACGCTCCGTACTATTTATACAACAGTAAACACTACTTTATACTAGCTTCACCCGCGTAACTCCCGTTCCCGTGGAAACTTCATAATTAAATATAGCCTATATTAATCAGTGATACTGTAGCATTTAAATGGTGAATGAATTTTTAAAATCGGTCCAGTACTTTTTGAGCCAATTCGTTACAAACATACTTACATACAAATCTTTCCTCTTTATAATATTACTATAGATAAAGACTTTGAAATATGGAAGCATTTCAAGCGTGTACCTGTTACCGTTATTAATATCGAGAAAAAAAAAACAGTATAAAAATCACGTTAGTTGTATAGGAGCCCTCTAAAATATTTGTTTTATTCTGTTTTTACTATTTATTGTGAACATTTTAACTGTCTAGCTATCGCAGTTCATGAGATACAGGCCTGGTGACAGATAGTCGGACGGACAGACAGACAGACAGCAGAGTCCCAGAAATAGGATCCCGTTTTTACCCTTCGTGTACGGAGCCCTTAAAAAAAAGTTCTTGTTGAAAAACCCTATGCATTATTTCCAGGTGAACGTTACGTCTACAAATTCGTTTGCGACCCCGAAGCTCTCTTCAGCATGGCGACGCCCCCCCGACCTCGGTCCCCCGCCGCACCCCCTCCGGCGCCCTACGATGTGCTGACCCAGCTGTACGGGGGCGTGTACCCCCAGTACCTGCAAACCCCTCAGACTGACTACCAGTCACGAAGATACTACCATCATCATATCAACCAGCTTGGACATTATGATACGTAGATGCCGATAGATGGCACTGTTTTCAATGTCATAGAACAAAGCAGTTTATATGTAGCTATCAATAGGTGGCGCTTTTAACAATTATTTTTGTTGCAGTTCAATTGATTGTCGAGAGATGGCGCTATTTAGTACTTTGTCAAATTAGAAAGATGATTGGGTGTTTAGACATGTAAATACCTTGAAACTGCTATGTAGTGAGATTATTTTAAAAGGGGATCTAAAAAATGTAGTCCATCTTGGTTTCCACATAGTTGTATCAAATTAAGACGCAGATTACGTGTTAATATAAATAGCGCTGTTTATTCTAACTCATACCACGAGGAGACCCTACACCACTAAAACCCCCCGGACACTCCTTCGATCCGACGCTGGCGGGGGCCAGGGGCCATAAGCAATCTGGCCCCCTGACGGCACCCGCGGCCAATATGGCACCGCGGGATCTCCAGGGCCACATTTGCCCAATAAAAGTGACGCCCATAAGGAGCAGGGACGCCTCTACACTCCGTAGAGGCGTCCCTGCTCCTTATGGGTCAGCCTCGAAGGGAGCGGGGCCCATGTGCCCCACTTCTCGAGGCCAAGCCTAGGGCGGTAGTAAGTCTCCCTGAGGTCGTGATTCTATTAAGTTGAATATATATCTCTCTTGAATAGAAGAGGTTCTTAGAATTAGGCATGAAGACTAAAAAAAATATTTAGTCCGTCAGTTAGATTACTTAAAAATTTGACACGTATTTTCTTATTTATCAAATCATAAAAATTGACAAAGATACAGAGCAATAACCAACTATAAAGTTCAGGAGAGGGGAGCTTGTGACGTCACTACTAGGTAAACTTGTACCTAGAAGTAAAGTAACATGAAATTTCATCGCGCTGTATATGAGTCATTTCTGTTTGAGGATCGAAAAATAAATACGTGTCCAATATTTTTTTGGAATCTAACTGACGGACTTTACAGATTATTTTATTATTCTTGCCTATTCCGTCACAATGGTGTTTCTCATCATCATCATCTTAGACCGCGCGCTGGAAAAACTGTAAATGTTTCTATTGAGACATGTTGTATCTTCATCATCATTATCAACAGCCCGTTGACGTCCACTGCAGAACATGGGCCTCCTCTTAACAGACCTTGTCAAGCCAGGATCGTAGACGGATATTGCCATAATCACCACGCTTGGCAGACGGATTGGTGATCGCAGTAATATGTAAACCTTGAGCTAATAGATGCTGCTGCCCATCCATCAGCCATATGTCCCTTAGTCGCCTTTTACGAAACCCATGGGAAGACATGGGGTGGTCTATTACTTTTTGTATCTTATTATAATTTAATACTTATCTCATCTTTCTTCCATTACCTAATCGTAGAAAAAGTAATAAAATATTCCAACGTAGGTACTTTTTTACTAATGTAAATTAATTAAAAGTTGATACTTGTGATAATAATATATTCAATAAATAAATTCTTAAGCTACGGATACACTAGGGGTCAAATATCCTACAATACGTGTCGCTATCGGCGTCGGGCTAAGGCCTCAGTTACTGAGACTTCAGGGCGCGGTCCGCACTAAACGCAAAGATAAGACGTTGTATGAATGCGTTTACAGAAAAGCAATTTTATTTTGTACTATTTGACCTCACAGACGTCGTTTTATCTTAACTTCTTCTTCTCGAGTCGAAAGGCTCTTAACTTAAACTAAACTTTAATATTAGGTTAAATCCAACTTTAATATTAGGCGTGTTAGCTCTGAACTAACCGTCTGAATATACTAAGAACAGCACGCATTCTGTCAATCTTATGTCAAACGATATAAGATTACATTCAAAGAGTCTTTATTGTCAAAAGCGCTGAGGCTACATAGAAAATTTAATATCGTGGTTAAGTATACAATTTCCTTGTTTTTTCATTCATAAAAACTTTCTCCTGACAATAACAAACACGCGCCGCACCGTCTCCGTATAAGGCCTAAGTGATGCAACGTTGTGGGATATCTGGAAACATAGCATGACACGTATCATCGCTGCTGACATAATTTGCGCAATGTCACCAGATATGTCAAACAGAATGATCCGACAATCGCTAGGCATCCCACCGACACACGTTGTGGGACATTTGTTCTTTAGTATATTCATCGCTATAGTTTTAATGACGTGTAATATTTTAGTTTTATATTTATTTAATTAATTAGATATAGTCTAGTCATCTGTACATTATGAATAATTAATAAGTAGTCATTATTAATATGTAATTAATTATTATAGTTAATACACTAACAATATTCTATTGAGCATAATGCTGTTATTTAATGGTATGAAAATCGTTTGTTTTTTAATGCACCTTGAAAGTATTTTAAATCATGTTCTTATGTTCCCCGTCTTTTTTAATTACCACTGGAACTGGACTTGGTAATTCTGAGAAGAACTGGCAAGAAACTCAGAGGAATCCACTTTTATAAATAAATATCTTTGTTATACTGTTTATGTTAACCGTAATCACTGAGCCTTTAGTGCATTCAAATTTTAAATTAAGTGACAAAAAATAACAGTTTGTAAATTTGATTAAATAAAAATAAGCTTTTAAAGGCATGCGGGTACACTAGGGAACAAATATCCTACGGCGCGTGTCGGCGACATGTCAGTCCGCGCGATTTTGCTACACATGTCTAGCAATATCACGTGTCACTTAACGTCACTATGGTCATAAGTCGCACGATGCTCGATGTCATTTACTGCCACGTTGTTTCGAGCTCGATCCCAGAGTGAGAAAAAAAATATAGTTATTACCTACAAAAGAATATGTACCTATGTATAAAAATATATTATAAACCCGAAGCCGGTATGTTGGTGTTTCCCCCGTACCTCGGAGAACATGTTAAGCTGTCGGTCCATCGCCTGAGATCTTTCTCCGGTCTATCGGTAGAACCGTCCCACCAAATTTTCAGTTGTAATAGAGAGTATGTGTGTACGTGTGTTGGCGCACACTCATGCATTATAATAGGTGCCACACCGATGGCTAAACTCCTTATAGATTGGCCACCACCGTGGCTGGAAGCGGTCGGAATGACTTTTTATTCACACATCACCCGACGTCACTGACGACGCGTGTCGCGGGACATTTTCCACCTTTTGTATCCTTGCCTTAAAAATATTATAAAATAAATTAAAATGTGCAATATTAGATAATTATTTAAGTAGTAATTTATTGTCAAAAAACGTAGAATTTAATGAAAAATAAGCAATCAATGTAAATATATTAGTGATTAAATTAAATTATTCGATTAGATAAATAAAAGTGTTTTTGTTTCGACATCCTATCTTAATTCTAATATTTAATTTTCACCTTCTATTTATGCACTAAAAGCCTAAAAGTCATAATCCCTCAATACCCTCCGTCAGCGACCGCCCTGAGCCGTCGTCCAAGTCCCACAGGGGATGCCCCCTTGAGCAGGTTGCTTATTTTGTTGCCTTTATGCCCGGTGAAGTGAAGTAACAAAATCTATGAATGACGTTGATATATTTTGCCACTAACGGTCACCTATGAAGTCACTAGTCAGACTAAAAAGGAACGAAACGGTATAGGGCCGGCAGGATAAGGATGGCTGCTGCTGTTCATATCTACTGTACTAGCTGTCCTTGTATTTTGACCCCTATGCCACTTAACGGGTGGATATGGGACATTTGCCTCGTCAAGAATAATAAAAAAAACATATTCATGTCAAAATGAATGAAAGACATTGTAATGATAAAGATATTTATTAATAGTAGGTACAATTCTATAATACAGTGCTAAAGCTGAGGTTCCGTACATTTTAAGGACTAATGAAATCGGTCCACTAGTTTCCTATCTATTTAATGTAAACTAACAATCGAATCTTACCTCTTTAAAATATTAGTATAGATACACCCAGTGCCGTAAATAGGGCGGTGCCACCGGTGCCCAGGCACAGGGCGTAGACTCTGGGGGGCGCAGGAATAGCTAGACCAGGAAGGACTATTTAATTGCTCAAAAAAATAATCTTAAGCATCAGGGTGCATTTGCACTAGTTAACTTGCGTTTGAGTTTTAGTGAGTGCAACACAGTAGATGGTATAGGCTAGATGACACATATTAATTAATTAAAATTAATTATGTTACAATGATGTTTATTTCTAAAAGTATTTGTCATGGAACCTAAATATAATTATTTCTGTTCATAAAACTTGAATATGTTTGTATGAACTCAATATGAAAATTATTTCTTTTGTCTATGTCTTTAACTTCCGAAAACGATATCAGCCATTTTCTGAAGTCATACATATTTAAAAAAAAAATGAACGCGATCCTTTACTATTACACTTTCCGAGTCATGACGTCATCGATCTTGAACACAGATAATGTATATAGACCAACATGGCTGACACCGTTTTCATCTCTAAATGTCAAGCCAATTTTAAAATATTTATTTTAGTGCTTTCTAGATCTCAAATAAATGCCATACTTTTTTCTTGAAAAAATAAATAAAAAAATAAAAATCATTTTTATTTACGTAAACCTATTACAGGCACTTGCAAATAGTCAAAACAATAATTTAGTATTAAGTATTATTTAGATAATATCATATTTTATAATATTATTATTATTAATTATCATATTTTATAAATTTTAAAATTAAACAAGTATTTAAGTTATTATTTTAATCTTAACGTCTTAGTTTATTATTTAACTATATTGTGTCAAATAGCTTGTTCTGTCTATAGTAGGTTAGAACAATTGTCATTATTTAGGTGGACCATGAGTATATAACGACGGACGCGCTTTAAGGCTACCACCGGATCCAATACGCCCCAACTGAGAAGATCCGGCGAAACAAACTCAGTGGGTTATTCTACTGCCGGTTTTAACACGACCCACATGAGACGGTCCGGCGAAACATACTCAAATGGGCAGAACGTAGGTTTTGGTCCAGTTACTTTAACTATTTATTGGCATACACATTTTTTGCCCAAACGGTTGTCTTTGAAATGTTTGTTTATTGTGTTTTTATACTTATAGAAAAATAAAAGAATTTGAGACAGAACTAGCGGTCTATGAATATAATATATTATTATGTAAGTAGGTCAATTACAGATAGTTCACAGAACATCACACTATTATGCGTACTACTATTTTATTTGGGTACAGGGTCTCTAGGAAGTGTTACGCAAGTAGGTTTATGAAGCCAAACGTCTTTATCCTCAATATAGTCCTTAATGCTATAATAGCCTTTAGATATGAGGACCCGTTTAATATATACTTTAAAAGTTGGATCAGGCAAATCAGTTACATGACTAGGGAGTTTGTTATAAAACCTAATGCAATTTCCCATAAATGATTTATTGGTTCTACTAACTCTAAAACCGGGTATGGCAATTTTATGTTTATTTCTCGTGTTAACATTATGAATATCACTTTTTTTGCTATATTGATCTATATTTTTTTTTTAACAAAAATGATATTTTGGTATATGTATTCAGAGGGAACGGTAAGAATATTAATCTCTTTAAACCTGGTACGCAAGGAGTCGCGACTACCTAAACCGTAAATAGCCCTAACTGCTCTTATTTGTAATATAAAAATACTATTGACATCAGCGGCTGACCCCCAAAGCAGTATTCCATAGGACATAATGCTATGAAAGTACGCGAAATACACTAGTCTAGCAGTTGCTTCGTCTGACAATTGCCTAATTTTCCAGACAGCATAAGATGCGGAGCTAAGTCTACCGGTTAATTTTTCAATATGAGGGCCCCATTGCAGTTTTGAATCTAATGTTATACCTAGAAAAACTGTTGATTGAACTAGGTCTAACGGTTCTCCGTTTAATGAAACAATTGGTTTAGCGTTAGTTACATTTGGGAGCACAAATCTGACGCATTTAGTTTTACCCGCGTTTAATAAAAGATTATTTGAAGAAAACCAATGTGAAAGTATACTAAGTGTTTTATTCTGTTCAATAAGGTTAGTATCTTTTCTACTGACTTTAAATATTAATGAGGTATCGTCAGCAAAAAGAACTATATCTGACAATTTATTTAAAATGTATGGCAAATCATTTATGTAGACTAAGAACAGAAAAGGACCCAGAATAGATCCTTGAGGCACGCCCATTTTTATCAAATGCTCTTTCGAAGCAACGCCGTCTACGTATACTATTTGTTTCCTATCAGATAAATAGGATACAACAAGATCAAGCGATTTTTCAGTCATTCCATAATATTTTAACTTCAGAACGAGCGTCTCATGATTTACACAGTCGAAAGCCTTGGAAAGGTCACAGAAGACTCCAAGAGCATCCTGCGACCCCTCCCAAGCCTCCAGTATGGATTTGATCAGAGTGCATCCTGCGTCCTGAGTAGACCGGCCTTTAGTGAATCCAAATTGCTTGTCGTGCAATATCCCATTTAGATTAAAATGTGTCAACATTTGATTGAGCATAATCTTTTCGAATACTTTACTTAATGTTGGTAATATCGAGATAGGCCTATAGTTATTCGCGTTATTTGAGCAACCTGATTTAAATATCGGCACTATTTTACTAACCTTCATTAAGTCAGGAAATACTCCATCAGTCAGAGATTTATTAAAGATGGCTGCTAGAGTAGGAGCGATATTTTGTATTACTGTGTCAATAGCTTTAACAGAAAGTCCCCACAAGTCTTCTGTACCTTTCATTTTAATTGTTCGGAATGCCTTTACTATATCAACATCATTTACAGACTGGAAGCCGAATTTAGACCCGTTTGATTTAATATTCGTTTTTAATAGTCTTTCAGCTTCCTGAGGGGAAGAAGGCAGGTGTTTAGTGGTATCAACTGGTATATTAGTAAAAAAGTTAGCAAAGAAATCTGCAATAATATTTTTATCTGAGACTAACTTATCACTGATATTTAAGTTTATAGTTTTATCCTGAATTTTGTTTTTACCAGTTTCAATATTTATTATTTTCCACGTAGACTTTATTTTGTTATCCGACTTTTTTATTAATTCACTCATATATAGTGACTTTGCCTGAATACAAACTACTTTAAAAATTTTAGAATATTTCCTTACAGTATTTATAAAATTGTCATCAGTTGTGTAGGACCTTATATTATATAATTCATACAAAACATCTCGGCTCCGTCTTATACCTTTGGTAGCCCAAGTACTAAATTTTAGTTTATTAGGGTCGATTTCTAAACGTTTAGTTTTACACACTCTCTCAAACTCCTCATGAATTGATTGTGCTAATGTATTGTACATAGCATTAGAACTACTGTCTGAATCTAAAGTTAGTTGACACAATCTCGTTTTTAAATTATGACTGAACTTATCTAGATTTTTCTTTGTGAGGGGTCTGAAACTAATAATAGATTTTTCTATGATCAATGCGTTACTAACTTTAACAATTTGGCACTTGTGGTCAGAAGGAACACCAGTTACCAAACTTTTATCGGCTACCTCAAAGTTTGTGATAATATTATCAATGCAGGTGGCCGTTGTTGGTGTGACTCTAGTGGGCTCAGAAAATAAACAGTTAAGATTAAAAGACATAAAAAGAGCCAAAAAACTATTTTTTTCTGGTGAATCTACTAATATATTTATATTAAAGTCGCCACAGATCAATATGTTTTTATTACTTTTGAATTTTTTAAGTATTTCTTCCATTGTACTAATAAAATGTTGGAAGTCTGACGAAGGTGGTCGGTATATACATATTATATAGTAATGCTGTGTTTCAACGCAAGCAACCTCACAAATCCGTTCTACTGACATACTGCTAATATCCTTACGTTCTTTTAATTTCAAACCATCCCGCATTAATATAAGTACACCTCCACCCTCAGCAGAGACCCTGTTATTAAAACTAGCAACTGTATAGCCATTTATATTAAAACCCATTTTGTGTGCCTTCAGCCACGTTTCTGTAAAGCATAGAATGTCAATATTATACTTTTCATTAAAAAGTTCTACATCTAGTATTTTGCCAGAGAAGCGGTTTATATTCTGGTGCGATAAGACCAAAAACTTATTACACTTCTCCATTGTCATACTTAATTGTTTAAATTACTAACTAAACTAATTTTAGTAACATTACTAAGACAGTGTAAAAATAAAGGCTTTGTCATACTATGTATGACTGTGTTAATATTTGATGCTAATAATTTAGCAATTAAACTTAAAGATTTTTTCAGGACATACACAGTATTCCTGGTCGCCCTACAACTAATTGTAAAACTATATAGATCAAAAAATGTAAACTTGTCACTATAATGACTAACCAAAAATTGAATATGATTATTCATTATTCATATACTAGCGGCCCGCCCCGGCTTCGCACGGGTGGACTTTTATACCCTACCCCTGCCCTACCCTACCCCTACCCTAACCCTACCCTACCCCTACCCTACCCCTACCCTACCCCTACCCTACCCCTACCCCTACCCTACCCCTACCCCTACCCCTACCCCTACCCTACACCTACCCTACCCTACCCCTACCCTACCCTACCCCTACCCTACCCCTACCATACCCCTACCCTACCCCTACCCTACCCTACCCTACCCTACCCCTACCCCTACCCTACCCCTACCCTACCCCTACCCTACCCTACCCCTACCCTACCCTACCCTACCCTACCCTACCCTACCCCTACCCAAAAGTATCCTATGTCCTTCTCCCAGTTCTACCTCCCTACCAATTTTCAGCCAAATCGGTTCAGCCGTTCTTGAGTTATAAATAGTGTAACTAACACAACTTTCTTTTGTTTTTAAAATGTATTCTGCTATTCGGGATGGAAACAAATCCAACAAATCAAAAACCATGGCAATCGGTCCAGCCGTTCTCGAGTTATAAGTGTTGTAACAAACACAACTTTCTTTTATATATATAGATAAAATCATTCGTAACCATATAAAAATATAATTTCAAAAAGTGTCAACTAGCGTACTGGCGAAAGGTCCAATACTATAAAAAAAAAAGTTTAGGTACATCCATTGAAGCTAGCACAGGGCGCAGAAAAGGCTGTTTACATGACTGTAATTGTAATTTAAATGACTTATACCTAACATATTTATAATAATTACAACATTATTGTCAACAATATCAGTCCTTGATAATATATAGAGCTAATATAAGTATCTACATCTTCTGAAAAAAGAAAAAAATATGAAAAAAACATTGCATGTAGCGGAGATGAGAATGTTGAGATGGGTGTGTGGTGTGATGAGAAAGGATAAAGTGAGAAATGAATATATTAGAGGGAGTTTGAAAGTGACGCCAGTGACTGGTAAGTTGAAAGGGAAACGTTTATCTTTGTATGGTCATGTGAAGAGGAGGGATGAAACGCATGTTACTTAAAGAGTTTTAAGTATACGTGTAGATGGATGGAGAGGGAGAGGAAGGCCAAAGATGGATGGATTGTGTGAAGAGTGATATGAAAGAAAAAGGAGTTAGTGATAGTGTGACGGGTGACAGGACAGAATGGAAGAAACAAACGTGTTGCGCCGAGACCAAGTAATATGGGATAAGGGTAGGAAGAAGAAGAAGAAATCGACATCTTCTTTAACTGCTCGTTCACGTCCACAGCTGAACATGGGCCTCCACTTAACAGACTTCAACAAGTCAGGGTCGTTGAGACATATTGCCATAATCCCCACGCTTGGTGATCGCAGTAAGATGGGAGTATCTCTGAGCTGATAGACGCTGCTGCCCATCCATCAGCTGTATGTCCCGCAGTGGCGTTACCACACCCGTGGGGAGACATGGGGTGGTGTTTTGTAAGCCAGAAACCAAATGGCAGATAGATCTACTATAGTGAATATTGTATTCAGGGTTCGAGTAAGGAATTATTTGGAACTCTTCGTATATTATAATCCATATTAATTTTATAAATGGGAAAGTGTGTGTGTCTGTTTGTTTGTCCGTCTTTCACGGCAAAACGGGGAGGCGAATTGACGTGTTCGTGATATTTTAAGTGGAGATAGTTGCAAGGATGGAGAGTGAGACAGTCTACTTTTTGTCTCCCTCTAACGCCGTGGAAGTTTGAATGGAGCAATTCGCAATTTTCGAATATTTTAAGTTAAAGTTTCCACGGGAACTGGATCTGCGCAGGTGAAACCGCGTAGGACAGCTAGTCATTAAAAACCTTTCACTAAAAGTAAGTATTTTCGAAATAGGTCCAGTAGTACCGGAGCCTATTCAATGCAACCAAATGAGTATAGACAAAGTATGCGGTGAGGGCTCGCTTTAAGTCTCAGAGGTCGTGGGTTCGAACCCCACGCCGGACAAGAAATCTTTGTGTAGATTCTATTCGTTCCGGGTCTGGTTGCTTAAGGTATCCATACTAATATTATAAACGGGAAAGTGTATGTGTATCTGTTTGTTTGTCTGTGTTTCACGCAAAAACTACTGAATGGATTT
Organism: Nycteola revayana; assembly: GCA_947037095.2. Classification (NCBI taxonomy): domain Eukaryota; kingdom Metazoa; phylum Arthropoda; class Insecta; order Lepidoptera; family Nolidae; genus Nycteola; species Nycteola revayana. The sequence continues at coordinate 17,647,507 of OX344859.2, read as the reverse complement.
GGCTGAAACTTTGCACGGGGATATTTAATATGCTCAATTAAGATATAGGCTACAAAAAATCACGTTCCGACCCATTGGAGCAGAGTAACGCGGGTAAAACCGCAGTAACAAAACGCGGGCGCAGCTAGTAAACCTATAAAAGCACGTTAAGCCGTTGGTCCCGATTGTTATAACATCATCTATAACAATCGTACATCAAGGAACGGGCAGCAGCGTTTCCTTGTGTGGTCCAACATTATACTGCGGTCACCAACCCGCCTGCCAAGCGTGGTGACTATTGCAAAACCCTCCCTCGAGAGGAGGCTTTTATTCAACAGTGGACGTTATACGAGGTAATGATGATGATGATAATGATGATAAACTAAAAGTCGATGTTTTTTTTCTTTCAAAAAATAAAACAGAAAAATTGTGTTTATCTTTTCGCCTCTCCCTTCTATTTTAATACACTAATATGGTTATAATAATTTGTTTTTATTTATTTAGAGTTTGTATCACGCCTGTAAATACAAACATTAAACTTGTTGACTGGCAGAGAATGACTGGCATTAAGTCCGCCTACATACAGTTATGTGCAAAAGACTTAAATAAATAAATAAATATAGTAACAAAACCAAACAAAAATAAATTTCATGAGTAACATTTTATTTATTTTTCATAAAAACTGTACATAATATAATATAATATATTAACAAACTCACTTTATTTCATTACACTTAACTATAATCATTCAATAACAAAAAAGATTGTAATATATTTTAAAAAACATTTGCATTTTAGACCCCATTTTGAAAACAAGACCCCACAATACAAGGTCGTTGTTTACACACGGGACAATTACCTTCATTGTACGTTATATATAAGACTAGCATCCCGCGCGCGGTTTCATCCGCCTAACTCCCGTTCTCGTAGAAACTTTGTGATTAAATATTGTCTAAAGCTAGCCTTTCCCGATAAATGGGCTATCTAACACTGAAAGAATTACCTATCAAAATCGGATCAGTGGTTCTTGAGATTAGCGCGTTTAAGTAAACAAACAAACTTTTCAGATTTATATATTAGTATAGATTTTTATGTAACTATCTATTACTCTACTGGACTGTTGACAAACAACTTAAATCAATACCTTTGTTTTTTCAGGAAAGTTGTCCAAATATCATGGAACACAGTCCTGTATGAATACTATTATGTTAAACATGTATTTTGCAATTAGACCCTAGGGGTCATTTTTACATGTTTTGTAAAAATGACCCCTGGGGTCTAATTGCAAAATACAAAATCAACATAAACATAACATAATACAAAAATAAACGTAAAATCTAAAAAGTGTTATAAAATGATTCATAATTTTGATTAATAAAATTTGACCACCGGTAGGACTCGAACCTGCATCATAAGCCTAAGCCTAAGAGACGTGTTATAAAAGAGATTGATAAATTTCGATGACCGGTAGAGTTCCACCGTAGCCCAATTGGTTAAGGCATTAGGGGCTTAACCTAAGATTTTTTAGAAGGTTTGAGTCCTGCCGGTTGTCGAATTTTATTAATCTCAATTTTGAAACATAGTATATTGTAAACTTTTCCGTAAAGTATTCAAAAACATTTAAAAAAAGTGTTATAAAAATTCATAGTTTGAGTACCTTTCATTAAAAACATCACAAACTATTTTCTATAACAGCAATTCCCAAAGTGGGTACCTTACAAAAGTAGCGGGGTCACAATATTTCATTCATCTATAAAATCTATCACAATTTTTGTGGTGTTTTCGTTAAAATTAAAACAATTTGTTGAGTCTCCCTTATGAGCCAGAACAGAGTTCTCTGGCGCAAATGTACAAGGAGACCCGACCCCAGCTAAACTGGGAAGATGGGTGGAGAAAGTGAGTTGAGTCTCCCTTATCCGTCAAAACTGTAGCGATATCTACAATAGCCGCACAAACTGCTACAAGATTAGCAGCGGCATCTAGCACCTAGCATCTCAACTAACCTGTATCACGCAATACAAGTTCGCAATCCAAATCGAACATATACAAGTTCTGAACGGTAACAAATGGCTGTCGGCCGCCGAGCATAACACCTCGCCCGGCAAAGATCTTAATTTTCTGAACACTACCAACCGTTTCTCTACATAGTATAAAACAAAGTCGCTTCCCGCTGTATGTCTGTCCCTATGTATGCTTAGATCATTAAAAATACGCAACGGATTTCGATGCGGTTTCCAATAGATTGAGTGATTCAAGAAGGTTTAGGTATATGTATAATACATCAGAATTGCTCCCGTGCTAAGTCACTAGATATAATAAGAAAGTCCTCTTGGCCGATATCCATACCAATCAAGCTGATTCATCAGCCTATGTCCTACGCATTTCAATTATTTTTGCCTTAAACAGACATTTTCATTGTGTGCAAGATCGCACAACCTTTTTGTATTTATATTGTCTATATTTTTATATCTTTTCTTTTACTTGTCATTTTGACATACATTTTTTATTACACTTTTGTTTTCATCGAAACCAACTGCGTTTTCATGATACAGTCCTTCATACATTGCTTTTTTATAAGTACTTTGTGTTTATTCACAATAAATTAAATTGTAGCATTACAATTTAATTATTACATCGAAAAAACAATTCGACAGGTAGCTAGAATTGAATTCATAATACGATTTAGTTCAAAAGGCCAGTCGAAATAATAACATAATGAAAATATACAGCTCAGTCGATCAGCGAGCTATGGAAAGAGCTATGCTCGGCATTTCCCTGCGTGATCGAATCAGAAATGAAGAGATCCGCAGAAGAACGAATGTCGCTGACAAAGTTCAACGGATTAGCAAGCTGAAGTGGCAATGGGCAGGACACATTGCTCGAAGAATTGACGGCTGATGGAGCAGAAAGGTTCTCGAGTGGAGACCACGAACTGTCGACTGACAAGATGGAACGGAGACCTCATAAAGGTTATATGACGCAGTCAGTCAAATGTAAGTATTGTGATGTGTATACTTTTAATTTAACTCCAAACCAACTGATTATGGGACCAGCACGCTTCCACAGCGTCATTTTATTCGAAAACAATGACAAAATCACACACTTTGTTCAAGAATTCCGCTGTGTCTTACTTTTTTATGTGCGTATGCTTTTTGGTTAAACACTAGACAATGAAAAGCGTCGTAGGGAGGCAAGTAGAGTCTTAACCATTGATATTTTGCGTTTGCATTTAGACCCCTATGGGGGTCACTACGTAAAAAATAACATCAGAAACATAAAGTTTAAAAATTTCGGCGTCTATAAACAATATCCAATATATTTCTTTTAATCTATAAAATTCAAGTGTTAAGAGTTAAGATATTCATTTAGACGCCTTTCAATTTAACTTTAACTCTAACTGCTCAATCTCATTCAACCCCAATTAATCAAATTCTTTGACAAACAGTAGTTCAAGGTTATTTACATGATAATACAATTTTGACCCCCAACTTATCAAGGTCATTATGACCCCCAACGTGACAAGGCCATTTTGTCCGTAATCTGTCAAGGTCTTAATGACCCCCTAATTTAAAGGCAATTTTGACCCTCAAAATGTCAAGGTCATTTTGACCATCAAAATGTCAAGGTCATTATGACCACTAATTGTCAGGGTCATTATGACCCTTAGAATTCAAAGGTCATTATGACCCTCATAGTTTAATTGTCATTATGACCCCAAACCGTTTAATATTGCACTTTTTGACTAGCTCAAATGTGTGGCTACATCCCTAAGGGTGTTTTTGATCGCGTCGTAGGTCGCGAATGATATTCCCACTGCGATGGGTCCTTTGACCCAATTCATGCTGAGGCCCTTAAAGAACCCGCGCCATCCTTCCAACCTGTAAAGGAAAAAAAATATATATTAAAAAATTAAAAATAGTTGTGACTTGACAGCCTCCATCATCATCAGTCCGTATAAAGTCCACTGACCGCAGCATTATGTTATAACACACAAGGAAACGCTGCTGCTCGTTCATTGCTATACGATTATTATAGATGATGTTATAACAATCGGGACCAACGGCTTAACGTCCTTTCCGAGGCACGGAGGGTAGTCTCTCAAACAACCAGACCCGGAAAGAAATCTTAGAATTTACACAAAGATTTCCTGTCCGTAGTGGGGATCGAACCCACTCCGGACATAATCTTACACTAAGTAATATATAAAGCTGAAGAATTAGTTTGAACGCGTTAATCTCAGAAACTACTGGTCCGATTAGAACAATTCTTTCAGTGTTATCTAACACTATGGCCTATCTAGCCCATTTATCGGGTAAGATTAACCATAAAGGTTATGGTGAAGTTCCCACCATCCGATGCCCTCGTAGACCTGGAGTCCTGCAGGCCCGCGACCAGTAAAGTAGAGCGACAATTGCATAAATACCCCTAAAATACTAAAATTCATAATCCCCGAATTCATAATCCCAGCGAGCGAGCCGAGGTCCTACCCCCAAATGGGGCGCCCTCTTGCGCAGGTTGCTTAGTTTGTAGTTTTTAAACCATTTATTAAGGCTGAAGCTCTGCTCGCCTTTATGCCCGGTGAAGTAGCAAAAGCCTAGTGGATCTAAATACGAAAGTTCTTCCGAAAAAAAAAGATGACGTTTCCACGGTACCGGGAGTCACGCGGGTAGTAGATATAATAAAATTACCTGTAAACTTCTCTCAAAGTCATAACAATGGTACTGCAAGGGTATGTGCCGTCGGGCTGCGGCCGGCTGGTCTGCATGCGCCGGCGCACGATGTCTAGCGGGTACGACGCGGTCTGCGCCACGGCCCCGGCCAGGCCCCCGAGAGCCATGTTCACTAGCACTCCTTGTGGTGCGCCGAACATTTCTGGGAATATAACGAAACATTTAAATTTAAATATGCAAGTTTTACATCTGCATCATAATCATCATTGTATATTTCAAAATTGAGAATAATAAAATTCGACCACCGGCAGGATTCGAACCTGCATCTTAGGTTTAGCCCATTTTGCCTTAACTAATTAGTCTACGGTGGAACCACAGCCGGTCATCGAAATTTATTGCCATCTATCGTTACTGATCCGCATTACTTAGAGACGTGTTCGAGTTCTGCCGGTGCTCGAATTTTATTAATCTCAATTTTGAAATCTAGTATAACAGTTCAAAACATAAAAAAAAACATCTTTGTATACTTTATAATCATCATCATCATCTCAAAGTTTTACATCTGCATCGTAATCATTTTTGTATATGTCACGCACTGATGTATGATATAAATATTAGAAATAAATAAAAAGGCACTGGTTTCTGTATATATTGTATCATATATTTTTTGATAATGAAATCAAACACAAAGATTTCTTGTCCGGAGTGGGGATGGAACCCACGACCTCCGAAATTTAAAGCGAGCAAAATACCACATCGTTTGTGTAAATTCTAAAATTTCTAAGCCTTTGGTCCCGATTGTTATAACATCATGTATAATAATCGTATATCAAGGAACGGGCAGCAGCGTTTCCTTGTGTGGTACAACATAATACTGCGGTCACCAACCCGCCTGCCAAGCGTGGTGACTATTGCAAATACCCTACCACAAGAGATGTTCAGCTGTGGACGGTGTACGGGCTGATGATGAAATCAAACAGAAAAGTATAAAAATATGACAAGTACACTAAAATTTAGAATAGGCAATATGTTCCAAATAGGTTCGATTCATTACAGTATACTTAATAATCATCATCACCAGTCTTATCATCACCGCCTGCTTAGTGATCATCATCACCAACTTCATAATCGCCTACTTATTAATTATAATCACCAGCTCCACCATCATTGCCTACTTAATTATCTACATCAGTAGGTTTATTATCATCATCACATTAGTCATCATCACATTAGTCATCGTCACATTAGTCATCATCAACGAACTATCATCACAAAGTTAAATCACTCACCTGAATACTTGTGCTTGAGTGTGTCATAGGTGAAGAAAGACACGCCAGCGTATGGGATCACACCTAACACCGTTGCTAGATAGCCCCTGAAAAAAAAACAAAATATTACACTAGCTCTCCACCCGCGTAACTCCCGCTCCCGTTGGAATATCATAATTTAATTTTTAAATGTTTTTGAATACTTTACGGAATTTTTTACCATACTATGTTTTGAAATTGAGATTAATAAAATTTGATCACCGGCGGGACTCGAACCCGCATCTTTGGTTAAGCCGCTAATGCCTTAACCAATTAGGCTACAGTGGAACCCTACCGGTCATCGAAATTTATCAATTTCTTATAACACGTCTCTAAGGGGGACGTCATTCATAATTTAATCCCGAGATTGAGCGAACTGTCAAATAGAGCAATTTTTTTTCTTTTTTGGAAGATCTTACGTAGTTAGTCACGAGACTTTTGTTACTCCACCGGGCATAAAGGCGAGCAGAGCTCCAGCCTAGATAAATGGTTTAAAAACGAAAACTTAAGCAACCTGCCCTGTGGGGCTTTGACATCGGCTCAGGGCGGTCGCTGGCGATGAGATTGAGGGATTATGACTTTTAGTATTTTAAGGGTGTTTTATGCAACTGTCGCTCTACTTTACAGTTCGTGGGCCTGGAGGACTTCGGGTCTACGAGGGCATCGGATGGTTCTTTGCAAACTACTCGGGCTGAAACTATAAAGTAGAGCGACAGTTGCACAAAACTCCTCTAAAAATCCTACTAATAATATAAACGCGAAAGTACTCGTATGTAAGTATGGATGGATGGATGTTTGTTACTCTTTCACGCCAAAACTAGTGAACGGAATTGGCTGAATTAACATATAGGCTACAAAACATCACGCTCCGACCCAATGAAGCAGAGTTACGCAGCGCAGCTAGTCTAAGTCATAATTGTTTCATCCCCGGCCAGCGACTGTCCTGAGGGCTTAGAAAATATGCCACTATAGTGAAATTATCGCTAGCAGAAGGCCCTCTGAGCCAAGCTCCACAGGGGACGCCCTCTTGCGCAGGTTGCTTAGTAATGCTTACTTTATAGTTAGGCTGGAACCCTACTCACCTTTATGCCTGGTAAAGTAGCAGAAGCCTCGTGTCTTACTACAGTCCGACTTCGCTATACATCATCACCATCAGCCACTGCTGAACATGGGCCTCCTCCGAGGCAGGGTTTTTGCTATAGTCACCACGCGTGGCACGCGTGTTGTTGACCGCAGTATTATGTTGTAACACACAAGGAAACGCTGCTGCCCGTTCCCTGGTATACGATTGTTATAGATGATGTGATAACAATCGGGACCAACGGCTTAACGTGCTTACCGAGGCACCGGGGGTCCTTTAACTAACCAGACCCGGAAATAAATCTTAGAATTTATACAAAGATTTCTTGTCCGGTGTGGGGATGGAACCCACGACCTCTCAGATTCAAAGCGTGACTAATACTGCTAGGCAATGGAGGTTGTCATAACTTAACTTTATTATTTAACTATATTGTGTCCAATAGCTTGTTCTGTCTATATTAGGTTAGAACAATTGTAATTATTTGGGCGGTCTATGAGTATATAAGAAAGAAAGAAAGAAAGAAAAAACATTTAATGAACACACAAAATGAAAACAAAATAGTAATATAACGACGGACGAGCTTTAATACTACCACCGGACATGCCCATCTGAGTTAGTTTCGCTGGATCGTCTCGATGAGGCCGCGCTAAAACCGGCAGTAGATAACCCCACTGAGTTTGTTTCGCCGAGTCTCCTCAGTTGGGGCGTATTGGATCCGGTGGTAGCACTAAAGCGCATTCGTCGAGATACTTATGATGTGTCTAAACAATAACATACTCAAAGGTTAAACTAACTTAGATTTAATCATAGATATAAAATAATATTGTATTTTCATACCTAACAGCTTTTAGGCTAAAGCTATGTAAATTATTATTATAAGTAGCAATAACCAAATAAAATTAACTAATTTAACACAGTAAATCAAAAATAAGCCAAAATATGTTTTGACTATTTACAAATATCTGTAATATACGTGAGTAAAAACTTTTTTATTATTTATTTAACTATATTGTTCAATAGCTTGTTCTGTCTATATTAGGTTAGAACAATTGTCATTATTTGGGCGAACCATGAATATACAGGGTGTCCCAAAAGGTTAAGTAGCTGGGAAAGGGGGTGACAGGGGTGGACACAATGGTCAATAGAAAAAAAAAAAATCCGCTCTGGGTATTTAAAAAAAAAATGGCATTTTTTTAAAAACTTAAAATTTTACACCTTGTTATTTTTGATGTTGATGTTGATGACCTTGTTTTTATTGAAGATTACATAACAGCATTTTTTTTAAATACAGCCATTTTTGTAGGTACAGTTAGCACAAGGAGTAAAATTTTTAGTCTTTTAAAAAATGCCATTTATTTTTTTAAACACCCAGAGGGAATTTTTTATATTTTTCTGGTGACCCTTGTGACCATCCCTATCACCCCCCTTCCCAGCTACGTAATCTTTTGGGACACCCTGTATAACGACGCGTCGCTTTAATTCTACCACCGGATCCAATACGCTCCAACTGAGAAAACCCGGCGAAACAAACTAAGCTGGTATTCTATCCGCCGGTATTAACACGACCCACATGAGACGGTCCGGCGAAACATACTCAAATGGGCAGAACGTTAGTTTTGTCCAGTTACTTTTATTATTTATTAGGCATGGCATACACATTATTTGCCCGAAACGTTGTCTTTAAAATACTCAATTTATTCAGCAATAATTTATTTACATACACTTGTACTTATCAGAATCACAATGTTACACAATTATTCTTATTCTATGAATTAAACTAGATACTTAATTAACCGGTAGCAAATTGTAGGATATTACCGACAAAGTAGTCCGTCCGTCAGCTGGTCATTAATTTCTCTACTCATTATAAGTTTAAGTTCACATTCATTATTAAAGGTTTTAGTGGATCAATATAGAAGTTTGGGCACTAGTCTTGTGCCTGCTCGGTCATTTTCAAGATCGCTCCGTACTAGTTAATTTCGGACAGTGAACTAGTTCATTCCATAAGCTCTAACAGCTCTATTCGGTCTTTGCGCTCGGTCAGCATTTCCATATAGGATAGCGCGGACCACAGAGCAAATACGTTCTTTAGGAACATTGTTAAATACTTAGAACGTATTTGCGGACCACAGAGCAGCCACCAAATCACCACGGTGACCGAATTATGGTTACTATTGTATTAATTTAACATATTTGATTTTCCTTCATACTTGAACAGGCTTAGGACTTTGAATTCGTATGACGTACTTGTCAAAAACAATCAGTCAGTGCTATTTCATTTTTCGTTCTCGCTCGCACTTATACGATCTCGCGGTTTACAATGTACGAAGTACGAAAAGAGGAATTTGACCTATTAGACCGATTACAAATCAGCGTTCGGAAACGTTTCTTCTAGTACAGTGCGAAGATACGGCTCCTATTCGTTCATCGTTCACGAACTACACAAGACTATTGGGCACCCTTAAGGGGTTAGGACCTTGACCCAGTAGTACCACTGATATGTATATATATGTCCGACTTACCTATACAACTTCATGACCCCTTCTTCCTTCGCCATCCTGACAAATACAGTCTTCAGGGTGCTGTATTCAGCAGCATTGGTCACTGCCATCCTGGCGCGGGCCAGGTCTAGTGGGTAGGTAGCCGACTGTGATGTCACACCGGCTAGGGAGCCAGCTATCAGGTGAAGAATTGGGTGGCCCCTGAAAAGAGTACAAGGGTTTCAGATAACCATACGTTCCGAGGATCATAGATTACTATCAGAGTTGTTGCACACTATCCTACTATTAGTATTGTTGCAACATTGTTGTTGACAACCTCCGTGGCGTAACGGTATTTGGCTCGCTTTAAATCTCGGAGGTCGTGGGTTCCATCCCCACGCCGGGCAGGAAATCTTTGTGTAAATTCTAAGATTTCTTTCCGGGTTTGGTTAGTTGAGGGACTACCCCCCGTGCCTCGGAAAGCACGTTAAGCCGTTGGTCCCGATTGTTGTAACATCATCTATAATAATCGTATATCAAGGAACGGGCAGCAGCGTTTCCTTGTGTGGCACAACATAATACTGCTGTTACCAATCCGTCTGCCAAGCGTGGTGACTATGGCAAATACCCTCTGGCTGGATGATGATGATGATAATGATGATTAGTATTGTTGTTAACCCCCCGTCCGTAGGTTAACACGGGGGGTTAAAAATAATACTAGTAAACTGCCTAAAATACAAAGGTTATAATATATGAATGAGTGACTAATATATAATATGATGAATGAATGACAAATAAATAAATGTCGATATAATAAAGAAAAGAGATATGAATAAATGACGATTGAATGACGAAAGAACGATAACTAAATAATGAATGAATGAAGATGATGAGCGACGCATACATTTGATATGAAAGAATGATCTAATGTCAAATGGCTTAACGAATGAAATATAAAAGAATGAATGAATGATGAGTGAAGATTGAACGAATTAATAAATATTTCCTTATGTACTCACTGTGCAGACTTAGGCGTGTCCACCCCCAGCACCCTCTTCCACTGCTCATGCGCAGTAAACTGTATGGCAGCGTATGGCACTATGCGCGCCATGGTCGCGCTGTTGCCGCGCCATAGAGCTATGACACCTTCGGAGCGGGCAGAGTGCCGGAGGAAGTTGATGGCCGCACGCGCGGAATATGGTGTTTGGCTGCGGACAACCAAGTTTCAATAGACATTGTAGAGATACGGTTTGGACATTCGATAGTGGTAAACAACTTATTAGACGTTCATACGTAGAAACTTTATTTTTTCAGAGGACATACGTACTGCCGTGTGGTTTCCGGCTTAGAATAGACCACCCCATGTTCTCCCATGGGTGTCGTAAAAGGCGACTAAGGGACATATGGCTGATGGATGGGCAGCAGCATCTATTAGCTCAAGGTTTACATCATACTGCGATCACCAATCCGTCTGCCAAGCGTGGTGATTATGGCAATATCCCTCTAAGATCCTGGCTTGCCAAGGTCTGATAAGAGGAGGCCCATGTTCAGCAGTGGACGTAAACGGGATTTTGATGATACTACTGTAGCCACGAGGCTATTGCTACTTTACCGGGAATAAAGGCGAGCAGAGCTCTAGCCTTAATAAATAGTTTAAAAAGATAACCAGCAGCTCAAACTTGCACCTAGCATCCCAAATAACATTTTTTTTGTCCGGTGGGAATGTCATTTACGCGTTCCCACCGCCGCGCCGCTGCGGCGCTTTCGCGCGCTGGCGGTGGGATATGTGGGACTCGCCCTCTCCATAGCGTGGTATGCTAAAGTCATACCACGAGGAGAGGACCCTAAACCACTAAAACCTCCCGGACACTCCTTCGATCCGCTGTAAGCGGGGGCCGGGTACGCATGAGAATTGTATTTCGGCCCACCGACGGCACCCGCGTCCAATATGGTACCGCGGGATCTCGTGGGCCACACTTACAGTGGCCCATTTGTCCAATTATAGGGACGCCCGGAGTGTAGAGGCATCCCTACTCCTCATGGGTCAGCCTCGAAGGGAGCGGGGCCCATGTCTCCCACTCCCCGAGGCCAAGCCTAGGGCGGTAGGCGGCGGGGCGCCATCTAGCAACTAACCTGTATCACGATATACAAGTTCGCTATCCAATTCGAAGATCTTTATATATGTTAACGGAAATGTATGTAATTTGTCATTGTATACAATTCCTAGGAAATGTATGTAATTCCTAAAATCGCCCGGAAATGTGTGAAATAAATTATATTAGACATATTTCCTAGGAAATCTATACATTTCCTAAATAGCAATCGGAAATATCAATGGGTAGGTTAAGGTTATTTTTTTTTATAACCACCCGAAACCTCGTTTATCAACTAACTAGGTTGATCAACATATGATTCTTATTAATTTCTGGTAACAGTGATTTTCCGATAAATGCACCTTAAAAGTTAATAGATACCTAGTTGATTTTTGAAGCTTTAATTGGTAAGATAACATTAATCATATTTTACGGTATGATTGTTACCTATTTGTATTAATAAAAAATATTATTCTCGTTGAAGCAACATGTTTTATTACAGAAAGCATTCTTTTTATACATTTCCTGATACGATATTGGAATTATATACAATTCCTAGGAAATACATACATTTCACAGGAAATGTGTGTATTAAGGAATCTTTGAAACATTATTTTACACATTTCCTAAGTAGGCTCGGAAGGGTATATATTTCCTAGGAATTGTGTACAATTCCTAGATTTCATACATATCCGGTAACATATATATAATTCTTCTGTGAGTGCGTATGTCACTGAACTTCTCTCAAACGACTGGACCGATTCTGATGAAATTTTTTGTGTGTGTTCAAGGGGATCTGGGAATGGTTTAGATTCACAATTTTGTCCGCTGGACAATGTTTTTTTAATTAATTTTTAATTTATTAGTAGTTGCCTAAAAACCCCTTAAAACAGCCTTTTTCTTTTTCCCATACAAACGTTTTCTAACTAAAATGTAGAGTCAATTTGAGCTTTATTTTTTTGCTAAGATTTTTTAGGGTAGGTGTAGGGTAGGGTAGGGGTAGTGTAGGGTAGGGGTAGTGTAGGGTAGGGTTAGTGTAGGGTAGGGGTAGTGTAGGAGTAGGAGTACCGCATAAACGAAGTCTCTACGGCCCAGTTTATTTTATACAAATGTTTAGGTCTTTTATGTATCGATTGAGGCAGTACGAAGTCTGCCGGGTCAGCTAGTATATATATATAAGTATATAAGTTCTAAATATCAACAAAAGGCCGTCAAATTAGCAGAAGACGTCCGAAGGTCGCTGTATCATAACGAAAGTAGCTGAACACGTCCGAAGGTTGCTGTATGATTACGAAAGTAGCTAAACACGTCCGAAGGTTGCTGTATCATTACGAAAGTAGCTGAACACGTCCGAAGGTTGCTGTAGCAGTCCCAAAGTAGCTTAACAGGTCCGAAGGATGCTGTATCATTACAAAAGTAGCTCAACACGTCCGAAGGTTGCTGTAGCATTCCCAAAGTAGCTGAACACGTCCAAAGGTTGCTGTAAGAAATCTGAAGGTTGGTGTATCATCCCGAAAATAGCTGTAAATGTCCGAAGGTTGCTGTATGACTCCGAAAGTAGTTGAAGACGTCCGAAGGTTGCTGTATCATTCCGAAAGTAGCTGAACATGCCCGAAGGTTTCTGTAAGACGTCCGAAGTTGGCTATATCATTCCAAAATTATCTTAAAATGTCCGAAGGTTCATTTCTAGTATACTTACGAGGTCTGAAAGTTGATCTTGGCTCTGTCTAGCGGCGCGATGGCAGTTTTAGCAATGGCGCCAGCGGTGGCGCCCGCGATTAATGACGTCACGACCACGGCGCCCCGGCTGAGCTTCGTGTGGTCCCTGGGGGCTTTGGGGGCCTTCGAAGGTTTGAGCGCTGAGGGCTCTGTAGATACAAAATTGAAAATTAAGTTAGGGTCCCAAGTTTAGTTACCATTTTACTGCGATCACCAATCCGCCGTCCAAGCGTGGTGACTTATTCAAATTCATGTTCATTTAAGCGGCCGTAGCCCAATGGCTAGAGCGTCGGACTTGTGATCTTGAGGTCGCCGGTTCGAGCGCCACCCATTGCACTACCGACGTGAACCCACTCGTAACACAAGCATTTTAGCTTAGCATGAGGGGTTAACAAGAATACTAGTAGCCTGTAAAATACAGCTAGAATTCTTAAAAAAAAAATGCATTCTGTCTGTTCCGCACGGTTTCACCCGCGTAGATCCCTACACCACTAAAACCCCCCGGACACTCCTTCGATCCGCCGGCGGGGGCCGGGTACGCATAAGTGATCCGACGCCCTTGAAGGAATACCCTCCGTGCTTTAGTAAGCACGTTTAGCCGTAGGTCCCGACTGTTATAACATCATTTATAACAATCGTATACCAGGGAACGGGCAGCAAACCCGCCTGCCTAGCGTGGTGACTATGGCAAAAACCCTCCCTCGGGAGGAGGCCAATATTCAGCAGTGGTCGTTATACGGGCTGATGATGATGATGAAAGTAAGTATATTATAGTAACAGTTATTTTTACATTAAACCAATATTCATATCTTACATTATACAAAACTTATCAGATAAAACTAATATTATTATTTCACATTATCACTGTTCATACGTCATGTTCGTTATAATGACAATAAGATAAATATCTTGCAAGTAGCAAGTTATTTACACAAGAGAGCAAGATAGAACATGAAAAAAAAAGGATCGTTCATTGATATTGATGTCATCGTTTAGGCGCAGAATGTCCAATTCGCAAAATGTCCATCGTTTCACCACGCTTTTAGTTTAGTTTGCAAAGAACCTTCCGATGCCCTCTCGTAGACACTAAAGTCTGAGAGACCCGCGAACTGTAACGTAGAGCGACAGTTGCACAAAACTCCCCGACAACAGCTAATCGTTATAATCCCTCAATCTCATCGCCAGCGACGGCTCTCAGCCGAGGTCCAAGTCGCACAGGAGACGCCCTCTAGCGCAGGTTGCTTAGTTAAGTTACTGAAACCATTTATTAAGGCTGGAGCTCTGCTCAAATTATGCCCGGTGAAGTAGCAAAAGCCTCGTGGCTAACTACATGTTGTCCGTCCGAAAAAAATGATCGCAGTAAGATGGAAGTATCTTTGAGGTGATAGATGCTGCTGCCCATCCATCAACTGTATGCTGAACGTGGGGTTCCTCCATAGGGAAACGCTGCTACCCGCTCCCTGGTATACGCTTGTTATAGATGATGTTATAACAATTGGGACCAACGGCTTAACGTGCTTTCCGACCAACCAGACCCGGAAGGAAATCTTAGAATTTACACAAAGATTTCCAGTCCGGCGTGGGGATCGAACCCACAACCTCCTTGAATTAAAGCGTGACTTTACCGCTACGCCGTAGAGGTTGCAGAAAAGTTACTATTTCTAAAATACGTGGTAATAAAAGTTCTATGAGGTTATCTCACCATGATGTACAGGACCCTCGCCATGGAGCAGGGGCACCCGGGCTTCTCCCATCGCCATCTTACATCTGCATCTCTGACGGAGGTCAGCCGAGGTGTAGAAATGGATGGGTGTGTGTCATACTGTCATCGGTGCACTTATCTGAAAGTAGAAAACCACCTGTAGGTACTAATTTTGTAAAAAAATAAATTCGGACGGACATAATAATATGTAGTTAGCCACGAGGCTTTTGCTTCTTGACCGAGCATAAAGGCGAGCAGAGCTCCAGCCTAGATAAATGGTTTAAACACTACAAACAACCTGAGCAAGAAGGCGTCGCCTATGGAGCTCGGACTTCGGCTCAGGGCGGGCGCTGGCGATGAGATTGAGGGATTACGACTTTTAGTATTTTAGGGTAGTTTTGTGCGACTGTCACTCTACTATACAGTTCGTGGGCCTGGAGGACTTCAGGTCTACAAGGGTGTCGGAGGGTTCTTTGCAAACTAAGGGTCGGGAGAAAATTATATCCGCATGGCAATCAGAAAAGAAGTTAAAGAAGAAAAAGAAAATAAGATTTGATAATTGGTTATAGTAATACTAGCTACATCTCGCAGGTTTACCCGCTTTAGGCTGCTACTGGACTCCAATGGATTTGCTACTTCCAACGCTCCCTGTGGAACTTGGACCTTAGCTTATTTCTGTTTTGTAAAACTTTCAGAGTTGTAAGATATCATTGTAGACCCCATGTCTTCCCATGGGTGTCGTAACGCGACTGCGCGACATACAGCTGATGTATGGACAGCAGCACCTATCAGCTCAGAGATACTCCCATCTGACTGATCACCAAGCGTGGGGATTATGGCAATACTCCTCAATGACCCTGGCTTGCCAAGATTAAGCCACTAGTAGTATATATAATTCCTTAGCCGTTTGGCAGCAGGCCGTATGGTTAGCGGTTTAGAATAAACCACCCCATATAAGCTCCCCCTGGGTGTAGCATCTATCTCTCTATCTAGCTCAGAGATACTCACATCCAGTCGCTAGAGTTTTAATAAAGCCTGACCCGCAATTATTCGGTTTTAATTAAGACACGCCTCCAGTCCTTGCAGGTCGATAATTTTATATAATCAAAACTATTTATAATTACGTATTTACTATCAACGTTATGATTAGATAAAGACGACATCTATACATATATACCAATATATAAAATTGAATAATTTGTTTAAAAGCGCATATAGGTACGTACACACGGTGTAACGGAAAGGGTATATACATAGAAAGAGCAAGGCTTATTTGGATCATAACAAACGATATGGCAAGGGTTTCAACACAAAATAAAATAAGTACTTGAAGAGTCAGTACTATTTTGCAAACAAAAAATAAAAATGCAGGAGTAAGAGGTTTATTTTTACTTGCAAATAGTTCGTCGACATCGATCAGGTGATTGAGTGCTAGTGATGTATTTATTTCAATTTGAAAAGTTTGGTTTCTGGTATCTATGAATTTAAAAAAATCATTACTTCCGGACTGTTATCATCCAAAAAAGCCTTGCTCTTTCTATGTATATACCCTTTCCGTTACACCTTGTATATATAATAGAAACTACTGGTCCAATGAAAAATTCTTGAAGTATTCTATAAATATTGGCGTTAGGGATTTTGGCTTGCGATCACTTAGCTGTCGTGGCATTTTGTCTACGCTCTCTGGGCGTTGAGACATACTGTCGTAATCCCCACGCTTGGTGATCGCAGTAAGATGGGAGTATCTCTGAGCTGAGAGATGCTGCTGTCCATACATCAGCTGCATGTCCCGCAGTCGCGATACGACACCCGTCTATTCTAATAATAGGTCTTTACCTATGAAATTGCCGTTTTGTATGAAAAAAATTAAACTAATTTTTTTCATGTATTTTTTGAAGTAATCACCCATGCAATCAATGCTTCTTTGCCAACGCAGTGGCAGTTTATTGATGCCCTTCTTAAACAAAGTCTTGCCTTAGTCAAAGTCAAGAGGCAACAAATTCTTCAAAGGCATTTTGTACTGCCTCTCGGGTATTGAATTTCTTTCCCGCCAATAATTACTCGAATTTTTAAACCTATCCATGATGACGAAAAAGATTGAAATGCGATGTAAATGTAACACAAAAAAACAAAACTTTTGGAAAAAAAATCCATGTTTTTACAATAAAATTAATTTGAAATTAGAATTCTTAGCCAAACAAAAATTATTTTGATTTGAAATGGCCAGTACTGCAGAACGGCAATTTCATAGGTAAAGACCTAATATATAAAGCTGATGAGTTTGTTTCAACGAGCTAATCTCAGGACCTACTGGTCCGATCTGGAAAATTCTTTCAGTGTTAGATAGCCCATTTATCGAGGAACGCTATAGGCTATATTTAGTAATGAAGTTCCTACGGGAACGGGAGTTGCGCAGGTGAAACCACGCGCGGGAATTTAGTTATTTCTATATCTAGATGGTAGCGGCCCGTCCCATCTTCGCGCGGGTGCACATTTCTAGTAAAAAATTAAGCCTATGTTATTCAAGGATAATGTAGCATTCTAATTATGAAAGAATGATCGAAATCCATCCAGTAGTTTCCGAGTTTATTCGAAACAAACATACAAAAATACAAACTTTTTATCTTTATAATATTATACTAGCTTCTCGTTTCACCCACATAACTCCCGTTCCCGTGGGAACTTTGAATAAACCTTCCCTGATAAATGGGCTATCTATCACTGAAATATTTTTTCAAATCGGACCATTAGTTCCTGAGATTAGCGCGTTCAAGGAAACAAACTGTCTTCAGCTTAATATATAAAGCTGATAATATATGAACTAGCGACCCGCCCCGGCTCCGCACGGGTACAATGCTGACGTATTATACATATAAACCTTCCGCTTGAATCCCTCTATCTATTAAAAATCCGTTGCGTAGTTTTAAAGATTTAAGCATACATAGGGATATAGGGACAGAGAAAGCGACTTTGTTTTATAATATGTAGTGATATAGATGACTTGTGTTACTATGCATGCAATAACCTAATTAATATGTTACATCATCAGGCCCGTGTCCAAAATGTAATTGTGGGGGGCTAATCGGGTGATACCAAGCATTTATCTATTCAATTGCCAAATATTATATTGCCAATTTATTAGCATAGGTTTTTTTTATCTGTATCTATACTAATATGATAAAGAGTAAAGTTTAATTTGTTTGTTTGTAATGATGATGATGATGATGATGATGAAATAATGATGAAATTTATTCAGCACTTAGGTATTTACATACACTTGTACTTGTCAAAATTACACTGTACAAGACTATATCAAACAAAAGTATCACTTAAGTAGCTAAAAACATTGTTAAAATTATTTGATATTACAAAATTTTTAATCAGTCTGTCCGTCTGTCGTGCGATACAACAAATGTACACATTATAGTAAGATACCTTAGAGGTAACAGGTCTAAAAATTCCAAGAATCCGGCCCAAGTCTAAGCGACATCCACCCTTAAGGGGTTAGGACCAACGCTCAGCGTGCCACTGCAGTAAAGAGTGGATTTACGAACAGTGGTGGTAATCGCTGGCACGAGATCACAGTTCGGGGAATAAGCAACAACGCGGTCCTCGTTCATGCCGTCGAGGATCCTACACTAGCTAACCTGCAACCTGCTGTATTTAATAGGCTCCGAAACTACTGGACCGATTTTAAAAATTTCACCATTGGAAAGCTACACTATCCCCGGATGACATAGGTTATATTTAATTAAAAAGTTCTCACGGAAACAGGTGTTACGCAGGTAAAACCACTCGCGGGAAGCTAGATACTTCGCAAATATATGTAGTGATATAAAAACATTCTTGAAATGCGCAACATCTGAATCTAGTGTACCTACGACGCCATTGTTGTACCTTTGTGTTGGCAAATCAATGAGCTGACATATTTCATAGACATATCAGCTATTTTTAGTTCAGTCTAAATATTGTTCCGCCGTGCGGCTGACCGTACTCAGATATTTGTACGAGAAAGAAGTTTTTGTTCGCACTGTGATGCGGCAGCCGGTCAACCGCTCCGGTCGATCTGAGCGCTGCGGCCCGTTGCGCTTGCAACGGTGACCGCAAGCGCAACCGCGTCGTGCGGTTAGCCGGACGGCTGACCGCATTCCGGCTAACCGCATAGTGCGTAGGAGGCCATACAGATTAATTTACATAGTGAAAACGTTTATTAATATTGTAGTAGACGAATCGATCGTACTTATTATAAGTCAAAAACAATGATAATGACAAATAAAATGGACTAATAAAATGGACTAATAAATTAGTTTACATTTCAACGATAATGTTATTAAATAGAATTTACCAATGTTGTTACGGCATGTGATAGTCGCGTATAATAAATATAATTACTTAATTAGAATCAACCAGCGCTAGCTCCGATCGGGTCAAAAGCATAGAACGCGTCGCTCACCTCGCCTCGCGGGGACGACCGGACCCTATCCTAGCTTCCTACGAGTCTTTCTCTATCTATATTATGGTTTTTTTTAGGGGAGTTTTGTGCAACTGTCGCTCTACTTTACGGTTCGCAGGCCTGGAGCCTGCATCGGAAACTGGTTTTACTCTTCGGGTACATAACCCTAAGGAATAACAACAAAACTTAAAATGCATCCAAACAAGTTCTGCGATGTATAATTTTCCTGTTTACAATATAAACTTGTTATTCCAAAGTATATTTCGACTAATTGCTAATGAAAATTTAATTTATTTGTTTACATGTTTACATTTTTTAACTACCCACGTCACTCTGCTCTAGTGGGTCGGAGCGTGATATTTTGTAGCCTATATGTTAATCCAGCTTATAAACTATCCCCGTGCAAAATTCAGCCAAATCCGTACAGTAGTTTTTGCGTGAAAGAGTAACAAACATCCATCCATACCTACAAACTTTCGCGTTTATAATATAATAAGCGACCCGCCCCGGCTCCGCACGGGTACAATGCTGATGTATTTACATAAACCTTCCTCTTAAATCCCTCTATCTATTCAAAAAAACCGCATCAAAATCCGTTGCGTAGTTTTAAAGATTTAAGCATACATAGGGATATAGGGACAGAGAAAGCGACTTTGTTTATACTATGTAGTGATGCGTACTTAGAAGTAAGAATTTTATCCTTTTTTTCAGATGGATAGAAAAAATAACTTAAATACCCAGCCATTTTACATTTAATAACTGTTGTTAATAGAGCTCGGAAGCATCATCAGAGGCAAGGCCGGATTTAAGGGAGGGCATGCAGGGCAACTGCCCCGGGGCACAATAGAGATTTAAAATCTTTCAATTTCTGACGAGTAAAGTCTATAACTTCTTTTATTTACTTTTTCGGTGTTGTACCTTAAGTTAACGGTTATTCATCTATAATTGTTCAATTAAAATAGACAATCAGTAAAATATCACAATTCAAATCGTCCTGAAAAGTAGGTACATACTTGAAATTGTCTATACATTTAGCGGGAAACTAATTTGTGGCCAGGGGCCTCTTCTTCTTTGTTGCCCCGGGGCATGAAAATAAGAAGAGGTAAACCACAATAGATTAAACGTTTACGGTGCACTTTAGGTCTAATTTTGGAGACTCGAGTTCTTTTGAAGGCTCGAGCTCATTTGAAGGCTCGAATTCCTTTGAAGGCTCGAACTCTTTTGAAGCCCCGAGGCTTGGCTCAAAAAAATCGCGGCTCAGTTAGGCTCGGGACTCCGAGCTTACCGAGCTCACTGAGTCTTGCCATTCCTCCTCGAGGCTTCACACTCGACGCCTCGAGGCTTGTACATCACTACAACAAACTATAAAGTTTAGGAGAGGGGGCTTGTGACGTCACACGAAATTTCAACGCGCTGTATCTTCGTCAATTTTTGTTTGAGAAACAAAACAAAAATTACCGTGTGCAATATTTTTTTGTAATCTTGTTGACAAACTACATAGTTTTTTTAAGTCTTCATGCCTATTAACAGGTTATTATTGTTATTCTATGAATTAAACTAAGTAACTAACAGCTAGCAGCAAATTAAAGGATACTAGCGACCCGCCCCGGCTCCGCACAGGCGCAATGCTGATGTATTATACATATAAACTTTCCTCTTGAATCACTCTATCTACTAAAAAACCGCATCAAAATCCGTTGCGTGGTTTTAAAGATTTAAGCATACAGAGGGATATAGGGACAGACATTTATTTTATTTATTACAGACATTGTACTCCATCCGTCCATTTTTCATGAATGCCTCTACTCATAATAAGTTTAGATTAAGATCAAGTGAACTTCCATATTTTTTTAATAACAAAGCATACCTACTGTGCTTTTTAATAAACAAAAGAAATTCATGAGAAGACAGAAAAATTCTTGCTTTTTAACAGTTAATTAGCAAGATATTTTTAAAATTGGCAAAATCACTTGTCATTGATGTTTTTGCCAAAGGTGCAAGATCTTTAAGAAAAAAATGTCTTTATTACTGAAGGGTTATTGTTACGCATTACCTATTTAACAGTTACTATATTATTAACTTAACATATTAATTATACATTAACTTAATAAATTGACCCATTTCCAATACAATAATGGATTTAGGATGTTGTTAGGGTTGCCCCGCTTTTGTAGTGCCTCTGGTATGTTTGCGGAGGCTAGGGTAGATGGCTTCTTTGCCATTGTGCGCAAGCGGCTCGCGTCGTTACTGAGCAGAGTCCGGAGTAGCACTAACAGCATCCTACAGGTCATTGCTCATAAACAGGACTCAAATATCCTGAAAGAATTTATTCGTGTACAAATTTTATAACTCGCATGTATTATAATTTCTATGGACTTAGTCTGAAATAAAGATTTATTATTATTATTATTTCAAATATCCTTCATTATGACGTAGAAGTAAGAGAGCCAAGAAACTTAAAAAAAAAATAGTTATTATTATATTTATCTACCTATGTTTTAGTATAATTTATTGAAGCACAATAATAAAGTTCTTTTCCTTGTGTAAATTCTACCCTCAGTGCCTTGGAAAGCACATTAAGTTGTTGGTCCCAATTGATATAACATCATC
Organism: Nycteola revayana; assembly: GCA_947037095.2. Taxonomy (NCBI): domain Eukaryota; kingdom Metazoa; phylum Arthropoda; class Insecta; order Lepidoptera; family Nolidae; genus Nycteola; species Nycteola revayana. The sequence goes on along the minus strand of OX344859.2, from coordinate 17,625,413 downwards.
TATTGCAATTGTATACCAGGCAACGGGTAGCAGCCTTTCCTTGTGTGTTACATCATAAGACTGTAGTGTAGTGTGGTGTGGTGACTATGGCAAAAAGCCATCCTTTGGGAGGAGGTTTATGTTGATGGCTGATGATGATGATGATCTCCAAAGTTTCATTGAGAAGTAGTAAATATTTACACAATGGCACCACCCCTATTTACATAATAATTAAAAACATGCAACTTTGTAAATATTTGTTGACTCCAACATGTGAGTAAGTTACTTGCAGTGGGGAGTAACTCACTCACATTTTACCCCATTTCAACCACTCTGCTCATAATCTTAAAGACAGATGGCATGATTAAAAGAAAAAAGAAATTGCCAACCTCCTTAGCATTGTGGTAATTAACTCGCTTTATATCTCGGAGGTCGTGGGTTCGATCTCCACAGTGGACAAGATATTGTTGTGTAAATTCTAAGATTTCTTTCCGGGTCTGGTTGGTTAAGGGACTACCCTCCGTGCCTCAGAAAGCATGTTAAGCCATTGGTCCCAATTGTTATAAAAACGAACCTGGGATAGGCTTGGTGAAAAATTATCGATATATTGATGTATCTATATTTTGAATTCAATATATCGATATTTTCAACGGATATTTATTGATTCGATATATCGGAATATTGATACAAAATATCCAGTATCGATAATTGTATTGAAAACGATTTTTTTTTTTTCTTATGGAACTGAAGTCGCCGGAATTTGAAACCGTAGTCGATAGGAACGAACGAAAAAAAATAACTATATTGTCTATGACTGTCGAGTTTTATGTTTTGTGTACGTTGTGTATTATTTCAGTTTAGTTCTTTTAATAATTATTAATTTATTATAATTTATACTTTAATTATTCCTTCCTTTTTCTTTTGTATTTTTTTCCTTTTAGTTCTTTATATTTTTGTAATTTTCTCTAATAAAACAGAATACTGGTAAAATACCTTCGTGTTTATTAAGATATTTGTACATTAAAATAATGTACATTTTGCACAAAAATTACTAATGTTATTATTGAGCTAGGCTGAATTAAATATATAATTATTTTAAACATTTATTTTTATTTTTAATTTAATCGATATATCGATATTTTTCATTTGATATATCGATGTTGAATCGCCTGCGCCAAACAGTTTTACTGTGTTTCGTAGTGAGTATGTGAGAGCCAGAGCCCGAAAGGGTGTCTACTTGAATTGTGTGTTCCATCTAGGACCCTGTCTGTGCTTACCATCAGGCAAGACTAGGGTCAAACGCAATCAAGAAAACAATAAAAAAAAAAAATTTTGGAGATGTCAACCTAACCCTTACAAGATGTGGTATACAGAGATTGATATATTTCAACGGCCATTTGGATCCATTGTGACCAAATGGTCTGGGTGTTATGGGTTATACCTAAGATGCAAGTTCAAATCTTATGGGCAGTCTAAACATATTGACATTTTTTTTAAAATTTTAGTATTTTATACACTTTGCTAGTGAAACTGTTGAAAAATTAAATAATAATTATTATCATAACATCTAGGTATTATTATATTAGAACATATTATTATTTTGATAATTATTTCAAGTTTATAATCACGCCATATTGTGCATTGTTTTTTTTTAAATTTAAAACCAAATGATGACAAGATAAGGCGAAGGCAAAATAGATAACGTTCCGTCGGCATAAAAAAATATGTTGAATATTTAATAAACAGTCCAAAGTCTAATCATCAACCTTGAAATGCTTCTTTTAGGGCCAACGTGCAATAAAAGACGGCGCTAGACTATTTATAGACCAATAGGAAGTTCCCAATAACTATACTATTCCACTTACCTAATGTTTTTTTTTATTTTCAGCAGTCGAGATTTTCTTCGTAACGTAACTTTCTTTTTTTTTTACTTTTATAACACAACAACACAATTTCACGAACTAAATTGTGGAGCTAAATGTTTGATGTAATGCCTTCAGTCCTTAATTGATAAAGTTGTTTGTTCAATATTTTCCTATGGAGCAGAAAAATATGAAAAACAATGCACGTAATTTCCACTCTCCGCCCGCACCTCACTTGAATGGTTAGTTGTCAAAATGACAATGGGAAAATGAAAATGACACTGACAACTGACATCTAAACTATTTACGATTCTTTGGAGGCCATAAGTTTTGAGTCTCGAGATCCTACGCTTGAGACTAATGTAGTCCTAAACTATTAGTAAGATTATACATATTTCAAAAGTGTTAATATATTTATATAGTATGATTGCTGACGAGATACAAATTTTGAATCCACAAACGTTGTATTTAATTCATCAGTACCACAATTCTGAATTTAAATTTAGAAACTTAGCGTTATGATTCGATAGTGACCAAGTACTTTGAACCTTATCACAATGAAATTAGATTAAAGTAAAATAACTCGTTCGTGATCCGCATACAGATCGGACTTTAGATATCAATACACATAAATAGGCATTGTTTGGACCTTTGGCACTTGTCTAATAAATTCCTACAGTCGACTAACGTAATATACTGTCAATAAAGATAAATGTATGCACATAAAATAATCATGTGAAATTGAAACTATAGAATAGCAAAAAAAAAAAATACTCAAAAGACAGGAGACTTTGTGCGCATTAACTTGAGTTTATACAAAAAAAAGATAGCAATGATTGTTTTGGAAGTGAAACAAAAAACGGTGCTTGTGAATTTGAGAAAATATACTGTTATTTTGTTAAATTGACGTTAAATATTGTGTTGAAATATATTATTTACAAAATTAACTTAGTACCTATCTATTGAGAATTGTTTTAGTGCAATAAAAAGGTAACTTTCATTGTTTTTTTCCTTATTTAAAACCATGTGTTTGGATGAGGTCATCCTACATTGATTAAACAAAATACTTTGAAATAATTAAGAATATCAATGTGTATAATGAACTGTAAAGTGATTTAAGGCTGTATTTCTTATTTATAAATAAATTTAAGTTATTCCATATACTGTTTAAGTTATGTTTAATATTTTTGGATTAATTCGGTCATGCCCGGCATTGCCCATATAAGGCGTAGTTTTTAATGTAGTAGTTTCGAAAGATTGATACATTATTTTCGTTATATTTTACATAGTTTTGTAATTATAGTAGACGAACTGCGCGTTACTTTTAGGGCTGCCAACTTATTTTTAAAAGAAAAAAATATATATTTAGGTCTGAGAAGAATTTTGAAATGTATAAATTAAAAAAACGTCTAGAAAATTTGATATAAAATATTAAAAAAATTGGATCAGCATCTATAGTGTTAAGCATTTTGACACACAAAAAAGTATTTTGTATACTTTATTTTTGTTCAACAGTAAAAAGTATAATTGCTGATTATGTAGCCAGATTGGATTTTTTTAGAAAAAAAAAATGTAATGAAAATCTGTCTAATACTGTTTTTAACAGTATTAGACCTGTGGTAACCCTAGTTACTTTTGCACCAGTTGGTCAAAGCCTGTTCATTTGTAGCTTATTTGTTATATCCTGAAAGATATTATAATTTACACAAAGGTTTCCTGTCTGTTGTGGGGATTGAATCCACAACCTCCTACACCTTGACATACCACTTTGCCTCTGCTACATTAATAAATGTCTTTATGGATGTCCTTTGGTTTAGAGTACGTCTAATCTGACCTTTCTTAAGAATGTCCTCGATTTTGTACGTGTCACAAGAGCCATGTGTCAATAGTTCAGCAGTTCCCGAATGGTTTTCCATATAACACGGAGAACTAAAAGTTCTCAAATGGAGACTGCGGATCGGCAAGCATAGCGTAGGACGTCCACCAACTAGATGGACGGATAACCTGGTAAAGGTCACGGGATCACGGTGGATGCAGGCCACCTCCAACCATAGCAACTGGAAATCTATGAGATAGGCCTCTGTCCAGTGGATGTCCTATGACTGAAATGATGAATAAAACTGACCTGATAATTTGCACGTCCTAAGGGGCAGAGCTCAATGTCACCATATTCTGGCAAATAAATGAATGAATTCTGTCTTTTTTTCTTTCTAAAGTTCTTTTTCTTCGTATTCAGATAAAAATTAATTGAAGATGGATCAGGTACTACATCATGTGGCCCAGACGATGGAGAAGCAGTTGGACAGCGAGATTGAAAGGTCAGTACAGTACACATGAATTCAACAACTCTGTCTGAAAAGGTGACATGTCATTCTCATATTATTATGATTTGTCACCCGTCTCAAGGGTGATATTTCATCCGAGGATGAATTTCTTTGCAGAGAAACTGTCATTTAAGTTGTAAATTTCAGGCAATCTATACTAATTTTATAAAGAGGAAAGATTTGTATGTAAGTATGTTTGTAACAAATTGGCTCAAAAAGTACTGAACCGCTTTAAACAATTCTTTCAAAATTGGAAAGCTGCATTCACCCCGAGTGACATAGGCCATATTATCGTAGCACCTTATCTAACGGTTATTTTTAATGAATGTGTGGATACAGGTACTTTTCCTAACAAAATGAAATGTAGTAGGATCATACCTTTATTGAAATCTGGGTCAAAAGACGACCCAGCAAATTTTAGACCTATTTCTATTTTGCCAGTATTTAGTAAAATATTTGAAAAAATTATACTTAACCAGCTCCTCAAGCATTTTAACTTAAATAGCCTCTTGCACACAAATCAGTTTGGTTTCACTAAAGGTCGTTCAACTTTAGATGCTGTTGTTGCTCTTATAAAACGCATATATGATGCGTGGGAGCATTCTCAAAATGCCATCGGTGTTTTTGCGACCTCTCGAAAGCTTTTGATTGCGTTCAGCACGACACACTTACTAAAACTACGTCATTATGGCATTGATAATGAAGCACTCGATATGATATCTTCGTATCTTTCACAAAGACTTCAATGCGTTGACGTAGGTGGGGAAGTCTCTGAAACCTTACCCGTCAAACTCGGTGTACCACAGGGCTCCATATTGGGTCCTTTTCTGTTCCTGGTCTACGTTGTGCTCTTTGCTGATGACACTTCACTTATTTTTAAAGTGGATCGTAATATTGATAATTTTAATTTTATTAATAGTGCACTTACACAGATAACTCGTTGGTTTACAGTTAATAATTTAGTTCTTAACGCGAAAAAAACAAAATGTATAAAATTCACTACACCCAATGTAAGAAATACTGGACCCAATTTGATAATAAATAATGAAGTGCTTGAAACTGTTAACTCCACAGTGTTCCTCGGAATAACATTAGATAACAATTTGAAATGGAATGCTCATGTATCGAACCTTGCTAAGAAGTTAACGTCTGCTGCTTATGCTGTTAGAAAAGTGAGACAACTCACTAACGTAGAAACTGCCCGTATGGTCTATTTTAGTTATTTCCATAGCATTCTTTCTTATGGAATTCTACTTTGGGGAAAATCGGCCGATATTCAAAACATCTTTATCTTACAAAAACGGGCAATAAGATCTATTTATCAGCTAAGTGCCAGATCCTCTCTAAAAGGTTTATTTAAAGATATAAATATATTAACGGTAGCTTCTCAATACATTTACGAAAATATAATGCATGTTAGACATAATTTAAATAAATATCAAAAGAGAAGTGCTTTGCACACAATAAATACTAGAAATAAACATAAATTGTGTGCTGAATACCACCGTTTACAGAGAGTTCATTCTTCTTTTGTGGGGCTTAGTGTGCGCATGTATAATAAGATCCCAGAATATGTGCAGGATTTACCTCTTAATAAATTTAAAATCGAGGTTAAGAATACCCTAATGAAAAAGGGTTATTACACAATCAATGACTATATTAATGATAAAACTGCATGGTGCAGGCAGTAAAGCAAAATCATTCTCACAATAAGTACCTATCATTACCTATAGCTTGTACCTATAATTGTATTTTTAAAAGTATTCATAAAATGGTTACATATTTTAATTTGTATAAACTCACTTGTATTGGAACATGCTATGCTGAGTTAAAGATTAGATATTTTTTATTATTATTGACTCCACAAATGCTACTGTCAGTGTGTTCGTCATGCTCCCTTTGTTTGTCATTGCTTGCGGTGGCGATGTGAGTCGGGTCGCCTCCTTCCCTCTAATATGGCGAGGGAGGCGATGGCTGTGTGCTCACACGTCATACTCGTGAACGGGTGCTGCTTGCGGTGGCTGGTCGTCTTGCTGATGGATGTATTTGAGGTGATAGTTTTTGTGTCCTCTATGACGAGAGATATACCTCGTGTAGTTTGTTCCTTAAAAATGTTTCCTCCGTTTTCATGTGCAAGAGGTTATTTTTCTTTTGCTTGAGGATATCTAATAAATACTTCGCCTATACTGATGAAAACGTTTCAGAGCGTACATCAGCGCACATAGTAAAATTGCAATGTATTCACTGAGATATTGTAAACAAGTTTGATAAAAAAAAAAATGGAAGATACTAAAACACAACAAAAGATGACGGAAAAGAACAACCCCGGAGTTTCTTTCTTCCTTTCTTCTCCGGGTCGTCCACTTAGGTAGCTAGTGAAAGGTTGCAGGTTAGCTAAGGTAGGATTCTCGCCGGCGAGGACCGCGTTGCGCCCCTACCCCCGCCCTGTAATTGAGCGCCTGTAGTCGGTGCCTGTGATCATATCCTCTTTATATCTACCTTTTTTTTTTACTTCAGTGGCACCCTGGGTCATGGTCCTAAACCCCATAAGGGTGCCCTCAGGTGTGTGCCACTTAGATATAATGTGACCACTTGCAATTTGGATGCGGTTTTAATTCTTATAATAATAATGATTGGTTAATTGCAAAAAATGCCATAGGACAGACGGACGGACTACGCAATCTGTATATTTGCTATTGCCTACCTACTACTGTAAGTTACCTAGTCGATATTTTATAGAGTAAGAATTATCTGTTAGTTATAGGTTTGTTTTTTTTTTTTTTAATTAATTTATCTTCTAACATTGTAATTCTGACAAGTGCAAGTGTATGTAAATACCTAAGTGCTGAATAAAATTCATTATTTCATTTAATTATGAAGTTCCCACGGGAACGGGAGTTACGCGGGTGAAACCGCGTGCGGGAAGTTAGTTTTTAATAAAATAAATCTGATGAGTTTGAATGTTTGTTCGAACGCTCAAATCTCAGGAACTACTGGATCAATTTGAAAAAATCTTTCATTTTTAGATAGCCCATTTATCGAGGAAGGCTATAGGCTATTTAATTATGAAGTTATTATGGGAACTGCGATTGGAAAACTAGTATTTTTAATAAAATTGATGATATTTTCAGGCTGGATGCTATGGACAGTGGTGATCTAGAAACTATTCGGCAACAGCGTATGGCAGAGTTGAAGAAGCGAGCAAAGCTGAAGCAGGAATGGTTAGCCAATGTGAGTTTTACTAATACCTTTGTAGTCATCATCATCCCGTATAACGTCCACTGCTTAACATGGGCCTCTTCTCAAAAGAGGGTATTTGCCATTGTTAAGTGGACTGTATTTAATTAATAAGTTGTACGAAGTACCGACATGCGAGATTTTAAATTTGAAGCTGGATTCAACAAGACTTACTTGGTTTCGCTTGCAGTGATGTTTGTATCGGTTCACGTGATAGTTTCAGGCTTCAGGACCTAATGGCTCGTCCAGACTTACCTTCAAACCCTTTCGACCTTACCACACAACACGTTCAACCGATAAACTGCTGCCCGAAGAGACTTGCTCGAAACCAGCTGCAATGCGATAGACGACACTGATTTTATAGTTCTAATGCACTAAAATGTGGATAACCACCGAAAACAAGGTTTAGTGACTTATGAACTGCGAAACGATATGAAAATTTAGCACGAGATGTACAACGAACTTACGACAAGACGATACGAATAAAACTTTTTTTTTTATGTTAATGTTGCCAGATTAAATTTAAATTTTACTACTATTCTTAACATTCCGCCCACCAAATACAAGGTATTTTAAAGAATTTACAAACAAAACTACACGTGAGCATTGGGTTTTATGTTAAAGACTTCCTTAAACTTTACTATAATAAACTAAATTAACTAAGTATCTACGATAAACCAATTAGCAAACAAATTTAATTTTGCATTGGCAAAGGACACAGTTTAACAACTGGCCTCTTGAATTCCCCAGAATCTGTTTTAACAGTTACCACGCGACAAATCCCATCAGTCCCACAATGAAGTTTAAGCACTCGACCAATTTTCCATTTCATCGGACTGCATTGCTCATTTACAATGAGAACAAGAGTCCCGACAGAGATATGTCCTTCCTTGTCATCGAACCACTTATGACGCTGTTGCAACGTATGCAAATATTCCAAATGCCACTTACGCCAGAAATTCTGATGAATTTGTTGTAATAATTTCCATCTCTGTAGAACACTAACTTGCGTCTCTACTAAATCACTCTCAGGTAATATAGTGAGCGGCTCTAAAGTAAGAAAATGGCCTGGAGTTAATACCGAAAAATCGTTGGGGTCCGAGCTGATCGGCGACAAAGGTCTTGAATTCAACATGGCTTCTATTTGGGTTAAGACAGTATAAAATTCTTCAAAAGTAAGGCGTTGCTGCCCTATCACGCGATATAAATGTGTTTTTACAGACTTTATGCCAGCTTCTGCCAAACCAGACATATGAGGGCTCCCTGGGGGATTCAGAACGAATTCAATCTGCTCGGTGCGCGAAGCTTTCGCCATCAAATCATGTAAAATATTAGAAGCTCCTACGAAATTCCTACCTTAGTCAGAAACTAACCTAGAGCAACGACCGCGTCGCGCTATGAAACGCCGCAAAGCTGCCAAATAGGCTTCCGAAGACAACTCTGAAACGAGCTCTAAATGTACTGCCTTAGTCGCAGTACACACAAAAACACAAATATATGATTTGAATGTGCGCAAACCTCGACCTCGACCAAGACTAATATCAAATGGACCACCATTATCAACAGCAACAGACGAAAAAGGTTTGATTTGAGTAATACGAAAGGCCGGTAAATTGCCCATCATAGGTGGTAACGAAAGTTTAGGATGAACACGAAAACATTTCATGCACGACGAAATAACTCGATGTATAGCCCTCTTCGAAGACAATATCCAAAACTCTTGAGCTAACATATTTTGCAAAGTTTGCAATCCAGGATGCATAAAGCGTCGATGATAATCCTCAATAATCAATGTAGTTAATCTATGATCACGAGGCAATAAAAGTGGATGTTTAACATCAAACGAGAGATCTCCTTTGAAGAGTCGACCGCCCACCCTCATTAGTCCATGGTCATCCAAAAAAGGGGATAATTTCCGCATTGGTTTCGAAACTAGGCGAGATGATTTCTCCTTCGACAAACAACGGAGCTCTGATGCGAAAGAACACTCCTGTACATGCTTCACGAGGAAACGAAGTACGTCCTTAGTTTCCTGACAAGATAGTTCAGAGTTTGTATCCTTCGAAGATGGATATTTCAAATTACGAATATAACGAAAACAATACGCTAAAATACGCAAAATGCGTTGTAAAGATGAAAATTTGTTCAAAATTTGATCAACAAACGATACATTGGAAACTGTGAAGAAACTATAAATCTTCTGTTCATCAGAAGCCACTTGATCAAAAGAGATGACAGATTGTGGCCAAGTTTCCTGAGGACTCGAAAGCCAGTGAGGTCCCGCCCACCATGAGGCATGCTGGACTAAATCAGCTGGTAGCAGACCACGCGAGCCGCAGTCCGCTGGATTTTCAGAACCAGCGATGTGATGCCAGTTTTGAGGGGGAACTTTTTCCTGTATATGAGCGACCCTATTAGCCACAAAGGTCTTCCACTTTGATGGACACGAAAGAATCCAAGTTAACGCAACGCTCGAGTCTGACCAAGCGAAAATATCATCAAATACTTGAAAATCTTTTAGCGATTCCATAAACGAAGTTATTAAATCAGATAGTAGTACGGCTGATAATAATTCTAAGCGCGGAATAGAACACCGACGAAGTGGGGCCACTTTAGACTTTGCACAACAAAGGCGTACGATAATAGTCCCGTCACTTTTAACCATACGACAATAAATAACACTACAGTATCCCTTCTCCGACGCGTCGCAATAGCCGTGGAGTTGAATTGATACGAAAGATTCTATCATTCTGCGAGGAATAGACAACGAGCTTAATAACGAAAGTTGTGATTTGAACTTACGCCATTCTCGAACGATATTTTCTGGAGCTTCACAATCCCAGTCGACTCCAGATATCCATAAAAGTTGGATTATATATTTAGCGAAAAATACAACAGGCGATAATAATCCTAAAGGATCAAAAATCCTAGCTATGTCTGAGAGGATGGATCGCTTTGTACACGGACATTCATTCCACGAGGTTTTGAAGGTGAATGTATCATCCTTAGGCAGCCACGATAATCCCAAGATTTTCAACGACAAGTCACACTCACCCTCAAAGCCCCGAAGGCGGTCAGAGTACAAATCGTCCTCCGGACATGCATTCAAAAAATTTAAATTATTAGAAGCCCACTTGCGCAAATGTAGATGAGCTGTTGACAGAATTTGCACTAACTCCTTTTGGGCATGCAAAGCACTCTCAACTGAGTCCGAACCAGACACTACATCATCAACATACACATCCCTTGCTAATATAGCAGCACCTCTAGGAAAACGAGAAGAAAATTCCCTAGCCAACTTGGAGATACACCAAAGAGCTTGATAAGGAGCGCAACTAACACCGTACGCTACTGTTATTAACCGAAAATCTTTAATTGGCTCTACTGGAGAGAAACGCCATAAAATGCGTTGATAATCAGAATCTGATTTATGAACAAGAAACTGACGATACATTTGTTTGATATCTCCCGTAAACGCGACTGCATGCCAGCGAAACCTAACTAATAAGTCGAAAATGTTGTTTTGTAATTTAGGACCAGGCAGCAATGAGTCATTCAGGGACATTCCTGCAGCATCTTTGGCGCTTGCATCGAAAACGGTACGCAAGGGTGTAGTAACAGAGTCAGGACGTAAAATTCCATGATGTGGTATATAATAAAAATAATAATAATAATAATAATCTTTATTGACATAATAAAATCCTTACATAATTGTGCGTACTCTGATTCCTATGCTAGTTTAAAACTGTATTACAGGAACCAGTGACTTCTCCAATATATCGTCACATAATATGTCAACAAGCTAGCGTTTTAAAAATATAAATACTATAATTAAAATTACTTAAAACAATCTTACAGCAAAAAAATAAAATAAAGAGGGTAAAAATAAAATAAAAAGTAAGATAACAAAAAAACAAACAACACTTAGCTACTACCTACATAGCATTTAACAGTTCATATGGTGATCGGTAGTACTGGTAGAATAGTGTGTTTGTATCGGATAAGAGGGCGGAGCGTGTGTCAGTGAGTGTGTGGTGTAAGTGAAGAGAAGTGAGCGGAGTTAGTTGTAAGATCTTTTGAAAGTGTAATGTGGATGAAGTGAGAGAGTGTGTGTTGAGTGAGTGTGAGTACATGTTATTTAAGTAGATCCTCAGTTTTTTGATAAGTGCAAGTATATAGCAATTTTTTTAACAAATGTTTGCATTTAACAGAGTTCAGTGCATATATCGGGCTAATTTTGTTAATTTTCTTATAAAGACGGGATGAGGTTATATAATATTGGCGCCGCGCTAGCTCGGTTCTGTGTGGTTCAACCGTGCAGATCACATGACGTCGGCCAGTTTTATTTCTATCAAAGGTCAGAGAGGAGTGTTTTTTAAGAATTACACGTAATATGTATGATTGCCTGACGGTCAAAACCCCGCATTCCTTATACAATTCAACCGTAGGGAATCTTCGAGGTTTTCCGGTCATAACTTTTAAAATTGCTCGTTGAGCACGCTCTAGACGCAGCATGGCTGTCGCATAGGTACCTCCCCATGAGGTTATGCAGTACTGCAACAGGGACTGTGCTAAAGACGTGTACACTATATTCAGAGTTTTGGCATCGGCACGACTCCTTAATTTTTTAAAAAGTGGTAAAAGTTTTCTCAACCGTCCAACCAAGTTATTGATATGACTACTCCAGGAAAGCGTGCCATCAATAACAACCCCCAGGTATTTGATTTCAGTGCACCTTGCGAGTGGTAGACAATTACAATTATCAAATGGTGTTTTGCAGATGTGCGTAATAATTTTAAAATTTGTTGGTTGATTGTGGATTGTAGGAGAAAAAGTGATGAATTTGGTTTTATCTACGTTAAGCGTCAGCAGATTGTTATTTAGCCATGTAGTAACCATTGCCAGAGCGTCTTCGGTTTTACGTCTCACCAAGTCCCAAGTAAAATCATGAGTGATTAATACAGTGTCATCTGCATACGAAATTAGGCTACAGTTTGGAATTTCAAGTAAACAGAGACTATTAATGTAAATGAGAAATAGGGAGGGTCCCAGTACACTGCCCTGTGGAACGCCGTAATTTGGGCTAGTTTCATTGCTGATTGTGTCACCTATATTGACCACTTGTTTTCGGTTACTCAAGTAACTGCGAAACATGTCCAGCACTAATCCCCTTATTCCGATGCTTTCCATTTTAGACAATAGCAGTTGTGTAGACACAGTGTCAAATGCCTTTGTCAGATCCAGGAATACCCCCACTACTTTATATTTCTTGTCGATTAGTTTAGCAATTTTTCCAGTGAGATCCAGGACTGCGTCTTCAGTAGATAGGTTATTTCGGAATCCATATTGGTTCTTTGCTAAAGTGTCGTTTTTGCTAAGAAAGTCAGTCAGTCTTCTATTCAGGATCTTTTCTAGAATCTTTGACATAGGCGTGAGAATAGATATAGGCCGATAGTTATTAGCACTGTGTCTGTCACCACCTTTATGTATAGGTTTAATCACCGCTATCTTAAATATGTCTGGAAACACACCAGTAGACATGCATAGGTTACACATATTAGTAATAGGGGCTACTAGATAATGACGGGCCAATTTTAGGAACTCAGTTGAAATACAGCTAACGCCAGCAGCACACTTGGTTTTAAGGTTGGTTATAATATTGTCCACTTCCTTTTCGTCGGTGTTCAGTAGGACCATTGAAGAAGTTTGTGTATTAATTTTTGCTTCAGGGGAGTTTGCAATCCCACGTTCTAATATTTTGGTAGCCAAATTAGCACCAATATTGGCAAAAAAGTCATTTACCGAATCTGCTGCTGTCATCCTATTTTGTGATGAAGTAAGCAGCTCAAAAGGAGGGGTGGAAGGTTTGTTTAAATTTGTTATATTTTTAATAGCCTTCCACAAACCCTTCGTGTTATTCTTATTCTTTTCTAGTTCATGCCTGTCATGTTCTACCCTTAGGTTTTTTAAAAGGTTATTACAATAATTTCGGTATCTAGTGTAAGTCACCTGTAAAGTAGTGTTGAGTGGCTGTAACACCGCTTTTCTATGTAAATTGTCTCTGTTTTTTATGCACCTAAGTAACCCTGGTGTCATCCATGGTTTAAGACATCTTTTTCTATTTGAAATTTTTATAAATTTAGTATTGTTTTTTATTACACTACTAACATGAGAAACCAAATCAGTAGCCGCAGAGTTAGCATCCGTTTGTGACATTATCTGTGTGAAGTTCAAGTTGGCTAGATCATTTAAGGCTGCAGGTATGTTCAATCGTGCAACGTAATGATTGGCTTTACGATGTTGTATTTTCTCTTCTGAACAGAATAGTATTGGCGCGTGATCGGTTATAAGGGAGTCCAAGACTATAGTGGTAGACCTTCTGTTTGATTTTATCATCACATGGTCCAAACAGGCACTGTCGCGTGTAGGTAGGGTATGAGCAGCCAGTAGGCCATGAGATGCCAGCATGTTCAAATAACTGTCGGTGTTATAGCTTTTGTTTATTAAATTGATATTTACATCACCAATAAGCACAACTGTTGTAAATAAGGAGAGAGATTCCAGAATACCATCAAGGTCATTTAAAAAATTATCAATGTTCTTGTTAGATGGTGACCGATATACGGCTATTATCGCAAGATCAGTATTAGATTTCATTATGATGCAATTAGCATCTTGAAGGTCAGGTTCTATAACTTCATGTATAATGTGAGAATTTATATATAATATGACCCCATCATTTTGATTGTGGTATCTGGATTTATAAGCTGCGTACCCTTCTAGAGAAGGAATATCGGTGACTTTGCTAAGCCAGGATTCAGTTAGGACTACAACATCACATTTTGTATTAATACGCGTTAGGAGAGTAAGTAGTGAGTCGTGATTGCAGTTCACACTACGTATATTAGTATGCAGGATGTTAGAAGTATTGACAGGCAGGTATTGGTGGACGTCCTCCGGGGCCAAAACAAGAGACCTTGAGACGGAGCTAGCATCGATATCATAAATTACATTCTCAATATCAGTCATTGTTTTGAATGCTTATTGTATTTGACATAAAAAAATAATCGCTGAAGTAGGCCGTGGCACACGAAGTAATTGTACAAGAGCATAGTTTGACAAAAACGTGTATCAGTGTAGTACATAATAAAGTGAGGATAATACTTGTTGTGTTTTAATGTATGAGTGTATTGCATGCGTGTAATTTGTGATTGTTGGGTGTGTGTAAGTGTATTCAATTTGTAAAATACAGTAGAAATACCTTTCACCATAGTAATAGCTGTTAGTCAATCTGATTTCTTGAGAGAATTAAGCTGCGCTTCGTTTTGAACCAAGATATGTGGTGATCCTTCCTTTTGTCTTAAGAAGACTCGCCCATTTGAAGTCCAGCAGAAATTATATTTCCAAGACTGTGCAAAATCTCTTGCCAGAAAAAATAGACGTCTCCCTTTTGAAGTAAGGCATTCAGATAAAAATATAGGGTTCGGGTTACCTTCTAGTCCAAGGTGCACTGAGTTAAGTTTCTGAGATGGATTGTTCTTATTATACTTTCTTGTCGATGCTAGAAAGTCTTGCTTAATGAAAGTGTTTGCCAGTTCAATATATAAGGTTCCAATATTTTTGTCCTTTAGACTCGTGATACGGTAGACATCTCGAATATCACCCGAGCCTATATTTATGTTTAGAGTCTTTGCCAGTTTCTTCACCATTTCGAACCAATTTTGCTTTGATTCATTCTTTGATTTAGGGACATTTCTAATTTCTAACGTTGTTTTTAACGTATTGCGCTCTATTTCTTCACATTTATCTTTTATTGAGGTTAAGTCTAGTACCATGGATTTTCTCTCTTCATTCATTATAGAAATTTTATTTTCAATATTTTTTATTTGGTCCGAAACAAATTGGATGTTTGTGTCTATTTCCGTATTTTTATTCGAAATGGAGGTAGTGGAAGTTTTAAGTTCCATAATTAGGTCTTTGAGTGAGTTGATTTCTGCTTTGTGATCATTTGTAAATTTATCAAAAAGTTGTTTTATTTCTAGTCTGAAAGCAGTTAAATCATCATGATTGTCATTTGACAAGCGTCGACGTTTGTCCCTCTTCGTTACGCTAGAGAAATCTTCACTACTCATTGAGACCTTATTTGGTAAGTCGGGATCAGATACAGTAAGCACTTTAGGCGGAGAACGCTGGACCCGCGGCATTATAAATTATAAGTCGCTTCCGCCTATGAGTTAGGCAAGCGTAGGACGAGAAAAATGCCCACTCGACGATAATGGAGGGTCAACTTCTTCCATATGACAACACTTCAAATAGTCATCCATAAAATCGATGTAAGCTGAACGAAAAAGTGAGTTTAATTTAAACTTCTTTTCTAAATTTAAGAAACGTTTTAAAGCAATCTCACGAGAACTCGAAAACTGGGGCTTCTCGAGAGGGTCAACGAAAGTTAATGGTACAACCATCCGACCATCAGGATTACGACAAAATGAAGCCTCCATATAATTTTTACACGACAATTCAGGTTGCGAAAGAACGACAGGTTTAGGAGTATCTAGATTTTCCAATTCCCAGAACCGCTTAATATTGTTGTCTAATGACAAATTCGACACGAGAAGGCAGCTCTTATTTACAACACATGACCTATTGCGAAAACGAGAACGACAAGAGTCAACGTCAATAGCACATTCACCCATTACTACCCAGCCGAAAACAGTGCGGATAGCAACAGGCTGACCCGACTCACCTTTAACAAGACCAGGTTGAAGTGCTGAAGCGAGAAGGTTGAAGTTGACCAACATATCAATAGGCCCAGGTTTGTAAAAGAATGGATCAGCTAGATCTAATTCCTTAATATGCCTCCAAGACGAAACAACAATTTGATCCGAGGGCATATCGGAACAAATCTGTGACAAAACAAAAGCTAACGAAAATTTACATGCTAAGTCTCTATTTGATGGGACCAACTCACAATCAATGGACCCAAGAGTATCAGTTGAGACTTGACCAATACCATCAACAGATTGACCGTTGTCCTTTATACTAAGTCCAAGCTTATGTGCACAAGTCGCTGTGATAAAATTACATGCACTTGCACTATCTAATAAAATGCGAATCGGAATCAATTTATTAAATTTATTTTTAATCAAAACCATTGCGGTAGAAAATAAAGCCTGAGAATCACTTCCCAGAACAACCAGTGCGGGCCCCGGAGAGGGTCGCTGTGAAGTGTCATCCTCTTTATTCTTCTCAAAATGGAGCAAAGTGTGATGTCTATATTTACACTTATCACAGTGCACCGATAACTTACAATGTCTAACTCTATGCGATGGAAGAAAGCAAAGTAAACAAAGTCGTTTATCTTTTACAAATGTAAATCTATCAGTGGGAGTCAATTTTAAAAAGTCAGGACATTTACTTATATTATGACCTAATTCTGAACACATAACACACTGGCTCACAGGTGGGACAATAAATGATAATTTATTCTTTACAACCGGCTTATTCGAAACAATATTTACTTTAATATTTGAATTTTCTAAAGCTTGACTTCTCTTCTCGATAAATTTACTTAATACCTCATATGTTGGAATATCAACATCAGAAGCAAGCTGAAGCTCAAATGATTCCTTAGTCGCAAGATCTAACCTGGACCACAACAAATAGTATAGCATAAAATCCTTAGTAGGCAAATTATATTTTTCTAATATTTCTAAATTTTCTTTAAAGGTTCTAAATATTCTATTTAAATCACTACTACTTTTAGTTCTAATTGGTTCACAATTCAAAAGTTTTTCATAAAATGTTATTGCTATTATTCTTCTTTTACCATAGTAATTTTTCAAAGTGTTATATGCATTCAAATAACTTTCATTTGTAATGGGGTAATTTTTAATTAAGTCTAATGCTTACCCTTTTACATTTGATAATAAATAATGCAACTTTTCGACTTCAGGAATAAAATCCTTATTGTGGATAAGTGAGTCAAATAATTGAATAAATGAAACCCAATTTTCTATATTGCCATCAAAAGGCGTAATGTTGATTTTCGGTAACTTTGCACTAAAACTGGCGTTATTTGTGATTTTGTTTTTACTATCACTAAAGGTTGTTGACAAACGCAATTTTATGTTTTTAACTTTATGTTCGAAAGTAGATGACAGTTTTAATTCGGCAGCGCTTTCGTGCTGCGACAAAGTGGATAATAGTTCTATTTGCGCCGAATGAAAACTGTTTTCAATATCTTTTAAATCTTGGAGACAGTAACCTAGCAAATCCGTACTCTCCATTAGTTCTACACGGGCGAATGCATAATCTCTTGCAATACGATTTTTGTCCCCAAAAAAAGTCATACTGTTGTCGTCATTCATATCTAAAATTCAATAAATAAAAACAATCGCAATCTAAAACCAATGCAAAATTATATAACCTGCGCCAATAAAGAAACGAATCTAAAATGGCAGCGGCGATCATGCGCTCTCACTCTAAACTGTTGATGTCTTAGTCACACACGGCGCGTACTGCATGCAAAAAGAAATCCGTAAAGAAAGCTAACGGAAAAAAACGACTTATTTGCGAGTGGTTAAGGTAAAAAATATTAAAGAAAAGTAAGCAAATAAACAGTTCTAATTTTTATGAAGGATTATGTATTTTTTTGTATACGTTACACATTTCAACACATAAAACTAACAATTGTATTTTACCTACATAAACAATAAACAAACTTTCTTTCTATCTTTCTTTTTATTTGCTGACCCTATCATCTGTCAGTGACATTCAGGGACGCCATTTTAGATTCGTTTCTTTATTGGCGCGGCTTATAACCTCAGAATAAGTATAAGCATAGAAACCAGGCTAATTTTGGGTTGAAGCAACAGCAAAAATCATCTTTTGGTCTCACTCTAATTAATACATATTTTACATAAGAGCGAAAGAGTCAGTGACTATTTTAATAGCTTACATTGATGCAAGGTTGTCCACGCCAAATTTCAAGTGACCTCTTTTTTGACATTTGTGACTCCTTATTATACTGATGTGCATAAAAGTAGTAACTTGGCATATAAACGTCATACAAGGTGACTTCAACTGATTTTAGTCGCATTATTTATGTACATTGTTTACATTTGTGTATTCGCGGCAGAAGTGAATAAGTTTTACGATATTGCGACGAAAATATATTAAATAACAATTATTTTAGGTATATTTTGCTGAGCATAACTAATAAAATGTCGTGTATTATTATGGATGCGTTTCACATTCGGGTAAGAAGGAAAATGATCCTGTTTGTGTAACATTTCATCGGTGAGTTTTTATCTTTATTATTTGGTAAATGTATGATATAAAGTCCCAAAATTTTACTGTTAATATGGAAATTTAAAGTTTAAACATGTAAAACATAGTTAAGATGGGATTTAAGCACTGTTTACGTATATTCTCATTCGAAAAATCAAAAATGTTTTTAAGGTTATGTTTACCATAGTGTTGGATCGAAAGTATCGATAAATAGAATAAATGTTGAAAATCGATAAATAGAATAAATGTTGAATAATTTAATAAAAATAAAATAACGGTAACCGCCATTTTGATTTATTCTAAGGATAATAGTAGACATTCTTCTCTGTTAAGATTTTGCCACTTTAGCATTTAACAGGCAGTAAGTTGGAAAAGTTGTCTAAATATATAGAGAATTTATAATGAGTTTATGTTTTAATGCAGATTTCCCCAGAATGAAAATTTTAAAAATGAATGGATACGACGCGTTGCTAGACAAGATTGGAAATTGAGTAAACACAGTCGAATTTTTTCAAAGCATTTTACATCTAATTCATTTATGCCTAACACGAATGTTAAATGGAGGCGATTAAAACATAATGCTTTGCCGACATTACACTTGCCAATTTTAAATTCAAGGGTAAAATAATAGTACACTTGATAGAATTGTAAATATATAAGTATGTACCTATATTAGATAACCGTAGTGACATACAATTGGTTGAGGATCGAAAATGCCCAAATACTATTTAAAAAATAATTATGTGTAGGTACTCTGGGGTATAAATCTGGGGACCTTTTAATAAAAAAAATACACCATCAAAATAATTAAGTAGGTATGCTATCCTTAGCGGCATACGCTTAGAATAGTTTTCATTATACTAGGTATAGTAGTAGCTAGTTTTAGTTAGATTTTTTTTATATGTACATATCAGTATTGTGGGTAACCGTAGTCATTTTAATAATATTTTCTATGATTGATTTTAATATGATTGATAAAATGATTTTATATTTTCGATTATGACGTACGCGAGCATCGCATTTGCTCATATCGCGTCTAGAGTAAGAATGAATAGAAAAATAATCTAAGCTATAGTTTTAACATTGTGATTCTGACAAGTTAAATAACTAAGCGCTGAATAAAAACATTTATGTCGTTTAAATAGTTTTTCTTATTTATATCTGTGTAACAGGGAACCCTTTGGGATCTTTTAACTAAATATACCTCATCTAAATATAATGTACCTTTTATTGTACCGATGAGATATCTCTGTAAATCATAAGAGTTGTTTTGAAACAAAGGCAGGTTAACGATAAAAAATTGAAATAAAACGGAATCTTTCATTATTAATATAGACCGATTATTAGTAAAATATGGTATTAAAAAATTATAAATTAACATTTAATTCAAATAAGTGATCGATTGATACTTGGATCGATTAATCTTTGAAATCGAGTTCTAGTTCTATCGATATATAAATTATCGACTATCGCATCCTTAACCTTGTGACGACCTACAAATTTACGAAAGGGGCGCCATATATGCATCCTTTTCTGGTATTCTATGAAGGTCATATGTAAGAACAGCGTGAAATAACCGTTTTTGGTTGCTTTTTAATCCTCCATCTATGTTAGTACTATATCAGTGCTTATAACAAATCAGGCTATAAAGTGTTTGACGTTGACATTCAACTTGACACTAGAGATGTGGTAAGTTGGTGTTCCGTTCGGAAACCGCACTAAAATAGTCGATTTGTTGGTTCAGTGTATACTAGAAATCGAGAACAACACTAGTTTAATTTTATTATTATGGCCACACTGTATGGTGACAACGTTAAATTGCAAAATATACCAAAACCCAACGCGAAGTTTTATTTTTATACCCACAATCAAAAAAAATATTAAAATAAAAATAAAATATATTTTTAATATTACGATAAGGTTAATCTGGCAAAATAAACGAAAATACGATAACTATCCTTCGGTTGCTTTACAAATATATCCGGCCGAAGTACCAAAAATGTTAAGTGGACTGTATTTAATTAATAAGTTGTACGAAGTACCGACATGCGAGATTTTAAATTTGAAGCTGGATTCAACAAGACTTACTTGGTTTCGCTTGCAGTGATGTTTGTATCGGTTCACGTGATAGTTTCAGGCTTCAGGACCTAATGGCTCGTCCAGACTTACCTTCAAACCCTTTCGACCTTACCACACAACACGTTCAACCGATAAACTGCTGCCCGAAGAGACTTGCTCGAAACCAGCTTCAATGCGATAGACGACACTGATTTTATAGTTCTAATGCACTAAAATGTGGATAACCACCGAAAACAAGGTTTAGTGACTTATGAACTGCGAAACGATATGAAAATTTAGCACGAGATGTACAACGAACTTACGACAAGACGATACGAATAAAACTTTTTTTTTATGTTAATGTTGCCAGATTAAATTTAAATTTTACTACTATTCTTAACGGCCATAGTCATCACGCTTGGCAGGTGGGTTGGTGACCGCAGTATCATGTTGTACCACACAAGGAAACGCTGCTGCCCGTTCCTTGATATACGATTATTATAGACGCTGTTATAACAATTGGGACCAACGGCTTAACGTGCTTTCCGAGGCACGGAGGGTAATCCCTCAACCAACCAGACCCATGTTCAGCAGTTATCCGATGCCCTTGTAAACCTGAAGTTGGATAGGCCCGCGAACTGTAAAACTCCCTTAAAATACTAAAAGTCATAATCCCTCAATCTCATCACCAGCGACCGCCCTGAACCGAGGTCCAAGCCCCACAGAGGGCCCCCCGCAGCGCAGGTTGCTTAGTTTGGAGTTATAAACCATATATTAAGGCTGGAGCTCTGCTCGCCTTTATGCCAAGTGAAGTAGCAAAAGCCTCGTGGCTACCTCATATGCCCATCCGAAAAAAATAAAATAACATATTCAGCAGTGGACGTTATAGGGGCTGATGATGATATTTATTATTATATTTTCTTTCCCAGGGGCACGGTGAATACACAGAAATTGATGGTGAAAAGGAATTTTTCACCGTTTGCAACAAGAGTGAACATGTTGTATGCCATTTCTTCAAGAGTGACACTCCTCGCTGCAAGATTGTGGACATGCATCTGAAGATCCTCGCCAAGAAGCACGTGGAGACACGGTTTGTGAAGCTGGACGTGGAGAGAGCTCCGTTCTTAACCGGTAAGTGTATTTACCTGCACTACTCTGCTCCGGTGGGTCGGAGCGTGATGTTTTGTAGCCTATACATATTAATCGAGCTTATTTATTTTCCCCGTGCAAACTTTCAGCCACATCCATTTAGTAGTTTTTGCATGAACATACATCCGTATGGATCTTACACACGTCCGCTTTTGAAATATTAGTAGGGGAATGGGTAGGGGATTTATGGACAGTAGATGGGTGGGGGATTTATGGACAGTAGATGGGTGGGGGATTTATGGACAGTAGATGGGTGGGGGATTTATTGACAATAGATGGCTGGGGGATTTATGGACAGTAGATGGGTGGGGGATTTATTGACAATTGATGGCTGGGGGATTTATAGACAGTAGATGGGTGGGGTATTTATGGACAGTAGATGGGTGGGGGATTTATTGACAGTAAATGGGTGGGGGATTTATGGACAGTTGATGGGGAAGTGGTCTGTTGTTTCTACAAAAGCAACACTCTGGATGCTTGGATGTGGGGAAAGCTACATTCTTAACTGGTAGGTGTCATTATGCTTATCATCATTCATTATAATTTCAGTCATAGGACGTCCACTGCTGGACATAGGCCTCCCTCTTAGATCTCCAGTTATTACGGTTGGACGCGGCCTTAATTAGATCATCAGTCCATCTAGTAGGTGACGTCCTACGCTACGCTTGCTGATCGGCGGTCTCCATTCGAGAACTTTTCGGCCCCAACGGCCATCTGTTGTCCGTGCTATATGGCCTGCCCATTGCCACTTCAAGACATGGGTAGCTCGCGAATGAGACATACATTTGAACTAGCTCTTCAATCACAATCTAGCTCCCAGTAGCTCAGTCGTTCACAGAATAGCTCACTAGTTCATTTAGCTCAACGGCTCACTGACTCGGCTCTAGTAACGAGTGATACCGACGAAACGCCGACAGCGGCCCGACAATGCCCGATCTTCCCCGACGAACAGATGAACTATTTCACATGTCGCTCACTGACCGACTCTTCGGCTCAATACGTCATAGTAAAATAACTCTTATCGTCGTTGTTTTAAAAGTAAAAATACTTTAGCACTTTTACATAAGTATGAAAATCCTTAAGGAATAAGTTTGTGATTTTGTAAACAAAACAAACATCGTTGTTTTCTTAAATTTACTTAAATAGTTTCGGCGGATTATCGCGTCATTCGTGTCGCATATTGCTTAGCACAGTTTCGTTTTGGTTTCTTATCATCATCATTATCAGCCCGTATAACGTCCACTGCTGAACATGGGCCTCCTCCCGATGGAGGGTATTTTCCATAGTCAGCACGCTTGGCCTTAAGTCTGTTCAAGTATGAAGGAAAATCATTGGCTTTCATTTTGTAATAAAAACAAAACAACCAAATGAATCTAATTTTATCTATAGCTCGCAAATAAGTTAAATGAACTAAAGAACTACATATTATTATATTTCGCCAATAACTCAATTGAAATAAAGAGTTAAAAGAGTTATTCGGTGAGCTAAAGACCTAAATAAGCTAGTTTTCTCGTGCGGATCTGTAGCTCACCAATAACTCAATTGAGATAAAGAGTTATTCGGTGAGCTAAAGAGCTAAAAGAGCTAGTTGTCTCGTGCGGCTCAATTTGATCTGTAGCTCGCAAGTAACTCAATTGAGCTAAAGAGTTAAAAGAGTTATTCGGTGAGCTAAAGAGCTAAAAGAGCTAGTTGTCTCGTGCGGCTCAATTTGATCTGTAGCTAGCAAGTAACTCAATTGAGCTAAAGAGTTAAAAGAGTTATTCGGTGAGCTAAAGAGCTAAAAGAGTGATATAGTTCTTTTGATCAAAAGAGCTATATCTCTCTTTTCTTTTCAGTGAGCTACATTTCGCATGTCTAGTATAGTACAAGTTACTGGTTTTACCCGCGTAGCCCTACAGGATCTTCATAATTAAATGAAGCCTTTATCCTTCCTAGATAAATGGGCTTATCTTACACAGGACGATTTTTTCTAATATTTCTAATTTCCCGAAGGGCAAACATGGGACCCTATTAATAAGACTTCGCTGTCTGTCTGTTTATCAGACACCTTTGTTGAAAGTTGAAATGTTCACAAACAACAACGTGCTATAACAACAAATACTAAAAACAAAATAAAATAAATATTTAAGTGGAACTCCCATACAACAAACGTGGTTTTTTTCCCCTTTTTGCTCGTAAGTGCGCGAGTCCGACTCGCACTTGGCCCGTTTTGCCTTCTGTCAGCAATCCCGGAGTGCCAGTCTGGGTTTTTTTTTATTGGTTTTTGTTCTAATTTTTCCTCAGGTCGTCTCAAGATCCGTGTGATCCCCACCATAGGGCTGGTGAAGGAGAACAAGACGAAGGACTTTATTATCGGGTTCACGGACCTCGGCAACAGGGATGACTTCGCCACTGAGATGCTGGAGTGGCGGATAGCCAGGTAAATAACATATACATGAAAATAAATGGACGTATTTGTCCATTTGAGAATGTTTCGCCGGACCGTCTCATTCCCCCCTGGCCCTCCCGACCCTTAGTTTGCTAAGAACCTTCCGATGCCCTTGTAGACCTGAAGTCTTAAGGCCCGCGAACTATAAAGTAGAGCGACAGTTGCTCAAAACCCCTAAAGAAACTAAATGCCATAATCCCTCAATCTCCCCGTCAGCGACCACCCTGAGCCGAGGTCCAAGTCCCACAGGGGACGCCCTCTTGCGCAGGTTGCTTAGTTTGTAGTGTTTAAACCATTTATCTAGGCTGGAGCTCTGCTCGCCTTTATCCCCGGTGAAGTAGTAAAAGCCTCAGGGATCAATAGAAATGTACGTCCAAAAAAAAAATTGAATCCGGTGATATACTCTATCACCGGTTTCAACTTTTGTTTCCAGTCAACCCGCTGAGTATGTTTCGCCGGATCTTCTCAGTTGGGGCGCATTGAATCCGGTGGTAGCATTAAAGCGCGTCCGTCGTTATATACTCGGGGTCCATCCAAATAGTTGATGGAGAAAACTAACATTTTGCGTCGCTAACAACAATATCAATAATTATAATAATTAATTAGGTCCTAATTTATATTATAAACGCAGAAAAATAAAAGTTTGTAAGTATGGATGGATGGATGGATGGATGTTTGTTACTCTTTCACATAAAATCTACTGAATGGATTTGGCTGAAAGTTTGCACGGGGTTTTTTTTTAAACGGGCTGTTGATGATGATAATGATGATGATGATTTTTTTGTAATCTAACTAACAGACTAAATAGATTTTCTAAGTCTAGCTAGATGCCTATTCTACTTGCTATTCTTTTTCATTCATTCTCTCATCATCATCCCGTACAATGTCCACTGCTGAACATGGGCCTCCTCCCGAGGAAGGGATTTTGCCATAGTCACCACGCTTGGCAGGCGGGTTGGTGACCGCAGTATTATGTTGTAACACACAAGGATACGCTGCTGCCCATTCCCTGCATAAACTTCCAAGCATATATATGCTTGTTATAGATGATGTTGTAACAATCGGGACCAACGGCTTAACGTGCTTTCCGAGGCAAGGAGGGTAGTCCCTCAACCAGAACCAGACCCGGAAATAAATCTTAGAATTTACACCAAGATTTCTTGTCCGGTGTGTTAAACACCGATCTGGGGATCGAACTCACGATTTTGGAGACATAAAGCGAGCCAAATACCGCTACGCTACGGCGGTTGTCATTTATTTATTCATTCTCTCTATATAATTATAATCAAATGTATTGTTTGTCCCAGATCCGACATAATAGAATACTCGGGGGATCTGATGGTGCCCCCGGCTGACGCCCGCAAGCAGAGGGCCCTCACCATCCAGAGCAAGAAGACCATCCGAGGACGACCGGACTCGGACGACTCAGACCTGGAGCTCAGCGACTAAATATTATAATTAATACTCAGTTTGTAAAATAATTAATAATTTCAAAATCAAAAGTCATTTACACAGACTACTCTTTCCGACCCGCCGGAGGAGAGTGCTCTTGTTTCTTAAATAATCAACAATGTCAAAATGAACGATGTCAATTCGTTTCACTATCCAGCCCGCCGAAGGAGAGTGCGCCCGTGAACGCAACGCGTCCCCCTTCGTCTTATTACAAAGAACCTTCTGTTGCCCTCGTAGATCAGTGTGTTTTGGAGCCAGCGTTTATTTACACAAACCACTCTATCCAACCCGCCGGAGGAGAGTGCGCTCGCCTTATTACAAAGAACCTTCTGTTGCCCTCGTAGATCAATGTGTTTAGGGCCAGCGTTTATTTACAAAGGCCACTCTATCCAACCCGCCGGAGGAGAGTGCGCTCGCCTTATTACAAAGAACCTTCTGTTGCCCTCGTAGATCAGTGTGTTTTGGAGCCAGCGTTTATTTACACAAACCACTCTATCCAACCCGCCGGAGGAGAGTGCGCTCGCCTTATTACAAAGAACCTTCTGTTGCCCTCGTAGATCAATGTGTTTAGTGCCAGCGTTTATTTACACAGACCACTCTATCCAACCCGCCGGAGGAGAGTGCGCCAGTACAACTCAATATTGTAGTGTGTATACACACAGTACCGATGGTATGTGATCCCGATGTCCTTATTACTTGTAGTGTTATCGTCACACAGTTTACTATGCAAACTGGTATATTACTTCGATATAACCTCATCATCATTCACCATTTCAGTCGTAGGACGTCCACTGCTGGACATAGGCCTGCCTCATAGGTCTCCACCGTGATCCCGCGACCTTTACCAGCCCGGCTAGCATAGGCAGCGCGACTCGAGTCTACGGAGGCCGACCAATCACATTGCAGAAACGCACTGTCACGTGACACTTTCTGCCATGTGATTGGTCGGCCTCCGTAGAGTAGACTCGAGTCGCGCTGCCTATGCTAGCCGGGCAGGTCATCGGTCCATCTAGTAGGGGGCTGTCCTACGCTACGCTTGCCGATCCGCGGTCTCCATTCGACAACTATCGGCCCCAACGGCCATCTGTTCTCCGTGTATACCGCTATATGGCCTGCCCATTGCCACTTCAACGAACTAATCCGTTGGTCTATGTCGGTAACCCGCGTTCTTCTACGTATCTCCTCATTTCTGATTCGATCTCGTAGAGAAACCCCGAGCATAGCCCTCTCCATAGCTCGTTGAGCGACTCTGAGCCTGTTCATAAGGCCTATAGTAAAGGACCACGTTTCGGATCCATAGGTCATCACTGGCAACACGCACTGGTTGAAGACTTTCGTCTTCAGGCACTGAGGTATATTGGAGGAAAAGACGTTGCGAAGTTTCCCGAACGCTGCCCATCCGAGTTGGATTCGGCGATTGACCTCCTTCTCGAAGTTGGACCTACCTAATTGGACTGTCTGTCCTAGGTATACATACGCGTCAACAACTTCAAGAACCGTATTCTCAACCATTATAGGGGCAGGCACAACATGGACGTTAGACATGATTTTCGTCTTGTCCATTGCCACTGCAACGAACTAATCCGTTGGGCTATGTCGGTAACCCGCGTACTTCTACGTATCTCCTCATTTCTGATTCGATTATAACCTATAAATAATAATAGAACTGTCGCCACGTATTCTTCGCACAGAGCGTGACTGGCTCGAGTTGTATTTTTTGCCGCATTTTTCAACTATGACGGCGGTATCTAGACTTTGGCGAGACCAAGCTTTTATCCAAGACTGGAATAGGCTAGTTGACTCATACGAAATTATGTTACAATGATGTTTATTTCTAAAAGTATTCGTCATATGGAACATAAATATAATAATTTCTGTTCAAAAAACTTGAATATATTTGTATAAATTCAATATGAAATATGAAATTTATTCAGCACTTAAGTTTATTTACACTTGTATTTATCAAAATTATACTGTATACTACGAAATCTAACAAAAGTATCACTTAAGTAGCTAAAAACATTGTTAAAATTATTTGATCTTACAGAATTTTTAATCAGTCTGTCCGCCTGTCGTGCGATAAATGACAAATGTACACATTATAGTAAGATGCCTTGAAGGTAACAGGTCTAAAATTTACTTCCAATGAAAATTATTTATTTTGTTATGTCTTATACTTCCGAAAACGCTATCAGCCATTTTGTGACGTCATACATCTCGTTAAAAAACATGAACGCGATCCTTTACTATTACACTTTCTGAGTCAGGACGTCATCGATCTCGAACACCGATAATGTATATAGTCCAACATGGCTGACATCGTTTTCTCCTCTAAATGTCAAGTCAATTTTAATAGATCTCAAATAAATGCTATATTTTTTCTTGATCTAGTAAAACCATTTTTAACCATATAAAAATAATTTCAAAAAAGTGTCAACTAGCCTATTGATTATAGCAAAAGTAAATCTAGATCTGAGAAGCATAATGTCGGTTGTGCCTTTATCGTAAACTGGCACTTACGACCTTCTGAAGACTATAGTACATCCGTCCTTATGCTTCTGAGGCTTAGAAATATATGTCATAATCAAATGACATTACAACTGTCATCCGCCATCTTGAACTTTGCGTAAGTAGAAAATAGATGTCCGATAAGATGGCGGTTATGACAGTTATGTCATTTGAATAAGTTGTTTGTAATATTATGTATTTTGGCACATTAAAAGCTTTATTAACAGTTTGTGGTTTTATTTGTGAAAGTAATACGAGGGCGGTCCGAAAAGTAAAACAAATCTAAATTAATGTTTTTTTTTTTTTCAGCAAATACCTTACAATATTTACACAATATTTTATTTACAATTATGTTGGCTCCTCACCATCCGATGCTCTCTTAAACCCGAAGTCTTCCAGGCCCGCGAACTGCAAAGTAGAGCGACAGCGGCTTTTGCTACTTTACCGGGCATGAAGGCGACCAGAGCTCCCGCCTTAATAAATGGTTTAAAAACTACAAACTAAGCAAACAGCGCAAGAGTGCGCCCTCTGTGGGGCTTCGACCTCGGCTCAGGGCGGACGCTGGCGATGAGATTGAGGGATTATGACTTTTTGTATTTTAGGGGGTTTTGTGCAACTGTCGCTATACTTTACAGTTCGCGGGCCTGGAGGACTTCGGGTCTACGAGGGCATCGGATGGTCCTTTCATGACATAATTTGGTATTTTGTGCAACGACAAATCACGATGCAGGGATAAGAGAAATTTAATTTCGAAGCACTCCCAGATTTAGAACAAGTTATTTATTTTTACATCCAATAATTGTTAGGTAGGTACATTACTTAGATATTTCACATAATCATAAAAATAAGACTTATAAATAGTTCAGGATCATTACCAATAGATGGCACTAACGTCCCCCTTAGAGACGTGTTACAAAGAGATTAATAAATTTCTGGCACCGGTAGGGTTCTACCGTAGTCTAATTAGTTAAGCCATTAGGGGCTTTACTTAAGATGCAGGTTCGAATCCTGCCGGTGTGGTCGAATTTTATTAATCTCAATTTTGAAATACAGTATTAGGTAAACTTTTCTATAAAATGTTCAAAACATTTAAAAACTTATAAACATAGACTAATATATGCTTATAAATAGTTGTTAAATAATAGGTTGTATGTTGTGGCTTTTGATAGAGGGCCCACCGAAGCTAACTCGTAGGCTAGCGTCAGACAGCGAGTCACAGTCTGCCAATATAAAATATTTGAGAGTTTTCGGGGCAGATGTCCGATCTCACTCCATAGCCCAGTACATTTATTTAACATCCCATCCGTATAGCCCAAACTAAGTCTCTTCCTTTCCGGCAATAGTGTCGTATCTGTGGAGGACGGGCCATTGGTATATCAGTGGATAGACCTTCATAGATGCAGCCATCTCACTTTTATATTGAAATGAAATGAAATGAAATGAAAACGTTTATTGATAATGTAGACGAATCGATCGTACTTATTATAAGTCAAATACAATGATACAAATATAAAAAGAGGAAAAAAAAAATCTTGACTAATTCATTAGTATACATTTCAACAGTCATGTTATTAAATATAATTTAAATCTACCAATGTGGCATGTGATAGTCGCGTACTATAAATATAATTAGAATCAACCAGCGTGGGCTGGGATTCGGTCAGAAGCATAGAACGCGTCGCGAGCCTCGCCTTGCAAGGACGACCGGACCCTATCCTAGCTTCCTACGAGTCTTTCTCTATCTACCTACGTTGTGACACCCGGAGAAGAAAGACTATAAGAAACTCCGAGATCATTCTTTTGTCATCTTTTAAAGTCTTTGATTAATCATTTGTACATCTTTTTAAAAACATTTTAGTATCTAGGTTAGTGATCCCCATACATCGATATGTAGGTACTCAAATGTACTAAAGGCCTCTTCAATGCTGGCTTCGGCCCCATGAATGCTTTTCAAATGACCGGGTCCCCATGGGCCCGTGGCAGTGAAATTTACCGACATAAGAGTGTTTTCAGATTATTCGATCCGATATCGGTATCGATATCAGAGGGAGTTAAATGTATGAAATAGGTATCTGTCTTTCATATTGTCCGACTCGATATCGGATATTGGAACCGATGCCGATGTGTTTTGGCGGCACCATCGGATGCCCGTGAGCTGTTGGACGATAAATCATTTTCATGTAAAAAAAATTGTTTAAATCTCGCTAACACTTCTTTTTGTTCACTCAATTTAACTGCAGATTTTCTTCCTGTACTTTTATCCATGTTGAGAATGATGTTACTTAATCGTTATATATGTAGGAAAAACAATAAGGAAACAATGGATCATGTCAAAATCTCATAAGGCGCCTACAACTTAGGTCACATTAATATTTTTTATTTCACATTGCTATCATAAACGAACAGGCGTGAATAAATAAAATGCTTATAATTTAAAGATGGTGGCATCTGCAAGCAAATTTTAAATGCCATTTTTTCTAATACACAAGGTATTAAAGGTTGTTACATTAAAGTCTTTGTTAAGCCTTGTGGTATTTCGTAAATCGGCAGTGGCTCCGCGGTCCTGACGTCATTATGGCGGACCATTTAAAAATAAGATAAAGTAGAACTATACAAAGGTACTAATATTTTAAATAAAGGTACTAAAAGGTACTGGCATAGTATTAAACATGTACACTATCCAACATGCAAAATTTTGACATGGCTCCGCGGTTCTTACACTCACCTCTTCGCTTTATCCCCTTATCATCAGTCGAATCATTAATATCGTTGGCTATAAACCATTGTATTAACTTATTTTTGTAAGTTTCCCACGTTTGAATACTATGATCAAACGATGATAGAACTCCAAACGAAATTCCCGTCGACATTTTTCACTTTCTTCCAGAACCTTCGTCGCCAATATTATAATATATGAATAGGGATTGTAATGAAACAGACAAAACTTTTAAATGCCTTTTTGAATGAAATGAAATGTTTTTATTTATGAGTTTTATGAGTTTTTATTTATTAAATGAAATGTTTTTATTTATGAGTTTTAAGTCCGACTCGCACTTGGCCGGTTTTATTTATAAAATAGGGGCTCCGACGAGATGCTTGCTTATGGCGCTCTCAACGTTTAACTCACCTCTGTTAATAGCCCATAATTAAACATTAATGTAAAAGTAAAAGACAAAAATGGTTAACTAAACACTAACTAAAATAACATATAAAAATTATATTAAATAGGCTAGTTGGTTATTTCTAAAAATATTTGTCATATGGAACCTAAATTTAATAATTTCTGTTCAAAAAACTTGAATATGTTTGTATAAACTCAATATGAAAATTATTTCTTTTGTTTCTATGTATTCAACTTCCGAAAACGCTATATAGACGTAGAACATACCTACATCTCGATAAAAAACATGAACGCGAACCTTTACTATTACACTTTCTGAGTCATGACGTCATCGATCTTGAACTCAGATAATGTATATAGACCAACATGGCTGACATCGTTTTCATCTCTAAATGTCAACCCAATTTTGAAATATTTATTTTAGTGCTTTCATGATCTCAAATAAATGCCATATTTTTTTCTTGATCTAGTAAAACCATACTTAACCATATAAAAATAATTTCAAAAAAGTGTCAACTAGCCTATTAAACTTACATCTACTTCTACATAATACTGCGGTCACCAATCCGCCCGCCAAGCGTGGTGCCTATGGCAAATACCCTCCCTCGGGAGGAGACCCATGTTCGGCAGTGGACGTTATACGGGCTGATGATGATGGTGATGATGAAATTCTAATTTCTTTCCAGGCCTGGTTGGTTGAGGGATTACATATCCGTCCCTCGGAAAGCACGTTAAGCAAGGTCTCGACTCTTTTAACATCATTTAAAACAAGCGTATGCCAGGGAACAGGCAACAGCGTGTCCTTGTGTGTTACAACATAATACTGCGGTCACCAACCCGCCTGCCACCATCCAGACCCGGAAAGAAATCTTAGAATTTACACAAAGATTTATTGTCCGAAGTGGGGTTTAACCCACGACGTCCAAGATTTAGCTAATACCGCTGAATCATCGCGTTTGCTCGTTATGTTATTGTGGATCGGGGTTTATAAAGCCATGCAGCTCATAAACAAAATTCTGATGGTTATGGTTTTAAGGCTATAACCTTGCTGTCTGTCGGTCTGTCCGTCCGTCCGTCTGTATGTCACGAGGCTGTGTCTCAAGAACCGTAGTAGCTAGACAGTTGAAATGTTCACAAATGATGTATTTCTGATGCCGCTATAACAACAAATCCAAATATCGGCCAAGTACGAATCGACTCGCGCACGAAAGATTCCGTATCATTGACTTGGTACAAACATTACACTATATTTATAACCTTTTTTTAAGAGCACTCCCCCCGCTAAATTTTAATTTTGCTATCCAAGAAAATATACAGGTAGGTATTTTGTGAATATTCCAAGTGTTGCCATTACCTACTGATATCGAGCAAAAAATGGCAAAAAAAACACGTTAGTTTATTTTTATAGTTTTTGTTATTATAGGATCAACATGTCTAGCTATCATGGTTCATGAGTCATAGCCACAGACAGTGATGTGGGTGTGGGTGACAGACGACAGTGAAGTCTTAGTAATGGAGTCTCTTAAAAACTACCGTTCGTTCACCACACTACACCAAAACCGTGACAAACACAATCAAACTCAACTTAGGCCGTATACAGAAAGAAAGCTGGTAGCCGACGCCGATCTACCAGCGCTTATTGGCGCTGGTGCATTCTGGTAACAGTCACATTAAGCAAGCAGCTTGAAGCAGAGCGAGCAAAACGTCTTACTCATCGGACGATGATTTGGACGACACCAGCGCTGACCGGCGCGTGTCGAAGATTTTCGGAACTTGTCGGCGCTTGTTCATATAAATGCCTGCTCCGGCTACCTGCATGGACCGGTTCTTATAGCGCTGGTAGGCTGCCAGCTTTCTTTCTGTATACGGCCTTATTCTTATCATATTCCTACGCAAGCGATATTAACATGTCCAAATACTTTCATCTAAGTAACACTACTTCTCATCTATGGTCTTCCATTGATCTACAGTATTTTTGCCATATGATCGTCTGGCTTTCTCTGTATCATCATCAGCATTAATTATTGTATTACGCCACACAAACTTCTTCTTTCTCTCTGGCAATGCTCGTCGTAGTTTCTCCCAAAACTTCAGATCCCCCCACTTTAAGTATGTGTTCGTAGATATGTAAGCTTTTATATCATCAGGTAATGTTGTTTCATTGTTAATATCTTCTAGAAGAATCAAGACTATTCTCGCTTTACTTTCTCTTATGGCTGAAGTATGGGCCACATTGAATTCAACAGTCGCCCAAGTCGACTCCAAGAAATTCTTCGACAGAACTATCAGAGTTTTCCTTGAACTTTGAACAGATTTTGTAATTTGCGTCGATATGAACTCTCCGACGTTCCAATCGCGGTAGTGAATGCAGATGCTTAACTTGAATTCGTCTTCCAATTTTGGTATGAGATGCTTTTCAATAAATTCCAAATCTTTATGAGAGAAAGAGATGAACACATCATATTCTTTCTCAACATCCTCATCTTGGAAATAATGTCTACCAATGTTTTTATGCATCATATAAACTATGATTTCATTGGAATACTTATTGCAGGTTACAATTAATACAGTTATTAGGATCGCCAAAAGAATTACAATTACACTTGCTATTATTGCAGACATCCATGGCGAGTGGCACAAATCATTCAAATCAATCTTTTCACCGCCATCACACGTGACATCATGAAAGTCCAAAGCTAATTTACTTTTTACTAATAACGACAATTCTTCATAATACTCACATTCACACTTCAATGGATTCCTCGATAAATACAAAGAAAGGTTAGCTTTAAAGAGTTTAACCGGAGGTACAGTTAGAGAATTATTTGATAAATCGAGTACTTTTAACATTTTCGGCGTTTCAAAGAGCACTTCTTTCATCTGCAATCCAGTTAAATTAAGCGTTTCAATATTCAAATCACCAATACCTTTAGATTGTTCGCGTAGTTTTAGTACTATATTAGTACTATTCGGCATTATGCGCGGAATGCTATCACAGTCATATTCTAAGACATTTTTGGGTGCATGTAAAATGCAAGAGCTGCAATTTTCTGGACAATCATCAAGATTCAGCTGACAATCAAACGCAGACGGCGCCAAATTCTTAATATAATTGCCTTTAAATTTTGCAGAAGATGGGCACACTTTTCTGCCAACTTCGAATTGAGGTGCAGTAGACCAACTCCCTTGAAGTCTCATAAGTAATGGGTATATTCTACAGTCACACACCAGAGGATTGTTATCAAGAAGCACTGTGTTGTTAGAGGAATCTTGGCCAGAAGAGTCAGGAGAAGTGACAGGAAAATGTACAGCTTTGATTTTGTTAAGACGAAGATTAATAGTGAGATGTTTGGCCTTGAACTGTACGTCTTGAAGCTGTAACAATAAAAATTTATTAACCCCACATTTGTCAGGAATTTGAGCGTTTCGTTGGTATTTATTGATAATAGTGCGTTTGTGTTTATATTTAACCTACATAAACATATATCAACATGTAAAGAAACAGGCAGGTAGTTTGTGTAGTAACAGGTAAGACTAAAAAAAAAAGTTTTTGAGCGCGCAAAATTTTCCCGCATATTCTTTCCGCCTTTTTTGCGTTTCAGACGGTACTAAAAAACCGCGTAAAAATAGTCACATTTCTTGCACTTTCCTGTTTCTTCAGCTACATTTTGATATGAATATTGGTGGGTTTAACATACACGCGTTTAACCCTGAAGGGTAGAAATAGGGGTTGCAAGTTTGTATGGAAAAATCATTAAATTAGAACCAATTGTGATAAAGACTGATATTTATGTTCTTAAAATTTTAATTGAATACTTGTATTAAAATCGGAGTTAATACATCCCCAAGGGGGTTTAACAGGGGTTCTAATACATAAACAAAAATCTCCCTCGTTTAATATTGCCAGGAGCGCATGCCATTCTCTAGCTTACCCGCTATTTAGACCGCATGTGCGTTTCGATTGTGAACACTTGGATATTACAACATATTATTATGTTCGATATTTCATGACCGCGCCCGCCACCGCGCCCGCAATTCAACGCGAAGGCGTACTAAAAGCGAGCCAAATACGCTACGGAGGTTTTTATATTATTTTACCTTAATGTCTGTTATCAGATTTCTGTCCAAATTTAAATAGTTCAAATTGAAAAGATTCGTTTTCCAATCGTCGAAAATTTTGTCTATTCGATTTTTGGTTAAATTCAACGTTTTCAGATGATTCAATGATGCAAAAGGTGAGGTCGGACTTTTTCCTTTCGTCTCTGCACTACCTGGCTCAGGTCTCAGAGTCAGGCGGTTCGAATCAATAGACAGATCTTCGAGCTGATGGTTTCCTTGAAAGCAACTGTTACCTATTGTAGTTAAATAGTTGGAGTTCAGGGATACCCTTTTCAAGTTGCCAAGTCCAGCAAAGAGGGATCTGAAAACACAGGTTTATAAGGAAAAATTTGGTTACCAAAAGTACTTCTCATCATCATAGCCCGCACAACGTCCACTGCTGAACGTGGGCCTCCTACCGATGAAGGGTTTAGCCTTAGTCACAATGCTATTATGTTGTAACATACGAGGATGTGCCCAATCCCTGGTATACGATTGTTATAGATGATGTTATAACAATCGGGACCAACGCTTAACGTGTCTTCCGAGGCACGGAAGAAGTGGTCCCTCAGCCAACCAGACCCGGAAAGAATAGTTAGAATCTACACAAAGATTTCTTTTCCGACGTGGGGATCGAACATTCGAAATTTAAAGCGAGCCAAATACCGCTACTGCAAGCGCATACCAAGGAACAGGCCGCAGCGTTTCCCAGTGTGTACGACATAATACCGCGGTCACCAACCAAATATCCTTCTAATATTATATAAGCGAAAATTTGTAAGTATGGATGGATGGAAGGATGTATTTTACTCTTTCACGCCAAAACTATTGAACGGAATTGGATGGCACAATTGTGATTTTTAAGGTTTCGTAGTCCACAAGGAACCCTTATAGTTTCGTCATATCCGTCCGTCCGTCCGGGCTCGTTCTCCGCAGTTACTGCACCGATTGTCACGAAACTTGGTGGAAAGATGCATATTGAAGATCCAAAACTAGGTTTTTAAATCCCCCACTCCCCAAAAAAAGAAAAGTGAATTCAAAAAATTAAAATCCACTAACTCCATAGTGTAGATATCGTTGGAAAGGTCTCTTAAAATGCAACAAAAGCTGCCTTGGAATTATGTAGATCAAACCCCCCAGTCTCGAGATAACCTAATACAAAGTTAAAATAAGAGTGTCACACCCCCTTAACTTTTGAAATATTACTAAAATAATTAAAAAAAAATGTGATATATACCTACCTCTAAGTAAGTACTTTTAAATAAAACTATAGCGGACTCGGTATCATAGATAGTTATTTTTATACAACTCGTCCAACTAATGTAGTTACAGTCGTCCTAACAAAATGTATGGAGTCGACCGCAAAATGAAATTTAACTTTAATAATAAAAAAAATTGGGATGCATGGCTACGGAACCCTTTCGTGTGCGTGCCCGACACGCTCTTGGCTGGTTTTTTTATTACCACATAATGAAGTTTGTTATGATATCAAGCACCTAACACTGCCATAGAATGACATATCGACTGACAGTACGGCATAGTTTTGCCCTTCCGACCCTTAGTTTGCTAAGAACCTTCCGATGCCCTCGTAGACCCGAAGTCCAAGCTGCCTTCGAACTGTAAAGTAGAGCGACAGTTGCACAAAACTCCCCTAAAGAAACTAAAAGCCATAATCCCTCAATCTCCACACAGGGGACGTCCTCTTGCGCAAGTTGCATAGTTTGTAGTGTTTAAACCATTTGTCTAGGCTGGAGCTCTGTGAGCCTTTATGCCCGGTGAAGTAGCAAAAGCTTCGGCGCTAATTACATATGTCCATCGGGAAAAAAAAATGACACGGTAAGGCATAGTTTTGGTACCGGCTATCGTAATAACATAAACATAGTTATTTACATAATTAGATACTGGCAGAGTAAACCTCCGTAGCGTAGCAGTATTTGGCTCGCTTTAAATCTCGGAGGTTGTGGGTTCGATCCCCACGCAGGACGGAAAATCTTTGTGTAAATTCTAAGATTTCTTTCCGGGTCTGGTTGGTTCAGGGTCTACCGTCCGTGCCTCGGAAAGCACGTTTAGCCATCGGTATCGATTGTTATAACATCATCTATAATATTCGTATATCAAGAAACGGGCAACAGCGTTTGTGTGGTATTGTGTAGTGGTTGGTATGGTACAACGTAATACTGCCGTCACCAAGCCGCCTGCCAAGCGCGGTGACTATGGCAACTACCCTCTCTCGGGAGGAGGCCCATGTTCAGCAGTGGACGTTATACGGGCTGATGATGATGATGTAAAACTAACTCTTTTGTTGACTGTACACGCCAAGGCAGAGTTTTTACCGGCTTCAGTGTGTTACAGCCCTTCGTCTTTACTTTTTATTTGATCAGCGTAGAATACTAACTCTGGCAAAACCATAAGACGATTGTTATCCAGAATAACATCTTCAAGCTTTTCCAACGTTGCAAAAATGCCTTTTGGCAAGTCCTCAAGTAAATTACGGCTCATGTCCAAGGTCCGGAGCTGTACTTGATCAGCAAATACCTTCTGAGGGAGGCTCCTCAACTTGTTGTTATATATTTTAAGTGTTAATATCCCCGAGGAGCCAGCAAAGCAATCTTCGGCAAGTATTTCTAATGGGTTGAGTGTAATTTCTAGTGTTTCCAAGGATGGCACGTTAGCTATGGAGCGGCTATCGAGTGTCTTCAGTTCATTGTTCACAAATATAGAAATCTGCAACCAATTCAATACAAATATGTTAGCCAAAAGTGGCCGTAGCACAATGGCTAGGGGCGTTGGACTTGTGATTTTGTGGTCGCCGGTAACCAACGTGAACCCACTCCTAACACAAGCATTACTACTAAATTGCTAAATTCTGCTAGAAATCTTCAAAAAAAAATGGTAGACACGGGTTTTAATCGCGGCGCAATTATAAGGCAAATTACTTAATAAAAAAACCACCGAGGAGAGGACTTGTGGAAATTCTTCTCCAACTCCTTGCCTAAAAATAGTTCCGGGATAGAGACCTGTGACTACTATAAATTATGTGTACAAATCGCGGAAGTTCAAAAACTTCCTACTAATATTATAAACGCGAAAGTTTGTAAGTATGGATGGATGGATGGATGTTTGTTACTCTTTCACGCAAAAACTACTGAACGGAATTGACTGAAATTTTGCACCGGGATGGGTTATACGCTGGATAAACATATAGGCTACAAAACATCACGCTCCGACCCACTGGAGTAGACTGACACGAGTAAAACCGCGGGGCTCAGTTAGTTAATAATATGTGGCAGAGTAAAAGATGGAACATCAATTCAATCGACTTGGGTGTAGTACATTTTGATAGGAAAGAAGAAAACTCGGCTAAACACAAGTTATAATTAATAACTTTTGTGCCATGAAAATATTTGGTCATAGAAAATTAGGGAAAGAGCTATACTCGGCGTTTCCCTGCGTGATCGAATCAGAAATGAAGAGATCCAGGAGAACGAAGGTCCCTAACATAGCTCAACGGATGAGCAACCAGAAGTGACAATAGGCAGGACAAATAGCTCGAAGAACTGACGGCCGATGGAGCAAAAAGGCTCTCGAATGGTGACCACGAACTGGCAAGCGCAGCGTAGGATGACCGCCTGCACGATGGACCGACGACCTCATAAAGATCGCAGGGAGTCAGTGGTTGCAGGCCGCTAGCAATCGTTCCAGCTGGAAATCGATGGAGGAAGCCTATGTTCAGCACTGGACGACAACAGGCTGATGATGGAAAAAAAATATGACAAGTGTTTCATGCCAAACGAATTTTGGTGAATTAAGATTCGGCCAGATAATAGGAACTCATGCTGCCCATTCGACAGTTGTATGTCTCTTATTTGTTTTTAAGACACCCATAGGGGTGGATTTTTGTTTTAGTGGTAGATTGGTGTTACAAATTTTGAAATGTTGTCAATATTTGGTAAATTTATGAAAAGAAAATTAAAGGAAAAACTCACCGTTTTCAGATGTTTCAGTCCACTGAAGAACCCAGGTGGTAGATGTGTGAGTACCCTGCTAAAGGTGAATTCTTGCAGGTTCGGAGTAGTCGAGAAGTCGTTTACTTCTGTGCCAATTTTGTTGCTGAGATTTGCCACGTTCCTATCATCTGAGAATTGAGTCATATAGATGCAAAGGTAGCAACATCCCATAATGATGTATGGGATGTAGCTACCTTTGCATCTATATGACTCAATTAATCAATAAACGTGTTTAGAATAACAAGTACCTATTAGAATTTCGAACATTAAAATACCTACAGGTAAAAGTCACTGATCAAAACATCGAACATTTCAATATCGTAAGACCTTCTTCTTCCTGCCCTTATCCCATATTACTTGGGGTCGACGCATCACGTTTGTTTCTTCCATTCTTCCACAAGTACGTAAAGTTAAGTGTATATGTTACGGCTAATAGCCGAAGTGCGGCTACACCTAGTTTTAGCCGGTTACAACAACTACCGGTCCAGCCGACCACATGCGGTTAAACTCAGATCAACCTGATTAAGTCCCTGTTCAACTCCATTGGTTTAGGTTTAGGTTTTTTTTTTAACCACCCCAATTTCTTTTTGTGTCATGCATAGGTATTGTTTAATTTAGAGTTGAGTAGGGACTAATTGAGACCTTAACCTAAGTTTAACCGCATGTGGTCGGCTAGACCTAGTTGTAGGGGGCTAA
Organism: Nycteola revayana; assembly: GCA_947037095.2. Taxonomy (NCBI): domain Eukaryota; kingdom Metazoa; phylum Arthropoda; class Insecta; order Lepidoptera; family Nolidae; genus Nycteola; species Nycteola revayana. The sequence continues at coordinate 17,585,202 of OX344859.2, read as the reverse complement.
AACTAGGTGTAGCCGCACTTCGGCTATTAGCCGTAACATATACATTTCAAGCTAGGACCACGAAATACATAGTAGAGCGGCAGTTGCACAAAAGTCCCCTAAAAATAACTAAACGTCATAATCCTTTAATTACTCCGTCAGCGACCACCCTGAGCCATTGTCGCAATCCCACAGGGGGCACCGTCTTGCGCTGACTGCTTAGATTGTAATTTATAAGCCATTTAATAAGGCTAGAGCCCTCCTGAAGTAGCAAAAGTCTCGTGGCCGACAACATTAATGTCGGGAAAAAGACCAACGATCTACTCAGTTTATGTAATACTTTTTCTACCATAAATACTATTAATTCTCCAAGCATATTATGGTTAACCACTAAAATAATTCCTAAGTAAATACCTAAGTGCTGACTAAATTCATTATTTCATTACAGTTCGCGGGCTTCTCGAACCCTCCGATGCCCTCGTAGACCCGTTGTCCGAGAGGCCCGCGAACTGTAAAGCAGAGCGACAGTTGCACAAAACTCCCCAAAAAAATCTAAAAATCATAATCCCTTAATCTCATCGCCAGCAACCGCCTTGAGCCGAGGTCGAAGTCCTACAGGGGACGCCCTCTTGCGCAGGTTGCTTAGTTTGTAGTTTTAAGCTGGAGCTCTGCTCGCCTTTATTAGTAAAAGCCTCGTGGCTTCGGCAGGAAGCCAGGCTCTAAGCGATACTTACCATGTTTAATAGTAAGTTCTTTGACATTGAGTAAACTGTTTTCTTCATCACGCACTCTGTATGACCTGTAATAGAGATATTAATTCGTCATCATCATCATCAGCCCGTATAACGTCTACTGCTGAACATGGACCTCCCCCCGAGGGAGGGTATCCGCCATAGTCAACACGTTTGGCGGGCGGGATGGTGACCGCAGTATTATGTTAAAATAAAAAATAAAATAAAAATCATTTTTTTACGTAAACCAATTACAGGCACTTGTAAATCGTCAAACATTATTTGAAAATTAATGATTATTTATCTTAAATTACATTTGTTATTTATTACATTTACATTACCACATTGTTGTACCACACAAGGTAACTGCTGCCCGTTCCTTGATATACGATTATTATAGATGATGTCATAACAATCAATTTCCGAGGCATGGATGGTGATAGTCCCTTAACCAACCAGACCCGGAAAAAAAATCTTGGATTTACACAAAGATTTCCTGTCCGGCGTGGGATCGAACCCACGACCTCCGAGATTTAAAGAGAGCCTAATACTGCTACGCTACGGAGGTTGTCATGTTTATTTCATTACCTTAGGCCAGGGGTCTCCAAACTTTGACGCCTTAGGACCACAACGATTTTTTCAATATGCTCGAAGGGCCAACCCTGTTTTCATTTTTCTATCCTTAACTATACTCTTATTGCTAGACTAGTGGCAAAGTGCGCGACCGAATAATTATCATATTGTGTTGTCTTTTTCAACTTATCACAGCAATAGTAACAACAATAAGACATTAGATGCGCGGGCTAGATCGATGACACTAGTCTTTAAGTTGTCGCGGGCCGGATTGTTGGCACTGGCGGGCCGGATGTGGCCCGCGGGCCGTAGTTTGAAGACCTCTGGCTTAGGCTAAGACCGCTACTCAAAGTCACTTTACCACGCGGGGGAAGTCGCGAGCAAAGTTTTTTTTTTTTAATGATTATTAGCACAGTTTGGCAATCTACTAGTATTCTTGTTAACCCCTTGTGCTAAGCTAAAATGCTTGTGTTACGAGTGGGTTCACGTCGGTAGTGCAATGGGTGGGGTTCGAACCGGCGACCTCAAGATCACAAGTCCGACGCCATTGCCGCCGATCGCCATTGGAATACGGCCGCTTCCACAGCTAGTAGGTAACAATAATAATATATAAAATATAATTAGATAAGTAGGTACCTATTAATGCAGGGCAGGATTTGGAGAGAGCAGTCGGTCAGTTCTAGCATTTCCACAGTCTGGTTCGACTCAATTATAGGAAAGTTCGTACCTGTAAACGTCAGATTTGAACCCTGAAATAAAAAAATGTTTTTTAAAGAAAACTTTCATCATCATCATCATCAACAGCCCGTTTACGTCCACTGCTGAACATGGGCCTCCTCTTAACAGACCTTGGCAAGCCAGGATCGTAGAGGAATATTGCCATAATCACTACGCTTGGCAGACGGATTGGTGATCGCAGTAAGATGTAAACCTTTAGCTAATAGATGCTAAAGAAAACTATAACCTAAACTAATTATTTAATGTTTTATTTTAAATTATTCACGATTTTTATAATAATTTCTATCTAATAATATATGCTTATATTATTATATATCTACTTAGAGCTAAAGAGTTTCTTTGCTTGAACGCGTGAATCTCAGGAACTGGTTCGATTTCAAAAAGTCTTGGAACAAACTAAAACCATATTCAATGAACATGTCGAAGCTAGTTGACTGCACCGGTGGCTCAGTGGTTACGGAAGTTGCTTCTGAGACCTGGTGATCTGGGTTCGATTCCCACCCGGGACAATTATTTGTGTGAACCACAAATAGTTGTTCTGAGTCTGGGTGTTCTATGTGTCCGTGAAATGAATGTTTGTGAAGTCACCCGCGACACAGGGATATATTTCTCTAGTGCGGGAGTTGTCTTTTTAAAAAGAAAGAAAAGAGAAAGAGAGTTGTAGCTATGCTTATAGAACTTCGAGCATCAAAGTAGTATCTATGTTTCCTATCCCCTCTCCGCGGAAACTTCATAATAAAATAGCCTATAACCTTCATCAATAAACGGGCTATCTAACACTGAAAGAATTTTTCAAATCGGACCAGTAGGTCCAGAGATTCAAGCAAGCAAACTCTTCACTTTTACACAGGTATTAGGTAATATATTATTAGGTAATTGGTGACAATAATACCTATTAAAGTATTATTGGCACATATTTTCACCTATTTTCATTCATGTGTGCCGCAATCACACATGAATGAAAAGAGTGAGCGAAATAGCGTAACTACCTACTAAGGTACGTATTTTTACCGTTAAGATTTTCACTCATCTTTTTCTTCTTTTTCCGTCCCTGTTCCCGTTATCTGCGGTCGGGTCTCCTCACTCTACGGCGGCGCCAGGTTGATCTGTACTGGGTTGTCGGTTTTGGCAATTGGGTTTTCTTAAGGTTTGACCACCAGGTCGATGGCGGGCGACCTCTACCTCTCTTTTGTTCTGGCAAGCTTAATGCGATTTCCACTACATGGTCTTCGTCCCATCTCATAATATGGCCATACCATCTAGGGCGATTTTCCGTAATTTTGTCTGTGATTGGTGCGACTTTAAAGCTCCTCCGTATGTATTCGTTCCGAACTCTGTCCATCCTGGTCACCCCACCCGCCCAACGCAACATCTTCATTTCATTTACATGTGCCATCTGTTCATGCGTTTTCTTGACTGTCCAGCATTCGGAACCGTACAGTTACAGCGGTTTCGCACTACGTCCGATCCGAATCCAATCTGGACCCGTGAAAATATGGTCGGAAGTAGCCGTAGAACTATTTCTATGGTAATTTACGCACTTGATCCGATCTCCGTCATCTGATTTCTTTCCAAATTTCTAGACCAATATTTTCACGGGTTCGGATAGGGTTCGGATCGGATTCGGATCGGACATAGTGCGAAACCGCTCTTAGGCTGGCCCGACGGCTGTCTTGTATACTTAACCATTTGTTTTTATGGGCATACGGGTATCACACTACCTCCTGTTAGCGACCGCCATTTATGACACGCTACTTCTCCATATTGGCATCCGGCGTGAGCATAGATCCCAGATATTTAAACTTGTTCACAGTGGGGATTGGGTCAACACCCAATACATATGGTTTCAGGAGTTGCATTTCCGCTATAGGGACATTTCATGTACTCCGTCTTTCTTCTGCTCTCTCGAAGTCCGTACTTCTCTTAAGAGTGTGTTCACATATTTAAAATTTCTTGCAGGTCTTTTGCAGTATTTGCCGCCAGTACTATATCGTCGGCATACCTCGAAACCGTTACTTAATCCTGCTGGTGATTTGACTTACGTACTGATACTGATTACGATTTTCACTCTATGTGAGTAAAAAAAAAAAAATGATAAAATAACTTTGCCTTAGAATTCTATTTCATATAAGTACATATCACGCCCTATTATTTTAAATACTGTAAAAAAAGTCAACCAGTCCTACTAATATTATAAACGCGAAAGTTTGTAAGTATGGATGGATGGATGGATGGATGTTTGTTACTCTTTCACGCCAAAACTTCTGAACGGAATTAGCTGAAATTTTGCACCAAGATAGTTTATACGCTGGATTAACATATAGGCTACAAAACATCACGCTTCGACCCACTGGAGCAGAGTAACACGGGTAAAACCGCGGGGCGTAGCTAGTATTTGTATAAATACCTATATACATACCTTACAATCGACATACAATTTTCTGTTATCCACATAAATTGACATTCGATCCTTATCAACTTGGCACTCGTATGTCATTCTGTTGTAAGACCAAGAGTCACACGTGCACTGTGAGGGACATTCACCGGATGCGTGCACTACAGGAGACACAACAGCTAGGGCCAGGAGACACCGCAATGCAATCTTCATGTTGACGCTTAAAATTAAAAAAAAACTTAGTTATCATTAGCCACTACCATTTTTTTTCGGACGGACTAACATATTTAGCCTCGAGGCTTTTTACTTCACCGGGCATAAAGGCGAGCAGAGCTCCAAACTTAAGAGCCTCTATCAATGACCTATATACTTAAGGTGCTTCCGACCATAAGCGTCCGTAGGCCAATGGCTAGGCATCGAACTTGCGATCATGTGGTCGCTGGTTCGATCCCCACCCATTGCCTGCACTACCCATGTGAGCCCACTTAGTTCTAAATCATTTGTTCCGTAAAAATGGTTACATTTGTTTACCAGTGGTATCACTGGTTCGTGGTCCTAACCCCTTAAGGGTGCCCCAGGTGTGTGCTTTATTGTATGGTTTTACCAAACATCTATGTTGATCCACTAAAACCTATAATAATTAATGTGAACTTAAACTTATTATGAGTAAAATAATATCCTACAATTTGCTACCTGTTAGTTAAGTATCTAGTTTAATTCATAGAATAAGAACAATTGTGTAACATTGTGATTCTGACAAGTAAGTACAAGCGTAGGTATGTATAAATACCTATGTGCTGAATACATTCATTGTTTCATTATTGAATCGTTACATTTTTTACCCTACCGTGCAGTGCGTGGCGTACGTGGCGACTACTGAGAAACACTGCCAAAAAACTGTTTCACAAATAATTTAATATTAAAAACAATATGTTGAAATTTACATTGAGATTGGGGCGACTCAACCCCCAGCATTTTTGTGACTAAGATAATAATCAGAAATCTTATAATAAGCCCTGCTACACAATTTGGATTTAATAGTTTTTATAAACTTATTTATTGGAAATTCTCTTATTTATGTAAGTATTATTGGAAAGTTTGTTGTAGAACCGAATATACACTCGTAACACAAGCATGTTAGCTTAGCACGAGTTTATTATGTTTATATATGTTTTATATGATAAACACTTCCATAAATAAACATTATTGTAACAAAATTTACCTTATCAGTTTATTTAAGGCCATACTGAACAGAGGGCTCTTCCCGAGGGAAAATTTTATCATAGTCGCCACTCCTTCGCAAGCAGGTGGTGACTATTGGCCGAATTGCTCATGCGTACCCGACCCCCGCCAACGGCGGATCGAAGGAGTGTCCGGGAGGTTTTAGTGGTGTAGGGTCCTCTCCTCGTGGTATGACTTTAGCATACCACGCTATGGAGAGGGCGAGTCCCACATATCCCACCGCCAGCGCGCGAATACGCTGCAGCAGTGGTGGGAATGCGTCAATGCATTTCCCCCCGGACAACAAAAAAAAACAAAAAAAACGGCAGGTGGTGACAGTGGCGGCGTAAGGCATGGGCGACGTGGGCCACCGCCTACGGCGCCGCGGTACAAGGGGCCTCGCGCCTCAAATTTTTTTTATGAATTGCTTCAAAGCGAGAATATAATAAAAACAGATATAAATTAATTTTGAAATACGTTTTTTAGTCTGGCAACATTTGCTTACGTTGCGTTACTATTTTATCGCGAGTAATCCTTGCCGCCGCCGATCAGTGCGGGGAATCCCGAAAATCAGGGATTTTTTTATTATTTTATAAAATCCGTCTTCAGGTCGCCACAGAACAGGGTCTCGCGAAATCTGTCTTGCCCACATCAAATTTAGGTCTTGCCCCGCCAATGGGTGGTGACTGCAGTATTATGTTGTAACACACAAGGAAACGCTGCTGCCCGTTCCCTGATATACGATTATTATAGATGATGTTATAACTACCGAGACCAACGGCTTAACGTCCTTTCCGAGGCACGGATAGTAGCCCTGAGGGGCCAACCAGAACCGGTAAGAAAATTTAGAAGAACAAAGATTTATTTGTCTTGTGTGGGGTTTGAACTCATGACCCTCATGATCTCCGAGACTCAAAGCGAGGCTTAATTAATTACTTAGTTCGCGGTTCGCTGTCACCTGGAAATTTTAACAGGGGTTCGTGGAGCCGAAAGTTTAAGCAAACTGTGCGGGACAATATAAACAGTTAGTGTGCTACGATAGTCAATAGACGAAACACTTAGCGTTATAAAGTGTAAAACTTTGTGTTCGATTTCCTGACAATAGTTATTACTCCTTAAGTGTATTTTTGGTGTTAATCGATTCATTAGTGACTAGAGTATTGAATAAAACTATTAAAAGTAATGTATACAGGGTGTCCAAGAACCTGGCGTCCAACTGGATTCCCACGATGCCCCAAGTTCTAACAGTACTCAGAAAAATATTTTAAAAAATCCACCCCATGTACTTACAGAATTATACTGATTTAAAAAAAAAAGGGGAAATGAGCACCCTGTGACATACTTTTGAATGCTGTGACTGCTAATGCTGATAATTTCGATATTTCTTGGAGGTTTTGTAATCTAGGGTATTGCTGTGTCTAAATAGAATGTAAAAATAAAGTACTTATTGTACCATTTTAAAATAAAATATTATTTTAACTAAAGGTGATATGGAAAACTATTGAATTTCGCAACTTTGACCGACTGTAGTGTAAAAAAAATGTACCAAAATAGTATGGCAAGTGACGTCAAATTTTGACGCGTTTATTCCTCTTTTTAAAAAGGTATAATACTTACACATTAATTTGAAAAAAAAAAATTTGATAATATTTTTACTCAACAACCCAATTTTTACGAAGTGCCTACCTACTAACGGTAACTGTCGGACCCTTTCTTATCTTATCTGAAACTGTTATGTTACTACTATTATTTACTTCGGTTCCAAGAGTGAGCAAGAAGGAAATACACACAGGTAGATGGGTTCCCAGTAGAATAAAAGCAAAGAATGTTAGTTTAAAGATATTTTATTACAATAAATGTTCAAAATGTTGACCACCCGCGGCAATACAAGCTCTCACTCTCCTTAAAAAGGACCGCTTTATGTTTCGCGAGTAACTTTTTTGACGTATCACCTGCACTGCTTGTGTTATCTTCTCACGAAGGTCAGCGATGTCATTAATGGGCTTCGCATAAACGAGCTCCTTCATAGTTCCCCAGAAAAAAAAATCCAGCGGATTTAAGTCAGGTGAGCGGGCTGGCCACGGGATTGTTCCTGATCGCCCAATCCACCTGTTCGGGTATTGCTCGTCCAAAAACTCTCTAACGGATACGCGAAAATGGGCTGGACAGCCGTCGTGTTGGAACCACATATCTGGTGGGGTCTCTTCTAGTAAGTTTGGCAAATCATTTTGAAGAAAATTTAAATATGATTCGCCAGTCAAATTCTCGGGCATCTCAAATGGACCAATAATATTCCCACAGAGAATACCGGTCCACATGTTCACTTTGAACCGGTACTGGGATCTATCTTCTCGCATCAAGTGCGGATTTTCCACATGCCACTCGTGCAAGTTGTGTAGGTTCATGTAGCCATCCTTCTTAAATGTTGATTCATCTGACCACAAAATTTTGTCGATAAAGTTTTCGTCTTCTCGATGTTTTTGCAGGATTGTTTCACAAAACGCGACTCGGCTCGGAAAGTCTCGAGGTAAAAGACTTTGCACTCGCTGTACGTGGTACGGATGATATTCTTCTTTTTGGAGAATACTGTGTGCTGTGCTCTTCGGTATCCCCGTATCAGCTTCTATTCCTCGCACAGAGATGCTTGGATTTGCCGACACCGCCTCTAAAACTTCATCGCGTATGAAGTCATTTACGGGTCGTCCTTCACCAGCTACTTGATTGGGGAACCGCCCGTCACATAGTGATCTGTGCACATTAATGAAAACTCGATGGTCGGGATATCGCGTAGCCCTCGGATACCTTTCTCTGTAAAGTCTCGCTGCAGCTCGTCCATTACCTCTACATTCTCCATAAATGTAGTGCATATTTGCGTATTCTTGCGGAGTGTAGGTCGCCATGGTAGCACACACAAAACACAAACTGTCCAAACACAGGCAAAGGTCGTCGTAAAGAGTTCGTTTCAAAGTCCAGAGCACAAAGAGTAATCGAGTCCAATAAACAAAGCTTTAAATCGTAGTACGTGATCAATGGTAACAATAAGAGAGAGGTGCGTAGTAACGGCAGGAGGCAGTGACGCGTACTGACCGTACTGTTATCCTAAATAGCACGATCCCAGATAGCGTCACTATCTATCTCACTCGCACCTCTAACCTTTTTCTCCCTCACTCTTACCTGAATAATGGGGTACCATAAAGAAGAACCAGCAAATCGCAAAGATAGTTTCTGTCTTGCTCCCTCCTGTTGTAATAACGAATCACTATGGTGAGATGCATGCACATACCGTCCCTTACGGTCTAACCTGTTTTTTGAGAGGCCTGTTGTTATTTTTATGAGCATACAATAGTAATTCTTTAGAGGTTAGATTCAATTCGTCGTAAATTTTTCTTTCTAAGAATTCTGTAAGACATCGTAAAAATTGGGTTGTTGAGTAAAAATATTATCAATTTTTTTTTTTTCAAATTAATGTGTAAGTATTATACCTTTTTAAAAAGAGGAATAAACGCGTCAAAATTTGACGTCACTTGCCATACTATTTTGGTACATTTTTTTTACACTACAGTCGGTCAAAGTTGCGAAATTCAATAGTTTTCCATATCACCTTTAGTTAAAATAATATTTTATTTTAAAATGGTACAATAAGTACTTTATTTTTACATTCTATTTAGACACAGCAATACCCTAGATTACAAAACCTCCAAGAAATATCGAAATTATCAGCATTAGCAGTCACAGCATTCAAAAGTATGTCACAGGGTGCTCATTTCCCCTTTTTTTTTAAATCAGTATAATTCTGTAAGTACATGGGGTGGATTTTTTAAAATATTTTTCTGAGTACTGTTAGAACTTGGGGCATCGTGGGAATCCAGTTGGACGCCAGGTTCTTGGACACCCTGTATAATGGTAAATAATAAGATAAAGACAAAAATAGTGTTTTATAAAATTGTTATAAGTTGTACATAGAAATTTGTAACTCGCGCTATAGTTTTGGTTGTGATAATTGTTTGTTTGTATATTTATATACTTTATTAGTTATTTAATGATTAATTTGTAGTAAGTTTATAGTTTTTAAATAAAAACTTATATTGTTTGATAAGGAAACACCATAGGAGATAAGGTGAAATTATCTTAAATCGAGCCTAGGTCTACTTTACGGTAAAGTTTCGACCTAGGATAGTAAAATTCACCTTGTCTCCTATTGGTAGTAATTCCGGCTCTCTGATTGGTCAACCAATCAGAGCTAATTAAGATTTGCCTAATGATTTGTATAAAAGAGGGATGTTCCGAACCGATCGATACAGACGGCGGGCATCCCTACAAATGTAAGAAACTGGAGCAAGAATAAATAGAAGAAACCCTCTCAAGAAGTTGTTTTTATTTTCCACGAAGAACAAAACCTCAAATAGTAAATGTGGTCACACACACAAACCCTGCCCTAGACGCTTCCATTGGTATCGGATACATATGGAATCCGATACCAATGGAATCGGATTTAATGGGCAGAATTCATTTATTTATTCAGCCCCTACGTAATAGCTTTATACGGAAGGTCTGAGACCGACTGAGACTTTGTTTTAAGCTATTACGTAGTTATCTCACTTAAAATAATCATATAGTGACCAAATAAAAAAAAAATAGATTTAATAATATTAGTAGGATATTGCGATGGCAATCTAATCCTACTAATACTATATTATAAACACGAAAGTTTGTGAGTACTGATGTTAGTTACTCTTTCACGCCAAAACTAACAAACAGAATTGGCTGAAATTTTGCACCGGCATAGTTTATACGCACAAAACATCACGCTCCGACCCACTGGAGCAGAGTAACGCGGGTAAAACCGTGGGGTGCAGCTAGTTAAATGTAATGTGTATTACTTGTGAGATACATTGTGATTTTATACGATGGTCAAGTTAATGTAAAATTCTGGATTTAAGGGAGGATCCAGGGGTATTGCCCCGGGGCCTTCACAATAGAGGGGCTCCCACAATAGAAATTTAAAACCTTTCAAATTCTGATAAACTCTACAACCTCCGTAGCGTAGCGGTACTTGCCTCGCTTTTAATCTCGGAGGTCGTGGGCACGATCCCCACGCCGGACAAGAAATCTTTTTCCGGGCCTGGTTGGTTGAGGGACTACCCTCTGTGCCTCGGAAGTCGGAAAGCACGTTAAGCCGTTGGTCACGATTGTTATAACATCATCTATATTAATCGTATATCAAGGAACGGGCAGCAGCGTTTCCTTGTGTGGTACGACATAACACTGCGGTCACCAATCCGCCTGCCAAGCGTGGTGACTATGGCAAATACCCTCCCTCGGGAGGAGGCCCATGTTCAGCAGTGGACGTTATACGGGCTGACGATGATGATGAAACTCTACAACTTTTCTTTTAATTATGTTTTCCGTGTTGTGCCTTTACCTACAGTACTTTGTACAATCATGATTAATGTAATATTTAAGAGAAGCTCTTAAATATTGTAATAACATTCATTCACCTATACTTGTTCACTTAAATTAGACAGTCAGTACAATATCAGAATTCAAATCGTCCTGAAAAACAGGTTTATACTTTAGAGGGAAACTAATTTGTGGCCATGGGGCCTCTTCTCCTTTGTTACTCCGGGGCCTCCGGACTTCTAAATCCGGCCCTGGTAATATTTATTTATAACATAAATGTTTTTAATTTTGATATGGTCACAATAAGATTCTTTAAGGTGAGCTAACTGCGTTATAGATTAAGACAGAAGGTCCCCTAGGGTGCTACCACACCAATAGATCGATCGTCGATCTATGCCATCTATCGACATCGGTCGACGTTGATCGATTGTGGTAGCTTTAATTGATCGGCGGATACCTGTCGACCAACCAATCGATCGATTGCCGGTCGATGGCATCGGTCGACGTTGATCAATAAACCCCGATATTCCATCAGTTTCTTTCGAAATGTATTCACAAGAGGAAGCGTTGTTGTTGGCCAGTACGATGTTGCTCGTACTATTATTATGGAGATGCAAACGCAGAATACTCTGGATGCGACCGTCTTTTAAAGCCAAAGACAATGGGGACCTCAAGCAGCTCGACCATTCTACCATCGATCAACATCGATCGACAATCGATCGATTGGTCTGGTAGAAACTGTCGATCGACGTCGACTAATCCATTCTAGCATCGATCGATTGGTGTAAGTAGGGACTGAATACATAAAACGACTTTGTATTACGACAGGGTTACGAGACTTGGATTCTTTACAAGCTTTGTTTTTGATGGCATTCTAACATGTTTTTTTTAACGATTTCTAGCAGATTATTGCAGTCAACTAGTATTATGTTACGAGTGGGTTCACGTCGGTAGTGCAATGTGTGGGGTTCGAACCGGCGACCTCAAGATCTCAAGTCCGACGCCCTACGCCCGGCCGCTTAACTAAAGATATAAACATAAAACACTTACATTGTAGTTTTACACATTCATAATAATTATTAATATTTAATCAATCAATTAATTCCTCGAATATGAAACACGTCTAATTAACTGTGCGAGCACACACAATGGCAACTAAACTAACTGTTGTTTGCAGATAAGTTTAATTATAAAACGTGGTATACATACAGTGGCGTCTGGATAACCAGGCTGTACTAATTTGGATTATTTACCTCAATCGCGGTAAAATTTTAAGGCATATCAGTTTTATTAAGATGATGTTTCGATATGGGTAACACCAGTCGTGGTCACTGAGAGGCTGGATCACGGATAACCTATGGCTTAAAATTGTACCGCTATTGTGACAACCTCCGTAGCGTAACGGTATTTGGCTCGCTTTAAGTCTCGGAGGTCGTGGGTTCAATCCCCACGCCGGACAGAAAATCTTTGTGTTAATTCTATAATTTCTTTCCGGGTCTGGTTGGTTGAGGGATTACCCTCCGTGTCTCGGAAAGCACGCTAAGCCGTTGTACCCGATTGTTATAACATCATCTATAATAATCGTATATCAAGGAACGGGCAGCAGCGTTTCCATGTGTGGTGCAATATATTACTGCGGTCACCAACCCGCCTGCCAAGCGTGGTGACTATGGCAAATACTCCCTCGGGAGGAGGCCCATGTTCAGCAGTGGACGTTATACGGGCTGATGATAATGATGATGGATGATGTAGTGGTCTGGACCTTGCACTATGATTCCTTGTACTGCGAGAGCTAGGGTGTTCCAGATAGTAATAGATACTAGTGTAATACTAACTAAAAATATAAATTTTAGTTTAATAATTAAGACCACAAGATCACAAGTCTAACGCCCTAGCCATTGGGCTACGGCTGCTTTGTAACTAGTGTAATTATTAGCTGTGTTTTTTTTTTCGACTTTAATAAACTGGAGTTCGGATAATCGTGTCGCCACTGTATGCTGAATACAACGAATAACTTCAAGGTATTTTTGTGGAGGCAAATAAAGCAGTGGGTTAGGTATGAGTTATAGGGATTTTGTTAAAACAAATATGTTCGTGTTACAAAATACCTATATTTTTAGGTATTCATCATTCAGTGATTATTTCATCATCTATTGTATTGTATTGGAAAGGATTGTCCAGACAATTGAAACGCACTGATATTTTTAGTCACTTTATTACATACACCTTCAAATCACGTAATATGAACCATACACTGATCTACATCAATTACAATTTCGACTGTACTCTTCAACTGTAGACGAAAATCTTACCGTCCCGCGCACATTTACCAATCACCATTCCTTCCATCCATCATCATCATCATGGAAGTGACGTGTGTGCTAACAAAAGTAATATCAAAATGACATTTGTAAGTCAATCGTCCATCTATGATAAACAATTAAATATAATCATATTTCTACATTAGGGAGCGTTCAAGTATAACGTAACGCAATTTGGGGGGAGGAGGGGGTCTCGTAAAACGTTACGATGCGTTACAGGGGCGGGAGGGGGTCTTTCTTACAACACGTTATGTAACATTGTTTCTAAAAAATTAGGGAATTATAACTCCCAATTCAAAACAAAAAAAAATTAAAATCCAAAAATTAATAAAAAATAAACAAAATATGCAGGTGTTGCGAATTAAAATTCTCTTTATTTATTTAGTAGATTAAAACTATACCTACCAAGTGTAAAAACTATTACATAACTTTTTACGACTTCAGGATAAAAATGATCACTTGAGTGTTACGTAACGTTTACAGAGGGGGAGGGGGGTCCAGAAAAACTTTACAGTGCGTAACAAGGGGGGAGGGGGGGTCAAAAATCTTTAAAAATTGTGCTACGTAATACTTGAACGCTCCCTTACAACAACAATTAAAACACAAAGAATATAAAGTATTTGTCATATATAAATCAATTTAAATATATTATTATGTATAAAAAGTCTTACACTAGTAATATATGAAACCCTTCGTCCGTAAGTCCAACTCGCACTTCGCCGGGTTTTTAACGAAGGTATATACCTAAGCTGGGTTTTACAACCTATTTATATGTGTCCTGCTTTGTGTACCTAAATGCAATTTTGTCACAACAAACTTTATGTACATCGATACAAGATGGACGGATGACCTGAGGGCCTAGACGAAATGCCATTGCAGCGGAGTGATCATCATCATCATTCCCACTGGGCAGTTCCTACTCCAAACGATAACCGATAGTCACTCTAAAGAATAATCGTAGATGTGCCGTATTAGCCATAATATAGCAAAAGTAGCAAATGCTACGCATCGATTTAGGGGCCCTCGCGTTAGTTTGGGGGGCCCCGCACACCAAGATATGTCGTGCGCAAGCAAGAAATTGGATCCAATAAATAATCCTATGGATCCGAATCATGGTGCTTCAAAATAGGTAATAGGTGGATGCCTAAAAAGAAAAGGTCGTTAAGCGACTCTGAGTCATCCGTAAAGAAGTAAAAAGAAAGCATTTTTTTTTAAATCTGCGTTCTATGTAATATTCTAATTTACTATGCCCCATTATCCTAATGTGCCCAGTGCCTCTAATAGGCGAAAGACGGCCCTGATCATCAGCCAGTTGTCGTATACTGCTGAATATAGGCCTCCCCCATCGTATTCCAGCGGGAACGATTCCTAGCGGCCAGCATCCACTGACTCCCTGCGACCTTTATGAGGTCGTCGGTCCATCGTGCAGGCGGTCATCCTACGCTGCGCTTGCCAGTTCGTGGTCTCCACTCGAGAACCTTTCTGCTCCATCGGCCGTCAGTTCTTCAAACTATGTGTCCTGCCAATTGCCACTTCAGCTTGCTAATCCGTTGAGCTATGTCAGCGACTTTCGTTCTCCCGCGGATGTCTTCATTTCTGATTCGATGACGCAGGGAAATGCCGAGCATAGCTCTTTCCGTAGGAGCGATCACTAACTGAAAATCTCTATCGAATCGCTTGTTACAAATAACAATCAATTCATGAATGCCCGTCATTTTTGGAATAATGAATTTAGGTATAAATTTACATACACTTATACTTGTCAAAACCACAATGAAAAAGAACTGTAATCAAAGGATTATTCTTATTCTATGAATTTAACTACTTAGGTAACGATAACTATACTATTTCCATTTCTTTATTCTATCGATGATAGCTCCTGTTGTAAACTTGGAGGGGCGTCTTTTTGACATTATGTTGGTAAGCATTATTTTATAAAAATATGACGTTTACTCACGTACAAGGTTATACCGAACCGAAACCAATAGGGATGGGGCTTTCGAGAAACGTAACACGATAACAGAAACTTTTTTTTTTTTTTTTTTTTTGTTGTCCGGGGGGAAATGCATTTACGCATTCCCACCGCCGCTGCAGCGTATTCGCGGTGGTATGCTAAACTCATACCACGAGGAGAGGACCCTACCAACCACTAAAACTTCCCGGACACTCCTTCGATCCGCCGTTGGTGGGGGCCGGGTACGCATGAGCAATCCGGCCCCCCGACGGCACCCACGGCCAATATGGTACCGCGGGATCTCCAGGGCCACACTTACAGTGGCCCATTTGCCCAATTATAGGGACGCCCGGAGTGTAGAGGCGTCCCTACTCCTCATGGGTCAGCCTCGAAGGGAGCGGGGCCCATGTCCCCCACTCCCCGAGGCCGAGCCTAGGGTGGTAGGCGGCGGGTTTCAGCCCGCCGCCGACGGCTAACACGCCGTCTGCGAAGCGGGTGGGCGGAGGGATCTACTTCCCTCTCCCGCTCCGCGGCCTCCTTCTGTGACATTACTTGTCTACAGAAGGAGGCAACCGCCTCCCACGACCTCTCGCTTTGGACCATCTTCGAAATGATGGTCGGCAGCGAGAGGTCGTCTCCCACCACGCCAACGAGCTCCTCCCGCTCGTTGGCCCACGCCGGACACTCCACCACCGTGTGCTGTGCCGTATCGTCGGCACAGTCACAGTGGTGACAGCGAGTGTCCGGCTCTCTCTGCGCCACGTTGCACAGGTAGTGGCCGAAGCAGCCATGGCCTGTTACTAAACACGATAACAGACCCGATATTTTTTTACAAAGTGTAAGAAACAAAACTACTGCCAAATCTTTGTACAAAATTAAATAATATTATATAAACAAACACAAAATGGCGGTGGGCCATTGAGTGTTCTCACCTTGAAAAATATATTTGAATGTTTGTTGTTGTATACATTTGTCTTGGTGCAAAATAAAATGAATATATGCAATCGATATCATTACTTATTTGGTCACAACACTACAACTATCAAATTAGAACTGTCATCGAGAAAATAAAGAAAGGGAAATAGTAGGTATAGCAAGTGCAACCTGTGAATGCTGCTAATTGTCGGACATTACAGACAATGTACTCCGTCTGACCGTTTGTCATTAATTCCGCTACTTATAATAAGTTTATATTTAAATTAATTATTATAGGTATATATTTATAAAAGCATACAATTGTGTGACAAAGTGACATACACCTGAGGGCATCCTTATCACGTGACAATTAATGTCAGAACCAAACTTTTGAGTTAGGGATTTTATGCTAGCGCACTTCTGTAGTGGCATTTTGTCTCGGCCCTTAAAAAGGTAGCCGGCTCACATCAGGGTGAAAGCGAGTAAATCTCAGGAACAACTGCGGCATATGAAAAAAAAAGAATTCTAATATTGATTAGATCAATATTAGAATAAATCAACAATTCTTTTTTCATTCTCAGATTCTTATAATTATTAGGTAAAAAATCTTAATGGCCAAAGCAAAAAGTATAACAAATACACATGGAAAAATAAATGTGTAGTATTTTTTTCTCAGGATTCACGATATATTTTGGCACATTTTGTAAAAAGAACTATGTATTTAAAACAAAAAAAAGGTGACAACCCTTCTCCGACCTAGTTAGGTAATGGTATATAGAAAGCTTCCACTTGAATCAATATCTATAAAAAAATCCGCATCAAAATCCGTTGCGTAGTTTTAAAGATCTAACAACATAGGGACGGATACAGACAGACAGCGGGACGAACAACCTCAATGTAAAATAAAGTATTTTGTAATTAGGTTAATAAAATATTGTGATTAGGGATTGCAATTGCTGGATCCAGCATACAGCAATCCAGCTGGATCCAGCGCCTTTTTAAACATGCTGGATCCAGCATACAGTGCTGGATCCAGCGATGCGGATCCGCAAACGTATCAATTTCTATTGTTGCTCATGAAAGTAAGCAGTTGTAAAAATTTTCAAAAAATCACCCACCAAATATGATTTATTTTTGCAAAAATATGTTAAGGAAGAGAAAGGTAAAGAACTAAGTCTGATTCTAGATTGCCGCACGAGATGGAACAGTTTGCTCAGTATGCTGGAATGTTTCTACAACCTAAAAGTTTGCATCGATAAAGCATTGATAGACGTCGGTTCCGAAATAAAATTTTCCGGCAATGAATGGTCAATAATCAATGAGTTGATCGTCAGTCTACAACCGTTGAAACTGGCTGTAGGAGCTCTTTGCAGAAGAGAGCCCACATTGATAACTGCCGACACAGCCCTGAAATTTGTCTTAGACAAGCTATATAGCCAGGGCACTTCCCTAAGCGCCGAGCTAGCTGAAGCACTACGCAACAGAATCGCAGAACGGCGCCTCTCCGAAGTGTACTTGAAAAATCCAAAAAAGTATGAAGAAGCAGTAAAAAAACCTGGCTATTTTCCTTTGCCAAAAAAGAATGCGATGCGGTAGGAGATGAAAACTTTGTTTAAACGAGTAAATAAACAACACATTGTAGATCCGGTGCAAGAAGATATCATGGAGTTAGAAGAGGATGGTCTAGATGATGACGCAGAACCCGTGAAAATTACTTTAGAGCAAGAGCTTGAGATGGAACTTAAAAGAGAGAAGAAGAACTTTAATAAACAAAAGCCAAGAGGTCAATTAGATTACGAAAAGGTCCTGAAAAAAGAAATGAGCGTTTATGAGACCGAAGGAGTGCGAGGTGAACATTTATCTATGGTTTATGAGAATTCAATGACCCTAAAACCGACCAGTGTTGAGGCCGAAAGGGCACTCTCAGCAGCCGGCTACATATGCAGTTCTGTGCGAAGCAGGTTGGGAGATAAGACTATTGATAAAATTTGTTTTCTAAGGACTTACTTTCAGAGAATTCAAAAAAGAAATAGTCAGTCTCTTATCGTCAGCTATAAAACTGCTCGTCTGATTTTTAAATTATTAACGATTAACGAGTGGAGAGAAGATTATTTCGGAGCTTCATTTGATACAAAAAAAAATGATTGAAGGTTAAAATAGTATTATTATTACGGTCCTTTTTTATAGTTAATTTTAAAAGAATTTGTAAGACTGATTAGCCATTCTATCATTAAACATAAACGTAATAAGATATTGCTTACTTAGAAACATTATCTAAAATGTGATATGAGGTTATATGTTTGTTATTTAATTTTAAGTTGATTATTTTGATCTCAAATGATTAAGAAACAAAAGCAAATTGATATAAGATATCTTCAAATGAGTGAAAGATTTCATAGATTATCGTCAGAAGTACAAATTAAAAAAAAAAAGTCTTAAAAATGTTGTCTTTTTATTTTCGTTCCACATTTTGCTGGATCCGCGCTGGACCCAGCTGGATTCAGGTCAATCCAGCAAGAATCCAGCTGGATTGAAAACGCCGCTGGATTGCAATCCCTAATTGTGATATATTATTATTATTCCTTTAAAGAGGGTTCTACTGTGTTTTTTTGCCGTGTTTCTCAGTAGTCGCCACGTCACGCACTGCACGGCAGGAGAAAAAATATGACGATTCCAAACAAATGTATCCATTTTTACGGAATACTTAAATGAATTTTTAATTTGAATTTGAA
The DNA here is from genome assembly GCA_947037095.2 of Nycteola revayana. NCBI lineage: Eukaryota > Metazoa > Arthropoda > Insecta > Lepidoptera > Nolidae > Nycteola > Nycteola revayana. The sequence continues at coordinate 17,566,243 of OX344859.2, read as the reverse complement.
GCAACTTTCTTTTGTACTATGCTTTAGTTAGGTAGGTAAGTATTGGTTAGTCATTTTAGATTTAATTACAACATTGTTTATATACTTTAACCTAATTAAGTTAGGTGATAACTGTAAGGTAAATATAATATAGTATTTAGTGTTATTATATTATATTCCGACAACATATTGTTGTATTATTTTCCTTAATATGTCTACTGTAACGCCTGAGCTCCTGCGAATGGGGTGCGTAGCTAGGCAGGGCTTACTGCTTGTCCTCCAAGAGGGTATATGAGAGGTTCGATCACTATCACTAAACGCTCTTTTAAATGAAAGATGGCACACTATAATATGCATGAAGACTAAAAAAATCTATTTAGTCCGTCAGTTAGATTACCAAAATATATTGGACACGTATTTTTTTTTAGTTTCTCAAACATAAAATGACAAAGATACAGCGCGTTGAAATTTCATGTTACGTCACTTATAGGTACGATTTTACCTAGAAGTTACGGACTTGTCTCCTGAACTTTATGGTTTGTTGTTGCTCTGTATCTTTGTTAATAGCGTGATAAGAGAACGGTGTGGAGTGAAGGAGGACTTGATTACGAAGATAGAGAAGGGAATGTTGCGATGGTTTGGTCACGTTGAAATAATGGATGAAGAAAGATTGACAAAACAGGTATACAGTCGAAAGGGGAAGACCTCGACGAACGTTCTCTGACCAAATCGGAGACATCCTCGCAAAACGTCAAATAAGATCCACCCTAAACCGACGTGCTTGTATGAAGAATGTTATGAGAGTGAATGAAGCGAAAGATGTGTGTAGGGATCGTAGCAAGTGGAGGTCCATTGTCTCTGCCTACCCCGCTGGGAAACAGGCGTGAGCTTATGTATGTGTGTATGTATCTTTGTAAATTTTTACCGTTTTGTTAAATAAAAAAATACGTGTCTAATATTATTTGGTAATCTTACTGACGGACTAAATAGATTTTTTTAGTCTTCATTCCCATTGTATACCATCGAACACACAACCAATGTCAACATTTCTTATTACAAAATTACAACGGGCTCACGCCCCAACTCTTACACTTTTGTTAGCATAAATCTTACTCATAAAATTATAAATATTATTGACATTTGAAATTTGCAAGTTGAAATTTTATTTTGGATTGCATTTTAAATCGAATGATTAATATTTTATTTCAAAATTGAGATTAATAAAATTCGACCACCGGCAGGATTCGAGCCTGCATCTTAGGTAAAGCCCCTAATGCCTTAACCAATTGGGCTACGGTGGAACTACAGCCGGTCATCGTTTATCAATCTCTTTATAACACGTCTCTAAGGTGTTGTTAGTTGCAGGTTCAAATCCTGCCGGTGGTCGAATTTTATTAATCTCAATTTTTAAATATAGTATAAGGTAAACTTTTCCATAAAGTGTTCAAACATTTAATAGTAGATTGTTTATCTAGGGAGCATACAACTATTTTAAAGGCGAGAGTGTTTCACTCGAGCTTAAAATAGTGTTGCTCCCGAGGTTACTTTTTATCACCCTCTATGAGAAAAATAAGTTAGTGCAACTTATGAACAAAAATTTATTTACGTACAATGAAGAACCATAAGACATAATAATACTTTCACTTGAGGAAGACGCACTCATTTTTTATAATTCTAAAATCTGAATATGAATCAACTACGAACGAAAGCAGAATGCATTTAATTTCGCGCGTTGTTTATTTTTCATCAACTTTTTTTAAAATTTGGCGCGCTCGCAGTTTTTCAGCCAGTCACATATTCAATACATTGTTCCCGCATGGTTTGTGATTCACCTCTTTGCTGATTGAAAAATTATTAACAATATCCACATATTTCAAAATTGAGATTAATAAAATTCGACCACCGGCAGGATTCGAACCTGCATCTTTGGGTAAAGCCCCCAATGCCTTAGCCAATTAGGCTACGGTGGAACCCTACCGATCATCGAAATTTATTAATCTCTTTGTAACACGTCTCTAACGGGGACGTGTTACAAAGTATAAGGTAATCTTTCCCATAAAGAGTTCAAAACATTTAATAACAATATCCACATTCCAAATTCAAATCAATGTTGGTCCCTAAGGGATTAATGAGCTATTTTGGTCCCTGTTTACGAGGAATAAACTAGCTCTTTTTGAATAGATGTGATAAAAAAATAATTAATATTTTAGTTGCCAGAACGTCACATCGGTCTTTCAATGTAGTGAGGGATTAAAACCGTACCTAACTATGAATATGTAGAGGAACGGTTGGTGATGTTCCTACACAGAAAATGAAGATATTTGCCGGGTGGCTGTCGGCCATTTGTTGATATTCAGAGCTTGTATATGTTCGACTTGGCTGGCGAACTTGTATGGCGCGATCAGGTTAGTTGTGATGCTAGGTTTTGTGCAACTGTCGCTCTACTTTTCAGTTCGCGGGCCTGTCGGACTTCGGGTCTGCGAGGGCATCGGATGGGCCATTCATTGTCTTTCGTCGCATGTGCCGCGGAAACAAACCGGCCTCAGTGCATCATTCGACAGTGTTCCGTCTTTACTTTTGATTTGGTCTGCGAGTGAATAAAACCATGAGCCTATATAAAAATACCATTTATTTACAACTTATATAATATATCATCAAATACAATATAAAATTATACATATATGAAGTTGGAGCACTTTCATGTGACCTGCTCAGTAACTGTACTTGTCCTAAGCTTACCCGTACGTCTAATATAAAGTATCTGGGTCTCACTATTGACAGCTTACTGAACTGGGCACCTCATATTGCTCAGACCACTGCCAGGATTAGAAAATTAATTCCTGTTTTCAGAAGGCTGAGGAATTCTGCTGATGTTGAAACCCTGTTGTGTGTTTATTATGCCCTTGTCCAGACCTTATCACACTATTGCATTGTTGTTTGGGGTGGTATTGGCAAAACTACCCTACTTCCCCTCGAGCGAGCCCAAAGAGCTATCCTAAAGGTGATGCTAGTGTCGGAGCACCAATCGACGCTCGGATGAACGACGCGATTCCACTCGAACCAATCACAGCCAGTCTCGATGACGCGTAAGGGGCCTCGCCAGCGCCACCAGGCGTTTTTGAATTATATAGAATCTAACCACCGCGCACTATACATGTTCTGTTAAAATTAATACGCAAGTAAAATTTGTCAAGAAATTTCACGTTTTATTTAAATATCCACGCTAGGGACGCATAAAAGGGCTATCGAAGGAACATATGGTCCTTCGAGCCGGATATATACGCAAAAGAGCTGCCGATCTGTGGACGTGGACACGTGGACGTGAATAGCCAGGCGCTTTTGCAGATACGCAAGACACTGAAACAGAGGGGTACCTGGACATACATCTACGCTTGAGGCTTGACAAGTTGGAGCTTAAAGAAAAGGCTTGCATTCGAAAGCATTGCGCATCATTCTCTTTCGGTACGGCCATCCAGTTCGCTTTCCTTCCTTGTCCGCGGCTTAGTACTCATTCTGTGTGTGTCTGATCTATTCCAGCTACTTGCTACATCATTTCGCTTCATTACACCTCGTCGGTCCGGTGTGCAGTGCCAAACAGTGCTGAACAGTGCCTACGAACGTACCGGGTGCTATCAAAAAACTGTAAGTAGCTTCAGTTATTTTCACATCCCACCAAAATGAGCAGTAAAGAGTTACTTGATAAGAATCGTGCTAAATCGCCAGTCAAAATTCAAGGCGATGAGGCAACTACTCAATTATATAACGACCTCGTAAAAAAGCGAGGTATAACCAAAGGCAGATTGACACGTTTTTCTAATTATTTAAATACATTAAATGAGGAAAGTCTTGCATCCACTATAGTCAAGGCAGATTTAAAGTTACGAATTCAAAATGTTCAAACTATTTTTAAATAATTCAACGACTTACAATCTAAAATAGAAGAATTAGTGTCTGAAATTGATCTTGAGGAACAGTTAAATCAGCGCGATCAATTCGAAAGTTCATACTACAATACTGTGGCTCAAGCTGAATGCCTGTTGAGTAGCAAAGAGGCTAGTAACAGTTCTAGTTGTAATCATTCTACGATTAACTCCGTTAAATTACCAACTATAACCCTCCCTTCGTTTGACGGTTCATGTGAACACTGGCTTGAATTTAAAGATACCTTTTTGTCACTCATTCACGAAACTCAACATCTCTCCAATATACAAAAATTCCATTATCTCAAATCATCATTAAAAGGTAGTGCCGCTTTAGTAATTGAGCAGTTAGAATTTTCATCAAATAATTACACAATTGCTTTAGAATTACTACAAAATAGATATAACAATAATAATTTGTTAATACATAACCACATTAAAGCGATATTTACTATTCAAAAGATAACAAAGGAATCAGCTGTCTTATTACGTAAGCTTATCGATACTATTCTAAAGAATTTACGCGCTTTAAAAATATTGGGCGAACCGACGGAGTCATGGGACACACTCATTATTTTTATTATTGTTTCCAAGCTCGATGACACAACTGAGCGAGAGTGGGAACAATATAAAACTACAACGTTAAAAGTAGATAACGAATCGAATAAGAAGTGTAAAGTGGATCATTTACTTGCGTTCCTAAAATCGCGGGCCGACATGTTGGACACACTAAGTTTAAGCCATAGCAAACCTAACACGTTTAATAACAAACACAATAATAAAATACAGTGCAATGTATCTAGCACACGGTCTACCAGTAAATCCGCTCGGCTACCTATCCGCACTAAACAATGTTTAATGTGTCAAGCTAATCATCCACTTTATTCATGTCAACAATTTTTAAACGCTTCGATTAAAGATAAACTCGAATTCGTACACAATACGAAATTGTGTGAAAATTGTTTGCGATCTAATCACACTAAAGATGAGTGCAGGTTCGGGCCTTGCAGAGTGTGCAATCATAAGCACAACACACTGATACACGTAGATAACAAAATAGTAGACAGTGCTACGAGTTTTATCACACAAATCAGTCGCGAAAAAACCGGTTTGAAAACAGTTAACAATTCACAGACGCTCGACGGAGCGGACTATACAAACACAACTATGAATGCATCTGTCGTTGTCAATAATATGCAGACGAATGAATGTTGCACACAGACGCAATCTATTTTGTTATCTACGGCGTTACTTGAGATCGCAGACCGGTTTAATGAGTTTCACGTTGTGCGTGCGCTGCTTGATAACGGCAGTCAGCGATGTTTAATAACAATAACAATAACTTTATGTAAAAAATTACAACTACCATTATTACAGTCCACTCACGAGATACGTGGTATTGGCAGTTCTGTGACACAATCAACGCAAAATTGTGATGTAGTTATTAGGTCAAGAAACGACACTTATAAAACGCGCATTAGGTGCATCGTTTTGGCTAATATTACGTCAGCGCTGCCAACTACTTCGTTTAACCGCTATCAATTTATTATTCCAAATCATTACAAATTAGCAGATCCCTCATACTATGAGTCGCAATCTATAGATATATTATTAGGCGCAGATATATTTTGGGACTTACTTAAAAACAATAAAATACGCATTAACAATGGACCTTTTTTGCTAGACACGAAATTAGGATGGATAGTTTCGGGACCTATACCACATAAAGCGCGCGGAGAGGGCATTATTAATTGTAACTTTTCTCAGTCAATAGACTTACAATTACGTCAGTTTTGGGAACTAGAAGAAGTTCCAACACCCTATGATTCACGCTCAAAAGAAGAGAAAGCTTGTGAGCAATATTTTGTTGAAAATACAAGGCGCAACACCGATGGAAGATTCATCGTGAGCATACCTTTTAAAGAACCTCCTCAAGTTTTGGGTACTAGTCGAGAACAAGCTGAACGTAGATTTTATGCGCTAGAGAAACGATTACAACGCGAGCCCACATATAAAAAATTATATTCTGAATTTATGCGTGAGTACTGTGACCTGGGGCATATGTCTCGTGTGCACACTTACCTACTCTAATCCACATTATTTCATGCCGCACCACGGTGTATACCGCGAGCATAGTACAACCACGAAATTACGTGTTGTCTTTGACGCGAGTGCTCCCACAACATCAGGCAAGTCATATAATGACATTCAGCTGATAGGGCCGCCCATACAGGGGGATCTTTTTTCGATTTTGCTACGTTTTAGGCAATATAAATATATTATCTTGTGGTGATGTCGAGAAAATGTATCGACAAGCCCTTGTTAGTCCAGATCAGCGTGATCTTCAGCTGATACTATGGCGCGAAGACCCTTCTCATCCCTTAGGCGTTTATACACTCAATACCATCACGTATGGTTTAACGTCATCAGCCTTTTTAAGTGTTAGGTGCCTCAGACAGCTAGCTTATGATTGTGAGGATGTTGAGGTAAAACAATCTATATGTGAGGATATGTATGTTGACGATTATATTTCCGGTCGAAATAGCCAATGTGAATTATTACAGTTATGTAAGAAGGTATCTGATGTTTTAAACGGTGGGTGCTTTCCTTTACGAAAATGGCTTTTCAATTTTAAATGCGATATATCACAAGGTCCATTAGATATCTCAAAATCTTTGTCATTAACTGAAAGCACTCACAGTAAGACATTAGGTCTAAATTGGTACAATTTAAGTGATGAATTGTATTATAGTACGCAATTAGTGAAAGGCAATGAAAAGATTACAAAACGATTTATATTATCATTAATATCGCAAATTTACGACCCACTAGGTCTACTCAGTCCCACTATAATGATAGTCAAGGTAATTTTACAACAATTGTGGCTATTAAAGTTAGGATGGGACGACGAAGTATCGCCTGAGGTTATTAAAATTTGGAATAAATTTGTGAACAATTTATCTTTACTTGATTCGTTGCGAATCGAACGACATGTAATACCCTACGAGCCTATGTACATAGAATTACATATATTTACGGACGCTAGCACAGTAGGTTATGGAAGCTGCATATATGTACGTACAATAGGTATTAATGGGGCGGTCTCGGTCAAACTGTTATGTTCAAAGGGTAAGGTGGCGCCACTCAAACCCGTGAGTGTGCCTCGGCTAGAGTTGTGTGGCGCATTATTAGGCAATAAATTATTTCACAAAGTTAGTGAGTCACTTCGCTGTCAATTCAGATCGGTAACCTTTTGGTCAGACTCAACAATTGTTTTGGGATGGTTGAGCATGACTCCTAACCTCTTACAAACATTTGTTAAGAATCGTGTTGTTGAAATACATACTTTGACTGAGGGTATTCCATGGTGTCACATCAAAGGTAAAGAAAACCCAGCTGATTTAGTGTCGAGAGGCTATAGTCTAGATAAATTAGTTTCTTGTGATCTATGGTGGCAGGGGCCACAATTTCTTCGCAATATTGATTTTAATAGTAGTTCTTATGTACATACCGATTTAAACATCGGCCAAAATGATTTACCTGAGTTAAGGCCAATAAAAACACATACATTTATGTGTGACAACACTGACAACGTTAAAAAAATATTGTTTCCATTTCACAGATTTCACAGTTCAATCGTATGAGGTGCGCATGCGCATATCTATTACGTTTTATTTATAATACGCGCAATAAAAATAATAGGCGTAGTGGACCACTTACTGTCGATGAATTGAGAGAATCAGAGTTAATTTTAGCTAAACTTAGTCAGTTGGAATCGTTTTCAACAGAGTATAACATATTAATGAACAAAGGTAGTTTTAGCAGTAATCACTATTTGTTGAAACTTAACTTATTTATTGATAATAATAATATAATTCGTGTTGGAGGTCGTTTATGTAACTCTGATACATTTACATACGACAAAAAATATCCTATTTTAATATCAAACAAACATGCGTTTACAATTTTGTTATTTCGTTATCAGCATAAGAAAATGTTACATACAGGGCCACAAACATTATTGTTTAATTTACGTGAATCTTGGTGGCCACTTGGAGGCAGAAACCTCTCAAGAAAAATAGTTCATGAATGTGTTACATGTACTCGATTTAGAGGTAAGACATTTTCCCCACTTATGGGAAATTTACCCGTTGAAAGAATATCAGCCAGCTTTCCCTTTTATCATAGCGGCGTAGACTACGCAGGTCCAGTTTACATACTGAACCGCAAAGGCAGGGGGGCGAAAACATATAAAGCATATATCTGTTTATTTATATGTTTTGCAACACGCGCAATACATTTAGAGCTAGTGACCGATCTAACCTCTGAGGCTTATCTACTGGCACTTAAGCGTTTTATTGCACGTCGTGGTAAGCCACAACAGATATTTTCCGACAATGGGAGAAATTTGTGTGTTCCTCTGTGGCCGGACCACAGTTTAGTACTCAGATGCTATAGTTCGAAGTAATACCTACCTAAAGTCTACTTTCATCGGAATATATAAATATTTTTAGTACCTCAAGAGATAACTTTTTAATTAACAATTTATGTGGTCCGGCCGCCAGGCAGTGCTCTCTGGCCGCGCCACCTCAAATTAAATAGAGTATAATGAACTATTAATAAATCAATATCCCGAAAAAAAACTACCTAAAGAGTACCTTGCATACGACAAATATGGTCCAATAAACCCCTTTAGTTAAGGAGTTATTGGTCGTAGGGTGTGGTCCGGCTGGAAGGTATACTCTGCAGCAAGTCAATTTTGCAATATTTATTATTAACTATCCATAAATCAATTTATTTAATAGTACCTTTTCTCTACTCTTCGTTGATACTTTTTCTATCAAGAAACTATTCATTTTGATTAATTAATCTTAAAAGTATGTGGCGCGGCTAGGGAGGACTACTTTCAGCAAATATAACGAAATATGCTTTATTTCTTTATGCCAACAAAATCTGCATAATAAGTACTTTATAAAAAAATACCTGGACTTCATCTATAAACTTTTATTTTTATTACCAACAACGATTTTGAAAAAGGCGCACTTTTTGGTTTTTGTTTACCTATCTACATAAGAAGGTAGTTAATTTAATGAAATAATGAATTTATTCAGCACTTAGGTATTTACATACTCTTGTACTTGTCAACATCACAATAAAAAAGAAATATAATTAATAGGCTATTATTCTTATTCTATGAATAAAACTACTTGGGTAAATATAACTAGCAAATGCAACCTGTGAGTGCTGCTAATTGTAGGACATTACAGACAATGTACTCCGTCTGTCCGTGTGTCATTAATTCCTCTACTCATAATAAGTTCATATTTATATAAAAAAATAGAAAGCATACAATTAAGTGACACACTCTTGGGGGCACCCTTATGGGGTTAGGACCACAACCCAGAGGTGCCACTGATATCAAAGTCAGATTTGTGGATATAAGAGGAAGTGATCGCTGGCACGGCCTACAGGCGCTGGATCACAGGGCAGGGGTAGGGGGGCCGGCGAGAATCCTACCCTAGCTAACCTGCAACCTTTCACTAGCTACCTAGGTGGCCGACCCGGAGAAACAAGGGAAAAAGAAACTCCGGGATTTTTCTTAAGCCTCTAGCACTAGAAAACGGAGGGCGCATCCACACACATTACCAAAGAACAAGCCACGTGAGAAAATTATCGTCTTAAGCGGTCACACACTAATGTTTTAACAACCATCTTAAATACAACCACCAGCAATTTATTTGACGAAGTAAGTGAAAATTTTGGTTTAAAATAATAAGTATACGAAAAACAAATATATTATATTCATAATCATCATTATAGATGAAGTCCAGGTCTTTTTATAAAGTACTTATTATGCAGTTTTCGTTGGCATAAAGAAATAAAGCATATTTCGTTATATTTGCTGATAGTAATCCTCCCTAGCCGCGCCACATACTTTAAAGATTAATTAATCAAAATGAATAGTTTCTTGAGAGAAAAAAGTATCAACGAAGAGTAGAGAAAAGGTACTATTAAATAAATTGATTTAGGGATAGTTAATATTAAATATTGCAAAATTGACTTGCTGCAGAGTTTACCTTCCAGCCGGACCACACCCTACGACCAATAACTCCTTAACTAAAGGGGTTTATTGGACCATATTTGTCGTATGCAAGGTACTCTTTAGGTAGTTTTTTTTCGGGATATTGATTAATTAATAGTTCATTATACTCTATTTAATTTGAGGTGGCGCGGCCAGAGAGCACTGCCTGGCGGCCGGACCACATAAATTGTTAATTAAAAAGTTATCTCTTGAGGTACTAAAAATATTTATATATTCCGATAAAAGTAGACTTTAGGTAGGTATTACTTCGAACTATAGCATCTGAGTACTAATCTGTGGTCCGGCCACAGAGGAACACACGAGAAATTTTGTAGGATTGAAAAACGAGTTTAAAACATTTTTACAAAACTGTTCCTCAGATATTATTGACTACACTAATAGTGAAAATATTAGGTTCAGGTTTATCCCGGGTTATTCCCCTCATTTTGGTGGTTTGTGGGAGGCTGGGGTCAAATCAAGTAAACACAGCCTTATTCGTGTTGTAGGCAATGCACATCTGACCTACGAAGAGTTCAGTACCGTACTTACACAGGTTGAAGCTATACTTAACTCTCGACCTTTAACTCCTATGTCTAGTGATCCAAATGACCTCCTTCCTTTGAGTCCTGGACATTTCCTCATTGGCCGTCCGATGACGGCACCAGTATGCAGCCTAAGACCATCATCAGATGACATCACTAGAATTCCTCGATATCAACGGGTTGAACAGATTAGACAGAACTTCTGGAGCAGATGGAGTAAGGAGTTTATATCTGAGATGCAAATCCGAAGTAAATGGAACCATAAAGGAGAAGATTTACAAGCCGACACGTTAGTTATTCTCAAAGATGATTGTTATCCGCCCCTGAAGTGGCAACTTGGGCGTATTGTCACCACCTATCCAGGCAAGGACGGCGTTTCCAGGGTCGCTGATATCCGCACACAAAAGGGCATAGTAAGGCGAACGTTCTCCAAATTATGTCCTCTATTTCCATTGGAACCTGCTTCTTCCAAGGCTGGGGGCATGTCGGAGCACCAATCGACGCTCGGATGAACGACGCGATTCCACTCGAACCAATCACAGCCAGTCTCGATGACGCGTAAGGGGCCTCGCCAGCGCCACCAGGCGTTTTTGAATTATATAGAATCTAACCACCGCGCACTATACATGTTCTGTTAAAATTAATACGCAAGTAAAATTTGTCAAGAAATTTCACGTTTTATTTAAATATCCACGCTAGGGACGCATAAAAGGGCTATCGAAGGAACAGCTAGGTAAACCTCGAAGATATAGCACAGATCTATTGTATAATGACTGTTCGGTACTTTCCATCAAGAAGCTCTTTGTGTTGTCTACTATTCTTCGTAAGCATAAAAGTATCGCATATACACCGATCTCTAAACGCAATAGAACACGAGTTTGTTCTACGGTTCCTTTTCGTACAACTATCGCAAGACACCAGTACTATACTATAAGTAATAAATTGTATAACATTGCAAACCGAGCCAATAACATTTATGAACTTCCTACCAACAAGTGCAAAGAAAAGATACGAAGTTGGCTATTGCAACTAAATTATACACAATTGGAGGAAATTTTATGCAGTTAATTCTTTTCACTTACACCACACTTCAATTTACTCATCCTCGCAGAGACAACACATACATATAAACCGAGTCTCATTCATCCACACACGCACACACACAATCACCCGTACACACCATCCAAAAATGATAACGTACCAAATAAAATTGTCTATTCTATATTTTACTAAGTTTAAGTACCTACCCACATTTTATATTACTAAGATTTTCTCTTTTTTTTGTTAGTACCTACTTATAAACTAATGTACAGAGTGGAAGGCGCTGACGACTGTGACACAGTTCATACTACTACGGTCGTCGACGTATTCTCTTGTTTAGATTATCACCCATTGTTGTTTTATATTTTCCATAGACTAAGAGATATTTGTAATACTTAGTTATTAAAATAAACTATTATTATTATTATTATTATATAAATAAAAACCGACCAAGTGCTAGTCGTACTCGCGCACGAATGGTTCTGTACCATTTTCAAGTGCCTACATGTTGACGTTATTGACATCGAGCAAAAAAAATATTTTTAGCATTTTTTGTTATAGCGGCAATAAAAATACCTACTTCATCTATGAAACTTTCATCCGTCTATCTATCGCGGTTCTTGAGATACCGCCTGGTGACAGACAGACAGACAGCGATGTCTTAGTAATAGGGTCCCGTTGTTACCCTTCGGGTACGGAACCTTCGAAATGCGCTAAAATTATATCAAACAAACTATCATATATAAACTTATAACAAATATCTTTAAAACTGCATGTTCATGGCAACGTGACAATATAAAATAATAATTCTTATTCAACACATAGGTTTTTACATACATACATTTTTAAAAAACTACAAAACAACAGTTATTCTTACTCTATGGAATATCCGACTAGGTAACTAACAGTAGTAGGCAATAGCAAATCTTACAAATCTACAGACTACATAGTCCGTCCGTCTGTCCTATGACATTTATTTCCGATATCTAATTATTATAAGAAAAAATTAAAAACCGCATCAAAATTGCAAATGGTCACACTATATCTAAGAGACACACGCCTGAGGGCACCCGAGTTGCTGTTCCAGCGTCTATTCCGCCCGCGCGCCCCTTTGAACCTCCGCTAGGCCTAATTAGGATTGCCTGTGTTTTTGTTACAAAATATAGAGTATTTTGGGAAATTCAGGAAAAAAAATAGTACATATATTTATTTTTAATAATTATTTATTTTTTTATATACAACGTTGATACGACAGAGGAGCTTTGCACATTTGTATCAATTTTTAATATTTTTTTTTTTTTATATACGACGTTGATACGACAGAGGGGCTTTCCTTTAAACTGCCTATACTAGGTACCATTTGCAAGCTCTGTACCAAAAATCAATTAAATAGGAGCAGTAGTTTAGTCGCAAATGATTTTTTCAGTTTTTGCGCCGTTTGAAGACGATGTATTTTTTAACTAACAGCTGATTATGTCTACGCATAGGTCATGCACCTTAAAACGATAAATCTGAGTATAACCTACGATGCGTTGTTGCCGCTCTGACGCAAATCATTGCAAAACATCCCGCACAGGCGCGCGCGCGACGTTGCCTCTTTGCTAGGTCAGTGAAATTTATTTACAAAGGGTGGTTACGTTTTACTCTGATTTGTAAGCTATTTAGTTTGTTTGAAAGAAAAAAATTCTCAATTTGGTTGCTTTTTATTTTTATACCGTATCGGATTAATAAAAAACACGTATAGTAAACGTAGCGTAATTTAATGCCCCTCTGTCATATCAACGGTGTATATTTGTTATTACTCTTTGCTTTGGCCATCAAGGTATTTTTACCTATAACATAATTATGAGACTCTGAACATGTTAGATCCGTATTTACAAAAATCAACAATTCATTTTTTTTCATATGCCGCGCTGAGCTTTCGTTCAAAATTTAAAAACTAATTTGGATCAGCGAAAAAATATAGTATTTTTTGTACTATATTATTTTTTTAAATATATTTGTCATTTGTCTAAAATATAGTACGATACTATAAAATATAGTACGGGTTGCAGCCCTAGGCCTAATGCTTAGTTTGCTTTATGGATAAACCGCCTCTTCTTCCAATGGAGATCACATGGTAACCAGTTCCATCCCCAGCTCAGGATTTTCAACAACATCTTGTTTCGTATTCCTCCAAACGAATTTCTTCTTCCTCCCCGGCAAGGCTCGTCGTAACCTCTCCCAGAACTTCGCATCACCTTTCATTAGATACGTATTAGTTGATATATAAGCTCTAATCTCTTCAGGCAATCTTGGCTCTTTGGACACGTCCTCCAAAAGTATTAAAATCACTCTAGCTTTACTCTCTCTTAGAGCCAGTGTATGCGCCGCATTGAATTCAACAGTCGCCCACATAGAATCCAAGAAATGCTTCGACAAGACTATAACAGTCCTTCTAGAACTTTCCACAGACCTCGTAATCTGCGCCGTGATGAATTCTCCTATATTCCAGTCGCGGTAGTGAATGCAAGTCTTCAACTTAAACTCTTCCTCTAACTTCGGCATCAGCTCATCCTGGACAAACGACAGGTCTTTGTGCGAGAAAGAGACGAACACATCGTATTCCTTATCTGCATCTTCGTCGTCAAAATGGCGGGTGCATATACCATTGTTTATCAAGTAAATGATGATTTCATTCGAATATATGTAGCAGAGGACGCTAGAAATTGCCATTAATAGTACTATGACTAGTAATGTAGTGCCGATAGCTATGACAGGGTTCTCCCAGATACTGCAAAGTAGGTCGAGTTTTATCTTTGAACCATCATTGCATGTCAGATCATCGTAATCTAAAACCAGTCTACTCTCCTGCAACGCAGTCAGTTGCTCGTAATACCGGCATTCACACATCAACGGGTTTTTAGCCAAGTACAAAAATATGTTCGCATTTATCATGTCCACTGGAGGAACGCTTATTGAATTATTTGATAAATCAATCACTTTAACGGTTGCAGGAAGCTTAAATTCCTTAATTATATCATTATCAATATCTAAACCAGTAAGATTTAGTATTTGAACATCCAATTTGCTACAATCTTTCAGTTCGTGTAACTTCAGCGCCACGTCGCCTGAACTTTTGACCAGAGATTTAGGGGCAGTTGCGCAATCAAACCGAACATTGTTTGTCGCAGCTTCCCATTTGCAAGAAGAGCATTCTTCAGGACACTCGCTTACATTTAAGCTGCAGTTATATAATTTAGGTGACATACCATTAATATAATACCCTGGAAACAGATTCATAACTGAATTCAAGTCATCTGTGGGTTCTACGTAGCAAGTTGTGTGACCCACGTCAAATTTGGGTTCAGATGTTACACCATTTGCTCCTTGCAGTCTCATAATAAGAGGGTAAAGTCTACAATCACATGTCAGAGGGTTTCCTTCGAGTAATATTGTGTTCTGGTTGGTATTATTTTGAGGGTAAAGGTAGGACGCGTAGGGAAGGTGTACTGTTTCAATTTTGTTATCTCTGAGGTCAATAGTAGTGTTTTGTGACAGAAATTGAAAGTCTTCGAGCTGAAAACAAGATAAGAATCGATTAACAATACTTGGGTACCAATTGTTAGCAAGGGTCAGGTTTTTCAGACGGACATGTGTATATAGCCCCGAGGCTTTTGCTGCTTCGCCAATAAATGCGAGCTGAGTTCCAGCCCAGATAAATGGTTTAAAAACTACAAAGTAAGCAACCTACGCTGGGGGGTAAAGCTCTGTGGGGCTTAGTTTATAGTTTTTAAACCATTTATTAAGGCTGGAACTCTGCTCGCCTATATGCCCGGTGAAGTAGCAAAAGCCTCGTGGCAAAGAAAGGCTGAACGGTCGCGGTGTATAAAAATAGCTATAGTAAAAATGCTTACCATAAGTTCAGTAAACAAGTTAGTGGTAAGATTCATAACCTCCAATTTGGTCAAGTTCTCTCTCCAATCTTTATATATATTGTTGATGCCATTCCCTCTCAGCTGCAACACTTTCAACTCCAAGAGCTGGTGGAACGGCGAATGCTGTAGAGGAACAGACTCTCCATCCAGGTCCTGTCTTAGGGTCAGGATGTTGGAAGCTAATGAGAGTGTCTCCAGGTTGCGCACTCCTTGGAATACTGTGTCGCTCAATTGGTTAAGATAGTTAAAGTCTAATGATAACTCTTTCAAGCTCTTGAGGTCCTCAAATATATATCTGTGAAGAATAAAGTAAACATCATCAGCCCGTATAACGTCCACTGCTGAACATGGGCCTCCTCCCGAGAGGGAGGGTATTTGCCATAGTCACCACGCTTGGCAGGCGGGTTGGTGACCGCAGTATTATGTTATACCACACAAGGAAACGCTGCTGCCCGTTCCTTGACATACGATTATTATAGATGATGTTATAACAATCGGGACCAACGGCTTAACGTGCTTTCCGAGGCACGGAGGGTAGTCCCTGAACCAACCAGACCCGGAAAGAAATCTTAGAATTTACACAAAGATTTTCTGTCATTTGCCATAGTACCACGCTTGGTTGGCGTATTGGTGACCGCAGTATTTTGTTGTAATACACAAGGAAACGCTGCTGCCCGTTTCCTAGTATACGATTGTAATAGATGATGTTATAACGATCGGGACCAACGGCTTAATGTGCTTTCCGAGATAGTCCCTCAGCCAACCAGATCCGGAAAGTAAACTTAGAATCTACACAAAGATTTTTTTGTCCGGCGTGGGAATCGAACCCACGACCTCCGAGATTTAAAGCCAGCCGAATACTGCTACGCTACGGAAGTTGTCTAACAACTCTGTCTCTAACAACTCTGAAGTCTGTCTGTAACTATGTATGCTTAGAACTTTAGAACTACGCAACGGATTTTGATGCGGTTTCTTTTTATTCCTGGCGTTTTTCGTTTATTTCGTTTATCCAATACATATACAATACGTATACAATCAAATCTTTCCTCATTATAATATTACAACAGACAGAACAAGTGTTTTTTGATTGGTTGAAACACGCCAGGAATAAAAAGACATGTATTTTTAACAGAAACTTACTCCGGCATCACATCAAAACTATTTCCATTAAGGTTCAAAGTCTCCAACTTCTCCAGTGTCTTAAACACTCCTCGGGGTAGCATCGCAAGATTATTCTCGTTCAAATTCAAGATCTTCAACGCTCTTTGGTCCGTGAAAAAGTTCACTGGGATGCTCTTTATATGGTTATAAATGAATCCTAGAGAAGTTAAGGCTTTTGAGCCGATGAGTGTGTCTTCGGGTAACGTTTTCAAGTTGCATAAATAAACCTCCAAGTCTTGTAAAGATGGCATATCGGCGAAGGCACGGCTCCCTAGGTTCGTGAGGTTCGCGCGGTAGAGATAGATCTGTGAATAAAATTATTGTTTAAAATTACAATTAAAACAATTAATTTAAAGCAGCCGCAGCCCAATGGCTAGGGCGTCGGACTTTCGATCATATGGTCGCCGGTACGATCCCAACAACATGAACCCACTGGTACACAAGCATGTTAGCTTAGCACGAGGGGTTAACAACAATACAAACGTTGGACAGGCAATCTTAGGCCGACATTACACGCTCAATCTGGATCAAGATCCGTGATCGCGGTAGATTGATATAATAATAATAATAATAATAAATTTATTTATTTTCATTGGTGCACAAATTTATACAGTAGGTACAATACATTTAAATAATCTAGGTAATACAATATGGTGCCTGTATAGAATTAAATCTGTGCCACAGGCGCTATGGGCACTTGATTGGTATAAAATAATGATCTTACTTATGTAATATTTATTATAGACATAAAACTATGCATATAATTAACTAAACATTAAATAAAAATACTTATCTACTTAAAATACTTCAAACAGTAATATGAAACCTATTTTTATTTGACGACAGTCAGCAAATCTTCCGTGCGCTCATAATTTAGTGTTTGTAAATATTCGCAAACTCGCGTTTTAGATTTTGCATAGTTTAGGTCATATATTGATGTTTCTTTGTTTATTTTATTATACAGATAGGGATATAAACTGATTTGGATTGTTGTCACATTACACAGTCAATCCAGATCACGTCCGTCCACTGTTCGCAATGATCACATGAAGACGTGTGCTCAGGGGATTCTGATTGCCAATAAATAAAAAAATATGAAGATTGTGTGTTCACAATCGCGAAAGCCTCCGTAGCGTAGCGGTATTTGACTCACTTTAAATCTAGGAGGACGTGGATTCGATTCCCACGCCGGGCAGTAAATCTTTGTGTAAATTATAAGATATCCTTCCGGATCTGGTTGATTGGGACTACCCTCCGTGCCTCGGAAAGCACTTTTAAGCCGTTGGCCGATTGTTATAAAATCATCTATAATAATCGTATATCAAGGAAAGGGCAGCAGCGTTTCCTTGTGTGGTACAACATAATACTGCGGTCATCAACCCGCCTGCCAAGCGTGGTGATTACCTCGATTACCCTCCCCGGGAGGAGGCCCATGTTCAGCAGTGGACGTTATACGGGCTGACGATGACGAATTGCAAAATGGATCTGAACTAAAAAAGCATGTGTAGTAATTAATTTTAATATTTTTTTTTAATTCTCTTATTACTACTAGTAATTTTAATAGGGCTTATGTTTAACTTACCATCAGATATAGTAAAAATGATCACCAAAATTAAACCCGCATTTTAATGTAAAATGGTAACCAAAGTTTTAACATTTCGCTATCGTATTTAAGCAAAATGACTCCAAATAAATCATTGTTAACCCAAAAGTAGTAAATGATCACCAAAAGTAGTAAATGATCACCAAAAGTACCTAAATGTTTTACTAATTTACTATTCGGTTCTGGCACTCGCCGGCCGCTGCCGCGGCACCGCTCGCTTCGCTCGCTCGGCTCGTGCGTTGTATGGCCGCAGCTCTAACCTAACCGATTGTCATTTTTCATTGATTTTATTAAGGTAGAATAGCGCAATCATTTGCTCGCTAAGATTTGGTGATCATTTACTACATTTGGTGATTATTTACTACATTTGGTGTTCGAATACAATTTGAAGTGCAGTCGTGACTAAAATAGCTAGTACTATTATAATTTTAGAGTTTATTTTTCTGGTGTCAAGTATATATTTTTGGTGGTCATTATATTTTATCCCTTTTAATAGTATCTTTCGAAGTATATGTTGCACATTAGACGCTGAATCTGGATTGCTATAAACGGATCGAGATCATGGATTTCAAAATATCTGATAATTTGCGATCCGATGTCGCGATCCGTCAATCACACACATTAAACAGTCAATCTGGATTGAGATCATTGATCTCGATCACGGATCTCGATCCAGATTGAGCGTGTAATGTCGGCCGAGTTAATTCTAAGATTTCTCTCCGGGTCTGGTTGGTTGAGAGACTACCCTTCGTGCCTCGGAAAGCACAATAAGTCGTTGGTCCCGATTGTTATAACACCATTTATAATAATTTTAAAACAAGGAACGGGCAACAGCGTTTCCTGTGTGTAACAACATAATTCTACGGTCACCAACCCGCCTTCCAAGCGTGGTGACTATAGCAAATACCCTCCTTAGGGACGAGGCCTTTGCTCAGCAGTGGACGTTATACGGGCTGATGATGATGATTATGATGATGAATAAGCTTTATTTCTGATTGCAAAGGATCCATAAAAGTGTTAGTAACATTTCAAAAATTAATGCCTAACCGACGACCTTCGAGATTTAAAGCGAGCCAAATACCGCTACGCCACGGAGGTTGTGGAAATTATTATTAAAACCACAACTGGTATAAACCACTAACTGTTTTCAATTTCTTCAGTCCACTTAACTGTCCCGGCAGAATATTGGTCAACTGCTTCACAGTCTGCATGGTCAGCAGTCTTAATTGCGGAAAATGATTGAAGGCACCTGCTTCTATTGAAGACAGCTCGTGTGCGTTCATGATGTGGAGCTTCTCTAACGAGTCCAGACCTGGAAGACATTTGAAATTCAGTGGCTAGGAGAGTTTTTATATGTCTTGGTCCCCAAACCGCCTGCCACTACATGACTATAGCAAAATCCTTCTTCGAAAGGAAGTCCATATTCAGCAGTGGACTACGTGATGATGATAATTGTTGAAATATGTAGAAATTTTTTCTTTAACCGTAAATCAATAAATTAACTTTCTTTCTTTACTTTATAGTTCGCGGGCTTCTCGGCCTGCGGGTCTACAAAGGCTTCGGAAAGAGGCTTCACTTGCGTTACGGGCTGAGTCTTTGTCATCATCATATTCGCCTGTTGTCGTCCACTGCTGAACATAGGCCTCCCCCATCGATTCCCAGCGGGAACTATCGCTACGGCCTTCAACCACTGACTCCCTGCGACCTTTATGAGGTCGTCGGTCCATCGTGCAGGCGGTCGTCCTACGCTGCGCTTGCCAGTTCGTGGTCTCCACTCGAGAACCTTTCTGCTCCATCGGCCGTCAGTTCTTCGAGCTATATGTCCTGCCGATTTCACTTTGCTAATCCGTTTCTTTATCAGCTTACCTTTAAGTGTGTCATTCTTGATACTGCTGAAGTTCTTAGAGTTCGTCAAGTGTAAAGCCTTCAAATGGCTAAGCCCTTTGAAGGTCTGAGGCAAAGCATAACCCAGGACCTCTAGTTTGGCAAGGGTTGATGACCAGGGCAGCACAATCGATGGATCTGGCCAATTGTAGTCTGAAAATTACAATAATAAAAAAAAGAAAACTTTTAAAAATGCTAGGGGACTCCCATCAGTTTGGTCAAGACATTTTGCCACTAACGGTCACCCATCCAATTACTGACCGCACCTCACATTGTTTATCCTATAAGATTGAACTATAAGCGCGTCATCCACTAGGCTACGACCCACCACTTACGGTCATCTAAAAGCTACATCGCGCGCGATAAACCCGAACACGAAACACAAACAAAACGAGAGAACGAGACGAATGTATATATGCGCTTCAAATAGGCTAGTTGACACATATGAAATTATGTTACAATGATGTTTAAGTATTTCTAAAAGTATATGTTATATGGAACCTAAATATAATAATTTCTTAAAAAAAATCTTGAATATATTTATGTTTGTAAAAACTTAATATGAAAATTATTTCTTTTGTGTATGCCTTTAATTCCGAAAATGCTATCAGCCATTTTGTGACGTCATACATCTCGTTAAAAAAACCTGAACGCGATACTTTACTATTACACTTTCTGAGTCATGACGTCATCTATCTCGAACACAGATAATTAAATGTATATAGACCAGTGTTGCCATATATACAGATTTATCTGTATTGGTACAGATTTTTGGCTCCTGATACAGATGACAGATTTCACTTGAGGTTTATACAGATTTTTAAATTCAAATTTTCATATGAGAATACAAGAAAGAATTTAAGTAAATGGCTCAAAAAATAATACATTTTGGTCCAAAAGATTTATTTGGCCTTTAAACTAGATGCTACAATTACTTTTGCCATGGCAAACCAATTGATAGATATTACTATATTACTAGACCAATTTCTTAATAAAGAATATTTTCTTCAATTAATTTGATAAAAACGAAAACTCGCAACTATTTAGATAAAGACAAGGTTGGAAAAACAATTATTAAAAAATGAGCCATGTTTCAAGCTAAATGTTAGTAAAAATATGATTAATAAAATGAATAAATGTATGTATCAATAATAAATATGTTTTTCACTTGTCTACTACTTTATTAAAATTTTAATTAATACAGATTTTATGCAGATTTAAGCTTTTTCATCGTATACAGATAGAATACAGATTTTCAGACATAGCGATTCAGATTTCGAGGTTTAACATATGGCAACACTGATATAGACCAACATGGCTGACATTGTTTTCATTATAAATGTCAAGCCAATTTTAAAATAATTATTTCTATATCTCAAATAAATGCCATATTTTTTTCTTGGTCTAGTAAAACCATTCATAACCATATAAAAATAATTTCAAAAAAGCGTCAACTAGCCTATTGCGATACGAGATGGAAAAAAACAAAACGATCATTGGAAAGAGAAGGAATGCTATTCCATAATTGAATTGTTGGATGTAGATGGTTATAAGTGTAATTTTGTGTAAATTGACATTATGTGTGTATTATAAGATCCACCCTAAACCGACGTGCTTGTATGAAGAATGTTATGAGAGTGAATGAAGCCAAAGATGTGTGTAGGGATCGTAGCAAGTGGAGGTCCATTGTCTCTGCCTACCCCGCTGGGAATCAGGCGTGAGCTTATGTATGTATGGCTCATTCTAAACCGACGTGCTTGTATGAAGAATGTTATGATAGTGAATAAAGCGAAAGATGTGTATAGGGATCGTAGGTAGCAAGTGGAAGTCCATTGTCTCTGCCTACCCCGCTGGGAAACATGCGTAAGCTTATGTATGTATGAAAGTATGTTTCATGTTCTTAAAAATAGCATCGAAAGGGTGAAAAATGCCTATTTTATAACTAACCTTCTAGTTTGTATGGACCTTGTAATAACATTTCGAAGTCAAGATCTGTTATGCTTAATCTGTAATAAAAAAGGAGCATATTAATATCAACTAGTTGTCTCACGCGGTTTCATCTGCATTTCGGTTTTGAAGGACATTTGCGTAGGTTATCCACGAGGTTTTTGCTACTTCACCGGGCATGAAGGCGAGCAGAACTCCAGCCTTATTTCATCATCATCATCATCAGCCCGTATAACGTCCACTGCTGAACATGGGCCTCCTCCCGAGAGAGGGTAATTGCCATAGTCACCACGCTTGGCAGGCGGGTTGGTGACCCCGGTATTATGGTGTAACACACAAGGAAAAGCTGCTGCCCGTTCCTTGATATACGATTATTATAGATGATGTTATAACAATCGGGACCAACGGCTTAACTTGATTTCCGAGGCACGGACGGTAGTCCCTCAACCAACTAGACCCGGAAAGAAATCTTAGAATTTAAACAAAAATTTTCTATCCGGCGTGGGGATCGATCCTACGACCTCCGAGATTTAAAGCGAGCCAAATACCGCTACACTACGGAGGTTGTCATGGTTTTATTACTACAAACTAAGTAACCTGTGCAAGAGGGCGTCCCCTGTGGGACTATTTTGTCGTGGAAGACAATTTTATCGAAGTCTGTATTATTGTAGAAACCATAGATTACGAATCCAAACGTTCAGTTGTTTATATGAAGGAAGCAAAGGAAACGAAGCAGCTTGAGTATTTACAAAATATATTTACAAGATATGAGTTTAATAAATAAAATAGTAAAAAAAAAACTAAAAAACACGCTTTTGCCCGATTAAAGAGTAAGGGACTAATCTCACTTATTCAGCTCAATTCAGCTTATGTCCATAGAATACGCCAGTTTTGTACGGGATGCGTACGCGTCTGTTCAGTTGAACGCGCGCGTACGCGTCCCCTACAAAACTGGCGTGACTAAGTCTCAAATATGGCTGCCGCAGCCGGGTACGCAATAGGCCGTGTGCGTTGCGTACTCAGCTCGGATGCGTAAGCGTATGCGTAACCCGGTGTAACTACGCGCGTGATTACGCCGTAGTCACGCATTCGGTGTGCTCGAGCCTTAAAACTGCACGCATGGGTAGTTCGTGCATTCGCTCTATCTCTCTTACTATCATGCATCGCGCACTCGCTCTATCTCTCTTACTCTCATGCAAAGGATGCGGAAAGAAATTGATGAATCCTAGCGAATCTAATCAGGATAATATGATATTTTAATCGAGTTATTGCATTGTCATCGGTCTTTGATAGGTGTACAAAATTTGAATGATATCTGGCCGTTTAAAGTGAGTCAAAATAAAACCCTAAGGAGTCGGTTCCAAACAAACAAACATACATACAAGTGAAGCTAATATAAAGCGTGTAATAAAATTGAAAAGTTAATAATCACTGAGAAAATGATCAATGACATGTAAATCATTTTATAGGCTGTCACTGTTTTTTAGGTTTCCACAGTACCTAATATCGTTTCGTGATTCGCCTAAACAAATCGGAATAGTCTGGGAATGTGGCGTACTAACAATTCATCACTGTATTTTATATAAATACCATATGATTATCCTACTAATATTATAAACGCGAAAGTTTGTAAGTATGGACGGATGGATGTTTGTTACTCTCTCATGCTTAAACTACTGAATGGATTTGGCTGAAAGTTGGCAGACGGATAGTTTATAAGCTGTATTAACATATAGGCTACAAAATATCACGCTCCGACCCACTGGAGCAGAGTGACGCGGGTAAAACCGCGGGGCGCAGCTAGTCTTATTATAAAGTTCCCATGGGTACTGGAGTTATGTATGTGAAACCACGAGCGGGAACCTAGTTTCCCCCCTCGTCCTCCCGACCCTTAGTTTGCTAAGAACCTTCCGATGCCCTCGTAGACCCGAAGTCCGAGAGGCCCGCGAACTGTAAAGTAGAGCGACAGTTGCACAAAACTACCCTCAACTAAAAGCCTTAATCCCTCAATCTTCCCTTTAGCAACCGCCCTGAGCATAGGACAAGTCCAACGGGGACGCCCTCTTGCGCAGGTAGCTTAATTTGTAGTGTTTAAACCATTTATCTAGGCTGGAGCTCTGCTCGCCTTTATGCCCGGTGAAGTATCAAAAGCCTCGGGACTAACTACATAGGTATTACGTCCGCCTGAAGGAAAAAAAAAGGATAACCTAGTTATTAATAATATTTTGAAAAGTTTCCTTATTTACTGTGTAAGGCTGGGTTTTTCTAATTATTATAGGTACCTATGTATTACGATTTATGCACTAACTGTCCCGATCAGCTTCACCCGCATTGATCCCGTTCCCGTGGAAACTTTAACTTAAAATATAGCGTATGACACTCACAAATACCGTGGCATTCTATTGGTAATAGAACACTGTTTTGAAATTATTCTTATATGGGTTAAGGGTAGTAAAAAATAAGAATTGTCCTTACTCAAAATATTAAATTTACTACCTAAAATACTAACTTTCCGACTACTTTTATCCGAATAAAGATGACCGAATGAGATACTGAAATCTTCGAAAAATAAAAATCTTGTCGGAGGTTCAGTATTTTAGTCGGAATTTTAATTTTGTTATTCGAAGTTCAATTTTCATTTAGGAGAAATGGAATTTTAATATGTTCTTATTTGTTTGTTAAATTTAATGTTTTTTTTCGGTATGTTTGTGGGATTTCATTATAACGCTAGTTAATTAGAATAATAGTCGGCCACAGATCGCTGGAGATTAATTTATTATTACCATTATTATTATCCTATGGTTTTACTAGATCAAGAAAAAAATATGTCATTTATTTGAGATCTAGAAAGCACTAAAATAAATATTTCAAAATTGGCTTGACATTTAAAGATGAAAACGATGTCAGCCATGTTGGTCTATATACATTATCTGTGTTCGAGATCGATGACGTCATGACTCAGAAAGTGTAATAGTAAAGGATCGCGTTCATGTTTTTTTAACTAGATGTATGACGTCACAAAATGGCTGAAGAAGTTAAAGACATAGACAAAAGAAACCATTTTCATTTTAAGTTAACACTACCTACCATATTCAAGTTTTTTGTACATAAATTATAATATTTAGGTTCCATATGACAAATACTCACTCATCACATGGCCTACAGATTAACCCTACCAAATCCCAAGCCCTAATTATAGGCAGTAGAGCCATGCGTAGTGCGCTTAACACGACGTCTCTCCCTGTGGTAAGCCTCAACGGTGTTCCTATCCCTTTTGCTGACTCTGCGAAATATCTAGGTGTTATTATTGACTCCAATCTTACTTGGAAACCTCAGGTTGCAGAAGTCAGCAAGAAAGTACATTTTACTTTCCACTCGCTGAGACGACTCCAGAATTTTTTACCCTTGAAAACGAAAATCTCACTTGCTCAGACCTTGATTCAACCCATATTGGACTACGCTGACTGTTGCTATTTGGATGCTACTGAGGAGCTTCTTAATAAACTTGAGCGTCTACAAAACCTTTGCATCCGTTTTATATTTGGGCTCAAAAAATATGATCATGTCTCCAGTTTTCGGAAAGACCTCAAGTGGCTCCCAATCCGTCTTCGCAGGAATACTCGCATATTGTGTCTCCTATACAATATCCTCCATAATCCTCTTACTCCATCCTATTTGCAAGAGCGATTCTCCTTTAAATTTCCATCTGATGCTCTGTGCAGATCTCATTTAAAACTCCTTTTAAAGCTCCCCCCCATAAAACCGATTTTTATACCCATTCCTTTACTGTTCACGCAGCCAGATTATGGAACTCTCTTCCGCCTGATATCCGTAAATGTGACACAATTTTCACATTTAAAAAACGAGTCAAAGAACATTACCTTTCTTTATCATCCTAAATGTATTTATTGATATGTAGTATATTATAGTTAGGTTCTAGTTGATATATATATATATATATATATACATATATCTGTAAATAAGTATTTATGTAAATATTGGTATGTAAGTTTATTATTGACCTACACGCAAAATTCCAGTTTTAATTTTGCTATTTCTCCTTCTGCGGGTCTGCTGGAAGAAATTTCTGTATTGAAATAAGCTGTACCTTTGTGTCATATGTTCTTTTTATATATTTTCGTTGTTTGTATGTGTTATGTGTGTACATAAATAAATAAATAAAAAAAAAAAAAAAAAATACTTTTAGTAATAAACATCAATGTAATATAATTTCATATGTGTCAACTAGCCTATTTTCAAAATTGGTTCAGTAGATACAGAGATTATCCCCTACAACGACACAAACTCGCAAACTATAGCTCTTTATTATATTAGTCATAGTATAGAGGTTAAGTTTATTATTATAGGTACAGCTGTGTATTACGCATTTATACATTCCATTATATTTTTTATTTAAATGAACTCATTTTAATAATCTTTACTAATAATAATAAAAGCTTAATAGTTTGTTTGTTTGCTTGAACGCGCTTATCGTAGGAACTACTGATCCGGATTGAAGAATTCTTTCAGTGTTAGATAGTCCATTTATGGTGGATGGCTATAGGATATTTAATTACAGTTTCTAAGTTACTTATTTTTTTTTTATTTTTTTTTATAAGAAGATTACTATCAGAGTTTTGCAGTCTACTAGTATTCTTGTTAACCCTTTATGCTAAGCTAAAATGTGTTACGAGTGGGTTCACGTCGGTAGTGCAATGGGTGGGGATCGAACCGGCGACCACAAGATCACAAGTCCAACGCCCTAGCCATTGGGCTACGGCCGCTTTACTTACTATAATTAAATAAATTTATTATTTAAATTTTTGAAAAATACATCTATTGTTTCCTCCTCGCTTGTAACTTAACGTACCCGACACGGTTCATACTTTGTTCTTTATAACAACTTACTAGACACTACTTATTATACATGGTGTGTGTATCATGATGTGCATAATTATAACGAAACCAATGTTGCTAATAATGATGATGAAACTGTTGATGATGATGATGACAGTGTTGATGATGATGAAGACAGTGTTGATGATGATGATGATGACAGTGTTGATGTTGATAATGTTGGTATTCACGTTGATGTTAACCGTATGATTGGTGATGATAAAATGTGTTAATATTTGCGATGAATTTGGTGCTGACTATGATGATGATGATGATGACGAACACCAATAGTGATGGAAGAATACTGTACCCGTCCAAGCATTGCATCACCCTGGGGGCACAGCTGTACACGTGCATGTGGTTGATGGTGTAGTTAATGTGTACCCTGGGCAGATCGGCGCAAGAGAAGTTGGTGAAACCCTGGAAGTAAAACAAAGTGTTAATAATACTGTTAGAATAAACCACCCCATATCTTGCTACGGGTATTGTAACGCAATTAAGGGACATACAGCTAATGAATGGGCAGCAGCATCTAAAGCATAATAACAACCCTTGCCGAAAGACGGCCTTTAATTGAATCGTGTACACAATCGTGATCGAAGTGAATGCAAATGGTTTAAAACTACAAACTAAGCAACCTGCGCAAGAGGGCGCCCCATGTGGGACTTGGACCTCGGCTCAGGGCAGTAATTTAGGGGAGTTTTGTGCAACTGTCGCTCTACTTTACAGTTAACGGGCCTCTCGGACATCGGGTCATCGGTATTTTGCAAAGTGAAGTCGGGAGGAATGGTTTAAAAGTGCACGGCCCCCACACACAATGACGGAAGGAGGAGTATTCGGGGGGTTAATAAAAGTTGAATTATGTAACATACCCAACACTCAATGCTGAAAGCCTCATGGATGACTGCCAGGACCGACACCTTCCCCCCATTGATACTGCAAGTATACTTTAGCAGGCCAGAGGACTCCACACAGTCGCAGTTGGCAGGACAATCAGCACCCAGGGTCAGGTGGACAGCCAGGATTAGAAGCACTGGCACCAACATGGTGGCATCTCTGTAAGACGAAATCTTATAATAATATAAAAAACCGCTGTGGTTATTTTTTAAATATTACTAGTGGAGTTTTGCAGTCTACTATATTCTTGTTAACTCCTCGTGCTAAGCTAAAATGCTTGTGTTACGAGTGGGCTCACGTCGGTAGTGCAATGAGTGGGGTTCGAACCGACGACCTTAAGATCACAAGTCCCGGTTCTTCTTTATTGCAAAATATTAAACATTTCAGTAAATTTTATAGCATCATAATTATGAGAATTATCCTAATTATATTTTGCAATCAATTGCCTTAGCGCTAAAAGCGATCTCTTCCAGGCAACCTTATGTATAGGTTGGACCAAAAAGTAACAGAAAAAGAAATAGGGGTTCTCAGGAAAAGTAAGGTTACTTAATAAGCTTATTTAGCTCGCTCGCTCTCCAGCTGGCAGTCTGGCCTGCGCTTTAACGTTGCCTAGCTTTAGCTAGCTAGCTAAAGCTAGGCAACGTTAATGCGTAGGCCAGACTGCCAGCGGACTAGCTAAGCTTAGCTAGTCCGCCTTCTTTAGTCGCCTTTCTTAGGCTTTTTTAAAATCGTCACAGATTAAAGTTAAAATTAAAGTGTTTATGTATTAAGCTCTTTTTGATAACTATATCACTATATAGTATAAAACAAAGTCGCTTTCTGTGTCCCTATATCCCTATGTCCCTATGTATGCTTAAATCTTTAAAACTACGCTACGGATTTTGATGCGGTTTTTTTAAATAGATAGTGATTCAGGAGGAGAGTTTATATGTATAATACATCAACATTGTACCCGTGCGGAGCCGGGGCGATGATAAAATAAACCGGGCAAAGACGAGTTGGACTCGAGCACAAACGGTTCCGTACCATTTTCAAGTGCTGTTATTGACATCCAGCAAATAAAAAACACATTTGTTGGATGGGAGCCCCCCTTAAATATTTATTTTATTTTATTTTTAGTATTTGTTGTTACAGCGGCAACCGAATACATCATTTGTCAAAAATTCAACTGCCTAGTTATCGCGGTTCTTGAGATACAGCCTGGTGACAGACAGAGAAGTGTTAGTCCCGTTAGGGTCCCGTGTTCCGCACCCGTAGGGTAATCCTAAAAAGGCAGGTAGAAGCGCATGACCCGCATTTGGTTTTCTTAATTAGTAAGGAATCTACACTAATACTATACTAGGTATACTAATAATTTTAAAAGCAAGCTTTTATAAAAAAAATAACTTGTACTAAAATGTAAAAAATAAATTCAATTTGACGGAATAATAAAATATATAAATTATAATAGCTTGAAGCACTGAAATATATTAACATGTGCAAAGGAGAATGCCTAACGTTTTTATAATTTATATGTATATTGTATTTCTCCGTCAAATTGAATTATTTTTTTACATTTTACACGTTATTTTTTAATAAAAGCTTGTTGTTAAAAATATTTTTACCGTTATTTTATTTTTTCGTCTTAAAACCCTATTTCCTGGATTGTCAAGGTAAGTTCAGTGCGTCTATTTTCTAAATGTATCTGGGCAATCATCGTACTGTGAATACACACGTGTATAGGTAGGTAAGTAGGTATATAGTTAGCTAAGACTGTAATCTCCCGATGACGCTGAGTCACATAGGCAGTTTAATAGGCAAATAAAAAGATCCTTGCGGCACGATATTCGTAGCTTTAGTACCTACCTTATTAAAGATACAATAGAGCGGAACCAGTGCTCCAACGTGTTTGCAAAGAGATATGTCTATTGGGCAAAGCCAGATGACAAAGCTATCATCCTCAGCTTTGTCATCTGGCTTTCTTGTGTCGACAAAAGTGAAAAGTGGGAAAATGGAGAGGGCTATGCTCGGAGTTTCTCTACGAGATCGAATCAGAAATGAGGATATACGTTGTAGAACGCAGGTTACTGACATAACCTAATGGATTAGTTCGTTGAAGTGGTAGTGAGCAGCCCGTAGAGGCCGAAAAGTTCTGGAATGGGAACCGCCAATTAGATGGACGGCTGACCTGGTAAATGGACCATGGTGCATGCAGGCCGCCTCCAACCGTAGTGACGGGAAATCTATGAGGGAGGCCTATGACCAGCAGTGGACGTCCTACGACTGAAATGATGATGATGAGATAAGCATGCTGAATGTAGGTGATATAGGTAGGAAGGTATGTAGGTAGAACACAAAAGAAACGAGGCCAAACTCGACTATCTTAGCACTTTTCTTCAGGAAGTTCCACTAGCAATATTCGTGCTCCTCCTCAGACCCTCATAATCATGTGCAATGGAAAATACCTACTCATGGACAGAAAACCAACGAGCCTAAACTCGATTATCTTAGCGCTTGCCATCATGGAGTACCAGTGGGAATGTTTCTGCTCCTCATCAGACCCTCGCGGCCTCGACATCATGTGCAATGGAAAGTACTCATAAATACAAAACAAACGAGCCCACCTCGACTATCTAGCGCTTGCCATCAGGAAGTGCCTGTCCCTACCTTCTGACTCTTGGTTCCGATCAGCTCCATGGTACCATATTAATGCATTGTCACGCGATATACATATGCTTGAAAAATTACAGCTCAATCGAAAACCGGGAAATTGGTCATATTTAACTTGCAGGATTCCACCCAAACAAATTACATACATACATACATACATTGCAAGTTAAATAAAAGCTTGTAATAATAAAAAAATATTAATGTAAATCCCACTAACGAGGGCCGCTGCGAGTTTTTTATAAATAACTAGCTTCCCGCGCGCGGTTTCACCCGCGTAATTCCCATTCCCGTGGGAAATTCATAATAAAATATAGCCTATGTCCTTTCTCAGGCTCTAGACTATATCTGTACCAAATTTCATTTAAATCGCTTCAGTAGTTAAGGCGTGATTGCGTAACAGACAGACAGAGTTACTTTCACATTTATAATATTAGTAAGGATATTAGTAAGGATTAGTAAGGATAAGGATAAGGATAAAAAAATATAAATGTAAATTCCACTAACGAGGGCCGCTGCGAGGTTTTTATAAATAATTTTATGAATCAGGCCTACGATAAGTACTTAGGTACCTAATCATAATAATAATATTAACATAGTCACCTAATATAGGGTTACTATGTTTTTCTTGATGGTGGTTTATTTTTTTAATTAATTCATATTATAACATACATAACAAGCTCCATGGCGTAGCGACATAAGTCTCGCTTTAATTCTCGGAGGTCGTGGGTTCAATCCCCACGCCACAAGAAATCTTTGTGTAAATTCTAAGAGTTCTTTCTACTGGTTGGTTGTAGGACTACATTCTGTGCATCGGAAAGCACGTTAACTCGTTGGTACCAATTGTTATAACATCATCTATAACAGGCGTATTTTAAGAAACGGTAATACTGCGGTCACTAACCCGCCTGTCAGGCGTTGTGACTATGGCAAAACCCATGAGGCCCATGTTCAGCAGTGGACCCTACATGGGCTGAAGATGATAGGTATGATAACTTACAAGTGTGTTTCGTACCCAAAAGGTAACAATGGGACCGTATTTTGCCCTCGTAGACCCGAGGTCCGAGAGCCCCGTGAACGTAGAGCGATACCTAGTTGCACAAAAACAACTAAAAATCATAATATAGAGTAATTAGCGACTCACACCGGCTTCGCAAGGGTACAATGGTGATGTACTATATATTATATAAACCTTACTCTTAAAACAATTTATCTATTAAAAATAACCGCATCAAAATCCGTTGCGTAGTTATATAGATCTAAGCATACATAGGTACAGACCGACAGCGGGAAGCGACTTTGTTTTATACTATGTGTCGATGTGTTTGTTATTTACGACAGTGGTGGATAATCTCCGCGCGGATGCGGCGCGAAATATAAAGAGGACATCACCACCGCGATGCGGTTGAGGCGCTGGTTCAAATCTGCGTTAAGTCTAGGTGTTAAAATCTCACATTGCCTATCAATGGCAGCCAAACAGAAAAGGAAGCTCACGTACCTTGGTAAACCAATATTCGTCCAGCAATGAGTACCCGCGCTTTCCTCCACTGCTTTAGGTACTGGCGCCAATTCACGATGTTAACAGGATCCGTCTCGTTGATCAATCCTCCACAGTACACAGACGAATTTAATATATATCAAAAACGGCGGTAAAATTTGCGTTGTAATAGATGTTTAGAGTAAGAGCGATGTTAGCGAAGAGAAGAGGGCGACGCGAGTCTACACGGAAATAAAACGTTCCATCCTCAAATCGCGCGGGAATTATGCCTTCTTAACATTAGCATTACAATAGGCATGAGGCAAGATTTTGAAATCCTCTTGCGCAACGTGGGTAGTCATTTTCTAAGTACGAAAAACACAATATTTCGGTAATAAATTTAAATTTAACGAAGTTTAAGCCATATTTCTATTAAATTTTAAATAGCGCGCGAAAAAAGGCCTCAAGTGTCATGGCGTCGGCTATGACGTCACGCTATTGTAAAAAAAGTCATTGGGTCCGCCAAACCTATCGTAGTGGTTAAATTCTCTTTAAAGGTTACAATATCGTGACGTCATGCGCCGTGATTGGTGTTTCAGTCAAAATGGTCGATTGCAGTATTTTAATCTTTTATTTTATTAAAAATCACATTAATCTCAAGGTTTAGTACTCAAGTACATAGAAATAAATAAGTGTAATAATTTTTTTTATATGTACTTTCCCCTAAAAACATTAAATCTTTAATTTTTTGATACTGTCGTCACGCCTATTCACGCGCGCCGCCAATTCTATCAGACTGACCATAGACAAGCAATGTGATTTTTTTATTATTATTATTGTTATTTGAAATGCTCGAATACAAAAACATTACTATCCGGACAGTATTTATACTTATAGTTGTAACAAAAAAAAAACATTAGTAAATTAATATCATTAGCTAATATTACAAAGATGGAATATGGTTTGCTAGAAGAAAACTCATAAATGAGTTAAGCTCGCCATTGTACATCATATTTAATTGTTGAACTTTCATAACTTTTTTTCATGTGTATAAAAAAGAATAAATAATTAAAGAGGAATGATTTGTTTGTTTATATTAATAAGAGACCGGATTTTTCCGAGTAGGTACAGTGCAGTGCCCGTATAACGTCCACTGCTGAACATGGGCCTCCTCCCGAGGGAGGGTATTTGCCATAGTCACCACGCCTGGGGTTGGGTGACTGCAGTATTATGTTGTTACACACAAGGAAACGCTGCTGCCCGTTTCTTGATTTACGATTATTATTAGATGATGTCATAATAATCGGGACCAACGCAAAGCTTAACGTGCTTTCCGAGACCCCAGGGGTAGTCCCTCAACCAACCAGATCTGGAAAGAAATCTTAGAATTTACACAAAGATTTCCTGTCCGGGGCGTGGGGATCGAACCCTCTACCTCCGTGATTTAAAGCGAGCGATAAATACCGCTACGCTACGGAGACTGACAAAAACATGTTAAATGTGCCAATTTATTAATTTAATCAAGCTTAAATAATACAGTAACAATAACAGGAAATGCGTTAAAAAACCCTACAGTCATGAACACATTTTTATCAAAGTCATAGTCAAATCGTTACGTGACTAGCCTCCTTTTTTTTTTTTGTCCGTGGACAAATGCCTTTCCGCATTCCCACCGCCGCTAGCGTATTCGCGCGCTGGCGGTGAGATATGTGGGACTCGCCCTCTCCATAGCGTGGTATTCTAAACTCATATCACGAGCAGAGGACCCTACACCACTAAAACCCCCCGGACACTCCTTTGATCCACCGTTGGCAAGGGCCGGGTACGCATGAGCAATCCGGCCACGTGATTAGCCTCCTGACCCTACGTTCGGAAATGCGATAAAAGTTATATCGGGAATTCGACGAAACCAGTTTTATCGCATTTCGAGGTGAAGTTTGTGTCGAAGTTAAAGTTTTGAGTCCAATTTCCGCAATGCCACTGAAATAAATAATGAAATAATGAATTTTATTCAGCACTTAGGTATATACATGTACTTGTCAGAATTACAATGTAAGAAGATAAATTAATAAAAATAACTACACTCGGTTACAAAAATAACGGGTCAGTCACAAACATTGAAATACCTCCAGAACTGTAAAAGTTAGATCAATGAAATAAAAAACAGAATAGACTTTTTAGTTGCGCTTCTAATAGCATATTATTTAAACTGGTTGATGAAAAAAAAATTCATTAGAAAAACAAAATTAAAAAAAAATACTATTTTTAAAAACAATATTTTTGTTTCATGTCATTATGGATGATTTCCATTTCTATTCTGTCACAAAAAAATATCGTGAACGTCTTCCACGTGCATAATTATTATTCTGTGAGGTGAAGCATGGCAGTCACGCTAGAGGAATGTACCAGAATCCTAACTTTTTTGGAACTTGGGCGGAGCCAGCGTGAAACAGCCAGAAACATTGGTGTATCTTTGTCGACTGTTCAGCGGGTAGTCCAGCGGTACCAAGAGACCGGATCACACCTTAGAAGACCAGGAAATGGCAGACCAAGATGCACAACGGCCAGGGAAGACAGATAACTGGTGGCTACAATGCTCCGAAATCGTTTTCAAACCGCTGCGCTGTTGGTCTAAAAACTCACTCAAACAGTAAGAAGACGTCTTGCTGAAGCAAATTTGAAACGATTGATGCCCGCAAAGGGCCCCAAACTGGAACGGGGACATCGAATTGCAAGACAGAGATACGTGCGCGAGCACCTAAACTGGACACTAGACGATTGGTCTAGGGTAATGTTCACGGACGAGTCTAAATTCATGCTTTATAAGCATGATGGTAGGCAGTTGGTGTACAGAAGACCAGGGGAGCGCTTCCATCAAGCGTGTGTGGAGGAAAAAGTGGCGTACGGTGGAGGCTCCGTACAAGTTTGGGCTGGGATTTCTGCTGAGGCCCGCACCGAGCTGGTACTCATTCAAAATGGAACTCTAAATGCAGAGAGGTACGTGGAAGAGATCCTCAATGAACATGTAGGTCCTTTCATGGCCAGGATGGACCGGCATGGCATATTAATGCATGATAATGCGCGTCCCCATACCGCCAGAATTGTACATGACTCCCTTAAAGAGGTCGGTATCGAACTCATGCAGTGGCCAGCGCGAAGCCCGGACTTAAACCCCATCGAGCACGCCTGGGACGAGCTTCAGAGATGTGTGAAAGGTCGAAACCCCCCACCAATCACGCTTCCCGAGCTCAAACAAGCACTGGTGGAGGATTGGGAAGGTATTCCTCAGCACCGGCTCCGAAATTTGGTGTACAGCATGCCTAATCGCCTGGAAGCTGTCAGAAGAGCTCGTGGAGGCAATACAAAGTATTAAATGAAGAAAGTGATGATTTTTTTTTTAATTTGGAGATTAATATTGTGGGTGCAACTAAGTTTTATTTTATTTTATTATCTGTATAATTAAATTCTCAATTGAACATTGTCTTCGTTTCATTAGGATGGCATACGTAGTTCGGGAGATATTCGAGTTTATGTGACTGACCCGTTATTTTTGGAACCGAGTGTATTACTAACAGGTAATTATTCATCATCATCATCAGCCCGTATAACGTCCACACGTGGTATTAGCCATATAGTCACCCCGCTTTGGCAGGCGGGTTGTTGACTGCAGTATTATGTTGTACCACACAAGGAAACGCTGCTGCCCGTTCCTTGATATACGATTATTATAGATGATGTTATAACAATCGGGCCAACGGCTTAACGTGCTTTCCGAGGCACGGAGGGTAGTCCCTCAACCAACCAGACCCGGAAAGAAACAACCTCCGTAGCGTAGCGGTATTTGGCTCGCTTTAAGTCTAGGAGGTCGTGGGTTCGATCGCCACACCGGACAGGAAATTTTAGGGTTTTTTTTAAATGAAGTTATCGTCTCCATCAGGATGCAGTTGCACAGTTTTGTGCAACTGTCGCTCTACAGTTCGCGGGCCTCTCGGACTTCGGGTCTACGAGGGCATCGGAAGGTTCTTAGTAAACTAAGGGTCAGGAGGCCGAAAGTCACCTTTTACCCACACTTATGCACAAAAAACCTGCTTTAGTGCATTGTTTGACAACACTGGGTCTTTACTTTTTATTTGGTTTGAGGCCAGAGGGGGATTAAACGTTGAGAGCGCCGTACGCAAGCAGCGCCTCTTTTTTATAAATAACTAGCTGCGCCCCACGGTTTTACCTACCCGTGTTACTCTGCTCCAGTGGGTCGGAGCGTGATGTTTTGTTAGCAGTTAGTTTGTAGCCTATATGTTAATCCAGCATATAACCTAACCCGGTGCAAAATTTCAGACAATTCCGTTCAGTAGTTTTGGCGTGCAAGAGTAACAAATATGCATCCATACTTACAAACTTTCGCGTTTATAATATTAGCACGATATAGTAGGATGTCCACCTACTAAATCACGGTGTAGGTATTTGTGATATATTGGTAGATAATGTGATGTGATATCGCAGTGTCTTTTGTAATTTATTTTTACGTCTGAAGGTTAGTAAGAAATCAAACACTACCTGTGTTTGTTACTCGTTCACGCAACAACTAGGTACTGAATGGATTTGGGTGAAATTTTGCACCGGGATAGTTTATACGCTGGATTAACATATAGGTTACAAAACATCACGCTGCGACCTACTGGAGCAGAGTAACGCGGTGTTAAAGCAGTTACTAATATAATTTAGCGAAATTATTGACCGTATGTAGGTATATACTTTTACAATAGCATTAAACATTACAGATAAAATGACTACGAACCTGTGTTAGTTCATCCGTTCGTGCCTTTTATTCAAGGCACTAGAACTCATTTTGTTATTACATTTATATAAGACGGCAACTTTTTTAAAAAAAAAAGCATAATAATATGTCTATTCATAGTCAAAGACAATAATTTCTTTATTCATAAAGACGCAATTAAAAAAAAAAAAATGTTATTATAATGCGTCCATTTCTTTTCCTACCACCAGTTCGAAGACGTGGCAACTCTGAGAAGAACTGGCAAGGAACTCATCCTTTTTTTAAATAATCAATTTATCATAACTTTTACAATATTTAATTTACTGCCAAGCCATTCTGTCATTTACATAGTCTGATATTTTATAATATGCCTTTTCACATAATTTAGCTTTGACAATGGCTTTAAATTTATTAACAGATAATTCTCTAATATGATTTGTGAGTTTGTTATAGAAGCGAATACATTGCCCCATAAAAGAGTTGCGTATTCTATGGAGACGAGTTGCAAGTACTACTAAGTCATGCTTATGTTTAGTATTCATATATTTTAAAAAGATAATGATACGTAGTAATACCTACTGATGTCAAATAGTCCTGACATTTATTAGCACAGACTTAACATTCACAATGTATATATTTTTTTTATAACACAACACACGTCTTCACTACACCGTCTCACACAAACTACTTGATGATTCAATAACTCAATTCATTCGTTATTATAATCGTTTATCCTTTATACATTTCTGGCTTTCCCGTTATATACTCTATGATTGTCAGGATTGTTGCCGAATCTTTAATTTCAATAAATAAAATAGATAAAAATAAATAAAAATCATTTTTATTTACGTAAACCAATTACAGGCACTTGTAAATCGTCAAACATTATTTGAAAATTAATTATTATTTATCTTAAATTACATTTGCTGTTCTATTATAAATATTTAGGTATTTTATTTAAGTATGGTATGTAAGTATTAGGGTGTATGTTTATCTTATTTTTATTGATTTTTTCATTTTATTTTATATACCGTTCAGGTATACATAAATTGTTTGTTGGTTGTACACGGTAATGCCCTATGTTCACATATTTTTTCTCATACTCGGGGTTTGCTGGAAGAAAATTCATAAATGAATTAAGCTCGCCTTTTTGCTATTTGTATTTCTGCATAATGTATGTATCTTTTGTGTTTCTATGTGTGCAATAAAGAATAATTTATTTATAAACCTATTCAAATTACTTATTTATAATTAAATTAATTATTATAATTAATGTATATTGTCGCTAGGAGGCAAAATGCTTGTTCTGTCTATGTTATGCCAAAACAATTGTCATTATTTGGGTGGACCATGAGCATATAACGTCGGACGCGCTTTAATGCTACCACCGGATCCAATGCGCCCCGACTGAGAAGATCCGGCGAAACAAACTCAGTGGGTTACTCTACCACCGGTTTCAACACGGCCCACATGAGGCGGTCCGGCGAAACATACTCAAATGGGCAATTACGCGGGGTTTAGGTCCAGTTATTTTCATTTATATTTTAGTAGGCACACACATTTACTGCCCTAACGGTTGTCTTGTTATTATTTGTTTATTTTTGCTCAATAAGATTGAATGATATTGAGACAGAACTAGCGGTATTAATAGTTAAGGTATGTAAAGAAGTCAATTACAGACAGG
The DNA here is from genome assembly GCA_947037095.2 of Nycteola revayana. NCBI lineage: Eukaryota > Metazoa > Arthropoda > Insecta > Lepidoptera > Nolidae > Nycteola > Nycteola revayana. The sequence continues at coordinate 17,527,793 of OX344859.2, read as the reverse complement.
TCACAGGATAAGACACAGTTCTAGTCACAACTATTGTACTTGGCTATATTATTATGGTCTTCAGTGAGGTAGGTGCAAAGATGGTACCGAAACCCAAACGTCTTTATCTTCAATATAGTCCTGAATACTATAGTAGCCTTTTGACATGAGAACAGTTTTAACATGTGATTTAAATCTTGTATCAGGCAAGTCTGTAATATAATTAGTTGTGAAATAATTATTAGTGAGTTTATTATAGAACCTAATACAATTTCCCATAAATGATTTATTCGTTTTGCTAACTCTAAATCCTGGAACAGCAAGTTTTATGTTTATTTCTAGTATTAATATTATGAATTTCACTTTTTTTACTATATTTATCAATATTTTTTCTAATAAAAAGAATATTTTGGTATATATGTTACGGCTAATAGCCGAAGTGCGGCTACACCTAGGTTTAGCCGGCTACATGCGGTTAAACTTAGATCAACCTCAGTAAGTCCCTGTTCAACTCCATTGGTTTAGGTTTAGGTTTTTTTTTTTTAACCACCCCAACATCTTTTTGTGTCGTGCATAGGTATTGTTTATTTAATTAAAACCTAGTTCTTACCGAAGATAAGTAGGATAGGTACATCTAAGTTTAACCGCATGTGGTCGGCTGCACCTAGTTGTAGCCGGCTAAACCTAGGTGTAGCCGCACTTCGGCTATTAGCCGTAACATATATACTCAGAGGGCACGGTAAGTATATTAATATATTTTTAAAAAGGTAGGGAGTCGCGACTACCTAATTCATACATGGCCCTGACCGCTCGTTTTTGTTTCTTTTTAGTTCAATCTTTTTAGTTTTATATTTTCTTTTTGTAAATATTTATTAAATTATATTCATAATTCTGTATTTATCCATCTCGTCAACAAGGACGATTTATTTGCCATAAGCATTACTATTGGAATGTAACATAAACGCTTTAAAAAGGCATATGTTTTCAATTTTAAAAATTTTGGTCTCAAGGATAAATTTCATGGCGAAACGAGCTATTGGCCTTGCAATATAAGATAATGTAGGTTATGCGATATTCATATTCATTTATTGCACGCCATATGTATAATAAGTTGTTACAAAGACTTTTTGTTACAAAGCCACGAGGCTGTTGCTTCTCCACCGGGCATAAAAGCGAGCAGAGCTCCAGCGTTAATAAATGGTTTAAAAACTACAAACTAAACAACCTGCGCAAGAGGGCGCCCCCTGTAGGGCTTGGACGTCGGCTCAGGGCGGTCGCTGGTGATGAGATTAAGGGATTATGGCTTTGGACATCCCTTTTTTCTGTACGTATTTATAAATAATTCACTGTGCCTGGCGTTAGGGGCTGGATAATTGATACGAAGCCGGTTAAAGGGTTAAAATGTGACGGGCATTCAACGGTTGATCCTTCTTTGAAACAAGGGATTCGTTTGGCTTTCGCTATGTTATCTACTTACAAGGTGGTTTTTGAAAACCTAAACCTAAACCCGAACGATCGAATCGCTCTTTTCAAAGAAGAATCAATCAATGAATGCCCGTAATTATTTTATACTTATTCTAAGTTTCCCGCGCCCTTAATTAGGGGAAAGTCGGGTAATTGGGAACGGCGGGTAATTGGGAACAGCTAGGTAATTATACTTCCCCCCACACTACTTCGCTAAAAACCTGTGCAACGGACGCAAGCAGCGCCCCTCAGTGCCACAGAGTACTTTCGTTGTCACGGTGAGTCAAAAGATTTTTTTTGCATTTTTGATCTAATTTTTGCCAAGCATAATTTATGGTGTAGCTATCAAACTATTGAGTTTTGAAACACCATATTTCGTTTGAATCTTGCATGTATTATTATTTTTTAATCCTCGCATTATTTGAAGAAAATAAAAACCCCTTTTCAGAGTTACGGCCATCTTGATAAACATTGACTATTTCGGGCAATTGGGAACGGTGTCGTGCGGGTAATTAGGAACGGTCCCAACTACCCCTAGTGATACAGTTTGATTTTTATTGTTTGTTTAATGTTTCAGAAATTGTTGTCAAATTGTTTAATGTTTAAGATGCCTCGAAATTACATTCGTAAGGCTGAACAAAATTACCAAGTTGAACAACTACGCCAAGCCATCGAAGAATTTCAAAATAAAAAACTCACATTGGGCCAAACTGCTACCAAAAAAAAACTATAAAAAAAGAAGTCAGTTAAAGGTAAAGCAGTTAGAAATTTGAAGAAAGCTTAACAAAAAAATGAAGACAAAGAACATAATATGCAACGAAAAATATGAGACCCCACTGACAGAAGATTGGATCATGTGTAGCATTTGTCAACTCTGAGCACATGATAAATGTACTGCTGGCGAGACCAGTAAAGGTTACGTGTGTGATATGTGCCACTCTAAAAAGTAGTGGGTTTGTTTATAAACTGTTAAAAGACTTATTTGTTTCATTCCTTATTACCCCACACCGTTCGCACTTACCCCGCAGGATGGTCTCAATTACCCCTTAGGGTATGGGGTAAAAGGGAACGGCAGTGTTTTTTATTTTCGTTCATATTTCTAATAACACGGTGATTTTTAAGATTATTTTTGTCATTTATAAGTACATTAATAAGTAAACTTTGAATTACAATAAAATATGATTATATTTATTTTGTTTTTATATTTTTTATGAGCGTTAGAAGTTAAGTGTTCCCAATTCCCCCACTTTCCCCTACGTGTCAAATCGTCAGTGAAACGGCAATACCGCGTAAGTGACAATATATAAAATAAGGTTGAAAATCTAATGCAGTGAATTGTTTTTTTTTTTAAATAAATATATACATATAACGAAAATATTTCTTGACAGATAAAATTACAATAATTATTAAATGTGAGGCCAGAGGGTAACTAAACGTAGGCGAGCATCTCATCGCCCCTATTTTATAAATAACTAGTTTTCTTCTTCCTGCCCTTATCCCATATTACTTGGGGTCGGCGCAACACGTTTGTTTCTTCCATTCTGTCCTGTCACCCGTCACACTATCACTAACTCCTTTTTATTTCATATCACTCTTCACACAATCCATCCATCTTTTCTTTGGCCTTCCTCTCCCTCTCCATCCATCTACATGTATACTTAGAACTCTTTTAGTAATATGCGTTTCATGCCTTCTCTTCATACCAAGATAAACGATTCCCTTGTAACTTTTCAGTCACTGGCGCCACTTTCAAACTCCCTCTAATATACTTATTTCTCACTTTATCCTTTCTCGTCAGACCACACATCCATCAAAGTTGGATAACTTTCTGATCCATACAGTATGACAGGTCTTATCTTTATAAATAACTAGTACTAGTATAAAAATGATTACTGTAGTTGTCGTTACTACATCTGTGGGAGAGGTTACTACAATTTGGAGCTGGAATTTCTTTATTCCGACTTGTAGTTGCCTCAACTAAAGTTGCTGTTTCAGCGTCTATTCCGCCCGCGCGCCCCGCTTGTACCTACACGCCACTAGGCACGTGCCTAGTTTGTCTTATGGACAATCTGCCTCTGTTTTTTTTTATTTAATTATTTATTTACTCAACACTAGTAGGGTTAGTAAGTAGTACAAATGTTCATAATATAAGGATACAAATTAATAAAGTATTCCCAACTATACCCAACTTTGTGAGAGACTGGTGCCTGATTTAAGTTCTTAAAAAGTCCTGTACGACAGGTCACCAGGCTCCCCACGCGGATTTCCTAAGGGGTTTAAGGCTTTGATATTATAACATTTTTCGTTGAAAAAGTTAAATCTAGGATATACAACGTGTTAATTAAATAACGCAAACCTCTTGGGTGGTGATTGTGCTCGTGAATATGAACAACTTTTTCTAAGAGGCCAACATTGTATCTAAGAGGTTTTGCGTTATTTAATTAACACGTTGTACCTATATTCGAATAAAAAAACAAACACAAGTACACAGGTAGTATTTGCTTTTTTACTAACCTTCAGACGTAAAAATAAATTACAAAACACACTGCGATATCACATCACAAATACCTACACCGTGATTTACTAGGTAGGTAGTCATCCTACTATATCGTACTAATATTATAAACGCGAAAGTTTATATTGATGATGAAATGATTCAATAACTCAATTCATTATAATCGCTTATCCTTTGTACACTTCTGGCTTCAATCTTTTTAGTTTTTTTTTTAATTTTTATTTGTAAATATTTTGACATTATACTTGACTTGACTGTGACACGGAAAAACGTTGCTTTGATTTCTTATTAAATAATTTATTAAACACACCATAATTCTTCATTTATCCATCTCCTCAACGAGGACGATTGATTTATTTGTCATTAATACTACCGTTGGAATGTAACATAAACGTTTTATTATTTATTTAAGGACATCCAGTAGCTGTTACAATAGGTATACAAACAAACACACAAATTTAATGTGAAGTCTAATGCACAGTATTTTAAGGTGTCACAACATGCACAGTCTTATGACACTCGTGACATTATAATACCTATATAAAAAGAAAAAATATATTATGTAAGGCTGGTTTTATCGTCGCGCTGCCGCTAGACACTTGTCCAATATTTTTTTGGTAATTTAACTGGCGGACTACATATTATATTGTTTTATTTTTCATACCTATTCTGACATTTTTAATAATAAAACTAGAGATGGGCCGACTATAGTATTTGCCGACTAACCGACTAGCCGACTAATCGGTTTTCAAAATGCCGATTAGTCGGCCGACTAATCGGCAATGCCGATCATTCTAATACCTACTTGTCTGAGGTGTTGGGCTTTTTGGTCATCACTCGGCAATGTCATCGCGCTACCGCTGAGCACGTTGTGACGTGTTTGTTTACATTCATATTAACCCGCCATTGGTGTCGTATATGTCTGTGAGACCGGGTAGTTCAAAAACAAAGAATATTTTTTACACCCTTTATCGAATTGCGTTGCGATTTCGAGTAGCTGCCTGAATGCACGCCCCCTACAATTAGTCCACCCCGTGACCACGACGCTGGCGCACGTTTCTGAGTTTTGGCGCCAACCCGGTGCGTGAGACCGGGGTTACAGACTACGTAAGTCAAATAGTCATAAATTTTTTGAATTGTGACTTTTTGCTAAGTTTATGTATTTATTTTGATAATATAATTATTGTGATTATTATTATTCTGTAATCAGTAAACTTTTTGCATAATTCTATAAATTTTTCACTAAAATACTTAATATTTTTGGAATTTATTTTCTAATTTATAACTTTGTTTTAGCATGTCTTACGAACGTGAAACTCTTCGTCTCGAGGCTCTTATACCTACTAGATGCAGAAAACATGCAAAAAACCCGAAAAACAAGGTATACTTACTAGGTACCATTGCAGGAAATATTTATGTTTAGAGCATGTAGTGCCAAAATGCACTAGCTGCTTGGCTCGTGAAACAGATACATTTTTCAGGGGACTTTTTTTGTATTTTTTTGTTGGAATGAGATCGTTTTTGTTTTAATTTTATAGTTCCTATTGTCATAAGACTGCCAAAGGCTGATTTAGACATAAAAAATATATTTTTGTTACAATTTCTATATTTTAACGTAAGTCTAGAAAAAAAATCGATTATTTTCAGTGTTATAATTGTAATACAGTAAAGATTAATAAACGTAATTTTTTATGATACATATTTGTTTTATTGATAAAAAAAAACATGTCTTTTTAATATTTGGCCGAGTAAAAGTAGTATGGAGTATTGCTTATTAAGAAAATCTTAGGTTGAAAAACCCGGTGCATGGGACCGGCGTCACCAAAGATGTAAGTCAAATCCACGTCACCAGTGGTGGGTTAAAGAACAGTTTGGGTGACGATGATGACAGCGATTTAAGTAACGACGATAGAAATACCGACAATACCGGCAGCTCCCAAATTACAGTTCATAGCAACTTTTGGGGGGTTTACCAAGAAATGGTAGCGTGAAAAGTGCACAATATTGAAGAGAAATCTAGTTCGGCTCACGAACTTCACTCTTACTGCGCATGGCCTGTCATAAAACGCAATGAGGACCCATTTAAGTGGTGGCACAAGAACAGTTCCAGATATCCTGAAATGTCTCGTATTGCCAACGTATACCTTTGTTGCCAGCATTGCTTATAGCGAAAGTCTCTTCTCTGAAGCTGGCAACATCTATGAGACGAAAAGAAATCGCCTACTCCCTGATCGAGCCGAACCATTGACATTCCTGAATCACAACTTGCCTCTTATTAAAAATAAAAATGTTTAAGGACTTTTTAACACTAACCATGAAGATGTTAATAAATAGATAAGTAATTACCATTGCCATGTTATTTGGTTATGTATGTGCCCTATTTTGGTTATTAATAATGTTAAGGTAGTTTAATTACTGACTGATTAATACGTTCTATGTTACTTTATTGATTTTTAAATATGATTTAAGACTGTAACTTTATATATAATATTTATATATTATATATATATTGGACTTTTTTATTACTAAACATCTGACTGACTGATCATGTTATTTGGTTATGTATGTGCTATATTTCGTTGATTAATGATGTTAAGTTAGCTTAATTACTGACTGATTAATACATTTATATGTTGTAAAGACTGTAACTTTAGAAAACTACTCTACGTAATGTTTAGAAATTATAAAACAAGTACAAATGATTTGTTTTATTTCATTTGTTATGCGCCGATCATAATCGGCATATTTTGCCGAATAGTCGCCGACTAGTCACCGACTACAAACGATGCCGAATAGTCGGCTTTCCCGACTAGTCGGCCCATCTCTAAATAAAACCAATCTATAATAATTAATTTAACTGCTCAAGCATGCCTCAGTTAAACTTGACTTCAGAATTTAGAGCACAAAAAGAAAAAAACAATACGTTTCTAATAATAATATTAATATTATCATTAAAAATGTCATAGTTGTCAAATACCTGGGTGTTATTGTACTCGTTCTAACACTAACAAATTACATAATAATATATGTGTCTCGTTCCCACTTGTTTAGTTTAACATGAACACAGTCACGGAAATCCAAATATAGTATAATGATGGAAGACATACTTAGCATTCAAAAATTGCTTATTTTTATTCTATTTATAAATTTAAAAAATCAGACCTAAATATTGTACGTAATTTTATTTATCAGCCCGTTTCTCCTCTGTAACTGACCTCGGCAAGCCAGGTGTTTTTTTTTTTTTTCGGATGGATTATGTAATTTGCCCCGATGCTTTTGCTACCTACTTCACCGGGCAAGCCAGGCTAATCGCGCAACGATATGACTAAGTATGATTCCGATAAAAATGTCCTCATGACTGTCGGGTTATTGTAACGCATTTCCTATGTTATTGTTACTATATTATTGAAGCTACTTTCACTTAATAAATTGACAAGTTTTAAATATTTTTGCTTGCATATTAAGCGCTGAGTAGCGATCACATTTTCATCATAGTAATATTGTTATTTGATTAACCTAGTTGAGGGATCGCAGTAAGATGGGAGTATCCTTGATCTGATAGATGCTGCTGCGCATCCATCAGATATATGTCCCACAGTCGCGCTACGACACCCGTGGGGAGACATGAGGTAGTTTATCTCCTAAACCGAACACCGTTGGCACAAAATATGTAGGTAAGTGTGTTTTTTTTTTCGGATAGACTTACGTTATTATCCACCAGGCAGTGTTTGTTGTGTTTTGAAAAGCCAGTGTATATATAAATGTCAATGAAACTAATGAATAAATAACTAATTAATACCACTCAAACCTCCGGGCGACGATAGTCGCCTACCAAGGGTACGTCCGCGCGCGAACCGCGAACCGAACCGCGTCGAGCGCCCCATGCCATTACTGATTCAAAGTGCTAATACACTTTGAATCAGTAATGGCAAAGACTACACAATAAAATAAAAGATGATAAATGAATTTTCCAGTCATTAATGACAACTATACAAATATTTACGAGTGCCTGCAATTGGTTTACGTAAATAATAATGTTTTTTATTTTATTGTGTATTCTTTATTGTTGTACAGCTGCATTAGACACTCCCATTAGAACTAAAATATTATCTTTACGGGTATTTATTACATTTGTATGGTTTTTTTGTCACTAAATACGATTGGCACTAATTTGTAATAACACATTACTTAGCTGTAGGCCATCGGTACAATACGATTGATTTATCGCCTACTCAAGCTTAACTGCAATGTTAAATATGAAATTTGCTTTATTTTTTCATCAGGCGCTAAAATTATTGATAAACAACACTAGTCAATATCTTTATTGCCGTGATAGTTTCAGTATTATCGTTGTAGAACATTGAGAGAAGCAAATGGGAAGTAATTAATGGCCACCGTGAATTTCAATAATTCTATTTATCAGGGCCACTACGACGCGGTGACCGGCCGACCTGATATCAGAATGGACGGTCACCCTTAAAATCACGTTTTTCTTCTAGATTACGATGGAAGCAATTATTTGAGAATAGGAGGCAAATAGGGAAGCAATTCTTGGGCATAAATTTAACTCTAACTACGCCTCGTGACCGGCCATCCTGATGGAGACAAAATATCGTTAATTTGTGAAATGAATTGAGGTGATGTTATTTTTGTTTCTTTATAAAAAAATATTTAGTGTAGGTTAATTTTTACTCAATTATGCAGAACAGTCTACTGGTATTTGTCATTCGATAATTTCAATTTTAATTGATTGCTCGCTACATAGCGCAGATGAGATACAATCGTGTACCAATTTAGTTTACCCCATAAATAACGACATTAGAAAAGTATCCGTTCTGCGTGTTCCTAACACACCTATCACTTATTTACAAGAAGCCGCAAATTCACTTATTGACAATGTTGACATGACAGCATGCCGTAGTTCCAGTTGCAACGGAATCTAATCATTTGAATTAACTTTACGCGATATTAATGCTTTTGAAACTTCAGATGAATTTATTTCGATATACGACGTACCAGTAAAGTTAGTTTTAAGCAATAATGACTATGAATTAACTTCCATTATAGAATTTGTTCCACCCGGATTTGGTGAAATGCGCCATTTTACGGCACACTGCAAACGTGGGAATGCATGGCAGTGTTACAACGACCTGCATATTAGAGTAACAAAAAGTAATAAAAGAGTAATAGCACATGGTATAATATATTTAGAGAAAAGTACATTATATTTTTTTTCATTAAATTGTAATTGCTTATCCATAAAATTGTTTTATTTATTGCGTTACTCACTTTAAATAAGTTTGAGATTACCAACAAGTGGCGCCTGCTTATAAAATACTATTAATGTATTTGATTTAAAATTTGCTCATTTAATTCTACAGGCGTTCAAGCATCAAAATAGTAAATTTAAAATAACTTTTTATCCTTAAAAGCTATGAGGCCCAAAACGATGTATATGAAGGTAGTAATCTAGAAGCAACTATTTGTTAAAAAAAACTCGATTCATTTGCGCAGTTTAACCTCACTGAATAGGTGACCAGCCATCCTGACATCAGGATGACTGGTCACCTTAAAAAGTAGTTTATTTAAAATAAGACGGGGGACTTAAAACTAACTTTTCAGCAGTTATCTGACGATTAGTAGCAACTAGAAGCAACTAGGTAGCAACTTTCTATAATTATTTCGATGTAAAATTTGGCTAGTGACCGTCCATTCTGATGGACACCATTCCTGCAGTAATCTAGATCGACCTAGATTTCGTCTTCGATACCGAAATGACTGCAAGATGGCCTTTGGATTTTTAAACACGACTTTAGGATTTGTTTTAAAATAAATTATTTTTATTTCAAAAATGATAGTCAATTTTAGTACGAATGTTTTATAATTATAAAAAGTAATCAAAAATAACAAAAATAATAATAAAAAATAATAATAATCTTCTACAATAAAACTTCCTAATAATGTTAGAGATCTAAACACAAACAAGTTTAAACGATATGTGAAAGATAAATTTTGTAAAAAAGCTTATTATAAAATTTCTGATTATGTCAACGACAAAACTGCTTGGGGGTGAGTTGCTCCGAAGCAATACTGCTTTAATAACAATTTTTATTTAAAAAAGGATTCCTCTGAGTTTCTTGCCAGTTCTTCTCAGAATTGCCACGTCCAGAACTGGTGGTAGTAAAAGAATGGGACGCATCATAAGAACATGATTTAAAATATTTTAAATGTGAATAAAGAATTTTGCATTCGACTTTGACATAGAATATAAAAAAAAATCAAGGCTTGTGATAAGCTTTGAAACAACCGTTGATGCACAAGTTCACGTCGCATTCCTCGCACTTCCAACTCGTCCTGGTTTTTGTTGGACACATCCAGCAACAGGTGTACTTTGAACCAGTTCGAATTGGGAAGTGGTTTGTTTCAACGATCGGCCTGCCCTGCGCCTTGTGTCGAGTGTTGCGTCTCGTAGTCGTCGTCACTTGTCCAGTCGTGTTCGATCTAATACTCAAACGTCGGCATTCAGTTGTTAAGTCAATTAGTCTGTGTCTCTTGAGTAAATCTTCCGCCAATACAGTACGGAACAGACGATGTGATATTTTCCGGTGAAAACTGGAAAATATCACAAAACTGTTAAAAATTGCTGCATTATACAGTCGGCGGAAGAGTTTCTTGTACCATACTCTGTTCCTCAGTCGTTCCATAGGTTGAGCTGACAGGAATTGGTCTTTCCTATCAACTCCTCCCATGTTCTTGTTATAGTCGAGTACTAGGCTTGGTTTGTAAGTCAGTCTGTTGTACTTATCTTGTGTTCCGATTTGGAGATTATGGTATGTGGAGATCATACTAACTAAGTTAGCATCTCGCCATACCAGAATTGCCAAATCGGAACAGTACGTGGCCACTACTTCACCTTGTCGAAGGTCTGTCTTTGTCAGTGTCTTGATTGAGTCCGGTACAAACTCTCTGTTAAGTCTGAGTGTCCCATAACAGTCAGTCTTTTGTCTTTTCAGGCTACGCAATAATAATGGAGAATTATAAAAATTGTCCATTATTACTGTATGCCCACGGTGAAGCAGTGGCTCGATCAAGTCGTAGACAATTCTAGCAGTAGCGTTCGTGGGACGGTTTCCGCTATGTTCAGTCATAAGTCTAGTACTCGTCGGTTCATCAGTATCGGGTCTGTCATTTGTCCCGTCATCCGTAAATCTCGTCGCCTCATCAGTGTTGTCAGTAGTCGAAGTTGCTTTATCTCTTCCAGCATATACAAAAAACTTCCAGAGATAGCCACTTGAAGATTCGCACAACTCGTAAGTTTTGACTCCGACTTGTGCGGCCTTCGACGAAATCTTTTGTGCAAAACTTAATGTGCCGTACCACTTCAAAAGAGATTCGTCAATGGCTATCTCTTGTGAAGGCATGTATAGGCTGGAAAATTTTGCATTGAAGTAGTCAACCACAGGTCGTATTTTACGAAGTCTAGTCGTGTCCTGGCAAGTCCGATTGTCGACGAAATGGAGAAAGGTTTTCAGCAACAAAAACCGATTATACGACATGATTTTGGCAAAATATGGCATTGTGCCAAAACCATTGTACGTAAAATAGGCTTCTTCTTCTGGTAAGGGGTAGAGACCCTGTAACAGAAGTATTGCTAAAAAGCTTACCATTTCGTCTCTGTCAGTAGGAGACCAACGGTGAAATCGGGAATGTGGAGCTAGTTTGTTTTGCTCACGCAGCAAAGCAATCTTTTGCTCCGCATTCCTATTAGTCTCGACACACAGCTGGTCTATGAAGTCAATGTCAAAAGTCTTGTCGAAAACGTCAATAGCTTGCGTCTGGTCAGTCACCTCAAAAGTCGGCCCCGATGTACCCGTGAATGCCTCACGTTGTCCTAAGAAAGTCGCCCTGTCGTTACTCCAAGCGAAAGTGTAACAATCGTCAGTCGTTATGTCACGAAGAGCTCGGTCATTCGCATCGTCCTCTCTCCGTAACACTTCCGCTTGAAATTGCGTCAAGTCACTGTCACATGCGGGTTCAGCTGCAGCGTTACGCTCTTGTGTAGTCGGGATGAGGCATTCGTCAACGTCAATGTCTAAGTCATCGTCATCGTCGTCTGATAAGTCAGTCAGTTGCCACCACTCGTTCACAACTCCCTCGAAATGGTCGTCTTGTACACCTGGAATAAAAAAAAATACGTCATATATGCAGAAGCGGGATTGATTTGTATTTTGTCGTTCATTACTGAAGGCGCGGTGAATAGACGACTTTTACGTATTAGTTTTGTCACTGTTGCTCCGCGTAGAAATGAAAGAGAAGCGAAGAGACGCCGCGATGGCGCAACGTTTCGTTCGACTCGTTCAAATTATTTAATACATTAATCCTTGCAAATATCTTATTCCAATCGATAAATAAAAACAACAGTTCCCTTAATTATTATATATTACATCACTGTTATTAATATTATCAAGATTTGTTTATAAATAATACAGTTACAATTGCTACAATTTCAATTTAAATGGTTATTTTATGGTTTTTTTTTATCGAGAAAATTTACCGAAAACGTGTTTTGAACACAATGGTCCCCCCATAAATATGATCAAGATTAACATATATTTTTTTAGCTGCTCTAAAATGTAAACATTTGGCTAAAAAACTGTTTTGTGAAGCCTATTTTGACTAAGTACAGCGCCTTAAGGAAGTTCTCTGAATCAGTCATTTTGAATTACCAATTTTCGAGGAAGAAGGGATGTGAGGCGAAGATGAGGTGGCCACGACAACTTCTGCACCAATGTCTAGAAAAAAAAATAACATAAATTAAATTCCTTATCGATTCGGAAGAGCTTTTCGGGTATGCTCTTTTCTAGTTGGTTGGTGATTCTGTCCAGTTCCCTAGGCGCAGCTTGGTCAACTGTAACAACAAACACTTTGATTGAAAACCATTTTTTTTATGACGCCGAGAAAACCATAGCTTACCGTATTCAATAACTTCCGGGCAGCATTCTGTAACAAACAAGATAACATATTATGATGTCGTCTACCTCACATAACAAATGAAGAAGTCAGGCTCAAATAACTATCTTACCCCCAGAACGGGAAGTGGCGGCTTCAGCTGGTTCTGTAGAAAGTAGTTCTGTAACAAGTTATGATTTAAGCTAGGTATATTGAACAGCAAAGTAATAACAAACTGAGTGTCTGACATAAGTATCTTACCGGAAAAACGTGCCCCTCCGGAAGTTGAGGCTTCAACCTCTGATGATTCCGCGGTGGAAAGGTCTAAAAAAAATAATTATGATGTAATCTATATAAAATAACAAAGAACTAATCATCTATTTGGAATAACCGTCTTACTGGAAGAATAGGGCGCTCCGGACGTCGAAGCCAAGATACATGGCTGACGTTCTGGAGATAGCCGTCTGAAAATTTAATAAGTTCTTGATCATTACTTATCTTACAAATAGAATAGTGAAAAAAAATCATAAAGTTGGAAAGAAAAATTCTGGCAAGGTGGTTATGAAACAAAAATAAATACGTGATGGAAAAATTTACTTTGTTTGTCGTTTGCGCAGTGGTGCGTCAGGCATAAGCATGCGCTCCAGATGAGCCACACGCTTGCGGGCGACAAGCTCCTGACGCGCACTTATCGGCAGAGTGGCGATTCGCCGTTTCGTCATTTGCCGCTCTACCCTTATTTGGTAAAGAGCGTCTTCCAAAGTGGCGCTGAAAAAAAATCATCATCATCAGCCCGCACAACGTCCACTGCTGAACATGGGCCTCCTCCCGGGGGAGGGTTTTGCCATAGTCACCACGCTTGGCAGGCGGATTGGTGACCGCAATATTATGTTGTAATATACAGGCAAACGCTGCTGCCCGTTCCCTGATATGCGCTTGTTATAGATGATGTTATAACAATCGGGACCAACGGCTTTACGTGCTTACCGAGGCACGGAGGGTAGCCCCTCAACCAACCAGACCAGGAAATAAATTTTAGAATTTACACAAAGATTTCTGAGACTTAAAGCGAGCCAAATACCGCTACGCTACGGAGGCTGTCTTTTAAACGTAGTTTTATTTAATTTGTTTGGTATTATAAAAAAAACACGTACGTTTGTTCAGCTCTCCCACGCCCTCGACCTCGCCCTCTCCCACGCCCTCGACCTCGCCCTCTCCCACATCCTCGTCCTCGTCCTGTGCCTACTCCTTCGCCTTGATTACTTGCAGTTCTAAAATAAATTATAGTAAAAAATAAATTACTTGTACCCGCATTCAAGAAATAATATATTATTATTAATATTGTATTCTTACAGTTGTCCTGGCGGGGCTTCATTTAAAGGTCGGCCACCACGAGGATTTTGACATTCAGACCTAGAACGTAATCGTAATTTAGATTCCGCACTTTGTTTTTATGAGAGCACTGAGCACACGAAAGATAAACATTTTGCAGAAAAACACATGCGCAGCCACAATGTAAAGTACCTAATTTTATATTTAATTTTGACCAACATCTATAAATTAACAGCCGTAATTATTGATGTTAAAAAGGTACAATGCCAAATAAAATAATAAAGCAGCAACAAAAATCATATAAAATACACTCATGATTTTTCGTTAGTAAACGTTAAATCGCGGGTACGAAAATATAAAAACGTGAAATCATATTCAAAAACGTATAGAGTATAGAGTATACTTAAATATGAATTAATGACCAGTTTTTCTAATTACAAGAAGTATTTTAATATAATATGTACGATATCATACAAAAATTTTACGAAAAACCGGCACACGTGGCACAAAATTTTTGTTGGTCGAGTTTAACACATTAGTCCAGGGTCGATAATTTTTAAAACCAAAAAAAATCATAATAGGATGAAACCCATTAGAAAAGGAGGGAAATATGATAACAATGAACGGAAAAATAATTTACGGGCGATCTGAGGTTGGGAAGGGGATGGGGGTGAGTTTTTAAGGGTAAAAAACGGTTTTTCTCGATTTCCGGCAAAACTAAAAGTCCTATCGAAAAAAGTCAAATGGAAAAGTTGTAGATAATAAAAAGATCTAAAACTTTTGTATTTACACTTTTTTCACATAACCTCAAAATTTATGTGAAAAATTCAAAAAACCAAGTTTTTGGTTTTTTATTTTTATCTTTTACAACAATGTTTTTTTTTTAACGAAATTTTGTGAAAACTTACCTTTTTATGTCCCAAATACGCTGTAATTTATTTAATTAAAAATATTTATTTTTTCACCTTATTTTGAATTAATATCGAAAAAACACCCTAATTTTCAATGGAAAATTCACCCGTCAAAATATCAGCTTTTTTCAAAAAGTTGGTGTGGTTTCTGTTCGTTGGAATCTCTACTTTCCGATGGTAAAAAAAAAAATATATGTTACTATGGTAAATCTTCTCAGAAAATGCAAAAATTCAAAAAAAACTTGAATTCGAAATTTTTTTTTTAATTATTATAAATAATTTCATCTAAAAAATGTGATTGCTGCAATTTGTTTCAATTAAAAAGTTGATTTATTTAATTCTTATTACATTTATGTCATAGAAAATCTCATTATAGATAAATATAAATGTAAATCGTACTATTAAATGTAGATGCTTTATTCTCATTACGTTATTCATTACAATATTTTTAAACACATTAAACACATTATAGATTTTGAAATATATTTTTTTTCATGGGATTAACTAAATTTGTTTGTGCAAAATTAAGGAGATAATTATTTTTTTATCTTGTACTAAAATATCATTTAATTTCAATCTTTAGGTTATGTTAAGTTAAGCATACTATTTTTTAATGAAAATATTACGATTTCTATGGTTGAGTTGATTGATACAGATAAAAATAGAGATAGTATTTACCTTCCTATGCAGATTCGAAAAGTTTTATTGTTTTTTTAAGTAAACTTGTCACAATTATCTTCAAGAAACTCAGCGTGCACGTGTATTTTTATAAACGATGTTGTATACTGTACTGTATTTCGAATACTGGTTAGGCTAGCGGTTGTAACAGCTGCTACGAAATATATAGTATATAATAGTAGGTATGTATGTAGTAAGACCCAGACCCACCTAGCCCCTTCCCCACTTCTCCACGAAATACCTTTTGATGGGCTACAATTTTTCGTAGGTCACTCAGGTATATCTACTCAGGTATATATATAATTTATCTCAAAATAGTTATAAATAAGCATCTACGCATATAATTTAAAGAAAATTAGACAACTTTCTCCAAATATTGTAGATGTCTTATTAAATATTAATTTAATTAACTTATTTGTTTGTTAATTATAGTAGTATATTTTTATTTGCAATTTTTTTGTTATCAACGTCACATGTAATCTAACGTTTTTCGAGTAATTAAAGTCTAAATTTTAATAAATAGCTCAAAATTATTCAAGTTTTTTTTTAATTTTTGCGTTTTCTGAGAAGATTTACCATAGTAACATATATTTTTTTTTTCACCATCGGAAAGTAGAGATTTCAACGAACAGAAACCACACCAACTTTTTGAAAAAAACTGATATTTTGACGGGTGAATTTTCGATTGAAAATTAGGGTGTTTTTTCGATATTAATTCAAAATAAGGTGAAAAAATAAATATTTTTAATTAAATAAATTACAGCGTATTTGGGACATAAAAAGGTAAGTTTTCACAAAATTTCGTTAAAAAAAAAACATTTTTGTAAAAGATAAAAATAAAAAACCAAAAACTTGGTTTTTTGAATTTTTCACATAAATTTTGAGGTTATGTGAAAAAAGTGTAAATACAAAAGTTTTAGATCTTTTTATTATCTACAACTTTTCCATTTGACTTTTTTCGATAGGACTTTTAGTTTTGCCGGAAATCGAGAAAAACCGTTTTTTACCCTTAAAAACTCACCCCCATCCCCTTCCCAACCTCAGATCGCCCGTAAATTATTTTTCCGTTCATTGTTATCATATTTCCCTCCTTTTCTAATGGGTTTCATTCTATTATAATTTTTTTTCACTTTTCATTATTTTTAAAGGCTTCTACCCTGGTCTACATGTAAAAACATCTTATTAGACTATGGATGCTTAAAATTGGAAGATAATCTGAAAGAATAAACTCTCAGGATTTTAAAAATATATAACACTAATACATTTGGTTAATAAATAAATAGTTACTTACATTTTAAAAGCGGATCTCACGGACACTTCACTACACTTGACCAACTTGACGAACATGTGACGAACTGACTGTTTGATCGGTCGGTCGGTCTGCTTCTTATTACTTCTAAACTCCTTTTTTTTTCTTACAGTTTAAGACTAACTGTTTGTGTTTTTTAGACACGTTATTCAATAAAGAGTCATCTAGTGTCACACTCATGAAGCTTTTAGAAACGTTCCACAGATAAAAACGCGTATAAAGGTTACAAGTCGGAGAGGCCGCCATAGTCGCCCTAACGTGTAACAGTATAAGTGTATTGGGCGACTATAGTCGCCCGGACGTTAAGTGTGTAGAAAATAAGTATACCTACCTATTATAATACTAAAATAATGTAGACGATGCCATTTTGAAAACATATTTGAGAAATGGTTGGTGGTGATCCTCCACCGACAATGAAGGTCTTTGCCTTCTTAGTACCCCTTTTTATGAACATTGCGCGGACTGGGTAGTATGACATCTCGCACTCTGATAGTTTATATAATAGAGAAGGAATGCAAAATTCTTATATATTTTTAATTAAGTATATATTGAATTTCTTTGATAATTATAATTATTGAGGTATAATTTCATCAAAATGAAACAAACAGAATAGAAAATAAGATTCAATGTTGTTTTATTTATTATTTTTAATGATTACTAACTTTCCTGCGCTTCCTCACTCGCGTAGATCCCGTTCCCGTTAATATTTATATTAATATTAATAAAAACTGTAGGTAAGCAATCAATAATATTATTTAGCTTGCTGCAGCTCAAGTGAATAATACGACATAGTTCACGTTAATATTCATCCAAAACGGGATCGAACCCGCTTTATCTTTAAATATTGATCTATAACTAGTGCCGTGTTTTTTTATGTTTAAAAGTTCAACATTTTTAATAATATTGTTAATAGCGCCATCTAGTAGAAATTTATGAACTATTTTATTTTTTTTATTTCTGACGTCAAAGTTTTCCTATTCAACACTAGATGGCAGTGTTATGTAGTAGATATCATTCAAACTCAGACATTTTTGAAAACGTCTATAAAATATTAGTACTTCTATTCAATAACAGATGTCGCAATTAATATTTATAGTTTTCCTATTCAACACTAGATGACACTGCTAGGTTGTAGATTTAAAATTTATGAAAACTTCTGTTCTATTAGTACTTGTATTCAATAAAAGATGTCACTATTAGTAGTAGTTGACTTCTTGGCAAAAGATGGCGGCACAATGTTTTATTTAGTTCCAATTTTAGTAGTATCAGTTGATACTAGGTATAATAGTTCTATTCGCGTCCCGTAATGATGTTGCCATCGTAAAACAACTCAATTTGAATGATAGATTTGAAATATAACTTTCACGATTTCTAGATTTTTTCCGTTTAAACTATGACTTATTAATATGTTGTGTACTTTATAAAACTGCCGCGACAGCGCACATTAGGGACTTTTCAGTTGATGAATATTGACATTTTGTTTATGCATGAATTAAATTAATTGTGTTAAAACTTTTTTTATATTAATGAATTAAAAAAACGATAATTTGACTGGAAAGATAAGATAGTGATTAAGGTGCATTTATTTGTGTGAAGCATGTGTTACATGTTTTTATTTGGTGTAGGTACTTTAGTAAGGATAACATAAGGGTAAATAAAAAAAATAAGTAAAATTGAGATCTAGCTTACCTACAGTTTTTATTGAGACTTCAGATCGTAACTTACTGACGCTAATGTCTGATTTAGATTTTCGGAACCTTTTAGGAAATTCTAAAACAATTTAAGGTTCTTAAGGTTTTTCAAATAATACGAATCGTAAGGTGACCAACTTTTGTGCCACTCATAAAGTTAAATTTAATTGTCAGTGAGCGCGCATAATTATTATATTACCTACTTACTTTAATTGTTATGACACTTGACCTAACCTAACTAAACAAGACTATGCTACTGTTGTAACAAACCAAGAAAACTTCAACTTCAATAAGTCCCGTTGAACTCCATTGGTTAAGGTTTAAGTTATTTTTTTAACCACCCGAAACCTCGTTAGTTTATCAACTAACTAGAAACTTGATCAACTTACGATTCTTATTATTTTACGTTGACATATAATCAAGTACATTTCATCTGCAGCTGTACGTTCTCACTCTGAAGGCTCAATATCGCACTTTTTCATATATCTTTATAACTGTAAGCATTAACGGAAACGGAATCTACGCGAGTAAAACTGTTGATCTCGGGGGTAGTGGGTTCGATCTTTTTAAAAATTCTAAGCCTTCATTCAGAGTCTGAATGGTAAAGGAACCATACCCTCCGTGCCTCGGAAAGTACGTTAAGGCGTTGGTTAATCTATGATCGTATACCAGGGAACGGGCAGCAGCGTTTCCTTGTGTGTTACAGCATAATACTGCGGTCACCAAACCGCCTGCCAAGCGTGATAACTATGGCAAAAAGAACTCCCTCGGGAGGAGGCCCATGTTCAGCAGGGAACGTTAAACGGGCTGATGATGATAAATAAAACAACATTGAATCTTATTTTCTATCAGTTTATTTCATTTTTGATGAAATTATAATAATTGAATTTGGTGTCATTTTGAAAACCCATCTCTAAATCATAATTATATTAATGTATTATGACAAAATGAAACTCAATATACATTTAATTAAAAAATATTATAAGCATTCTCCACTCCTTCTCTATTAGGTATATAAACTATCAGTGTGCGAAATGTCATACTCCCCCGTCCGCGCGATGTTCAGAAAAAGGGATACAAAGATGGCAAAGACCTTTATAGTCGGTGGAGGATCACCACCAACCATATCTCATCAATGTTTTCAAAATGGCATTAATAGGTAGGTATACTTATTTGCTACACACTGCAGTCGACATATATTAATTAGTTATTTATGAATTAGTTTCAATGACTTTTATATAACACTGGCTTGTCAAAACACAAAAAACACTAACATATTTTGTGCTAACGGGTGTCCGGTTTAGAATATACTACCTCATGTCTCCCCACGGGTGTCGTAACGCGACCGCGGGGCATACAGCTGATGGGCAGCAGCATCTATCAGCTCAAGGATACTCACATCTTACTGCGATCACTAATGCGCCTGCCAAGCGTGGTGATTACGATAATATCCCTCAACTAGGGTAATCACGTAACAATATTACTATGATAAAAGTGTGATCGCTACTCAGCGTTTATTATGCACGGAAATAATATTTTAAATATGTCAATTTATTAAGTGAATGTAGCTTAAATAATACAGTAACAATAACATAGGAAAAGCGTTACAATAACCCGACAGTCATGAAGACAATTGTATCGGAATCATACTTAGTCATATCGTTACGTTTAGCCTGGCTTGCGGAGGACTGTTGAGGAGGAGGCTCATGTTCAGCAGTGGACGCTAACGGACTGAGAAATGAAATTACGTACAATATTTAGGTATGATTTTTTAATCCACACATACATAACTGTCCAATAAACTTAACTATTTATAAATATAATAAAAATAAGCATTTTATTAATGCTAAGTATGTCTTCCATCATTTTACTATCTGTGGATTTCCGTGACAGTGTTCATGTTGTTAAACTAAACAAGTGGGAACGAGATACACACACATTCATATTAGTGTTAGTGTTAGAACGAGTACGATAACACCGAGGTATTTGAAAACTATGATTGTCATTTTATTGAATACAATAATATTTGTTCTTTAATAGTTATTCTTTAGTCAAGATTAACTGAGGCATGCTTGAGCAGTTAAATTTATTCTACAGAATATAGGTTTAACTATTTATAAAACAGAATAGAGATGAAAAATAAAATAATATATTTGCTCCGACAGTTAACTTACCAAAAAATATTGGACACGTATTTTTTGATTTACCAAATCAATAAAAAATATCAAAGATACAGAGCAGCAAAGCAAAGCAGAGAGGGGGTTGTGACGTCGACGACATTTTATGTGTCATTGTAGGTACGTCAGAAACATTCGCCGAATGTGCCTTTATTTTAAACTGGCACTTACGACCAAATGCTTGTGAAGTCTAGAAATAAAAAAAAGAAACAGCTTCCAGTCTATTAGATGTAAATGTTTAGTTCCTTAATACGCCACCAAAGTGACTCTGGCAGTAGTGTGCTAGGAATCATGAAGTTATAATCATAAATTAACCTTTACAAAGTAATCCTTTAAATAAAAGCTTGGTCTCCCGCGCTCGCTTAAAACCATTTCTCCGTAAATGTGTCAACTCAATACCGTAGTGTGTACAACACACTGTACCACTGGTACCTATGTGATCCCGATGTCCTTCTTATTTCTTGTAATGTTATTTTCACAGTTTACTACGCAAACTACAATATTACTTCGATTAGGTATAACCAACATTTAATAACACTCTCGACACGTAGTCCTCGCACAGAGCGTGACTGACTCTTTGTGCATTTGTCAAGTCGAGCGCGCGAAACTAAGCATTTGTCTAATTATAATTAATCCTTTTTCGTACATACAAAAATATGATACTGCCAAGCCATATATAACTATGTTTCAGAATGTTAAATAAATACTATTTTACAATATACTATATTGGTTTTTTTATGAATTCAAAAGTACAATAATAATTAATGTCATACTCATCTTTGTTTAAATTTTCAATTCAAGAAATTAGTTACAAGAGTTTAGGTACCTATATTATTTTTTTTATGAAATGTGCTTTCAAAATATATAGGTAGGTATATAGATAGATTTCATTTTAACAGCATATTTGATAGTAATCACTTTACGTGAAACTAATCACTACATAGTATAGAACAAAGTCGCTTCCCGCTGCCTGCCTGTCCCTATGTATGCTTAGATCTTTAAAGCTACGCAACGGATTTTGATGCTGTTTTTTTTAATAGATAGAGTGATTGAAGAGGTAAAGGACATTGCTCGTCGTCCATACATAGCTCGCCTAAGATCCAACAGGGAGGTGTTTTTACTTTTTGGGTTTGAGATAATATATATATTCGATTAAATCTAAATTAAAACAACGGACACTTTTGAGAATTCGGAAAAAATCAAACCCTTTTGGATTTTGAGGTTATAATTACGTCAATAACTACCAAATGCCAAATGTTGTCATCTGTCAATTCATCAACTGTCAGTGTCGATATTATTGCTCGTTTCAAACAGCGCTTTCAATCGAGTTTTTTGATAAGCCGTATTATGGTTCCGCGACATCATAGCGGACTGTTTGTAACTAAAAATCATTATCGTATATCAAGTGTTGAGAATACTGACGCTTGTCTGTGTCAAACTCTTATTAAGAGTGCTGTAACAAAGACTTGGCTGTATGAGATATAATACCTTTTCCTAATAAAAACCTTAAATTGAACCAAAAAATAATATCACTTATAATATATGTGATACTTTTGATACTTTTTAAAATGTGTTCGAAATTAAAAAGTATCCGTTGTATTAAAATATTTGTAATGAAAAATGTTTATTAAAAGAACAAGTAATTATAGTAAATGTTTCATGCGTGTTACTTCATAGGCCATTTTTATCAATGTCTTTTTTTAGTATAATACATCACCATTGACCGTTTGAAGACGGTGCGGGTCGCTAGTTGCTATTAAAATATTTTTCTATTTATATATTTTGTAAGCACCGTATTTTAACAAAATTGTTTTTACAATTAATAGTAGTATTTTAACTTAAGCATACGATTTTCACGTACATACATAATGAAAAACAAATCATGAATTCGGAAAGGCAAACTAAGGACATAATGTCAGTATAATCCATTCCATATTAAAAAGGTATGGTGACAGATGTAACTGTCATAGAAAATTAAACTTTATTATAAACTCAGTTCATTACAACATCACAGTGGCTGAAATCGCAAAATAAGTCGGTAGATTTACATAAAAAAAAAACAGTTTTTTTTTCAAGTTTGCTAACAGAGTTATGCAGTCTACTAGTATTCTTGTTAACCCCTCATGCTAATCTAAAATGCTTGTGTTACGAGTGAGTTCACGTCGGTAGTGCAATCGGTTGGGATCGAACTGGATCACACCGACCACAAGATCACAAAATTGTGGAAGAATTTCCACAAAGACCACACTAGAATTGAACAGGAGGCTTATCACGTGACAATATTACTATAGCTTAGATGAAATTGTCTTCGCTACTCAACGTTTACTATGCACACAAAAATATTTTAAATATTATGTTAATTTAGCTTCAATTATACAATAACAATAACATAGGAAATGTGTTACAATAACCCGACGTACCTAATGAAGACATTTTTATCGAAATCATAGTCTATTGTTGTTGGCGCCAACAATGAACCATAGAGTTTTTACTGCAGGCGAAGAGGTTGCAACCTCTTCAGTAGCCTAAATAATATTAAAAAGAAAAACCTAATGTCACATTTTATCCTGTCATTTTTATTATCTTACCGAATTAAACCGAACATTATATTATATACCAATTTTCTTCATTTTTATGTTCATCACGTAACTACATAAGTGGCGTGCGTGAACAATTGTCACGTGATAAGCCTCCATTTTACTTGAAATGGATTATAATGTTGAAGAACCATATTTAATTTTACACGACACTTTTATATTCTTACATTGTAAAAACCCTTACAGCCTAATTACTTGGGCAGAGAAATAAAATCAGCCATCTTGTTACCTCGCCATTTATATGAGGTGCATCCAAAATATATGCTGTACCAACTATAAGCTTAACTGAAACCGTAACTTTCGGTAGTACGTTAATTTTATACATATACCTACTCCTCTCTCTTCCCGCAAGACACCGGGGTGTGCTATCCTGTTAGGTACACGTTTGGCATATATTTTGGTAGAACATCATAAAGTATTTATTTACACTTCCAACACTTCAATATAAGCTTAACATTATTAGATAAGCTCTCAAGTTTGACTTTAGGCTGACCCCATATTGGACATGCGCGTTCCTCGAGCATGCGACACATTTAGTACACGGGGGTGGCTACCCGTAACTAGCTACCCGCACCGTCATCCACACGGGGTCAATAGGTGGGGTCAATGGGTGGGGTCCGTCAGTGAGGTCTGTCAATGGGGTCCGTCGGTGGGGTCTATCGTCGGGAGCTCTGAACTTTGTGCCGTCTACACGTTCGAGAAAAGTTCACATCCAATGTGGGATCAGCTTAATTTCTTCCACTAAAATAAGCGTACAACTTCACAATATCTGACCAATTTAATCGTTTCCATTAATGCAATAATTGCCTACACTAAAGTGCATAGCCATCATTTTGAAATTGAAGTACCCCATATCCGAGGGGGTCATCCATTTTTTAAATATATCATCAATATTTATCACATACCTTTTTCTCATAGATTTACCAATTCACATATTTTTGATTCCCACATTGATATATACATTTCTTTAAAGTTTTTTAATTGTAACTATCAGTGGCGTAATTATAATGTGTCAATACAGGTGACATCCCACAGACAACACATTCTTTCAGACCCCAGAGCATAAGAGAACTGGAGGTTCAGGTAACGACAGTATACTATGACCTTGATAAAAATTTCTTCGCTTCTCAGCGTTTACTACGCATTCAAACACTTTTGTAATATATCAATTTATTAAGTGAATGTAGCTTCAATAATACAGTCACATTAACATAGGAAAACCGTGACAATAACCGTACACTAATTAAGACAATTTTATCAAAGTCATATTCATATCGTTACGTGATTAACAGTCAGGGCTTTAAATTTAAAAGCAGTGAAAAAAAAATTGATACAAAACAAAAAATCGTCGAAAATTATTTACAAAATAAGTCTATAACAAATGACAGCCTCTTCTCAGTTCAATACACGAAACGGGCCCCGAACGTGACAAGGGATGTCCTCTTGCGCAGATTACTTCATTTTTAAACCATTTAAAGCTGGACTTCTTTAGGCATTTCTGCCCGGTAGAGAAGCAAAAGCCTCATGGTTAAAAACATACCGAAAGGGGGTCTTGAGGTTGGATAACGTTTTAAAAATCGTCTATTCGATCGCAATTTTAGTGTATGCTCCATTCTTTATGTTGAGAATATAAAAACTCGTTGGAAATCTAGTAGCTGAAGCAACAATGTGGGATGATACTTATAACTATGCCACCGGTAGACACATTACATACATTTTTATTCCTCCGCCCATTACAGAAGCAGCGTACCTGTAAGTGTTTGAACACATCAATAGATTACGTTATATTTTTTTATTTAAATAGATCAAAAATCATATGTATATATTGATCATAGAACGATCGGTGCGTGTAGACTTTGAATTGGTGTAATCACTACATATTATAAAACAAAACTCCTCTACTGCGTTTGAGTGATTATCTTTTTATGGTTACAAGTATCGGTACTTAATTTTCAATTTTTTCTAGGTTTTATGTTATTAGAGAAGAAAACTCTCGCCCTAGTGAAAAAATCCGTTTCACGAAGGACTATCAAATATATCAATCACAGACACGAAGCATACACAGACTCAGAACTATCTAGGGCCGTAGCAACTGCCGTATTCGTCATATCAATGATACGGGGGACTCTCCAAATAATTATCCTGGGTGGGAATTGAACCTTGAACATTAAGTCTCAGACTGCCGTAGCCACCGAGCCACCGGTGCAGACAAACTTTATGGTTGTCCTTTTATTACAATAGCAGTAACTAGAGCGTATCATCATGCGATCACTAATCCTCCTGCCAAGTGTGGTGATCACACATTTATCAGAAGCAACTACCACAAACACTGAATTATCAGCGTATCATAATTATATTAATGTTTCCAATTCAAAGTCCTCACGCATTAGGAAAAGAAAATTTGTCTATCAACCACTTATCTTACCAAGTTACTTAATGTTAGTTATCAATGTTTAATATTCTACACAGTTCATTTTTTATTTAACATATTTAACGTATACACCAGAGGAAGAACCAACATATTAACAGTCCTACCATTCATTCATTTTAAATGACCCCCCAATAAATTAAAGATGTTGAAAATTTATTACTATTTTCATGACCATAAAATGTAATTTCGGGTTCATTTAATTCACTTGGAATTCAATGACCCCATATTATATTTTATTATTTTTGCACACCCCATATCTTTACACTTCATTACGGTTGAATGAAATATAAAAAAAAGTTTTTTTATGCCTTGCTAGAGTCACTGTCTGAAATTCAACTTTATTCAATAACAAAAGTTGTAGCAACAATAAAAAAATAATAAACCTTAATGCGATATAATAAAGTTGAATTTCTCTTATCGCTGTCACGTTAAATGGATTACAGACTACCAGTGTTGTATACGTCAAATATCTAGAATATATTTGCAAAATATTTACTAGTGCTTTGACACATCATTCTAATATCGCAAGTAAAGGACAGCACTAAGTTTTACGCAAGTATTATAACTACTGTTTGTGCCACAAATTGTCAATAACTATCATTTTTAATAACCATAATCATGACCGTACTTCCTTGCAACTCTGGGGAGGTAATTACAGAGCTTAAAGTAGGGCGACAGTTGCACAAAACTTTCCTTAAATACAAAAAGTCAAAATCCCTCAATCTCATCACCACCCGCCCTGAGTCCAAGACCCTCTTGCGCAGGTTGCTTAGTTTATATTGTTTAAACCACTTGATCTAGGCTGGAGCTCTGGTCACCTTTAGTTATGCCCGGTGAAGTAGCAAATTCCTCGTGGCTAAATATATATGTACATCCTAAAATGTTTTGCTACTCAGGTTTTACTATGTATACAACAAATATTTCCATTTATAGAATTAATGTATAACCCTACAGTAATAAAGACATTGTTGCTATCGTAATCATATTCATATTATTGCATATTTACTTACTATTGAAGTACATACGCTATACATAGTCCATCTATTTTTATTTTGACACCCTGAATCAAATAATAATCAGTAAGGAGGTGACTCTTTCTGGACCATAAATAAGGTACGACCATGACTATAGTCAAAATCATAGAACATATTTTTTACAAATGTTCTCTGTTTAAATATTTTAATAAGCATGAATTCTACAATAGTCGGCGTAAGAGTATTTAAGTAGCAGAATAACGTATGTTACGAACATTTAATACAAAATTTAGGATATTACGTGTCACTATTAGGTACATTATCATACATATATAATAAAAAAATTGTATGCCCGATGTTAAAAACATTGGAGGTCACAAGTGTTATGACACCCGCATATTTAACACCGTCATTTGTTTATCTCCAACACAAACCTTCATGATGTGTGTGAGATTCGAAAAACAAATGACAGATTAAAGTATATTTTTAAAACATCGACAAAACGTACTCATACTTTTTATTTATACATCATGGTGTGTGAATGTCAAGTAATAAGTCATTTACTAATAATAATTTATGAATTTTATATTGTTACATAAACTTATAAAATTAATTATTTATATGAAAGTTTATTCTTGCTAAAATAAATACTAAGTTGCTAATATAAAAATATGTGTATCAATTTAATTTAATTAACCACTTTATGGTTTGGATATTTAAAAAAAAAACTACCGCACTAGAGAAGTATGTTATAGTATCATGCGGACGTTACAAAATACAATTCACGGACACACCCAGACTCAAAACCACTATCTGTGTTTAGCATAAATAATTCTAATTACCTATTCATTCAATTTATAATTAAAACAATACTATTATACCCCACAGGGGTTGCTTAAGTCAAAAAGTTATAAGGCTCAAGTTCTAATAGCCTTTACGCATGGTGAAGTAGCAAAAGCCTCGTAGCTAAATACATATACCCCTTCGCAGATAAATCACCCAAATTGCATGCTACTACTTAATTCTTAAACACAATTTCAATTAACTTTAATCATCTTTTAATTGGTGTTAACCTAAAATACTATGTGCCGGCTTAAAACAGACCACCCCTTCTCTTCCCACGGGTGTCGTAACGCGACTGCGGGACATACAGCTGATGGATGTGCAGCAGCATCTATCAGCTGAAATATACTCAGCATCTTACAGCGATCACCAATTCGCCTGCCAAGCAAGGTGATTACGACAATATCACAACACAACGACCCTTTTTTTTTGTTGTCCAGGGGGAAATGCATTTACGCATCCCCTCCACCGCTGCAGCGATCCCGCGCCGGCGAAGGGGGTCACTCAAAATCCCTGGCTTTTGAAGATCTGTTAAAGAGAAGGCCCATGTTCAGCCGCCGTCAACAGAAAAGCAATGTTACTACGTGCCAAACACGAAACATACACTTATTTTAACCCCTTGATAAAATAGCTACTTAACTAAACACGTTTCATAATATCTAACTAATAAACTTAAGAGTACTAATAAAAGGTCCGATGATCACGAAAACCCGAAGTCAGAGAGGCCCGCGAACTGTAAAGTAGAGCTATAGTTACAAAACTCCCCTTAAAATATTAAAACTTCACCAGCGGATCTCGGTTCAGTGGTTCTGAACCGAGATCTAAGTCCCATAGGGAGCGCCCCGAAGCACAGGTTGCTTTGCTTATCACTACATAGTATAAAACAAAATCCCTATGTATGCTTACATCTTTAAAACTACGCAACAGATATTGATGCGTTTTTATTTTTATACATACAGTGATTCAAGAGGATGGTTTTATGTCGTATCATACATACGCATAGCACCCGTGCGAAGCCGGGGCGGGTCGCTTGTAGCTTATAAACTATTCAACAAGACTGGAGCCCTGTCGATCTTTATGTCCAAATGCCTTGTGGCTAACAAAAGGAAGCATATACCAAAAGTTGTCATTTCGTGCGTACTCGGCCCCCGCCAACGACGAATCGAAGGAGTGTCCTGGGGGTTTTAGTGGTGTAGGGTCCTCTCCTCGGGGTATAAGTTAGCATACCACGCTATGGAGAGGGCGAGTCCCACATATCCCACCGCCAGCGCGCAAATACGCTGCAGCGGCGGTGGGAATGCGTAAAGGCAATTCCCCCCAAAATATAAAAAGGGTGATTGCTGGCAGGAGGAATGGGTACTGATAACGTTTATATTTTTATAGTTTTGGGCAACGGTCGCTCTACTGTTCGCCTCTCGGACTTCAGGTCTGCGAGGGCATCGGAAAGTTCATTGCAAAGTAATGGTCGGAAGCGATCTGCTTACTATACCCGCCTTTTACAGTAGGTATATACTAGATGACATTTTTTACCGTCTTGAAAATAATAGGGCGTGATATATATATAAGAAATAGATGTGTAAGGCATAGTTCTTTTATCATTTATTTATTTTTACTGCATGGAATGAAAATCGTAACCGTAAAAATGCGTACTTAAGTTACGCTATTTCGCTCACTCTTTTCATTCATATTTGATTGCGGCCTAGTATTATAGGCACCTATTTTAACTTACGTAACGTAACTGCCATTTAGGTAAGTATTTTTATCGTTATAATTTTCACTCTTTCAGTAAAAAAAAAATAAAACAACTATGCCTTAGACATGTATTTCATATACATATCACGCTCTATTATTTCAAGACGGTAAAAAAATCACCTAGTATAATATAATTCCACGTTACTATAGGTAAAATAATGATTAATACATTATAAATATTAAGTAAGTACACTAAAATATTCAAATAAAATACAACCTTTCAATTATATTGATATCAAAGACATTAAATGCCGTTATAATATGTTAAATTAATATATAAGTCACAAGGGAAATGAATCCCTACGTCGCGTCGCGGGGACGTTATAAATAAGTAATTCGTGGATATAAAGCACATAAAGACAGAACAACAGCTAGTCGTGGTACTCATAGATCCGAACCTACATCGACCTTCACCGAGCTTCACCAGGATTAGTGTCCTAATCCTGGAGACTAGTGTCCAGGATTTCTGAAGCCAACCCATTTTTAGTGTATTTTCTAAGATACAAAATTCATTATAAAACACTTAGGAAATGTCGATGTAGGTTCGGATCTTCTACTATAGGTTATTTAAAGTGGTGATTATAATAGCTAGCTGCTTCATTTAAAATTACATTTGTCGTTGAATTCTGAACGAATCAAAAAGTTAATCATTGATTAACTGACAAAGTAATCAAATCAAAGCTTTTAGAAGCTCATTTGTTAGTTGACACAAGAGTTTTGACTATTGATAAGTTAATTTCATCGTTTTAGAAAACGTAGATTTATGCATATGCGTCACAAAATAAAAAAGATATTGATTAATATTCGATAATTATATTATTATATTATAATTATATAAAATTAATTGCAATAAAAAGATAATTTATATCACACGTAATCACATTAAAAACGCTTCATAATAAATAAATGTTTACAAAATCTTGTAAACAAATGTTTTTGCTTTCATTAAGACCCCCATAATTTCATCTCTTGCAAACGCTCACTTCGTATAATCTTTAAACGCTTAAAGCCTTCAAACTTATACTTCCCGTGACGGGACACATACAATTATTATTATAGAAAAAACAAATAACACTCGGCCACTTGTATATAAATGTGACCCCCAAAAACAATTTTCATATTGACCCCCAAAAAACAATTTTCATAAAGACCCCAAATCGCTATTTTCACATTATTTTATAGTTGACTCGAATTTCAATCGCGATACTATTTTATTTAGATGACTCTTCAACGTAGCTTCGTTACGCCATCGTAAATAAATGAAAAGGTAATTATTTGCCTTGAAACGGTATCGCATTTTGAGGCTGATTATTTTAATTATTATAATATATTATTATAATATAATAATTATAAATTATGTATAAATCGCGAAAGTTTAAAAACATTAGTTTTCATATTGACCCCCAAATTGAAATTACCTAGACGGTAATGATCGAGGTAATTTCATTACATTTAAATTTATAACTTTGTTATAAAAAATTACACATTCCAAAAGATTTTCTAATGAATAATACTTTACATTTTCGTTTCCACATACAAATGACCCCAAATAATACATTAAAATGACGTCACATTTATTTTAAGACCCCATATTTATGACACAACATTTTAAAAACAAAAGTTCTAATTGTTCAATCATCGGACGATTCTGAATCTTCGTTTTTCGTGCTAAGATGGAATGCTATTACTGGAATCGAACCTAGGACCATACATGACCCCATGCCGTAGAAACACCATGAGTAGCCGCCTGTGACGTCACGAAGAAGACCTGTAAACAATGGCATAGATAAATATAATAGGCTAGTTGACACATGAAATTATATTACAGTGATGTTTATTTCTAAAAGTATTTTTCATATTATGGAACCTAAATAATAATAATTTCTGATCAAAAAACTTGAATATGTTTGTATAAACTCAATATGAAAATTATTTATTTTGTCTATGTATTTAACTTACGAAAACGCTATCAGCCATTTTGTGACGTCATACGTCTCGTAAAAAAACATGAACGCAATCCTTTACTATTACACTTTTTGAGTCATGACGTCATCAATCTTGTTCACAGATAATGTATATAGATCAATATGGCTGACATCGTTTTCATCTCTAAATGTCAAGCCAATTTTAAAATATTTATTTTAGTGCTTTCTAGATCTCAAATAAATGCCAATTTTTTTTTTGATCTAGTAAAACCATTCTTAACCATATAAAAATAATTTCAAAAAAGAATCAACTAGCCTATTATCATCATCATCAGCTTACATAACGACCACAGCTAAACATGGGCCTCCCTTCAACGAGGTTTGCAAATTCATCAACAAAAAAATTTAAACTGTATGTCCATACAGATAGAGTTATCATTAGGGGCCGTCCATTAATCACGTGATCTTTTTATGCATTTTTGGACCCCCTCCCCCTTTCCCCTTTGTGATACATAGTTAAGACTACCCCCCCACTCCCCACAAAACATCACGTGTATTTTTAGTATCTACAAAAAATGTTATATTTTTAGAATATTTTAGAATATTATCTTAAATATCATTTTTGTTGCAGTGTTGTGTAGTTATAAAATGAGAAGTTTGATCACGTGGCCAATAAAGAAATTTGTGGCTGGACTTATAATATCCCAAAAATAAATACACGTGATATCTTACTACACCCACCTCCCCCCTTGTGACATTTTGTGATTTTTTTCAAACCCCTCCCCCCCCTTAAAAGCCTCACGTGATTAATGCACGGCCCCTTAGGGAGGGGTTGTAATACTATTTACGATAGGGACGGGGTAGGAGGAGGTCTTTCCCTCTGTCCCTTATTCTTGTTAGCATAACTATACTATTCATTACAATTAGTATATTTATTACAATTAGTGTTCGATACTCAATACTCAATCATTTATTGCATTCCACAGTGTTTTTAGGTGGTATTATTACAAATTCTGCTTCTTATGGCTAGGTAGGAGGGGGGTGTTTCTCCCCTTAATGCTTCCTATGGATAGGAAGGGGGAAGAGGGGATTTAGGGATTCCTTCTCCCCTTATAATTAGTGCTACTTATGGACAGGGAAGGGAGAGGGGGGATTTGGGGATACTTTCTCCCCTTATAATTAGTGCTTTCTATGGATGGGGAGGGGGTGAGGGAATTTGGGTATTATTTCTCCCCTTATAAGTAGTGCTTTTGATGGATAGGGAGGGGGTAGAAGGATTTGGGTATTTTCTCATCTTATAATTAGTGCTTTCTATGGATGGAGAAGAGGGGGAGGGGGCATTCCTATCCTTTTAAGTTATCATACTAAACATAAGCTCACCAGCGGTCGGCGGTACAGACACAGCCGCCAAGCTCTGGAACATTCTCACCAGCCCGTACGAAGAGGCAATACGGGCGGTGCCGAAGGCGTCAGCCAGGAGTACTGGTACCAACAGGAACCAGCAGCCGAGACACAGTCCGTAGGCAGCTAGGAAAAAATAACATGTCAATTATCAATCAAGTCACAATAGAAAAAAAAAAGAAAAATGTCTAGTCCTTAAAAAAAAAAATTACTTGCAGAGTTTTGCAGTCTACTAGTATTGTTATTAACCCCTCGTGCTAAGCTAACATGCTTGTGTTACGAGTGGGTTCACGTCGGTAGTGCAATAAGTGGGGATTGAACCGGCGACCACCAGATCACAAGTCCGTTGGGCTACGGTCGCTTTCTGTACTTCTGGTCATAACCTGTGCTTATCTTTAGTCTATAATTAATATTATAAAGAGAAAAGATTTGTATTTTTGTGTGTGTGTATGTTTGTAATTAATAAACTCAAAAACTATTATGTAGATTTCAAAAATTATTTCACTATTGGAAAGCTACATTCACCCTGAGCGACATAGGCTATATTTAATCATGAACATCCCACGGGAACGGGAGTTACGCGGGTGAAACAGCGCGCGGGAACCTAGTCTATATATAATCTCTATCTAATCTACCCTCTAATTAACTAATCTACCCTCTCGCGGGAGGAGGCCTATGTTTAGCAATACGGGCTGATGGTGATGATGATGATGGTATGTAGGTACTTACCGGAGGCTACGGCCAGGGCCCACCACGATTTAAGGGCAGGTAACGTCAATACTGCAATCCCAGCCACGAGTATACTGCAATTATAAAAATTTAAAATAAATCTATAAATATTCTTAGTCTTGCCATAAATATTGTTACAAATAAAAATCTATTGTACATTTATTACTATTACGGTGTGTTATAGTTTATCCTCAAATTCCTTTCATTTATATCCTCAAATAGGCTACTTGACACATATGAAATTATGTTAGAATGATATTTATTTTTTAAAGTTTTTGTCATATGGAACCTAAATATAATCATTTCTGTTCATAAAACTGGAATATGCTTGTATAAACTCAATATCAAAATTATTTCTTTTGTCTACGTCTTTAACTTTCGAAAACGCTGTCAGCCATATTGTGACATCCTCTCGTTAAAAAACATGAACGCGATACTATACTATTACACTTTCTGAGTTATGACGTCATCGGTCTCGAACACAGATAATGTATATTTTATAGATCAACATGTCTGACATCGTTTTAATCGCTAAATGTCAAGCCAATTTTATAATATTTATATTTGCGCTTTCTAGATCTCAAGTAAATGCCATATTTTTTTCTTGATCTAGTAAAACCATTCTTAACCATATAAAAATTATTTCAAAAAACGTGTAAACTAGCCTATTCTTTCGGCACTTCACTCGCAACGAGGACTCCATGGAACGTTTGGTGGTGCAAGGGAAAGTTGTGGACAAAAGACCTCGTGGCCGCGCCCCAACACGATGGACAGATCTCATTAAGTCCATCACAGGGAATACGATCAACGATTGTTCCCACTCCACCAGAAACAGAGACACATAGTGACGGGTCGCAAGAGCTGCTGTGTCGCAAACATCGACTTTGACATGACCATGACCTTTTTTTCGGATGGACATACGTCTACGTGGCGTAGGTAGCCACGAGGCTTTTGCTGCTTCCCCGGGCATAAAGGCAGCAGGCAGAGCTCTAGCCTTAATAAATAGTTTAACAACTACAAACTAAGCACCTGCGCAACCTGCGCAAGAGTGTCCCCCGTGGGGCTTGGAACACGGCTCAGGGCGGTCGCTGGCGATGAGATTGAGGGATTATGATTTTAGTATTTTTGGGGAGTTTTGTGCAACTGTCGCTCTACTTTACAGTTCGCGGGACTTAAGGTCTTCGAGGGCAACGGATGGTTCTTTGCAAACCAAGGGTCAGGAGGATGAGGGGGGACGCGTCACGTTCGCGGGCGCACTCTGCTTCGGCGGGTCGGATAGAATGACCACGCCCACTCTGTCAAGAGTGTACGACTAAGGAGAAGTGTTAGTGTAATATGTTAATATAAAATCATTAAAAATATATAAAGGTTTTTCGAATTGGTCTCCATTGGCTGCAATACAGTCCTTTAAACGTTGAGGCCAGTTATCAATAGAAGCGCGCACGCTTTCCATGAGAAAATTCTTCACTCCCAATCGTATGGATTGTTTTAGGGACTCCAAATTATCATGGCGTTTAGAGCAGGCCATACTCTCTAAAACTGACCCACAATTTAAATCCAGCGGATTAAGATCGGGTCTATTGACGGCCAGTCTTCAGCTCGGATGAAGTCCGGAACGTTCGTTTCGAACCAAGATTGAGTGGATCGAGCTTTATGACCCGGCGCTGAGTCTTGCTGATAGAGCCATTCTTGGTTATTGAACATGGTGTTGTTAAGTACGTTGTGAAGTTAAGTAGATTTGGCTATGTTGTTTTCGGCTTACAACAGAACACCCCATATCTTCCCATGGGAATCGTAAGAGGCGACTGCGGGACATACAGCTGATGGATGGGCAGCAGCATCCATCAGTTCAAATATACTCCCATCTTACGGCGATCACCAATCCTGTCTAGGGTGGTGATTACGGCAACATCCCTCTACAACTCTTTAATTTTGTTTGTCCGAAAGGAAATGCATTTGCGCATCCCTCCGCCGCTGCAACGTTCCCGCGCCTACGAAGGGGTATGTGCGACTATAGAACTACTCTATCTCCCGTAAAACCTCTGGCTTACTCTACGTCACTGCCCCATCTTCCTTCTTCAGCTTTGTCAACTGGCTTTGCCCGATAGAGTTGTCTCTTGCAAACACTTTGGAGCCTTGGTTCCGCTCCAGCGTCTCCTTAATACGTTTCGTATTATAGGAGCAAATGTCAAGGTGTGAGGGTATTTGCCATAGTCACCACGCTTGGCTGGCGGGTTGGTGACCACAGTATTATGTCGTACCACACAAGGAAAAACGCTGCTGCCCGTCCCTTGATAAAAGATTATTATAGATGATGTTATAATAATCGGGACCAACGGCTTAACGTGCTTTCCGTGGCACGGAGGGTAGTCTCTTAGCCAACCAGACCCGGAAAGATATCTTAGCTTCTACATAAAGATTTTCTTGTCTAGCGTGGGAATCGAACCCACGATCTCCGAGATTTAAAGCGAGCCAAATACCACTACCGAACGGAGGTTGAAAAAAAAAAAACTTAATAAATACCTGACTATATACGCCTTCCTCCTACAGAACAGGTGCAGATCACACAGCCAGCCGAGACCCAGTCTGCCACAGAGGTCCAGCACTGCACTGATAGCCACCAGGTGTCCTGGAATCAAGGATATCATCATCAGTATAGAAGGGGTGGTCAACTTGGGTCGGATTGCCTCGCGTACCCGGCGCCCTCACCAACAGCGGACGTAGGAGTGTTCGGGGGTTGTAGAGGTGTAGGGTCCTCTCCTCGAGGGCGAGTCCCATATACCGCACAACCGGGCGCGGGATCGCTGCAGCGGTGGAGGGGATTCGTAAATGCATTTTCCCATGGACAACAAATCGTTAAATACTTACCGGCAGCCGACTTGCTATGTCCCCTGGACACGGTGTAAGCTGGCAGGTAGTACAGTGCATACGGAGATCCGCACGACATGAGAGCCACTGACGCACACAGGAGACCAAACCGCCACGACTTGAGGAGTGACACATCTAAATACCTGGAGAAGTGATATTGAATTAGTTTTTAGGCTTCCGTACTCAAAGGGTAAAAATGACAACTTAACCTTATGTTTCAAAATTGAGATTAATATCTCAATTTTAAAACACTACTATATTTTTTCCGGAACGCTATAATCTGGACATCTTTAAGGCTAAAGTGAACAGACACTTTCTAGGCAAGCGTGTATCATCTTAGGCCTTATCTTCGCCTTCCATCAAACGGTATGGTCAAACGTAAGCCAATATTTAGTAAAAAAAAAAAAAAAAGTTTTGACTTTAGCATAATATATATATACTTTTTCGATTGCATTTTTTTTTGTATTACTAGCAGTGTTTTTCAGTCTTCTAGTATTCTTGTTAACCACTTGTGCTAAGCTAACATGCTTGTGTTACGAGTGGGTTCACGTCGGTAGTGCAATGGGTGGGGATCGAACCGACGACCACAAGATCGCAAGTCCGAGACCCTAGCCATAGATAACGCAACGGCCCTACTTATAATACATACATTAATTAGCATACCTAGAAATCTTTTCAACGCAGCCAGTTTGTTTCTTCACCTCCACAGCATCCTCTTTCTGCACCTCAGCTTGTTTAATCGTGATCGGTTCAGCCAGCTTACTGGGGATCAGTCGGCTTGGGAGTGGGGGCCGGATGTATAGAGATCTGGAAATAAAAATTAACCTTACATCTACGACAACCCAGGATCGTGTAGCCTGGCACAGGAGTACAAGGAGGTTTTTTTTTTCGGACGGACATAATGTAGTTAGCCCTGAGGCGAGGCTTTTGCTACTTGACCGGGCATAAAGGCGAGCAGAGCTCCAGCCTACATAAATGGTTTAAACACTACAAACTAGGCAACCTGCGCCAGAGGGCGTCCCCTGTGGTATTTGGACCTCGGCTCAGGGCGGTCGCTGATGGGGAGATTGAGGGATTATGGCTTTTACTTTCTTTAGGGTAGTTTCGTGCAATTGTCGCTCTACTTTACGAGGGCATCGGAAGATTCTTAGCAAACTAAGGGTCGGGAAGGAGTACAAGGAGGCCTGACCCCAAATAAAATGGGAACATGGGCAGGACGAAGAGGAGCTGTCTTAAAAAAACCAAGGTTTACCAATAACATCCGCTCATTCAAATATTTTTAAAATCTATCGTCTAAAGAAATAGCGGACACGGGTTATATATATATATATATATACATATATATATATACATATATAAATGAAGCAAAACCTTTGCATCCCTTTTTACGAAAATTGCGCGGATGGAAGAAGAAAATCAGTTTCGTCCCGCCACTGGTATTAACTCACCTGCTAATCTTCCGTCTACTAGCTTTATAGACACATGTGCTGTCAGTAGACAGGTCTTCTACTGAATGGAGGATGGAAGAAGACCTAGTTGGCCGGAGACGAAGACGTACCACTTCTTTGGGAAGACCTGAGAAGTAATTATTTAGATAAATACATTTCAGTATTCTACTTTGACAGTCCGTTGACGTCCACTGCTGAACATGGGCCTCCTCTTAACAGATCATGACAAGCCAGGGTTGTTGTTAGGTGAGCCGCCGGGGGGCCGGATTGCTTGTACCCGGCGCGGCCCCCGCCAACAGCGGTTCGAAGGAGTGTCCGGGGGTTTAAAGTGGTGTAGGGTCCTCTCCTCGTGGTATGAGTAGCATACCACGCTATGGAGAGGGTGAGTCCCACATATCCCGCCGCCAGCGCGCGAATACGCTGCAGCGGCGGTGGGAAGCAAAAATGCAGCTCCCACCGGACAAAAAAAAAAAGTTCTTTGTGGTGTTCCCTCTATCTGGCACAATCATAATGTTTCAAAATTATTATAAAATTGTATTGCCTAGAAGCAGTCGCAAGGCATTTAGTTTATTGAAAAAAACAAAGGGTTCCTCTTCACATTCATCAGCCTGTACAATATCCACTGCTGAACATGGACCTCCTTCCGAGGCAGGGGTTTTGCCATAGACACCACGGTAGGCGGGTTGGTGACCGCAGTATTAAGTTATAACACACAAGGAAACGCTGCTGCCCGTTCCCTGGTAAACGATTGTTATAGAATCAGATGATGTTATAAAAATCGGGACCAAAGGCCTAATGTGCTTTCCGAGGCACAGAGGATAGTCCCTCAACCATTCAGAAACGGAAAGAAATCTTAGAATATACACAAAGATTTCTTGTGCGGCGTAGGGATCGAACCCTACGGTGATAGTCTCTCTTCACATTATAATTATTAAAATTTAAATCATAATCATCATCATCATCATCAGCCCGTATAGCGTCCACCGCTGGACATGGGCCTCCTCCAGAAGGAGGGTATTTGCCATAGTCATCACGCTTGGCAGGCGGATTGGTGATAGCAGTAAGATGGAGTATATTTGATATGATAGATGCTGCTGCCCATCCATCATTTAGTCGCCTATTAAGAAGAAATTTTGTTAAAGATATTCTCTATTTGACACATCACAACTAATACAGCTAAAACTGCTACCCATGTGCTTACCAACTACTCCCAAAACGTCGAGACCTTCCGAGTCTTCGGAATCAGAATTTTGCGACTGCATCGGTGGTCGAGTGACCTGTCAACGAAAAAATATCAGGAGATAAAATCGAGCAGTAAAGAGTGCTGGTTTTTACTTTGCACAGCAGATAAGCATTGCCATTCAACGGGGTAATGCTGCCAGCATTCTGGGAACCTTGCCAATTAGAATAGTAGTATTTGATAAGTTAGTCTTATTTTAAATTAGCTACTTTTAGTAGCATATTATGTATTTTATTCATGTAATAAATGTTTTACCATTAATCACAAAAATCTATATAAAAAAAACAGTATAGGTATATGTATATTAAAACGGGTATATTAAAATGGTGACAGCCAAACAGACGGACGGTAGAGTCGTAGGTAACAGGGTCCCTTTTTTTTACTTCACCTAGGCTTTTGCTACTTTACCGGGCATATAGGCGAGCTGAGCTCCAGCCTTAATAAATGGTTTAAAAACTACAAAATAAGCAACCTGCGCTGCGGGGCGCCCCCTGTGGGTCTTGGACCTCGGTTCAGGGCGGTCGCTGGCGATGAGATTGAGGAATTATGACTTTTAGTATTTTAGGGGAGTTTTGTGCAACTGTCGCTCTACTTTGCAGTTCGCGGGCTTCTCGGACTTCGGGTTTACGGATCGGATGGTTCTTTGGAAACTAAGGGTCGGGAGCATAACAGGGTCCCATTTATATTCTTTGGGTAAGAAACCCCAAAAAGCCCATAAGGGTGGTATATAAATTGATTTCTACCTCATATAAACTTGGATGCATGATCTCCGTAATGAGGTTACTTCGCTTCACATCCTCGCTAAGCATCAGGTTCTTCTGGTTGAGGGTCAGCTCCGAGTCAGGCTGGAACAGGCTCTGGAGACGATTGTCCTTGGAGTCCCCCTTGGTAGGGAAAATGGGATGATCTGAAAATATCAAGAAGATTTTAAAACGTCAACTTAGGTAAATAGAAGATGTAAGCGACCGTAGCCCCATGGCTAGGGGTGTCTTATGATCATGTGGTCGCCAGTCCCCACCCATTGCACTACGGACGTGAACCCACTCGTAACACAAGAATTATAGCTTAGCACGAGGGGTTAACAAGAATACTAGCAGTGTGTAAATACTCTGCGTATCCGGGGGGTTTTAGTGGTGTTGGGTCCTCTCCACGTGGTATGATTAGCATACCACCGCTATGAAGAGGGCGATCCCACATACCCCTTCGCAATCCGCCCATCATATTCTTTGAGAGTGGAGACTGGAGACTTTAGCCTGAGGGTTTCCTCGGGGGGTTGTTTAGTATATGGATCTTGTGGCGTCCAAAGAAAAAAAGACGCTTTTGCCATACCTACTACTGGAATCCAAAATAACAGCTTACGTATAACCCCCGTAATTTATTACCCGTCCGTGGTGCTTTACAATTACTGGCTTCTCCAGTTGTAAATTACCCCTCAAGACTACTTATGTCTTATTATTTTATTTTCCTTTTTGCTAAAATAAAGTAATAACTGAATGTCAACACGGCTTCCAGAAAGGTAAAAGTACAAATACTCTCCTACACGATATACTGACAAAATCAATACATATTACAGTGAGAAAACATTTGTAGTTGCGGTATTCTTTGATTATAAAAAGGCCTTTGATACTCTTGACACTGAGACCTTACTAAACGCCATGGGGGAGTGTGGAGTGGGAGAGCCGCTGAACTAATGATTCCGCGACTATCTCACATCACGCTCCTACCGAGTTAAGGTAGGCGATGAGTACAGTGACGAGATGAAGGTGGGGTGCGGGGTGCCACAGGGGTCTGTATGAGGGCCTGTGTGCAACTTATTGCACGTAAGCAGCTTGTGCGGCGTACTGCGCCACTGCTCGGCGTACATGTACGCGGACGACCTGTGTGCGCGCCACTGGCACCTGTCGACTCGTGCAACAGGACGTAGACGCAGTGGTAAAGTGGTCTCATGACAACGGTATCGTTCTAAATGGTGAGAAAACTAAGCTGTTGATGATACATTCCCCATATATGCATCTGACCAAAACATGCCCTCCCATTTTTACCCATAGCTATGAGTGTATGCATCATAATAATTCAGACTGTAAATGTAAACCAATAGAACACGTAGAAAGTGTCACATAGCTTGGAATGAAAGTGGATGAAAGTTTTTCATGGTCTTCACATATTGACTACATTTATTGTAGTAAGCTCAGAATATTGCTATGTAAATTCTATCATTTAAGTTTTAAAGTTGCCTCCAGCACCTTAAAATGTTTATACAGGGTTATTTGTAAAACACCGGTAACCTCTCAGGACTTTATTACTAACATCATAAACAACAACATTTGTTCTACGACTTTTTACAAAACATAATACATTTACCAAAAACAAACCTTCAATATTTCGTTGTCCTATCTAACACATTTCAATACTGTATTCCCCGCTCCCCGTCGCTATTGTCGGTACTATCGCTTTCTTTTGCTTCGCATAAACTTCGTAACATTTAGAGCGTTGAATTTTTTTTTTTTTTTATGTAAATCTGATGAATTAAAATATGATGATTTTTTAAAAGTCATAGAACAAAAGTTGTTCATTATGAAGTTAGTAACGTAGTCCTGAGAGGTTACCGGTGTTTTACAAATAACCCTGTATATGTCCTTAGTTGACTCAATACTGAATTATTCTCTTAATTTTTATGGTTTGACTTTTAAAAGTAATATACAGAAGCTAGAAGCAATTCAAATTAGATTTTTAAAATTATTAGAAAATAAGAAAACCAAAAGCAGTTGTAAAGGAGACTATAATAGGTTATTCAAAATATGTAAAATTCTACCAGTTAGCCTTAAACATAAATACCTACTATTGGTCAATAACCATGGCAGTCGGGATAGTGACTCATTGGTATCTAACGGGTATACTAGCAGGTAGATGACAGCAGGTAAATATGATGTACCCAGAGTTTATAATTACTATGGCGACATAACCTTAAGAAAACGCCTTCCCTATCTATTGAATACTTTGCCTGTTGACATCAGAAAAGAAGAAAATAAATTAAAATTCGCACGTCAGCTAACGAGATGTTTTTTAGATGCTATGTAAAATGTAGGTATTAAGTATATATAGGTTATAGATGTAAGTGATAGTATGATTGTAATATAGACTCAATGATCTCACAGTTAAACTGCGTAAGCAGTTTTGTGGGGCAATGTAGTTTTAAGAAATTTTATGTGAATTATAGGGTTCATTCATTCATGTTTGTGTGACTGTGTGTGTGTGCTCTGGTTTCCCCCCTTGTAGTGAATGTGTGTGTATTTATGTGTATATGTGTGTTTGCGTGTATGTGTGTGTGTGGTTGTGTGACTGTAAGAATGTTTTCTGGATTTCCACGCTTCGGTTTTTGATAACTCACCTTCCTGTATATCTTGGAGCAGGGTAGTGTGTTCTGTGGTGGTGGTGGTAGCTGGGGTCCTGTCGGCCACACTCGAGGAGTTGAAGCTGACAGGGGCAGGCCTGTACAGCGTCGCTGACACGCACACGTGTAGCATTCCTCCCCCTGGAAAGGTGGAAGGGATTCGTTAATACTGGCTTTCAAGGGCTGGGGTGATGTTTAATTAGTATGTTCTTATTATAATATGGTTATTACTGCATCTCCGAAGCGTAGCGGTATTTGGATCGCTTTTAATCTCGGAGGTCGTGAGTTCGATCCCCACGCCGGACAAGAAATCTTTGTGTAAATTCTAAGATTTCTTTCCGGGCCTGGTTGA
The DNA here is from genome assembly GCA_947037095.2 of Nycteola revayana. Lineage (NCBI taxonomy): Eukaryota > Metazoa > Arthropoda > Insecta > Lepidoptera > Nolidae > Nycteola > Nycteola revayana. Next base: position 17,484,837 of record OX344859.2, on the reverse strand, counting down.
TTGAGGGACTACCCTCCGTGCCTTGGAAAGCACGTTAAGCCGTTGGTCCAGATTGTTAAAACATCATCTATAATAATCGTATATCAAGGAACGGGCAGCAGCGTTTCCTTGTGTGGTACAACATAACACTGTGGTCACTAATCCTCCTGCCAAGCGTGGTGACTATGGCAAATACCCTCTGGCAAATATTCTGGAGGCCCATGTTCAGCAGTGGACGTTATACAGGCTGATGATGATGATTACTGCATCTATAACAATCGTATACCAGTGATTACAACCGCGGTCACCAACCCGCCTGCTAAATATGATGACTATCCCAAAAATCCCCCTCGGAGAGGCCCATGTCTATATGAATAAAGAATATTTCGATTTGATTTGACTTGAGAACGATATGACGTGATAAAGAAATGTTCAGTGAAGCTACAGACATGCGATCACATCATTGTGACTTCGTAGTTACTAGGACCTCCATTGCGCAGCTGTTTAAGTCTTACAGATCGTGGATTCGCTCCCCACGCTAGACAAGAAATCTATGTGTATGTAGATTCTAAGATTTCTTTCTGTGTCTCGTTTGCCCTTGAACCAAGCAGACATTGAAAGTAATCCTCCATCCCTCCATCCTCGGCAAACACGTCAAGCCGTTGTTCTTGAATGTTTTAACATCATCTGTCTCCTGATTGTGAAAACAGCGTTTCCTTGTGTGTTAGTACAAAATACTTTTAAATAATTAAAATAAAAATAATTTTTATTTACGTAAACCAATTACAGGCACTTGTAAATAGTCAAACATTAATTAGAAAAATGTATTCATTATATTTGTTATTTATTTATATCTATAAAATTAATTATTTTTATATTATCATATAAAAATAATTACTATCAATATGTTATTATTATAATTTATTTATTTATATTGTTCTTAGCGACGCAAAATGCTTGTTCTGTCTATATTATGTCAAAACAATTGTCATTATTTGGGTGGACCATGAGCATATAACGACGGACGCGCTTTAATGCTACCACCGGATCCAATGCGCCCCAACTGAGAAGATCCGGCGAAACAAACTCAGTGGGTTACTTTACTACCGGTTTCAACACGGCCCACATGAGACGGTCCGGCGAAACATACTCAAATGGACAAATACGCGGGCTACTGGCATAACCCTCCTTCGGGAGGACGCCCATGTTCATCAGTGGATGTTGATCGATCTTGGATCAAACGCGTACATCTTGGATATATCAAATATAGTTTGGAAATGAGAAAGTGTAATGATTTGTTGCCAATCACGACCCCAAAAAAAGCCGTTAAGCTGTCGGTCAGGCCCGGAGGCTAATCTTGCCTCCGTAAATAAGAATATGACTTCGATAAAAATGTCTTATTAAAAGTGGCGCTGTCGAAGCTGTAGACTTTTTGATGTAAAGGAAAGGGAAAAAGTCCCATTTCGTCTTTATCATTTTAATTGAGTTAATTCACAACAACATCATCATTAAACAACTTATAATACTTTAAAATTAGTTTTTATTAGCTGACGTATTTTTACTTCTTATAAAAAGACTTCGTGTAACGCCATCCATTGTAAATTATTCAATCAACTATTAATTGCGACATCTATTATTCAATAGTAATACTAATCATTCCCAAATATTATTTTGATTAATTTTATATCTAAAATTTAACGGTGTCATCAAGTGTTGACTAGGAAAACTATAAATAAAAATAGCGACACCTACTATTGAATAGAAGTACTAATATACTCCAGACGTTAATACAGATGTCTGGATTAATTTTATAGCTACAACACAACAGTGCCATCTAGTGATGCATAGGAAAACTATTCATATTAACCACGACATCTATTATTGAATAGAAGTACTAATATTTTACAGACGTTTTCAAAAATAGCTAAGTTCATTTTATATCTACAACATAACACTGCCATCTACTGTTGAGTAGAAAAACTAATAGGTCAGAAATGAAAAAATTAATAGTTCATGATTTTGCTACTAGATGACGCTGTTAACAATATTGTTAAAGATATTGAACTTTTATACATAAAATAACACTGCATTAATAGATCAATATATAGACGACACAGTTCACGTGATTTACGTGAACTGTGCCTTTGGTCCATCATCGTAACCAGTTTTTGTAACCAGCTACGAAAGAAGATTTTTATTTCGTTTTCTCGTAACTAGTTACCAATCAAGAATAATTATTTCAGGTTTGTAACTATTTTTGGTAACCAGTTACGAATGAAGATTTTTATTTCTTTTTCTATAACTGGTTACTAATCAAGAATAATTATTCCAGGTTTGTAACTATATGTGAGTAAGAGAGTATATAAATAAAACAAAATATTTTCAAGATTTAATTTGCCAACTTTATTGGCGTGATATTAATTAATGTACGTAACTATACTAACCACAGTATTGTAGAACATAACACGGATTGAATTCATGTATGAACAGACGGACATACCGACATGGTGAGACTACAAAGGTCCCTCGAACTCGACGGAACCCTTAACATTGTAGTAAAATAAAATAAACAAATACCAAAATTTCCGTAACGTATAATTATATCTCCACTCATAAACCAACATAAAATTATATTTCCTCTCATAAACTAACATAAAAATATATTTCCTGTAAAAATAAAAACATAAAAATATTTTGTTTTATTTATATACTCTCTTACTCACATATAGTTACAAACCTGGAATAATTATTCTTGATTAGTAACCAGTTATAGAAAAAGAAATAAAAATCTTCATTCGTAACTGGTTACCAAAAATAGTTACAAACCTGAAATAATTATTCTTGATTGGTAACTAGTTACGAGAAAACGAAATAAAAATCTTCTTTCGTAGCTGGTTACAAAAACTGGTTACGAAGATGGACCAAAGGGAACTGTGTCGTCTTAAAACTATAGCTCAGAAAATGCGGTAAATCAATATCGTAATGTGTATAATGCGGGTCCCCTATGTTGTTTCGAACGCCGCTGTTGCGACACATGCTGTTGCGAATTATTTTTCCACTGCCTCACAGGTTCGAAAGCTCATGGACTCGAATGAAGTAGTCGCGAAACACGCTGTTTCGAAAAACATTTTCACTGCCTCATACGCTCGAATGCTTGTGATTTCGATTTATTTAGTTATTAATATAAAGTGTACAGAAAAATATTGAAGCAGTAATTAAATAAAATCATCAAATTCGGTGTCAACTTGTTACTTTGTTAATATTATTATTAACAAAGTAACAATAAAAAAAATACCTTTTTTTTTTTTTTCTCCGGGGGGAAATGAATTTACGCATTTCCACCGCCGCTGCAGCGTATTCGCGCGCGCTGGCGGTGGGATATGTGGGACTCGCCCTCTCCATAGCGTGGTATGCTAAACTCATACCACGAGGAGAGGACCCTACCAACCACTAAAACCTCCCGGACACTCCTTCGATCCGCCGTTGGTGGGGGCCGGGTACGCATGAGCAATCCGGCAAAAAAAAATACCTACCTCAACTGTACATTTCTTTCTATGAGTACTTAACACAAAATCTAAGTGGTATTAATCATTAGTGGTATTTTTCAGAAATTAATCAATTGCACATGAGTACTAAACGCTAAAGCTCTTATAAATTCAGGCGTGCCCATTATAGGTTTTTTTTTTCAAAATTACTGAAATTGCATTCTCTGCAACTCTTTGTTTTTTTTTGGGTAGTGTCTGAGATACCTACCACAAACCAAAAAAAAATGTTGGGTGGTAAAACATTTAATATTATTAAATCAACATTTGATAATATTAAATGTTGTTTATATTAGTTTGTAACATCAACCTTTAATAATATTAAATGTTGATGTTGACACCGAATTTGTTGATTTTATTTAATTACTGCTTCAATATTTTTCTGTACACTTTATGACCAAAAGAAATCGAAATCACAAGCATTCGAGAGTATGAGGCAGTGAAAATGTTTTTCGAAACAGCGTCTTTCGCGACTACTTCATTCGAGTCCATGAGCTTTCGAACCTGTGAGGCAGTGGAAAAATAATTCGCAACAGCGTGTGTCGCAACAGCGGCGTTCGAAACAACATAGGGGACCCGTATAATGCACAGTACCGATGGTATGTGATCCCGATGTCCTTCATATATAAAAAGGTGGAACGTACAGCTGATCGACGACTGGTCTTTGGTAAAAATCAAATTGAAAAACTTTGAGGTGATTCGCAGTTTTTTTGTCCGGGGGAAAATGCATTTACGCATTCCTACCGCCACTGCAGCGTATGGCGGCGGGATATGTGGGACTCACCCTCTCCATAGCGGTGGTATGCTTACTACATACCACGAGGAGAGGACCCTACACTACTAAAACCCCCCGGACACTCCATCCGTCGTTTGCCGGGGCCGGGTACGCACGAAGCAATCCGGCTCCCCTGGGCTACACTAACAGTGGCATGGTATGCTCACCTACCCACATTGTGGGTGAACTTTCACTTTCACTTGAAGATCATAAGAGACACCAATGAAGTGTATATAGTTGCGTGCCCAAAATATTGCGTCGGGTGCTATCAATTTCGCCTTCCATCAAGTGAGATTATGGTCACACGTAAGCCTACATTTAGTAAAAAAAGAAATGTTTTTTTCATATACTACATGCATACTATAACCAGGTTTGTAACCTGGAATAATTATTCTTGAACAGTAACCAGTTAAAGAAAAAGAAATAAAAATCTTAATTCGTAACTGATTACCAAAAATAGTTACAAACCTGAAATAATTACTCTTGATTGGTAACTAGTTACGAGAAAACTAAATAAAAATCTTCTTTCGTAGCTGGTTACAAAAAATGGTTACAATGATGGACCAAAGGTCCCACGCGTGCCATTGGTTAACCATCCCTGTACTAGAAGAATAACTCACCCAACAACAGAACAGTTCCATGCAATCCATACATGTCTACCAGCTTCTCGATCAACATGGGGAACACGAAGCTACCAGCCGCTGTTCCGCTCACACATATACCGTTGGCGAGAGCGCGGTGCTTGTCGAAGTATTGTGAAACGATCACTATGCCTGGGGTGGTGGAGAGGCCGCCGCCGATACCTGGACAAAAACAAGAAGTTGTCAAACACACATAGGCGATCGTAACCTTAACTCTCAATCACTGACATGACTATTTGTTCCACAACCAGCGATGTTTGTATCAATGTGTAACATACGTCGGTCAGTCATTGTCACCTGCTTAAGGAACAAAAAGGACACGTGCAGATAGGTATTCTTGTGCAAATTGAAGTTTTCAACGGAAACCTACACGACATACGATCATATACGTACGTCAGTGGTCAAGGGTTAAGTAACATTAAAATACATCAGTATATATATATACTACCTATACTAGAACCTAAGCTATCATTATTCAATGTATACAAGATCGGGAGTTTTAAAAGACTACGCTATGAAAACTATCTTTGAGGACCTGTACAACCTTCAACTGGAAATTTTAGAAGAAAATACTTATAATACAATAAATGAGCCAAAAGAATTGTTTTTTCTCCAATAAGTATATTAGCATTTTACACCAAAATATTGCAGGTTTGATAAATAAATCAAATGCACTTACAGTATGCTTAAATGAACTTTGTGATAAAAATATAAATGTGGATGTAGTATGTATTACCGAGCATTTCATCATGAAGGGACTTGAAAAACAACTATGTATACCAAACTACAGTTTGGCTGCATGTTATAGTAGACCAGACAAAAAGAGAGGGGGAGCATGTATTATAATTAATAATTGTCACCAATGGAAAGAAATACCTCAAATAGCTAGATTATCTTTGCCAGGGGTTTTTGAGTGTTGTGCTGTTGAGCTAATTCATTATAAATTGATAGTCATATGTCTCTATAGAGTACCAAATACTAAAAATATAAATGATTTTTTTAATAAACTAGAATTGTTACTTAAAGATGTATCCAACCGGATTAATAAGAACATTGTTATTGCAGGCGATTTTAATATCGATATTTTAAAACCGAATAGAAATTCAGTTGCACTAGAATGTATGCTACTAAATTACAACTTAAAACTTGCTCTTAAACAACCGACTCGAATGGCTAGTAAGACATGTATTGATAATTTTGCGCATAATTTTAAAAAAACTGTAATAACAGATGTCTTGGAGTTTGCATTGTCAGACCATACAGCACAGCTGCTTCAATGTCCAGTACCCACAGTATGTAGAATAAAATACTGGTATATAACTAGAAGGGATTACTGCAACGAAAATATAGCAAAATTTAAAAACTGTATAAACAGTCTCAAATTTTCGGAGATATATGTGACTGAAGATCCTAATTTGGCCTATAATGATTTTATCAACACGTTTAAACTGTTTTACGATTTATGCTTCCCGTTCAAGGAAATCAAAATCAACACATTTAATAAACCTAAATGGCTATCAAATGGTGTTAAATTATGCAGTAAGAAAAAAATAAAACTCTTATGGCAGTCTAGATTGAATCCTAACCACGAAAATAAAAAGAAATTTGCTACTTATTCTAAATTATATAATAAAATTATAAATCTTACACAGAAAGCACAGAATAATTACAAATTACAACAATCAAAAAATATATCAAAGACTACATGGCAAATAATTAATCGGACAAATAACAATATCCCTAAACAGCAAATTGAGAAACTAAGAGTTGGTGATCGAACTATTCACAAACCTTTGGATATCGCTAATGCTTTTAATGACTATTTTGTTGACAAAATTCATCCAAAATTAGATGCTGAATATAAACCAAAAGCATCCATTACATCAAGAAATGCTAAATCAATGTTCATGGCTCCCAGCACACCAAACGACATACATAGAATAATAATGTCATTAAAAAACACTGGCAGTGTTGGTGTTGATGGGATCGCCACTAAAATACTAAAGTCAGTGTCAGTCGAGATATGCAGTCATCTGAGTCACCTAATCAACCTCAGTATATATACGGGTATATATCCAGAGGCATTAAAAAAATCTATAATTAAACCTCTATTTAAGAAAGTAGATAGGGAATTGATGGAATATTATAGACCCATCTCACTCATACCAGTGATCTCAAAGGTATTTGAAAAGTACATTTACAAACAGTTAGCTAACTTCATTGAAAAGAATAACGTACTGTGTGAAGAACAAAAAGGATTTAGGCAGCATAGAACCATCGATATGGCAATTTATGACTTTTTGTTTCCGATTATTAGAAATGTAGATAAACGACTTCGCATATGTGCAGTATTCTGTGATATGACGCAGGCATTTGATTATGTCCATTATAATACGTTATTAAATAAGTTGGCAGCCTACGGTATAAGAGGCAACGTGCTCGAGTTAATGAAATCATATTTAGAAAATAGAACACAGATAACCGAAATTAGTCGCATCAATGTAATTAATAGGCATGAAGAGATATCTCGATCCCGTGAACGTAACGTTGGTGTTCCACAGGGAAGCGTTGTGGGTCCGTTTGGATTTATTTTATATGTTAATGATATGCCCACTTCCATTGAACATCCCTTAACTATGTTTGCTGATGATAGTACCATTACGATCCCATGTAGAAATGTAAATACATATGAAACGGACATAAATAATACTATTGACAATTTAATTAAATGGCTAGATAAAAATAATTTGAATATAAATTTAAGTAAGACTAAAATAATGCACTTTAGACAACGTATGCCTTGTGTGCCTAACCTTCACATACATTACAAAAATGACGATATTGATGAAGTAACTGATATCAAATTTTTAGGTTTACAAATAGACTGCAGTTTAAACTGGAAAGCACATATCGACATGTTGTGTAAAAAATTGAGTTCATCTGCATTTGCTTTACATAGATTATCCTCGATAGTAGACACGAAAACACTTCTTGCGGCATACTACGGTATAGCTGAATCGCACCTACGCTACGGTGTCATTTTCTGGGCGAACTCAACCGATAAAGAAATAGCATTTAAGGCTCAAAAAAGATGTCTCCGTTCAATGTTTAAATTAAAAACCACCGACAGTTGCAGGCCATATTTCAAGCAGTACAACATATTGACACTTCCCTGTATCTATGTTCTTGAAGCGGCTATGTTTGTGAAGAACAATCCACATCGTTTTGAACGTTTGTCCGATTTATACCCAAGAAATAGACGTGACAATTCAAAATTAATTAATGTACCGTGTCAAACTACTATGATGCGCAAAAGTATTTATTGCATGGCCCCAGTAGTTTACAATAAATTGCCGAGTGCTTGGAAAGATTTGAAAACGGTGCAACTCAAAAGTAGACTTCGCAAATTATTAATAGATAAAGCATACTACAGTGTAAATGAGTTTTTAACGGACAAATTTTGTTAAACTACCTCGAATTTTTAATTAATTGATTATTTATTTACTGTTTAGAATCGTAATGTTTGTTTGTTTATTTATCTTCGGACCAAGATTTTTATTATTATTTAATTTTATATCTTATTTAGACTGTTACCGACAATTTTAAATTTTTAAGAATGTTATATTATTTATGTTTAATGTAATAATTAAGTTGATATTTTAATGAAAATTTGATATTTTATAATTTTATGTAATTTGAATGACATAATATATTTAATATAGTAATAATTAAGTCGACATTTTAATGAAATTTGTAATTTAATAATTTTATTTGGTGAGAATGACATAATTAATTTAATGTATCAATAAGAATTTAAATTTTAACAATTTTATATACCTAAAAAAATGTTTGCATGCCGAACGGTGAAATATGGCAGAACTCTGATGTATCTAAATCTACTACCTTTTATGTATTACCCATATTTGCAAATAAATGCTATTCTATTCTATTCTATTCTATTCTATTCTAGCTAGCTTCTTGCAGGGCCAGATCTATTTAAATACTATTTGGCGTTTTGATTTCAAAGGTGAGAACGTGCGCGTTTTTTGAAAACAAAGAAATTAGACATTATCATTTATTCTTGTGAATAAATTATATTATTATTATTAGGTAGGCACCTTAGAAGTCCCCAGGGACACCGGCCTACGTAACTTAACATTCAATATAGCCTTTGTTATTCCTGAATAACGAAACTTTCTTGAAGTAGAAGAATTTTTCAAATCGGACCAGTACTTCCTGAGATTCGCGCGGTCAAGCAAAAAAACAAGCCATTCGGCTATATAATATTAGAAAGAAAGAAAGAAAAACATTTATTGAACACACAAAAAGAATACAAAATAGCAATTACAACCATTAAAAAAAATAAAAAGAAAAGTACATAAGTAAGGACAACACTGAATTTCGGACGCCATACATATAAAACACAAACATGGATAGAGGGAGAGAAAAAATACAATAATACATACACAAAAAACATAAACAACAGTAGCCAGCGAGGTGCGGGGGGGCGGGGGTTGTTAGTATAGATACAACTAAAATAAGCTTATATAAATTAAAACTTACATTTTTCTATACACATAACGCTGTTGGTTCCATCATAACATCATCGAGATACATTCATGTCTGGCGTGAGGTCCACGATCCCTGTATATTACTATAAGCATATATTAAAAAGGTTATTCAAAAATCTTACCCGTCATGACTCCGAAGCTCAGCAAGAGATGCAACAGCCCCTTGCTGAAGAAGGAGAGAGCCAATCCAGTTGCACAGAATAGACCTCCGATGAACACCACCAGCCGGCAGGAATACTTCTCGCAGAGAGCTGACGATAACGGGGCTGGAAGGAGAAGAAATAATTAAATATCCCATCCGAATACCAGCGAGACGTAAAAAAAGGATCTATTTGAGGGTGCTGATGAGCTTAGATCGCCGGGAGAGAGCTGAAGATAATGGAGCTAGAAAGAGGAGATATAATAAAAAAAAATCTTCGAGTGCCAGCGAGGCGTTAAGAATGATCTGGCTTTTAAGTGGGTAAGCCCTTGCCGCGGTGAATTTACTTTGCAGAGGCAAAGTCCTACATACCCTTCTCTGACACAATTTTGGTGACCCCCGCGAGAGCGAAGAGATGTGTAACGCATTTTACCTAGGTCAAACAAAAAGAAGTGACTTGGACTTTTGAAATAAATGGCATGGGCGACATAATAGTTCGTGGACTCTGTCACTGGGCCAGATGTTATACTTCTGCAGTTATCTGCCTAGGCTCCGTGTTATAGTATGTGTTCTGAGGATATGTTACATTGTCCATGGACTCATTTAAATACTCATTTAATAGGGTAGTTGATACTTTTTTAAATTATTTTTAAATGGTTAAGAATGGTTTTACTAGATCAAGAAAAAAATATGGCATTTATTTGGGAGATCTAGAAAGCACTAAAATAAATGTTTTAAAATTGGCTTGACATTTAGAGATGAAAACGGCCATGTTGATCTATATACATTATCTGTGTTCGACATCGATGGAAAGGATCGCGTTCATGTTTTTTAACGAGATGTATGACGTCAGAAAATGGCTCATAGCATTTTCGGAAGTTAAAGACATAGACAAAAGAAATAATTTTTATATTGAATTTATAAAAACATATTCAGGTTTTTTGAACAGATATTATTATATTAAGGTTCCATATGGCAAATACTTTTAGAAATAAACATAATTGTAACATAATTTCATATGCCTATTATCTATAATTACTTGCTGTGTGGTTCCGGCTTAGAAAAGACCCCCATTCTTATGGGAGTCATACGAAGCGACTAAGGGACATACATCTGATGGATGGGCAGCAGCATCTATCAGCTCAAACATACTCCCAACTTGCTGAACTAACTAACTAACTTGCCAAGCTTAGTGATTATACGGCAATATCCTTTAACGATCCTGGCAATACCCTCCCTCGGGAGGAGTCCCGTGTTCAGCAGTGGCCGTTATACGGGCTGATGATGATTACCCTGGGTTGCCAAGGTCTGTTACATAAGAGGCCCATGTTCAGCAGTGGACGTAAATGAGCCGATAGACTAAAAAGAAGCAGAAGTCTCTTTGTCTAACTCTCCGTCCGAAAAAATAGAATACTCACCCAAAGCCAGGCACAAAGTAGACAGAGCCGCAGGGATCCACGAAGCTACCGACTCGGAGGAGTCAGGGAATGTCTCCATGATCTCCACATACAGCACCCCGTAGGATTTGAAGAGACCAGCCACCCAGAACTGTACCATGAACGCGCCGAAGACCACCACCCAGCCGTAGCCGCCGTCAGGTGGTGCCATACTCCTGAAATGAAAAGATTGCTTTTGACTTCCATGCTCAGTCGCTCAACGAGCTATGGAGAGCACTATGCTCGGGGTTTCTCTACGTGATCGAATCAGAAATGAGGAGATACGTAGCGTTACCGACATAGCCCAACGGATTAGTTCGTTGAAGGGGCCGAAAAGTTCTCGAATGGAGACCGCGGATCGGCAAGCGTAGCGTAGGACGTCCACCTACTAGATGGACGAATGACCTGGTAAAGGCCGCGGGATCACGGTATGAGGGAGGCCTATGTCCAGCAGTGGACGTCCTACGGCTGAAATGATGAAAAATTATGACTTTCATGTATAGACTGGAGCCTCAGAATACAACGTGATTTTTGAGGCGTTGCTAATTCTTACTTAATGACTTATTGTTGTGGCAACCTGTGGTATTTGGCTGACTTTAAATATCGGAGGTCGGGGGTTCGATCCCCACGCTGGACAGGAAATCTTTGTGTAAATTCCAAGATTTCTTTCCGGGTCTGGTTGGTTGGGGACTACCCTCCGTGCCTGGGAAAACACGTTTAGCCGTTGGTCCCGATTGTTATAACATCATCTATAACAAGCGTATATTAGGGAGCGGGCAGCAGCGTTTCCCTGTGTATTACAACATAATACTGCGGTCACCAATCCGCCTGCCATGCGTGGTGACTATGGCTAATACCCTATCTCGGGAGACGGCCCATTTTCAGCAGCGGACATTGTACGGGCTGATGATGATGATGATACAAATTTACTTACTCTGCCGAGGAGTCGGGCGGAGGCCTAAGCTTTCTGGATGCCGCCAGTAGGGGGCGCGCTGTCACTGATGACAGCGTCAGCAGCGAGTCCTCCTCCTGCTCCGTGGGGGACATCGCCGAGAGATACGCCCCTACTTGCTGTGGGGAAATAAAGCATAGGCTTATTAAAACATAGTATATAACAAAATCACTCCCCGCTGTGCGTCTGTACCTTACTACCTTGAAGGTACCTTATTTTTTGGTTTTAATAGTTGTAATGATTGTGTTTATATTGTTGACGTGCCTTATTAAACAAATAAATAGTACTTTTTTACTTTTAAGGAAGAAAAAAAATAGTACATTTTTTTTTTCATCAGTATATATTTTTCTATGTGTATTTGTTATAACTCCATGCTATATTTTTACCTTAAAATAATTATCATAAGAGCATATTTGATCTATATTATAATCAAAAATTCACTTTCTTCATATGCCGCGTTAAGCGTGCGTTCAACATTTTAAAAAGGGGTTAAGCTTTTATTAGCGAAAAAATATTATTTAGGGACATAGCTGGACATAGCGGCACTGGTACTGACCGGGGGGCCGGGACGCGGCGGTAAAATATAAATAGCATTGCACCCGTGCGAAGTCGGGACGGGTCCCTAGTAATAGATCAATTTTAGGGTTCCACACCACAAAAGGAAAAGCGTCCTCCTGGCCCTTAGTTTGCAAATAACCATACGATGCCCTCGTAGACCCGAAGTCCGAGAGGCCCGCGAACTGTAAATTAGAGCGACAGTTACACAAAATTCCCCTAAAATACTAAAAGTCATAATCACTCAATCTCATCGCCAGCGACCGCCCTGAGCCGTGATCACAGAATGTGTGATCTCCGCGTCAGCGAAGTGTATGTTGTTGGACTCTCCCACCCTGAATAAGCATGCGACGCGCTAGTCGTGCCGCGGAGAGGGATCCAGAGGTGCATTAAACGTTGCGAGTGCCGTAGGCAAACATCTCATCGGCGCCCCTATTTTATTCATAACTAGTACCTACTCCTAAAAATTTGATCACAGTAGTTGGTGTTACTATATGTGGTACAGGTTCCTCGAATTCTGAGCTGGCATTTCTTTATTTCGACTTGTAGTAACCTCAACTACAGTTGCTCTACCAGCGCCTATTCTGCCCGCGCGCCCCTAGGCACGTGCTAAGTTTGCCTTACGGATAATCCACCTTTCATACCCATTAAAAACCCCCCGGGGTTCCTTCCACGTGATTAACCTTCTGGGCTAACCCTGGCTCAATAAGAAGACACATTTTCTTACCGTTGCTAGCGGCAGTTCGAGTAGGAGGCTGGCTGGGCGCTCCCGCTGCTCCGTCGGGGCTGACTGCACGGACAACAGCGAGCCGGCCTTATCCGGGGACAGGATGGTCTGGCGACAAAACAGCACAATTAACTATATAGATAAGTACACACTTTTTTTTGTTGCTGTCCGGGGGGAAATGCATTTACGCCTTCCCACCGCCGCTCTTTTAATAGGAAAAGAAAGCCCAGTGGTGTTCATTTTGATTGATTCTGTGCTATTAATGTAAATGATCTCTTGGCGCGTTGGCGATGGGATATGTGGGACTCGCCCTCTCCATAGCGTGGTTTGCTAAACTCATACCATGAGGAGAGGACCCTATACCACTAAAACCCCCGAACACTCCTTCGATTCGCCGTTGGCGGGGGCCAGGTACGCATGAGCAATCCGGCCCTTATATAGGTACACCCTAAGGGCCTATGATCTTGCAGATAAAATAGTAATTTTAATGGTACCTATGCTATATATTAAAATATAGTTTATAGTTATGGTAAACTTGTTTTAAAATATAGTTTTTTACTTTTTGACTGTCACTGTATTTTTTATAAAATTAATTACAAAAACTGGAACAGCTGATTAATATTTTTATAACCGCCATCCGATCGCATCGCTCGTTTCAAAGAAGAATCAACCAATGAATACCTGTCACTTTTTAAATAGACTCACTTATCACGTGACAAATTAATATGTCAAGTGACATTTGCTTTAGCGATTTTATGATAGCGATCGCCCTGTAGTGGCGTTTTGTCTAGGTCCTCTGAAATGTTCGTAACATAACTAGTTCAAGCTCAAATGACGCGCCTCACTTATGCCTTTACGCACACAGGAAAGTTTCAAATATGGAGACAGCCAGAGCCGAATTAAACGTTGAGAGCGCCTCTATTTTATAAAAAAAACAGTTCAGTAAAAATAAGATCACTGTTGTTGGCGTTACTACACGTGTGGACTGTGGTAGAGGTTACTCCAATTTGGAATTGGCATTTCTTTATTCCGACTTGTATGTTTTAGTATCGGCGCGCTCCTTTGTGCCATCGCGTCGCTAGCCTAGACACGTGCCTAGTTTGCCTTAAGAATAATCCGCCACTGAACGCAGCGCACATGAAAATGGCATTGTTCTTTTTTCGTTTTGTACAACAGTACCATAGTCTCGTTTGGTTAGGTTAGGTCAAGTGTCATAACCCGCCGCCTACCGTCCTAGGCTCGGCCTCGGGGTGTAGGGCACATGGGACATAGCAAGTGGCCGAGGAGATCCCGCGGTGCCATATTGGAAGCGGGTGCCTCCGAGGCGCCGGATTGCTAGTGCGTACCTGGCCCCCGCCAACAGCGGATCGAAAGAGTGTCCGGGGGGTTTTAGTGGTGTATGATCCTCTCCTCGTGGTATAAGTTAGCATACCACGCTATGGAGAGGGCGAGTCTCACATATCTCTGTATTTCCCCACGGACAACAAGAAAAAAAGGTCAAGTGTCATAATAATTAAGTAAATAATATAATAATTATGCGCGTTCACTGAAACTGGCAACTATAAATTTAACAATATGAGTGGCACAAAAGTTCATCAACTTACGATTAATATTATTATCCGTTGACACATTCAATTAGCAGTCCTACGGATGAAATGATAATAATGAAACAAAATGGCTGACTATGAAATTACTTACATCGGTGATGACGTCAGAAGGCAGGTCGATGGAGCAGGATAGCGCAGTGGACGTCGGTGGAGCTGACGAGCCGAGGACTTGGTTGTCCAGCTTCGACAACTCCTGAGGACAACCATATAAAAATCTTTAATATTATAAACAGAGAAGATTTGATTGTTTGTTTGTTGGGACATGCCCATCTGAGTATGTTTCGCCGGATCGTCTCGATGAGGCCGCGCTGAAACCGACAGTAGAATAACCCTATTGAGTTTGTTTCGCCTGGTCTTCTCAGTTAGGGCGTATTGGATCCGGTGGTAGCACTAAAGTGCTTTCGTCGAGATACTTAAGCCTCGTATTCATGGTAAACATTTGTTTAGCAACAGAGTGGATCAACGCATTGCAGAGTCGCTGGCAACATCAACTCTGCAACACGTGCGTGTTGCAGAGTTGACAACGGCATGTTGACAAGTTCTCGCCGGACGATCAGTTTAGCAACTAATGTTTATAAACTTGGCAGTAGTTTGAAGAAGGAGTTATGTGAGTGAACCCCCACGTAAGAAGCTAGTTTTGACAACCTCCGTAGCGTAACGGTAGTTACGCTACGGAGGTTGTCAAAACTAGCTTTTTGGCTCGCTTTAAATCTCGGAGGTCGTGGGTTCGATCCCCACGACAAACAAGTAATCTTTGTATAAATTCTAAGATTTTTTTCCGGGTCTGGTTATTTGTGGGACTACCCTCCGTGCCTTAGAATGCACTTTACGCCGTTGGTCCCGATTGTTATAACAATCGTATATCAAGAAACGGGCAGAAGCGTATCCTTATGTTACAACATAATACTGCGGTCACCAACCCGCCTGCCAAGCATGGTGACTATGGCAAATATATTCCTGCGGGAGGAGGCCCATGATGTTGATAATGATTAATATATAGATTACTTGTTAATGGAAGGCATATATTTAGGAGGCCCCTTACATACACCGTTGCATCCATTATAGGTTATTTACTCATAAATTATAGCTATTGAATACCCATGAAAAGTTTTCATACATCAAATATTGACCGACCATTCTCAGAAAAGTAATCGAAGGTTATTATAAACGCGAAAGTCTGTAAGTATGGACGGATAGATGTTTGTTATTGTTACTCTTTCATGTAAAAACTACTGAATGGATTTGGCTGATAGTTTGCACGCGGATAGTTTATAAGCTGTATTAACATATAGGCTACAAAATATCTGGCTCTGAACCACTGGAGCAGATTGACGCGGGTAAAACCGCGGGGCGCAGCTAGTATACATATCTATATTAATATTTAAAGATTGATTATTTGCTTCAACGCGCTAAAATCAGAAACTACTGGTCCTATTTGAAAAATTAATCCAGTGTTAGGTAGATAGCCCATTTATCGAGGAAGGCTAAAGCTATATTAAATTATGAAGTTCCCACGGGAACGGGAGTTACGCGAGCGAAACCGCGCGTGGCAAGTTAGTACTAATATATAAAGCTGAAGAGTTTGTTTTTCTGTTCTTCTTCTTAGCGTGTCGACAGCAATCTTAATGGACTTGGCCCAGAATTCGGCCACTTGTTTAGCATCATCACCAGCGTCCATCAGTTCCTGTAAAGTGCAGCTGACAGGACACGCAGGACTCGATATTAAGTGTCCCATCGTTTGTGGAACAGCACCACACTTACACTCCAAGGCGAAGTCGTCTATGAATTTCCACCTGAACAGGTTTTTCCTGCTTCGACCAACCTGGGTCCGGAGTCTCTTTAAAGACTCCCAGGTTGCCCAAGGCAAATCATGTCCAGGCGGGAGGTTTTCAGCGGGTGGGACGAAAGGATTGGGTAAGTAAGCATAGTCTCGCCACATCTTATATTTATATTTTGCAATCGTTCGCCAGTGAGTAGGACGACACACTTTAAAAAGCTGTTTCGGCTTTTAAGCCTTTGTGACACAAGGACGTAGTCGTGTGTCGGAAACCATTTTGGTATTGGATACAGCATTTGTACCGGGGTCGGTTTTAGGCAACCAGTGATGATCCGGCACGTTTCATTCAAAGCTGTATCCACAAGTTTCACATGGGTGGAACGACTCCACATGACTCCACAGTCGACGGAGAAGGCTGTTGGGAGTGTGCACCTTCTGCTTGATGTTCTTACAGATTTTGCCAATTGTTAAAGATCTGTCCAGGGTAACGCCACGATATTTATGGGAGTAGCTGTACTCGATGGACACGCCATCCCAAGTGATGTTAAGTTTACGACCTGCCTCTCTTTCGTTTTTTTGTTTATTTGCTTGAACGCGCTGATCTCAGGAACTACTGAACCGATTAGAAATCTTATGTTTGTGTTAGATAGCCAACTTATCGAGAAAGGCTACATTTAATTATGAAGTTCCCATGAAAACCGAAGGTTAAGGTTACTCACAAAATAATTTATGAGTAAACTTCCGTTTTCGTGAAAACTTAGCAATTAATAATCGGATAGTCTATAGCTAAGAAGGTATAGACTCCCCTATTATTAATTGCTAAATTTGGGTGCCGGGAGATGGACGGCGACGCCGAGGCCGGCCCAGAAAAAGGTGGCGAGACGACCTAGACGCATACCATGAGGGCTGGTTCGAAGCGGCCCAGGAAAAGAGTTCCGGGAAGGAATTGGGGGTGGCCTTTACTCGGGAGTGAGACAGTACAGGCTATGGAAAAAAAAAGTGTTATTGTTATGTCTACATATAAAAAAGATTTTGTTATTATTTTTATAAGTCTCAAAATTAAAATCTTATTTATTTAATATTTTTAAATTGTACTTTTAGTAATAAACTTATTTTCTATTATTAGGTATATTAATTTTTAAGTAAAAATGTCCATAATTAATTGATTTATTTATTTTTCTTTGCTTATAAGCGTGGCGTCATCAATGGGGCCAACTAGATTCATACACAAATGTGTGGATATAGCATGAAGCTGAAGTTGGTGCCTATTTATGGTGCACATGGAATCTGTCTATTTGTCAATTTGATATTGTATTTTATCGGAAAACAGTGCGGTATAAATACATATTTTTCTTTCTTTCTTTCTACCCATGAAACGATTTATTACATAAAATATTGACAGCCAATTTCAGAATAAGTAGGAAATAGAAAGTCATCATTCTCCTGCCCTAATCGTAATTTATTTGGGGTCGGCGCAACATGTCTTTATCTTCCATACTCTTCCATTAGCCGCCATCTCGACAGTCACGGTAACCCCTTTATAACCAGATCATCGTTCACACAGTCCATCCACCGTTTTTTTGGTCTTGCCCTACTCTTATAGCCATCGACATTCATACTCAAAACTTTCCTCACGATATTTTCCTCATTTCTCCGTAACACATGCCGTTAGTAGGTAATAGGCTAGTTGACACAAATGAAATTATGTTACAATGATATTCATTTCTAAAAGTATTTGTCATATGGAACCTAAATATAATAATTTCTGTAAAAAAAACCTGAATATGTTTAACTTCCGAAAACGCTATAAGCCATTTTGTGACGTCATACAAATATAGTGTCGTTAAAAAACATGAACGCGATCCTTTACTATTACACTTTCTGAGTCATGACGTCATCGATCTCGGACACAGATAATGTATATAGACCAACATGGCTGACATCGTCTTCATCTCTAAATGTCAAGCTAATTTTGAAATATTTATTTTAGTGCTTTCTAGATCTCAAATAAATGTCATATTTTTTTCTTGATCTAGGAAAACCATTCTTATCCATAAAAAAGACGCCAGACGCCCGGTATTTTTTGCAGGAGCTGTCCAGACGCCTGGTGGAGGAGTCAGGTGACCAAAGCTGGTTCTTACAAACATTATCCATCCATCCATCCATCCATCCATACTTACAAACTTTCGCGTTTATAATATTAGTAAGATAAGTAATTTTAATCTGTAATGCTATTGTAAAAGTATATACATAGATCGATTGTGCTACTAACAATAAATCGTTTCGCTGAGGAACGACTGTATAATGATTGACCACAGACAAAGCAGGGGCGGGTTGCTTGTTAACATGCTATTTACTACTAAATAATTGCCATAGACTACCCATGACATGTAACCATAAATAAAAGATTGACAAACCATTCTAGGAAGAGATATAATCAATGTCTAACACGAATGTCCGAGCCCGAACCGATCAATAAAACGTGAATCACGTCACTTACAGTCGACTAGATTCAAGCGCGCAGTTTCACTCGCATATCTCTCATTCCCGTAGGGTTGCCATAAATTTTTCGGCGCTGACCGACCGGGACAAAGGTCAGAGCGACGGGGGGGAGGGGGGGAAAGAGAGAGATGATACAACACGCATCGGAATGGAACGAAATTCTTCCGACGTCCCAAATTAAGACATCTGGCAGCACTGGTATCGACACACGTACCACTCAAAAGGAGCCGTAGCCGTCTAGGGCGTCGAACTTGCGATCTTGTGGTGGCCGGTTCGATCAATACACTACCGACGTGAACCCACTCTCTTAGCTTAGCACGAGGGGTTTACAACAATACTAGTAGTGTGCACAAACTCTGCTAGAATGTAATCTTAAAAAAAATCCATCTATACTAATATTATATAGATAGAGGAAAGACTTGTATGTGTGTTTGTAACCAATTGGCTCAAAAAGTACTAGGCGCGGGGCCGTTAGCATTTGCTATATTACTAATCCGGCACATCTACGATTAGTCCTTAGAGTGGCTATCGGTTATCGTTTGGAGTAGGGACTAGGGGGCCCTAAACAAAAAGGCCCCGTGTGCCCAGTGGGATAGAGGGGCCTGCTTCCCACCGTCTTGGGAAAAGACGGTGGGAGCGTGTGGGACTCCTTCACTTGCTTCCGGCTCTATGTCGCTAGCGAGCCGGGGCTTCCGGTTACCCACTAAATCATCAAGGAGCCTACCTCGGTTTCTTGCGGCAGGTGGTTCCGGGTGGGTCGGATTGCTTATGCGTACCCAGCGCCCGCCAACGGCGGATCGAAGGAGTGTCCGGGGGGTTTTAGTAGTGTAGGGTCCTCTCCTCGTGGTATGAGTGTCGCATACCACGCTATGGAGAGGGTGAGTCCCACATATCTTACCGCCAGCGCGCGAATACGCTACAGAGGCGGTGGAAAGGCGTAAATGAATTACTCCCCGGTAAAAAAAAATATGTAAAAAAAAAGAAGGTGGCTCCGGGCACTCGATAAGATCGACCTCCGGAACCATTCCCGGTACATATATCAGTTACATCAGACAATGTAACAATACATCTAATTAGATTTAATAGCACACATGTGGGGCTTCGTTGAACCAAATACCTGCCTGCCTGCTGTTTGCCTGTACCTATAAGGTTTAACAACCTCCGTAGCGTAGCGGTAATTGGCTCGCTTTAAATCTCGGAGGTCGTGGGTTTGATCCCCACACCGGACAAGAAATCTTTGTGGAAATTCTAAGATTTCTTTCCGGGTCTGGTCGGTTGAGAGACTACCCTCCGTGCCTCGGAAAGCACGTTAAGGCGTTGGTCCCGTTTGGTATAACATCATCTATAACAAGCGAACCAGGGAACGGGCAGCAGCGTTCCCCTGTGTATCACAACATAACACTGCGGTCACCGATCCGCCTGCCACGCGTGGTGACTATGGCAAAAACCTTCCCCCGGGAGGAAGCCCATGTTCAGCAGTGGACTTTATACTGGCTGATGATGAATCGAAAAACGGAATTAAACAAGAAAACGGTAATTTAAAAAACTAAAAAACTCGAATGAGATTTGCGTTTTAAAAAAAAAAATTGGCGCCACACATCGGCCTTCTTGATTGTTTTTATCTTGATATACTCAGTGGCACTGTCACAGTAAACACGAATCTAACCGACATCTTTCAGCTAAAATCCAAAACATAACCCTCCTGGCGCAGTCGGGCAAACATTTTTGCTAGTAACATTCTCGTATTCATGGTGATTTAACTTTGTTTAAATCAGGATTACTCAAAGTGGGGTACTCCAACCGAACCGAACGCCATGGCGAACCCCTAGTCGCCATTCGACGGCAGGAGGTTCGCGACAAGATTTACGTAATGGTGGCTTGATAACTGGCAAGCGTTTTCTTCAACATTCAATTTTATTATTTTCTCGATGATAAAATTGACTGTGATTTCATTACTTAGTTAGGGGTTCGCTGTCACCTGAAAATTTTTACAGGGGTTCGTGGAGCCGAAAGTTTGAGAAACCCTGGTTTAAATCACTAAAAGTTGTCCACACGCCAGTCTGCGTTAAAATGTTACCCGACGAATTTGCATAACTATACTATAATTTTATCATTGCTCCAAACTACTGCCATATTTATAAACTGATTTTCACGCTCGTCGGGCGAGAGCTTGTCAACATGCCGTTGTCAGCTCTGCAACACGCATGTTGACAGCAACTCTGCAACGCGTTGATTCAACTCTGTTGCTAAACAAATGTTTACCATAAATACGAGGCTTTCCAATCCTTTGGTCCCGATTGTTATAACATCATCTATATTCTATAAAAACTGTATATGAAGGAACGGGCAGCAGCGTTTCCTTGTGTGGTGCAACATAATACTGCGGTCACCAAGCGTGGTGACTATGGCAAAA
This sequence comes from Nycteola revayana, assembly GCA_947037095.2. Taxonomy (NCBI): domain Eukaryota; kingdom Metazoa; phylum Arthropoda; class Insecta; order Lepidoptera; family Nolidae; genus Nycteola; species Nycteola revayana. Next base: position 17,463,221 of record OX344859.2, on the reverse strand, counting down.
ACCCTCCCTCGGGAGGAGACCCATGTTCAGCATTGGACGTTATACGGGCTGATGATGACACCACAATAAAGCCTAATTGTATTTTTAACCGACTTCAAAAAAGGATGAGTGTAACGAATCGAACCTATTTGGAACATATTGTCTATACCAGTGGTTCCCAAAGTTGACTGGGCTACGACCCATCTAATACAAGGTAACAAACTCGGGATCCATCTCTAGGAAATTTAACCGTTACCATTATTAATAAAGGACTTTTTAAATAACTGATAAAATGTGTAATACATTTTTTAATCCTAACTACATCAAAAAAAGTATTTGAATGAGAATTGAAGAATTGAATTGTTTCGTATGTTTCCCTATTACAGTTTTGACATCAACTTCAACTTCAGTTACTTTTAATCGCAATGAGTTTGAAGTCAAATTTATTTCCGTATTTAGTTTTAATATTCACTATAATAGAAAATCCACCCAGCCATTGGCTCGGTCAGTTAGTGTGGCCCACTCCATATTCACTCGCGACCCACCAATGGGTCGCGACCCATAGTTTGGGAAACCCTGGTCTATACTAAATTTTAGTGTACTTGTCATATTTTATACCTTTTATTGTTTTGGATTTTCCTTGTCAAATTAGAAGACATTACTAAGACCAGCGCCTTTTATTTCTATTATATTAAAATAAATATTATTAGTGCGTAACAGATGAGGTTTCTCAATTCGACCGCAAAATTAAGGGAACAGATTTTTTTTTTAAATTTTTGGGTGATTTTCAACATGCTCCATTTCAGTGAAAAATGGTCGTACAGAAAATAAAAAATAAAGCTCTTGAAGCTTGAAAATTCTAGTTTTCAGATTTTTGGGTACAACATTTTTAAGAGCTCCGGTTCTCATGCAATCCTGAAAGGAAGCTCGACAAAAAAAAATTAAAATTTTTGTACGTTTTGTTTTTTAATCTATGGCCATTGAATTTTTCTTTGAGCTGCGCCACTGCTTGGGTCTCTTAGCCTGTTTATTCAGCTTCAAGCTGCTTTTTTCAGGACCCCGATACGACCATTTTCATCCATCTTCTTTCGAAAGTTAAATTTGACCTACTTCGCAGTTTCAAATGCATATGAAATCACGTTACTTGTTTAAATGTAAATAATTATGTAGTTTTAAAGCTAAAATCAATATATCTAGTTTCAAAACCGCGAAGAGTCACGAATTTATTAGCTCAATACCATTTATTGTTCCGACTTTATTGATTTTTCCACTGTCACTGCATTCTGCGCCAGACTGAGCCAGACTTGCAAAGTTTCTAGACTGTTCATATTGTTAAAAAGTTCGATAAACATATGAAAAATTAAATAAAACGTTTATTGATAATGTAGACGAATCGATCGTAGGTACTTATTATAAGTCAAATACAATGATAATGAAAACAAAAAAGAAAAAACAATCTTGTTCAATAATGTTATTAAATAAAAAATTACCAATGTTGTTATGGCATGTGATAATCGCTTATTATAAAATATAATTAAGATCAACCAGCGCGGGCAGGATCGGGCTGAAGCATAGAAGTCGTCGCTCACCTCGCCTTGCGAGGACGACCGGACCCTATCCTAGCTTCCTACGAGTCTTTCCCTATCTACCTAAGGTGTGACACATAGAACGCGTCGCGAGCCTCGCCTTGCGAGGACGACCGGACCCTATCCTAGCTTCCTACGAGTCTTTCCCTATCTACCTAAGGTGTGACACATAGAACGCGTCGCGAGCCTCGCCTTGCGAGGACGACCGGACCCTATTCTAGCTACCTACGAGTCTTTCTCTATCTACCTCCCTTGTGACACATAGAACGCGTCGCGAGCCTCGCCTTGCGAGGACGACCGGACCCTATCCTAGCTTCCTACGAGTCTTTCTCTATCTACCTACGTTGTGACACATAGAACGCGTCGCGAGCCCCGCCTTGCGAGGACGACCGGCCCTATCCTAGCTTCCTACGAGTCTTTCCCTATCTATCTAAGGTGTGACACCGGTTCATGGTTCATGTTATGTTAAAGTGTCTGTAGAAATTTTTGAGTAGATTTCAATTTTCTAGAATTACCGCTTGAACTTAACTCAGAAACTACTGGTCAAAGTGTTAGATAGCCCATTTACTGGAGAATGCTATGTTTCATTATGAATTTCAAACCTCCGTAGCGTAGCGGTATTTGGCTCGCTTTAAATCTCGGAGGTCGTTGGTTCGATCCCCACACCGGACAAGAAATCTTTGTGCAAATTCTTAGATTTCTTTCCGGGTCTGGTTTGTTGAGGGACTACTCTCCGTGCCTCGGAAAGCACGTTAAGCCGTTGGTCCCGACTGTTATAACATCATCTATAATAGTCGTATATCAAGGAACGGGCAGCAGCGTTTGCTCGTGTGGACAACATAATGCTGCGGTTACCAACCCGTGACTATGGCAAATACCCTCCCTCGGGAGAAGGCCGATGTTCAGTAGTGGACGTTATACGGGCTGATGATGATAAATTATGAAGTTCCCACGGGAACGGGAGTAACGAGGGTGAAACCTACCCGAGAGGTGTGTTTTATGTCCGTGGGTTGAATGTTTGTGAAATCCCCAAGACTAGATATCCATAATGCGGGAGTTGACTTAAAAACAAACACGCTTCCCGCGCGCGTTATCACCCGCGTAACTCCCGTTCCCGTGGGAACTTCATAATTAAATATAGCCTATGTCACTCAGGGTGAATGTAGCTTTCCAATGGTGAAACAATTTTTGAAATCGGCACAGTAGTTTTTTAAGTTTATTCATTACAAACATACACACAAAAGTACAAATCTTTCCTCTTTATAATATTAGTAAAGATAAAGATGACATTCGAATAAGTTACGTAACATCCAAGGCCACGACTAAATTAATACTTTTTAAAATTCAATGCATAAAAGTTGTCTTGTCATGAAACGTAATTTAATAGATCATGCTAAGTCGGAGTCGAATAGGGTTGCCACCCGTTTTAGTGGTGTAGGGTACTCTCCTCGTGGTATGAGTTTAGCATACCACGCTATGGAGAGGGCGAGTCCCACATATCCCACCGCCAGCGCGCGAATACGCTGCAGCGGCGGTGGGAATGCGTAAAAGCAATTCCGTCCGGACAAAAAAAAAAAAAAGTTGCTATATATTATATAACAAATATAGTACAAAAAGTATTATATTTTTTTGCTAAACTAAATTCACCCCATTTAAAAATTTAGAGACCGCACGCTCAGAGCGCGTATGAAAAAGACAATGAAAAATGCTACAACAAAATGGGGGGAGGTCTAAAAAAAACAAGCTCCTCAATTTCGCAAAAGTATTGTATATTTGCTCGCTTTGAACCTCGGAGGTCGTGGGTTCGATCCCCACACCGAACATGAAATCTTTGTGTAAATTCTAAGATTTCTTTCCGGGTCTGGTTGGTTGAGGGAAAACCCTCCATTCCTCGGAAAGCACGTTAAGCCGTTGGTCCCGATTGCTATGACATCATCTATAATAATCTTATATCAAGGAACGGACAGCAGCGTTTACTTGTGGGGTATAACATAATACTGCGGTCACTAGGCAGGTAATATGGCAAATACCCTCCCTCGGTAGGATGCCTATGTTCAGCAGTGGACGTTGTACGGGCTGATGATGATTATATATTTAGCAACTTTTTTGTAAAAAGTACTTTAAAACAAAACAAAAAGGTGGCAACCCTAAAGTCGAAGGACGGTTACCTACCGATCCATTGATTTTTATATCACGAACAAGCTTACAGTAAAATTATCTACTAGCTTAATGCCCGCGGTTTCACCCACGTAGCTCCCGTTCCTTTGGGAACTATCGTTGTATGTAGCCTACTTTATTCCTGGATAACGTACCTTTAGAATGGTGAAAGAATTATCAAAATCTGTCCAGTGGTATTTGAGTTTAATTGTAACAAACATACACATAAAAATACAAATCTGAACGCGAAAGTTTGTAAATATGGATGGATGGATTGGCTGAAATTTTGCACCGGGATAGGTTATACGCTGGATTTACATATAGGCTACAAGACATCACGCTCCGACCCACTGGAGCAGAGTAACGCGGGTAAAACCACGGGTCTAGTTATATATTATATACATCATCAGCCCGAACACGTCTAAACATAGACATCGTCTTTAACAGACCTTGCAAGTAGTTGCAAGGCATTCGTTGAAGTTGAGATTCGTTGATTAGTGATCGCAGTAAGATGGAAGTATCCTTGAGCTGATAGACGCTGCTGCCCATCCATCAGCTGTATGTCCCGCAGTCGTCTCTTACAATACGCATAAGCAGAGGCGGATTAAACGTTGAGAGCGCCGTAGGGAAGCATCTCATAGGCGCTTGCCTCCTTCTGTAGACAAGTAATGTCACAGAAGGAGGCCGCGGAGCGGGAGAGGGAAGTAGATCCCTCCGCCCACCCGCTTCGCAAACGGCGAGTTGGCCGTCGGCGGCGGGCCGAAACTCGCCGCCTACCGCCCTAGGCTCGGCCTCGGGGAGTGGGGGACATGGGCCCCGCTCCCTTCGAGGCTGACCCATGAGGAGTAGGGACGCCTCTACACTCCGGGCGTCCCTATAATTGGGCAAATGGGCCACTGTAAGTGTGGCCCTGGAGATCCCGCGGTACCATATTGGCCGCGGGTGCCGTCGGGGGGCCGCTCGCCGCGCCTAGTCATCCGGTGATGGAAAGGTAAGGCCTCCAAGGTTACAAGTTCTTCTCATTTAGGTAGTTATCGTCACAGTGGTCACTTCGATCACGATTGGGTACACGATTCAATTAGAGGTTGTCATTCGGCAAAGGTTTGGACTTTGCTATTGTCTAAAAAGTCTAAATACAAGATACAAAAAGGAGAGAGACTTGCCACGCAATTGCTGTGACACGGAACGACATACGTTACTTTGGAACGTAGTTTCTTCTTGAAAGATCACAGTGATCACTTTAGTCAGCGGATCACAGTGATTTTTTCACTGTGACGTTATTTATCACACAGCTTTACCCAGACGCAGACAAAATCTAAGATATTACATAAAGATTTCTAATCCGCCGTGGAGATCGAACCCACGATCTCCGAGATTTTAAGAGCGACACTTAAACTAATATTTTATTAAAATTAATTTCAAACTTTTTTCGTTTCTTCTCTACTTTTTGTCTCGGTCTCGGTAGTTAGCCACGAGGCTTTTGATACTTCCCCGGGCATAAAAGCGAGCAGAGCTCCAGCCTAAATAAATTGTTTAATAACTACAAACTAAGTAACCTGCGCAAAAGGGGGTCCCATGTGGGACTTGGACCTTCCCCGGGCATAAAGGCGAACAGAGCTCCAGCCTAAATAAATCGTTTAAAAACTAGAAACTAAGCAACCTGCACAAGAGGGGGACCCCGGTGGGATTTGGACCTTCCCCGGGCATAAAGGCGAACAGAGCTCCAGCCTAAATAAATTGTTTAAAAACTTCAAACTAAACAACCTGCGCAAGAGTGGGTTCCCTGTGGGACTTGGACCTTCCCCGGGCATAAAGGAGAATAAATAAATTGTTGAAAAACTACAAACTAAACAACCTGCGCAAGAGGGGGTCCCCTGTGGGACTTGGACTTCGGCTCAGGGCAGTCGCTGGCGGGGAGTTTGAGGGATTTTAACGTTTAGTATTTTCGGGGAGTTTTGTGCAACTGTCGCTCTACGTTACAGTTCGCGGGCCTGGAGGACTTTGGGATTTACGAGAGCATCGGAAGGTTCCGGTAATGTACTTGATTGAAAGTCATTCGTAAACAGATACAAAATGTTCTTAAAACTTTATCGTTTTAGCATATTATGTACCTACCTACATTTCAATTTAAATAAATAAAACCAGTAATATTACGGTTAGTTTCGTTAAAATTTGAATAAAACAGTTTCAACCCTGGCACGGATCTACCCCGAGAGAATATAAAATTTTATCGTAAGCAATAAAGTTATTTGAAGCGGCCGTAGCTCCTAGGGACGTCGAACTTGTGATCTTGTGGTCGCCAGTTTGATGCCCACCCATTCAGTGCCGAATTAGCCATATAGCAAGAATAGCAAATGATACGGGCCCCGCGATGATTTGGGGGGCACCGCACACCAATATACGTGCGCAACCAAGAAATTGGATCCAATAAATAAGTAATCCTATGGATGTGCTTCACAATAGGTGGCCTAAAAAATTGAGCGACTCTGGGTCCATTAAGAGGGGCCCGCGCTGGCTTAATCTGGCACTGCACCCATTGCACTATCGACGTGAGCCCACTCGTAACACCAGCATTTTGCCTTAGCGCGATGAATACTAGCAGACTGCAAAACACTGCTAGTAATCTTCAACAAAAAGAACAAACCAATTTTTTAGGTAATTTAGGACAATGACCTTTACAAATTTATCGTATTCTTTTGTAGAATTGTGGAGCAACTCTTTTTTATGCGACGTAGGTATTTCAATTTGTTTTTAAGAGACCTTAAAATTAAAGGTATTAGGTCCATTACTAAACTTAGGCCTGCTCTTAATCAACATCTGCGATATTGCCATAAGCATTATTTTTCGCAGGCGGATTGGTCACCAAACTAAGATAGTAAGTATACTTGAGCTGATAGATGCTTCTGCCCATTTATCAGCTGTATATTAATTCGAAGTCACCTATAACGACATCCATAAGAAGATCATCTTAATAAGTAAAAAAAATGAAAATCGCTCCAAACTTGACAGAGAAATCGTTGACATTTCATTTTTTTTAATTATCCATAGGTATATAGATCATAGAAATTTTAGAACTGATTAAAAACACATGATAACATTTTAAAAAATGCGCAATGGTACACTACTTTGTGCCATTGTGCATATTTTTTATGGACATATTTTTATAAAACATTTATGGTGTTAATTAAAATTTACATATCTAAATGAGAAAAAAAGAAATTTGTGATTAATAAATATTAAAAAAAAAATATATATATACACACAAGTAAGACAATTTAGATTTGGTAAAATAACTGTACTCACCTGGCTATAATTAAATTCCCGTGGCAACGACATTCTTTACTAATGTCGGGGGGTAGAGATATGCAGGTAAAATGATCTTCGGACTCCGTGCTTATTAATTTGTATGCACTTTTTTCGACGGCATAAACCGTATAATACATTTGTTTAACAATAGATTTTAAAGACGCCGTCTTAATTAATTCTTTCGTCCCTTTGAAAAGTATTTTTTTTTTATTAAAAATTAAAATCTTCTTTTTGGCTTCGAAATATGAAACTTTAAAAAATTACGGCCGGAACACCGTCATTTTTTTTAATACGTTCAGAAATATGCGTTTGATTTCTTTAAGATTTAACGCGGATTTTCGCGATTGAAATTTTATTTTTTTTTATTGTTATTTTTCCGCGTACTCCTTTCACGAGCTTCCGTAAAATGTCTGGTTGGTTAATGTACTTATTCATTGGAGTTTGCGCAGTAGGAAAATCAATAAATGGATGAGAAGGTTCTAGGTATATCTGTCAATGGTACGGCCTGGTACAGGGTTGTCAGTGTAAAAATTAATGGTAAAATGGTTGAAAAAAAAAACAAATATCAGTATAAAAGGTCGAGAGCATGTCGAGTCACTAGCAATCTAGGGTTATTTTTGTATAACGGTTTTAGTGCGTTGTGGGTTCGATCCAACGCAGCGCCGGCCTAAATATCTTTATGTAAAATCAAAGACCTCATTCTACATCAAATTTTTTGAGACCCTTCGTGCCTCGGCAAGCACGTTAAGCCGTTTAGCTCCTGATGGCATCATCTATGATCATTGTATATAAGGAAAAGGTCAGCGTGCGTAGTGACTATGGCAACACTAACTTGGAGCGAGTCCAATTTCAGCCGTGGACGGTAAACGGGCTAATAAATGATTAAAAAACTGAATGCTTATGCTCTACTACGGCGTAGCTGACACTTGCTACGACGTAGAAACTCGTCGCTATGGCGTAGTATGATAAATAAAGTATCGGTATACAAATAAATCTACTTGAATAACAGGTTATTACTAAACGCATATGAATGTATATAGGGTACTAAAAACAAACAAATGCATCAAAGTCGTGTATTCGGATGTTCGAATGATGCGAATCATGCATTTCCTCGTGATATTAAAAATATCTTCAAAATTGACTTTCTTTTTTATGATTACTAGCAGAATTTTGCAGTCTACTAGTATTCATGTTAACCCCTCGTGCTAAGCTTAAATGTGCAATAGGTGGGATCGAACCGGCTACCACAAGATCGCAGGTCCGACGCCCTAAACATTGGGCTACGGCCGCTTAAAACAAAATTATTGTAATTGTTTGTCTATTTGTTCCGGCTAATCTCAGTAACGGGTTCATCGATTTTGACTGGGATTTTACTGGTAGATAGATACGTAATGAATTTTATTAGGTACTTGCTTATAGAATTAAGTCAATTATATCTATACGAATATATAAAGCTGAAGAGTTTGTTTATTTGAACGCGCTAATCTCAGGAACTACTGGTCCGTCTTGCAAAATTCTTTCAGAATTATATATCCCATTTATCGAGGAAGGCTATATTTAACTATAAAATTCCTACAAGAACGAGAGTTAAGCGGGTAAAACCGCGCGCAAGAAGCTAGTACTAATATACAGGGTGTCCCAAAAGGTTAAGTAGCTGGGAAAGGGGGTGACAGGGGTGGACACAATGGTCACTAGAAAAATAAATAAAAAATCCGCTCTGGGTATTTAAAAAAAAAATGGCATTTTTTTAAAAACTTAAAATTTTACACCTTGTTATTTTTGATGTTGATGTTGATGACCTTGTTGTTATTGAAGATTACATAACAGCATTTTTTTTAAATACAGCCATATTTGTAGGTACAGTTAGCACAAGATGTAAAATTTTTAGTCTTTTAAAAAATGCCATTTATTTTTTTAAACACCCAGAGGGAATTTTTTATATTTTTCTGGTGACCCTTGTGACCATCCCTATCACCCCCCTTCCCAGCTACGTAATCTTTTGGGACACCCTGTATAAAGCTGAAGAGTTTGTTTTTTGAACGCACTAAATTCAGGAACGACTGGTCCGATTATAAATCCTTTCAATTATCGAGGAAGGCTATAAGCTATATTGAATAGGCTTGACGACAAAAAAATTATAATTAGTCCGTCAGTTGAATACAAAAAAAAATATAGGTATGTATTTTTTATTTTTTTTATTTATCAAACCAATAAAAATTGACAAAGAAACAGAGCAACAACAAATTATAAAGGTCAGGACTTATAACCTCATTACTAGGTAAAATTGTGCCTTCAAGTGACGACACACGAAATTTCAACGCGCTGTACCATCGTCATTTTTTGTTTGAGGAGCAAAAAAAAAACGTGTCTAATATTTTTGGTAGGTTATCTAACTGACGGACTAAACAATTTTTTCATCCCACCATCTCGGAAAGAGTATTTTTAATCTTTAATATCTGAGTGGAAAAGCCGTTTTTATTCTCTAGAGGATAAAGTAAATTGAATTTAGAACATCGTGTGCACTAAGTTAGTGAATTAAAAAAAACATTAAACCTATTTACTTCTACCTCTATGGTGCCGAATATATATCATACAACTTTTTTTTAATTTGTTAAAAACTCAGACTCGGAACCTTCTTGGTGTTCTTTTTTCAATTTGCTTTGTACGCGGTTCTTTACGCGGCATTTTTTCACGTCATTGTTAAACCTTATATTAAAAACAAGAAACTTGAAAACAAGTGAAAAAACTAAAATGAGTGATTCTAGCGACGAGGAAGTTTGTTTGACGCCAACAGAATTGACTGAAACTGTTAATAATGCGCATTTCCTCGCTGAGGTGGAATGAAACGTTACGTGTTGCACTCGAGTGCAAAGATTTTTCACCTCGTGCTCTTTTGATTCCCTCGCTAACGCTCAGGATTCTAATTTTGAATCACTCGCTGCGCTCGTGATTCAATTGTAGAATCCTTCGCTTGCTCGGTCATCAAAATTGAACACGCGGTTTAAAAGCAACTTTGCACTCTTGTATAACAAATAACTATTTTTTTATTCTTCATGTCTATTGTTAATTTTCTGCAGGAACGGGAATAGCGCGGGTGAAAACTTAGGTACAAACCTCTGGCAAATAAAACAAACTAAATCTTATTCTTACATATATTTTCTGATTAATATACAAACAACGATACTTTATAATACTCCATTTAAATTACAATATCTCTTCATTTACATAACAAACATCGCTTATATAGCTAATGGATTAGCTGAAGTGGCGATGGGCAGGACACATAGCTCGAAGAACTGACGGCCGATGGAGCAGAAAGGTTCTCGAGTGGAGACCACAAACTGTCGGACGACCGCCTGCACGATCGACGACTGAATAAAGGAAGGAGTCAGTAGATGCAGGCCGCTAGGAATAGTTTCCGCTGGCAGTCGTTCCCGCTGAAAATCCCGCCTGCACCATGGACCGACTACTGAATAAAGTTCGCAGGGAGTCAGTGGATGTAGACCGCTAGGAATCGGAAATCGTTCCCGCTGGAATTCGTTCCCGCTGGAAATCGTTACCGCTGGAAATCGTTACCGCTGGAAATTGTTCCCGGTGGATATCTATTGGGGGAGGCCTATATGATGATGATAATGATGATCTATACATTTATACAAACTATACACCAAGATTTTATAACCGATGCTGAACAATTTTTTATCAGTATTTTGCCATCATAATAACACTGCGGTCACGAATCCGCCCGCCAAGCGTGGTGACTATAGCACAACCCTCATCGGAAGGAGGCCCATGTTCAACAGTAGACGTTATACGGGCTGACGATTACCACCAACATTAAAAATGTAGATATACAAGGTGTAACGGAAAGGGTATATACATAGAAAGAGCAAGGCTTCTTTGGATCATAACAAACGATATGGCAACGGTTTCAACTCAAAATAAAATAAAGACAGTATTATTTTGCAAACAAAAAATAAAAATGCAGAACCCTTTATTCAGAAATACCAGGAGTAAGAGGATTATTTTTACTTGCAAATAGTTCGTTGACATCGATCAGCTGATTGAGTGCTAGTGATGTATTTATTTCAATTTGAAAAGTTTGGTTTCTGGTTTCTATGAATTTAAAAAAAAACATTTATTCCGGACTTGTAGAGATAGGATTAAATAACCCTTGCCATATCGTTTATGATCCAAAGAAGCCTTGCTCTTCTATGTATATACCCTTTCCGTTACACCTTGTATAAAGCTATTATTCCTGATTCCAAATAGGTATGTAGGTATATAACAACATTTCGTAAAATAAACATCATTTTGGCCCTTTTAATTATTATTATTTTATTCATTAGTACTATTAACACATAGGGTTTTAATTTAAATAAAAAACAGTTATTTTTAACATTTTTTTAACATGTTTTGAATACTTTATGGAAACTTACCCATTTTGCTGTATTTCAAAATTGAGATTAATAAAATTCGAGCACCGGCAGGATTCGAACCTGCATCTTAGGTTAAGCCCCTAATGCCTTAACCAATTAGACTACGGTGTAACCACAGCCGGTCATCGAAATTTATTAATCTCTTTGTAACAGTTTTTTATAACAAATAATACAAGTACGGTCAGCAGGCTAACCAAGTATACGTATACTTAGGTAGGTACGTATTTTTATCGTTACGATTGTCACTCAATATCATATAACTTAAATACATATAAATGCCTTAGACATCTATTTCATATACATATATCACGCCCTATTATTTTCAAGACGGTAACGAAAGTCACCAGTATATCTGACGAGGCACATACAGCTAGTACATTATAAACACATCGATTTTACTACCAAGAATAAACCATTTCACTGTAAATACTCCCAAATTAACAATTCCACGCGCATCATGTCGCGGACAAAGGCTAATTACACAAAATTTGACAAAAAAATATCCACAGATATATTTACAAAGAAGATTTTTTTTATACTTTTAATACACATCGATTATAATTTCAAATATGACATAATATAATAAAAACTATAAGTAATAAAGCATCCAGCCTGCCCCTTTCTTATATTGTCAATTTTTTATTCACATCCGTTGCCATGAATCCATCTTACGTAAAAATTTAATGCTCGAATTATAAATATTCACTCGATTCAAGTAGCCGTCCTAGTATACCCCCTGTTAAGTGTCTTTCACCCCATCCCCCTCCTACTACCCCCCCCCTAAGGGTTTTCCCCTCTCGCTCCAAATATCAACCTTCAAAGAGTTCAACCCCTCCTAAGCCAAAACGCTATAGGGGTTTAGCCAGCATTAAAACTGCTCCCCATTTGAAGCCATTGTCACATGCTATCATTGCTGGAATCATCAAAGCAGGTTTGCGTCTCCGCCGAATTAAAACTCAACAAAACGTCAGATTTGACAGGAAACTTATGGTCCCCCGTCTGAGTTTCCGCAGACGTCAAATTGACACTAGCCGGGCTAGAGGACAAGCTGTCAAATAATCGAAAATTGGGACGCGGCGACTCGAAATGACAGAAGCAAGTTTGAGTTTCCTTTATACTCAAATCTGGGGATTCCGTTTGGGAGTTTATACTCTGGGTTTCTTTGTCGGATCGCGTTAAATCGAACTCGAGGGGAAACGTCTGAGTTTGGATGTCGGATAATGAAACGGCTTCGGAAAAGTAAATATCGTCTTCGCTGTTCTGCGACTTCAAAGACAGGAGGTCTTCGAATACTGTTTGAGTGGATATCTCATCAGTTTTTATTTCAAAATCAGTCCGCGCCCAAGATGGAAGACTAACGTCATTTTTGATATTGATATCTTCAGGGATTTGGGCACCGAAAGACCTTTTTGGACTGTCACAAAATGGTAGCGGCTTCAAATTTTTCGGGGACTCAATTTTTGATCCTTCTTTTACCTGCCAACTTTGGTCTATGGTATCTATAATTCCTCTATTCTCTATGCCATTATCATTATCTTTAGTTAAAATTTCAGTAGCATTCACTATTTCAATACCATTGTTTTTAGCTAGAATTTGAGGAGAATTCATCATTTCAATACCATCGTCTTTGGCTAGAAGTTCAGCAGAATTCATTATTCCAATATTCTCGTCTTTGGCTGGCAGTTCAGTAGCATTCATTATTTCAATACCGTCGTCTTTAACTAGTTCAGAAGAATCCACTATTTCAGTTCCATTGATTTTCGCTGGAAGTTCAGTAATATTCACTATGGTGTTACCATTTTCTTTGGCTAGAACTTCAGTAGCATTGGTAACTTCTTCTATTTTAGTCTTTTTAGCCACATTTTCGTTAGTCGATGGTCTTTTCTTGGAGTCTTTATACGTTTTGTGTACTTTAGGGTGTTTCCTCATTAGGTGTACCATCAGAGTTTCATTAGACTTATGCTCTGAGTCACAGAGTTCGCAAACGTAGACCATGCCACAACTTTTCGAGTGCCTATCGAAGTCAGATTCAGTTGGGAACCGATGGCTACACGTGGGACACCAATACCTCCGTTCTTTATGCATCTTTTTCACGTGTTGGTTCAAGAATTTTCTTCCGGAAAATGACTTATTTTCGGCAGAACTCATATGGTATGGGCAGGTAATTTCATGGCAGTAAAATTTGATGTCTATTTCGAAGTTGTCGCTTATACTATGAACCTTCTTCAAATGACCGTAAACATCATTTATCTTTGCGAATGTCTCAGTGCAATGGTAGGGACAGGGAAGGGGAATTTTCTCCTCTTCTTTTGGTGCTGTTATCATGATTACCAATTTCTGTTCGTGTAAAATTGAGGTTAATTCATTTTTGATTTTTGTTGTTTTCGGCCGGCTCTGTAATGAAAAATACAGGTTATTCGAAAGCCTTATTTCTTATCGGATGGACATACATAATTAGCCACGTTAATAAAACTACAAACTAAGTAATGCCCTCATATAGACCCGAAGTCCGAAATGCTCACGAACTGTAAATTGAAAAACTAAAAGTCATAATTCCTCAATCTCCCCGCCAGCGACCGCCCTGAGCCGAGAGCCAAGTCCCACAGCAGGCGCCCCGCAGCGCAGGTTGCTTTATTTTGAAGCGATCATAGCCTTATAGCTAGGGCTTCGGACTTGCGATCATGTGATCGCCGGTTCGATCTCCACCTATTGTAGGTACGACCGACGTGAACCCACTCGTAACAAGAATACGGGTTAACAATAAGGCTGGAGCATGCTCGCCTTTAAGCCCAAAGGTGAAGTAGCAAAAGCATTGTGGCTTAAATAAGTCCGTCCCAAAAAAAAACCACTCATATTGTTAAATTTAGTTGCCGGTTGCAGTGAAAGCGCATAATTATAATATGTACTATTTACTTAATTTTTTAACCACCGATTCCTCGTTATTTTATCAACTAACTAGAAAGTTGATCAACTTATGATTCTTATTATTATGTTAATTTTTTTTCGGATCGACGCTATGTATTTAGCCAGAAGGCTTTTGCTATATCACCAGACATGTATAGGTTGACCTTAACTAGCTAGCTACACCGGCTAACATCTGCATACAACACACACTCGAGAAACAAGCATGACCAATTTGGGGTCAGCTTAAGAATTGAATAATGTCTCCCTTAGAGACATGTTAGCAAGAGATTGATAAATTTCAATGACCAGTGGTTCCACCGTAGCTTAGTAGGGGCTAAACCTAAGATGCAGGTTCAAATCCTGCTGGTGGTCGAATTTTATTAATCTCATTTTTTAAATGATTTACCTTTCTTAATTTATTTTGTAGGTACCGTTCGGATTTGATGCACTGTTGTCTAAATTTTGTACAAGTCTTCAAAGTGGTTTCACAAGTTGTGCATAACAGCTCAGACATCCCATTTGCTTTTTTACACTGAAAAAAATATATATGAGTCATGTGAGTTCTGGCTTATACCCTATGGTTACCAATTAAAAACAGACCACCCTATATTATCTTCCCACGGGTGTCGTAACGCGACTGCGGGACACACAGCTGATGGATGGGTAGCAGCATCTATCAGCTTGAGGTTACTCACCATCTTACTACAATCAACAATCCACCTGTCACCCGTGGTATTTATGGCAATATTCCTCAACAACCCTGGCTTACCTAGGTCTGTTTAAAAGGAGGCCGGACATAAACAGGTTACTTATATATCAATTTGATATTTCTACAAATATTGTAAAACCAGTTGGTGAAAATATTACCCACTCAGATTGAAATTTATTATGCAATTTTAAATCTTATGAATGCAGTTATAAAGTAGAAAATATTTTTTTAATACCCTTGTTAATTCTCATCTATATCTAGGGTTGTCAGGTAGCCAAGTGTAATAACTGGAACAACCAGGTTTAGGACCTTTCTTAAAATGGGTGAACATCCTACGTTATTGGAAACTTTGTGTCTTAATATCAATAGATATAACAAAAATATATATAAAATCTTCCACAAGCTTGGCGGCATGGTTTCAAATTTAAATTTCATTTATTCCCAATAGTAAGTAAATTATTTTACCAATAGTAAGCTACGTAATTTGTGAGTGTCAGGTTAAGATGAGGTTCCCACGCCAACTGGCTGAACGCGGGTAAAACCGGGCGGAACAGCTAGTGTGTAATAAACGTTAATAAACGTACCACTAAATTGGTAAGCTTGAAATAATCATCAGATAATTCCCATTCATATATATTCTTCATTTCCCCAGACTCAGTGAGACAGCCGCGGCAAACATACTCTAAACGGTCTATTGGAGTATTTAATTTAGTGAAAGGAGCAGCCATTGTTGCTAAATAAAGTTTTTTTCACTGTTATTTGTTGGTAAACAATTTTCATGAAAACATAACCTCGCTCTGAAAAAGTGACAGAGAAAAAAAGTGTGACCAGTGTTAAATTGATTGGTAGTGGTTCTGTTTTTGCCTTTTGGCGACGAATCATTGAGACCGTGGAGGTTAGAACCAAATTAATTTATTAGAACCTTTGCAGCGGCTTTAGTTAATGCTGTAATGCAACACGTTCCCGATGTGCAGCCCAGAATCATTTAACTAAAATAGTTGCTGATATAATAGATTAATAACTATGGTACTGAATAATTATTAATGACTAAAAAAAATCTAAATTATGTACCAATTCGAAAGCAGCCCTTTTACGACGACTACTGAACTTGGAAACCATAGATTGGAATCCTTAGCGAGCGAGGGTTGTTGAGATTTATTGACATGATCACCACGCTTGAACTGATCGATGTTGTTTCTGATGATGTTTGAACCATTTGAGCCGTATATATGAATAAAATGTTAATTTTGAGAGATACATTTTAAATACTAAAATTCAATCAAATCAAAATAACTCTACTATTGTAGGTGCGTTCAAAAACCTAAAAAGATAAAGTATGTACAAGTTTAATTATTTTTTTATTTTCCTATAAAGTTGTAAATAAACTTGTGTGGGTAGTTATAATAATTTCAAAAGTTCATTAAAATTCTAAAAATAATTTGTGATGAAATGATGATTGAATAATGGCTGAAAAAAAAATGAAAAGCCATAATCAAATTTGAAAGTTAAATCCACTCAGAATTTGACAACCATTTAGGCTCCGCAAAATTTACAAGAGTATGATTACTATCTAAATTGAAAGGTAATTTAATTATTTGTTTATTATTATAATACATTTTTTTTAAGTAATCTTGTTTCAAAAAACACCGGTAAACATTTTGTAATGAAGTTAGTAGTATATCGTCAATCCACACACGCACGCACTAATTTCAGAGCGGTCGCCATTTCCGCGTTGGACCGCCACGAATGCTGGCTGGTGAATTGTGTGTCGAAAAGTGATATTGGAGGTTATAGTGCTTATTTTATAGTTATTTGTGCACCAGATTTGTTCAAAACATTTTTTTTAGGACGTCGATCTCGTTAGTAACGTCGCAAGCACTTTAAGTGCATTAAATGTGTGAGTATACCAATGTTAGATTACGTAGCAGCGCTAAGCACACGTGCATGTACCTTATATCCCCTATTTAAATTGCTATTCCTTAGTGACCGAGTCAGATTTGTAATAGTTGACATCCAAGACGATTTCCTCCCATTATATCGTTGTAAAATCTTCGAAAACTTAAGTCGGTCAAACAATTATTTTCAGTAATAGGTTGAGCTATTTTTGGATCTTGAATGTCTTGGTGGTTCGTTATATTTTTATTTACATGCGTTACGTTGTAAACAGCAGACGTGGAATGTTCCGCTATAGTAGAATAGAAAGTAGCAATAATTCAGTTCACCTTTCATTTTTGTTGACATTACAATTTCACAATAATGCCATGATGTTTTTATAATAGTTTTAATTGAATAGGCAAGCAAAGGTCAATATTGAAAAAGCCAATTAATGTTTTTATTCAACCAGTTCCAAGTTCAATTTGTTGCACATGACAATTTGAATATTGCAATGTAATCATAGATACTGAAAACTTTTTAAAAAAGTTTGAAACTTGATGGGTACACTATTTCACAACAGTTGAAAAAGTTACCAACTTCCTGTTCTTTTTATGACTATTTACTTTGATTATTAAAACTATGAAGTTAATTTGCAACATATTAATATGTTAATTTGTTTAGAATAATAACAATTTTACTATAATCAGAGACCATTAAAAAAGTTTCTAGTCTAATAAGTATTATATTTATGTACATTTTTTGTAGTGTCATGGAGGAATACTTTCTCAATTTCCCTTTTATTCATTGTTTATTCATATTGTTCTCATCATTTTAATGTTACCATATTTATAGTCTGTGTCTTAATACTTTATTCACTGGGTGGAAGTTAACTAACATAGATTTCGAGTATGAGTTGTATGGAATCACTTTTTTCATATAATTTTAGTCTGGAATCAAACAAATAAAATGTGAATATTTTTTATTATTACTGTCTGTTATGTTTCATTAAAACTTTATAAAAAATAACAGAAATGAAAAAAAACTTTTAAGAAAGCCTCTTAAAAAAATGCAAAATGATCTTATAAGTCAAACATAAATTATAACATCCATAGACTTTATTAAAAATGAAAGAATAAAAAAAAATGAACTTTTTTCTGAATCTTGAAAATATACGAAACAAAATGTAAACTAACATGTGAAATAATATATTGTAAGAGATAAAAAACTTTAAAAAAAAATCAGCAATTGCTAATTATTGTTTTATTAAAAATCAAGTGAATCAAAAAATCATAGATATATTGTATTTTCATAGCTGACAGCTTTATGGCTAAAGCTATATTAACTATTATAATAAGTAGCAATAATCAAATATACTAAATTAATGTAACATATAAATTGATAAGCCAAAATATGTATTAACTCTTTACAAATACCTGTAATAGGTTAACAAGAATATAAACTTATTTTATATATTTATTTGATACATACATATATATCATTACCAGTGATCCAATATTTTGATTGCAGGCCAAAATAGTAGTATAGTTATGACATAAGTAGTATGTTTACGTCCCGGATCTGAATAAATTTCTTTAGTCATTCAAATTAAAAATATTATGCAACACATAACTTCAGTTATGATTTACTGAAACGCATTACTGGTGTTGCTTGAAATAGATATTTTCATTGTTATACACATATAATCTATGCCAGGGGTGGCCAACATAAGACCTACGGTCAACTTTTTACTGTGTGCAATCGACTATATGGCATACATTACCTTGAATCACATATCATATTAGTCAATTGAATGAAAAATAGCTATATTTTCAGATTATTATATGACAAACACTTACTTTGTGCGTACTGTGGCATGTATTTGTAGACTGAAATATCACTTTTTATTATATAAGTTGATCAACTGTAATAGCTGCCGGGATCGACCAGTCGATCGCGATTGGATGTTCTCTTCTATGTATTTCGGAAATCCTATTTTAAAATACAATTTATCGGAACTGGGTTTATATGCATTTTGAACCAAATATAAATTTTAAAATACAATTAAAAAATTGCATTTGGCTATAATGTGTATTCAGTTTATAAATGCATATGAAAGTATGTGTATTGTGGCGCAATATTTTTAATTTGAATTACTTAAAGATATTTTTCCAGATTCGAGATGTTAATGTTGTCTGATACATACTTAGATTTTTAACTGCCCCCAAGCTATCCCGTGATTCGCTCCATATAACCGTAAGGTTGGTGGGAGCATGGGAGGTGGTGGGTAAAGTGCCCCCAAGCTATCTGATCACTGATTATAACACTGCCTCATAAATATTTACTTGTTTTTTTGTCCGCAGTGGTCCCGATCTACAGAAATGAAGATAGACATACAAAAAGACAATAACACACAATACACAGTCAAGCTAGTCCACGCGTGAATATTTTAAGCATTATTTACACGTAACATTAAAAAGTTAGAAGTATGAAAATTCCAGAGGCCTCTGCTAACGTAGGAGCTTACTATGGCAATGAAGAGAACGGCCAGTGGCAAGTATGTCCGTTTTGTATTGTCTCCATTCTGCCAATTTTTTTTTTCTTTGTCCATGTGGAAATGCTTTTACTCAATCCCACCGCCGCTGCAGCGTATTCGCGCGCTGGCGGTGGGATTTGATGGACTCGCCATCTCCATAGCGTGGTATGCTACACCACTAAAACCCCCCCGGATACTCCTTCGATCCGCCGTTGGCGGGGGCCGGGTACGCATAAACGATCCGACTCTCCATTCTGCCCTTCTAATTGTACATGCAGTAATGTACATTTTTGGGTTTTATTTTTTGCGAAAATGACATTTCAGGACACTAATTTATACATAAAAATTAAAATCATTAATTTTTTTTATGAGAAACATTATTTTTATTTAACGGGGAACGCCGTACTTGGCCACAAGTGTGTTTACCGCGTTTATCTCGAAATCGCGATTTTGCAAGTACTGCATTTGCATTAAGTAGGGCAGAATTATAGTCTTAGTTTCTTTATAGCATTATCGTAATAGTACGAAAACTGGCACCAATTTTTGGGTAGGTATTTGAGGCAAGCTGAAACTTGTTACATACGTCCGTTCCCCAAGATGGAACTGCAGAATTAGCTGGTGAGTAACGGGCCTAACTCGAGCCCTAACTGCTTTTGTTTTTTTTTTTCCAAAAACATATTTGATGCAAAGGCGTTTTCGTTTCGAATATCTTATTTTTTAGTTATAAATACTTAATAATCTTTAAAATTTCAAGTTGCCTCAAATACATATAAATATATTTTTGGAAAAATTTTTGTATGCAAAATTTGGGGTACTCACCAGCCAGGTCTGCAGTTCCGTGTTGGGATATAACAGGAGAGGTGTATAATTTTTCAGCTTGCCTCAAATACCTGAGGGAGTGTTTTTTTTTGTTCACCATGCTTGGCTGACAGGTTGGTGTCCAGCAACTGCCCTGAGCCATAGTTCCAAGTCCCACAGAGGACACCTTATTGCTCTGCTTGCCTATTTACCCAGTTAAGTAGCAAAACAGATGGGTTTAAACGCCATTGTGGTGGTTGTGTGATAATTGAAGGACGAGCCAGGTTTTGGGTCCCTCATTATTGGGTGGAAGGACCACCCTGGGGCTTTTAGTGTTTTAGTTTTTATTTAAAACATATTTAGTATGAAGAATGTTATGAGAGTGAATGAAGCGAAAGATGTGTCTAGAGATCGTAGCAAGTGGAGGTCCAATGTCTCTGACTACCCCGCTGGGAAACAGGCGTGAGCTTATGTATCTATGGCTCATTCTAAACCGACGTGCTTGTATGAGAGTGAATGAAGCGAGAGATGTGTATAGGGATCGTAGCAAGTGGAGGTCCATTGTCTCTGCCTACCCCGCTGGGAAACAGGCGTGAGCTTATGTATGTATCGACTTTTTACTGTGTGCGTTTGACTATATGGCACACATAATGTTAAATCACATATCGTTTAAGTCAATCGAATGATAAATAGCTAATTTTTCAGATTATTATAAGATATGTACACTACAACAATACGTAATACGACAAGCTCCGTAGCGTAGCGGTATTCGGCTCGCTTTGAATCTCGGAGGTCGTGGGTTCGATCCCCACACCGGACAGGTAATCCTTGGTGAAAATTCTAAGATTGCTTTCCGGGTCTGGTTGGTTGAGGGGCTACCCTCCGTGCCTTGGAAAGCACGTTAAGCCGTTGGTCCCGATTGTTATAACATCATCTATAAAAATTGTATTTCAATGAATGGGCAGCAGCGTTTCCTTGTGTGTTACAACATAATACTGCTGTCACCAACCCGCCTGCCAAGCGTGGTGACTTTGGCAAATACCCTCCCTCTCGGGAGGAGGCCCTTGTTCAGCAGTGGTCGTTATACGGGCTGATGATGATGATGTACACTAACTTT
The DNA here is from genome assembly GCA_947037095.2 of Nycteola revayana. Classification (NCBI taxonomy): domain Eukaryota; kingdom Metazoa; phylum Arthropoda; class Insecta; order Lepidoptera; family Nolidae; genus Nycteola; species Nycteola revayana. Next base: position 17,441,821 of record OX344859.2, on the reverse strand, counting down.
GTGCGTCTGCGGCACGTATTTGTAGACTTAAATATCACTTTTTATTATATAAGTTGATCGACTGTAGTAGCTGCTGGGATCGACCAGTCGATCGCGATTAGCGATGGGCCGACTATAGTATTTGCCGACTAACCGACTAGCCGACTAATCGGTTTTCAAAATGCCGATTAGTCATACGTATACATATTACATTATGTAATACATAGTATAATAATATGGTTAACTTTTCCGTAAAATATTCAAAAACATTAACAAAAAAATAAATATATTAATTAATTATTTTCATGTTTCAGCCCAACGGCGTAATTATGGACAGTGGCGTGGGGGGCGGTGTGGTCGGCAGCGGGGACGCGGGAGTACGACCAGTATATCCCGTACACATACCGCGAGGACACGTGCCCGGTGAGTGTAAGGTTCATTAGCGAATGTGTAAAGTGTGTTAATAGCGAATTTGTGTTTATGTATAAACTAGCTTGTATCAGCGACTTCGTGTCCGTGAAATGGTGCTCTGTTTAAACAATAGCCCAATGGCTAGGGCGTCGAACTTGTATGCCTCTTCGATAAATGGGCCATCTAACACTGAAAGATTTTTCTAATTGAACCAGTTGTTCGTGAGATTAGCGCATTTAAACAAACATACTCTTCAGCTTTTTATATTAACATAGTCATAATATAATTAGAGAGTATCTTCGTAAATTTTTATTGATTTGATAAATTTATAAATACGGTTTTTTAATATTTTGAACACTTTATGAAAAAGTTTCCCTTATAATAAGTACTATATTTCAAAATTGAAATTAATATAATTCGACCACCGGCAGGATTCGAACCTGCATCTTAGGTAAAGCCCCTAATGCCTTAACCAATTAGGCTACGTTGGAACCACAGCCGGTCATCGACATTTATTAATCTCTTTGTAACACGTCTCTAAGGGGGACGGTAGCGCCATCTATCGGTAATGATCCGCATTTCTTCAACAAATATCTCCAAAGTTACATTAGGTATTAAATATTAAACGATGGCTTTACTTAAGATACAGGCTCGAATCCTGTCGGTGATCGAATTTTATTAATCTCAATTTTGAAATATAATAAATACGTGCCCAATATTTTTTAGTAATCTAACTGACGGACTAAATAGATTTTTTTATTCTTTACTAGCGACCCGCCCCGGCTCCGCACCGGCGCAATGCTGATGTATTATACATATAAACCTTCCTCTTGAATCACTCTATCTATTAAAAAAAACCGCATCAAAATCCGTTGCGTAGTTTTAAAGATTTAAGCATACTTAGGGACATAGGGATATAGGGACAGAAAAAGCGACTTTGTTTTATAATATGTAGTGATGCCTATTACCACACATGTTACTGCGGTGTTAAGATTTAGTTCTAAAAGTAACTAACAAACTAATTTTATTATTTTAGTCTTCATGCCTGCCATCAGCCCGTATAACGTCCACTGCTGAACATGGCCCTGGGCCTCCTCCCGAGGGAGGTTATTTACCATAGTCACCAGGCTAGGCAGGCGGATTGGCGACCGCAGTATTATGTTGTGCCACACAAGGAAACGCTGCTGCCCGTTCCTTGATATACGATTAATATAGATGATGTTATAACAATCGGGACCAACGGCTTAACGTCCTTGCCGAGGCACGGAGGGTAGTCCCTCAACCAACCAGACCGGGAAAGAATCTTAGTATTTACACAAATATTTCCTGTCGAGCGTGGGAATCGAACCCACGACCTCCTAGATTTAAAGCGAGCCAAATACCGCTACGCTACGGAGGCTGTCCGTATGTCCTTTTGAACCGTACAATAATAATATTCTGTGTTACCCCAGCAGGTTACGTAATGGCGGGAGCGTACTACCCGCCTGCCTTCGGGGCTCCGGCCCCGCCCCCGCAGCCCGATGACTTCGCAGACTACATGTGGATGGAGAACGAGGAGGAATTCGACAAACAGGTACATATAGAAATATTAAAAAAAATATTTGCATATGTCTGTCCCCAACATTAACCTCCTAAACAACTGTACGTTTTACATTTGCAGGTAATGCAACAACTAGAGGAGGAAGCGTTAATGGAACAATGTATAGAAGCTATGTTAGAAGACGAACAGAGAGAAAGACAACACAGGCCGACGAACGGACACAACCAAAATTATGCCACGTGAGTTTCATATGTTACTGTTTGAGCATGTTTCATCTATACGCGGGTAGGTTTCATCTATACCTGGGTAGATTTCATATATACGTGGGATTGTTTCATCTATACGTGGATAGTTTTCATATACAATGAAACCTGGATAAGTGAAAAACCTCTATTATTGAGGCACATTTTCATTGTATTACCTCTGTTAATGGGACTTTTCGAAACTGGTTAAATGAGATTTGATTTCTAGGATTATTGCGATGTTTTCCTCTATAATTTTGACTGGGCTCAATTCCCTTAGGGGCCGTCCATATATTACGTCATCGATTTTTGCTGATTTTCGACCCCCTCTCCCCTACCTACAATCATCCTATCGTCATTTCCTAATGACCTCCCACCCCCTCTCGCAAAACTGACGTCATTACCAGGTGACAAAATTAAAACATATTTTGCGGATTTGAGAATAGAGAAGAAAATAGGGTAACATTAAACATACGTAACGGTAAATTCACAAGAATGACGTCAATTTCGAAACGCCCCCCCCCCCCTTCATCCATTATTTACCGTCATCCGCAGACCAACCCCCCCCAAATTTAGAATGACGTAATATATGGACGGCCCCTTATAAGTGAGACAATTTACCAGGGTGGGACAGGTTTGGACACGATTATTACCAAACGTTTGAATTTCTTTCGCACATGCTTTGTTTGTCAGTACTATCTCAAATTTTGGCCTCTGTTAATGAGACAACTAAATTAAAAACCTGTGTAATTGGAAAACTAATGAAACCCTTATGATAAATGAAAACCTCCTTAAATGGTACAAAATCCTTGGTCCCTTGAGATCCAAATTAACCAGGTTTCACTGTATATGTGGGTAGGTTCCATCTATACGTGGCTAAATTCCACAGAATAAGTCGTGGGCATAGCTAGTTTGTAATAGAATAATAATTATTTTAGTCGCCGGATCGTTACAGCGGCGTATTTAGTTGTAGTTTTCAAACTATTTAGGTTGGAGCGCTGCTCGCATTTATGCCCGGTGAAGTGGCGAAAGCCTCCTGGCTAATAAGCCAGTAATAATAATAACATAGCTTCCGTCAGAAAAATACAAAAACGGGGAATGGGTGTGGGATTAGAACTTTAACCTCGCTACAGTACTTATGTCCACTTGTAATGTTGCAGCTCGAGTAACGGAGCGCTGTCCCTGGAGGAGACCGTGTCGCGCTCCACGCTCAACCCCCTCGCCGCGGAGTTCGTGCCCTCCTTCCTCCCCGCACACAAGACTTGCACAGGTCACTATCATATCTATATATATACTCAAAGCATAAGCTCAGATGTACAGAACAACAAGTAGTAACGGAGCGGGAGGAGACCGTGTCGCGCTCCACGCTCAACCCCCTCGCCGCGGAGTTCGTGCCCTCCTTCCTCCCCGCACACAAGACTTGCACAGGTCACTATCATATCTATATATATACTCAAAGCATAAGCTCAGATGTACAGAACAACAAGTAGTAACGGAGCGGGAGGAGACCGTGTCGCGCTCCACGCTCAACCCCCTCGCCGCGGAGTTCGTGCCCTCCTTCCTCCCCGCACACAAGACTTGCACAGGTCACTATCATATCTATATATATACTCAAAGCATAAGCTCAGATGTACAGAACAACAAGTAGTAACGGAGCGGGAGGAGACCGTGTCGCGCTCCACGCTCAACCCCCTCGCCGCGGAGTTCGTGCCCTCCTTCCTCCCCGCACACAAGACTTGCACAGGTCACTATCATATCTATATATATACTCAAAGCATAAGCTCAGATGTACAGAACAACAAGGAGTAACAGTACACCTCCGAAGCATCAAGGTTTGATTACACCTACCGAGTAGGTGGTAGGTGTAATCAAGTCTTAAGGACCGATGTACTAGTATATTGTTGGTGTTTAAAAAGAACCCTGTTTATAATTTGGAATGCTAGCGAATTAAACAAAGTCGCTTCCCGCTGTCTGTCTGTCCCGACATGATGCGGGTTTTTATAGTGATTCACGAGGAAGGTTGTTTAAAATTGTGAGTACTTTCATCTCCCAAAAGGTTGGTGTTTTAAAAATACATACATAAGCTCACGCCTGTTTCCCAGCGGGGTAGGCAGAGACAATGGACCTCCACTTGCTACGATCCCTACACACATCTTTCGCTTCATCCACTCATAATATTCTTCATAAAAGCACGTCGGTTTTAAAAATAACCCTGTATAAGTCATTCTTCTTTCTTTCTAATGTATCAATAATCTCTATTGCAGAAGTAAAACAGACCCCAAGCACAGAAGTCAGCACAGAAGAGACACAACAAAAGAGTGACGCAGCAGTAGAAACGACAACAGAAGAGAATAACAGTAAACCTGAAGAAGAACAGGAAAAGACAGAAGGTAATGAAGTCGCTTAGTATAAGTTTCCGCAGGTTCGATTCCCGGACGAAAAAAAGTCTTCTGAAGTATGATAGTACATCTGTCCTCATGCTTGTGAGGTGTAGATGTATTAACAGATTGTGTCTCAGTTCCAGAGCCCACGCTCGCGGTATGTCCAGAAGTGAGCGCAGAAGTGATCGTCCCCCCCACAACCCTCACGGGGGGGAAGGACGCGAAGAAGGAAGTCAAAGCGAAAGGCGACGCGAAGAAACCCGCTAAAACTGAGGTAACCTACTCTTTACATATTTATTTATTTCCAATTAATTCCAATAAAGGAACAAAGTTCTTTATTATAAAAATATTAATTTAAAGTTTTAATCGAGGTATATAGGTAGATATATCAAAATATATTATGCAAACAGCTATTTATAATAACAGTCATCACGTAGACTATACTCTGGACACTGTATAGCTATCATACATAGACTATACATAAAAATGTTACGCTATTTTGTGACGTTACGGACGTTTTTTCCCGGCTAGGGGACCCCTCCGCAACGCACCATAGTTCCAAAAACCAATTTGTTTTAACTAAATTTAATTATAAATCAAAATTACAATAAAAACTTAATTCTAATGTTACATCTAGCTAAGTCGGCGACCGATCAAAGAGTGAAATTATTTCCACGCTTCTGTAATTACAAAGTCAAAGTCAAAAATTCTTTATTCATATAGACACATTTAAAATATTTTAAATCATGTTCTTATGATGCGTCCCATTCTTTTCCTACCACCAGTTCTGGACGTGGCAACTCTGAGAAGAACGAGCAAGAAACTCAGAGGAATGATTTTGTTTAAATATTATTTATATATATTATTGTTTCAGAGCAACTTACTCCCAAGCAGTTTTGTCATGTTAATCAGAAATTTTATAATAAGCCTTTTTACATAATTTATCTTTGACATATCGCTTAAACTTGTTTGTTGAAAGATCTCTTACATTATTAGGAAGTTTTTTATAGAAGCGCATACATTGCCCCATAAAAGAATTGCTAATTTTGTGGAGACGTGTAGCATGTTAAACGAGATTATGCTTAGATGAACACGAACGGCACGTTGCGCAGTCAGTAGTCAGGTAGCGCGGTCATTGTGTAGTAATAATGAGGCGACTGCCTAACATTTTAAATTATAATGACATAATAATATATATAAATCAATACATATATGTTACAACGTGACAACCTTCGTAGCGTAGCGGTATTTGGCTCGCTTTAAATCTCGGAGGTCGTGGGTTCGATTCCCACGCCGGACAGGAAATCTTTGTGTAAATTCTAAGATTTCTTTCCGGGTCTGGTTGGTTGAGGGACTACGCTCCGTGCCTCGGAAAGCACGTTAAGCTGTTGGTCCCGATTGTTATAACATCATCTATAATAATCCTATATCAAGGAACGGGCACCAGCGTTTCCTTGTCAAATACCCTCACTCGAGAGGAGGTCCATGTTCAGCAGTGGACGTGTTACGGGCTGATGATGATGATAGAAGTATAGATAAAGTTCCCGCGGTAAAAACCACACGCTATTCAAATATAAAGAGGATATTATCTCACGACCACGACATTTAAAGCGAGCCAAATACCGCTACGCTAGGGTGTACTACGCCGAATCGAATGCCAAATAATCGAAAATCAATTGATCGACCACTATAAATCGAACTACTAAATACTCGAACGTTCATTACATCGAATGGTTATTAAATCGAACATTCAAAACATCGCACACTCAATACATCGAGTGATCAAAATATCGAATGTTTGTTTGATCGAGTGATCAAAATATCGAATGTTTGTTTGATCGAGCGTTCAACGCATCGCATATTCATTCTATCCAAAGATCAATACAAATATTTTTTAAGAAAACAAAAAAAAAACTAAATTTTAATTGCATTAACATCTCTTTTGCCTCTTTTTTGTGAAGAAGGTCTTCCCAATCCTGCGTTTGCCTTTTCAATGCAATTAAAATGTAGTTTTTTTATTGTATTCTTAAAAAAAAAATTGTATTGATCTTTGGATATAATGAATATGCGATGCGTTGAACGCTCGATCAAACAAACGTTCGATATTTTGATCACTCGATCAAACAAACATTCGATATTCTGAACACTCGATGTATTGAGTGTGCGATGTATTGAATATTCGATTTAATAACCATTCGATGTTATGAACGTTCGAGTATTTAGTCGTTCGATTTATAGTGGTCGATCAATTGATATTCGATTATTTGGCATTCGATTTGGCGTAGTACACCCGCTACGCTACGGAGGTGGTCAGTGTGTGTTAGTTTCATTTGTTTGATAAAAAATTATGTCATTTTATTTCTTAATTAACCACTGGTCGTAAATCTACTCTTTACCCCAGTGGCACCCTGAGCGTTGGTCGTAACCCCTTAAGGGTGGATGTCGCTTAGACTTGGGCCGGATTCTTGGAATTTTTAGACCTGTTACCTCTAAGGTATCTTACTATAATGTGTACATTTGTTGTTATCGTACGACAGACGGACAGTCTGATTAACAATTCTGTAATATCAAATAATTTTAACAATGTTTTTAGCTACTTAAGTGATACTTTTGTTTGATATAGTCTTATACAGTGTAATTTTGACACTTACAAGTGTATGTAAATACCTAAGTGCTGAATAAATTTCATTATTTCATCATTATTTTATTATTATTAATATATGATTATATTTATGCTTTTATATATTTCAGGTTAAATCCAAAACGAAGCCACCTCAAGTGGTGAAGGCTGAACTTAAAGTTCAACCCAAAAAGAAGGAAGTAAAAACGGTCAAGAGCGAGTCGAAGGTTGAAGAGAAAATTGAAGATGTTCCTGTTCCTGTCGATACACCTAAGGTAAGAATATCTTCTTTTTTTTAACGAGTGGCTATGTCTTAGCCGCGAGGCTTTTGCTACTTCACCGGGCATAAAAGCTCGTAAAACACCAGCTTTATTATATCTATACTAATATTATAAAGAGCATTTGATTGTTTGGTTGTATTGAATAGGTTACGAAATTACTTGACCGATTTGAAAAATTCTTTCACTATTGGCAAGCTACACTATCCCGGATGACAGGCTATATTTAATTGTGTAGTTCCCACGGGAACGGGATATACACGGGTGAAACCGGGGGGAAGTTTATAAATTACTAGCTGTCCCCTTATTCGTAGAAACTTCCCCATTAAATATAGTTTCGGAGGTCGTGGGTTCGATCTCCACGCTCGACAAGAAAACTGTGTGCCACCATCAGGGACCACCCTCCGTGGCTCGAAAAGCACGTTAAGCCTTTGGTCCCGATAGTTATAACATCATCTATAACAAGCGTACACCAGGGAACGGGCAGCCGCGTATCCTTGTGTGTTACTCCCATCTTACTACGATCACGAGTCCGCTTGCCAAGCGTGGTGATTATAGCAAAAACCTTCCTTGGGGAGGAGGCCCATGTTCAGCAGTGGAAGTTATACGGTCTGATGATGATGATGATGATGATGATGATGATGATGATGATGATGATGATGATGGTGGTGATGATGATGATGGTGATGATGATGATGATGATGATGATGATGATGTATAAATAATAATAACTAATTATCAATTTCAGACCCAACCAGCGCCCGTCGCAGACGTCCCTACCTCCGGCTTCAAACCAATCAACTATGCGGCCGCGGCGAAAGCCAACAAACCGAAACCCAAACCCACAACCCCCACAGAGAAACCCCCCACCACAACACCCCCCACCAAGACAGAGAAACTCAGAATCACAGAGAAATTAGACAAAAAAGATACAAAAACGAAATCTGATAAGATTACTGTACAAAGAAAGAATTCAGCTAAGTAAGAGTTAAGATTTTTTTATATATATAGTTCTATAGCTCAGAAGTTAAAGGTCGGATGTGCCATTATACGTCAGAAACATTCGTCGTATGTGCCTTTATCGTAAACTGGCACTTTTATCTTTATAGCAGAGGTTTTTGAACTATATTTCAACATTCAGATTAATAAAATTCGACCACCGGCAGGATTCGAACCTGCATCTTAGGTACTAACGTCCCCCTTAGAGACGTTACAAAGAGATATTAATAAATTTCGATGACCGGCTGTGGTTCCACCGTAGCTTAATTAAAGACGTGAGTGGATGAAGGTGATATGTCGCATTTTTGTGTGTTTTTGCATAGATGAAGGTGATGTGTCAATACAATACGACTACAGATCTTAAACTATTTAAGGCATTATGAGACGACTACATTCATCTTAGCACCTCATTTTCAATATCTAAACTTGCAGAAAAGTTTACTTTTGTTTATGAAAAAAGGAGTTATGTCAAGATTTTTTTTGGTTGCTTTCATACCATTAATATTTCAGGTTATTTACACAACTTGGCATCATAGTTTTATACAAACATTAGCATTAGCATTAGCATTAGTTTTGTAGCGACTTATCTCAAAAAATTCAAGTGAAACTTTAACTTTGATTTACTCCAAATTTAAATTATGTGACTTATCACCTTCATCCACTCACGTCTTCAATGGTTAAGGCATTCGTTGCATTACCTAAGATGCAGGCTCGAATCCTGCCGGTGGTCGAATTTTATTAATCTCAATTTTGAAATATAGTACCTATAAGGTAAACTTTTCCATAAAGTCTTCAAAACATTTAAAAAGCTACTTGTAATATTGTTGTTAACCCCTCATGCTAAGCTAACATGCTTGTGTTACGAGTGGGTTCACCGACGTGCAATGGGTGGGGATCGAACCGGCGACCACATGGTCGCAAGTCCGACGCTAACCATTAGGCCCTAGCTTTCGCAGCCAATATCCTTCTGAAGTATTATAGTACATCCGGCGTTATGCTTGTGAGGGCTGGAATTATATTAAAATATGGGTGATGTAAATTTTATAGGCTTATATATGAACATAATTATGTTGATATACATGAGTTTAGAATCACAAAAGTCTTTAGTAGAAGATGAACGTTCCCATCATCAGATGAGACATCATCATCAGCACGGATAACGTCAACTGCTGAAAATGGGCCTCTTCCCGAGGGAGGGTATTTGCCATAGTCACCACTCTTGGTGACCGCAGTATTCTGTTGTACCACACAAGGAAACTCTGCTGCCCGTTCCTTGAAATACGATTATTAATTTTTATAGATGATCTTATAACAATCGGGACCAACGGCTTAACGTGCCTCGGAAAGCGGCACGGAGGGTAGTCCCTCAACCAATCAGACCCGGAAAGAATTCTTAGAATTTACACAAAGACTTCCTGTCCGGCGTGTCAGATGAGACTTACTTTTTGTCAAATGTTATTCAGTGGCTGCGTCCCACGGTTTAACCTGAGTTACTCTGCTCCAGTGGGTCGGAGCGTGATGTTTTGTAGCGAAAAATGTCTTCGCTACTCTACGTTTACTAAAATTAAAATATTAGAAATATGACAATTTATTAGTCAATGTATCTTCAATAAGACAGTAACAATAACATAGGCAATGCGTTACAATAACCCGACAGTCATGAACACATTTTTCATAAGTCATAGTCATGTTGTTACGTGATTAGCTTCCAGGTTATAGACTATCCGCGTGTAAAATTTCAGCTCAATCCGTTTAGTAGTTTTAACGTGAAAGAGTAAGAAACATACATACATATTCTTACAAACTTTCGCGTTTATAATATTAGTAATGGACATGAAAACTAAAAAAAATCTATTTAGTCCGTCAGTTAGATTACCAAAAAATATTGGACACGTATTTTTTTTTGTCCCTCAACCAGAAAATGACGAAGGTACAACGCGTTGAAATTTCTTGTGACGTCACTTCTATACCCTATTCATCGGGGCTTGAGACAAAGTGTAAACAAAGAAAACATTGTTTCTCAAACTTTTTTCTATGTTTTTTATTGCTATTTAATTTAATATAGGGTTTCCCATTTTTGTGTCTAGCAGCTCGGGTTAAGATAAGGTACTTAACTATGAAGATAATAAAATCATAAATCACTCTTATTGAATTAATTATTCGGAGAATTAGGAGGATTCTGAAGAACTGTCGCCATCGTGAATAACGAAGCGGTCAACTATATTCAACTATCAATTATTCCATTAATTTTAAGCGTCTTTTGCTGTTCTTTTTCACATTGTCAATGTACTTTTGTCAAGCCTCTACTGTTATATTTTTAATTGCATCGGCTAGTAAAATTTGAACTTCACTTAACTTAAAGCTTTTGTTATTCTCAGCAATAAATCCTTTAACTTGGGCCCATATTAACTCAATAGGATTTAATTCACTATGTCCTTTTAGAACCTGTTTACAGTGGCTTGCGATATTCCCATAATTTCAGTGGTTTAATTGATACCTTTGTACGGATACGAATCCTTCGACCACGTTTCTTTTATGAGTTTGAACACATTAATAACAGCCACCTTTTCCGTTGAATGCGTTGGAGTTTTCTTTGATCGCTTTTTCTTTGGCGAAGAAAAAGTGCAAGCGTTGCTTGGTCCAGGTGCACTCATGTTTTAAGCTCGAAAACATAAATATAACAAAAACAAAACAACCAACAAATAACTTTAAACTTCATAAAAGATATAAATTCAACGAAAATATTTATAATAATAAATAAGCAGAACTCTCGTATCAACAAGTTGATCTATAGTAAAAATGCCGGATATAATCCGACCGATAACCAAACGTCACATTTTTATGTAAAATGTTCGGGAGTACCTATGGTCTATAATTTAGTCGTATTAAAATGCATTCGAAGTTTGGGAATCAAGTCTTTTTTGGGTGTTTTTACATGTAAATGATTTAATAAATCATTATACTTCATAAAAGATGACATTCCTAGGGTTGTTAAGATTTAAACAAATGTCGATAGTAATTATCGACTTTTCTTACTATTATTGACGATAATGTAACAAATAATTGGGATTAATTTAATCACAAACGTTGCTAAATTAAACAAATATTTTAATACAAGAGACATTTATACTCTCTGAAATCCAAAGTTTATTTTTAGAAATAGGATTTTATTTACTCACTATTATTTTAGATCAAGTACGCGTACATATGTAAATTATATTATGATACTAAAATATATAATAAAATTTAATAATTTATTTATTTTTAAGTAAGTTTTATATAAAAATATCGATAGTTTATAGTCGATGGCCACGATGATTCATTGCCCATCACTTATTAGGTCGCCATGCCCATAAAATATAACATTGGCAGGTACTGTCTGTCAGTACTACTAAATTCAAAACTTCATAGGCGTGATGGTACTGACAGATGAAATAAAATATATTCACTTCATAAATCGTGACCCTTAAAGTACTCTTTTTATGGTTTGTTTACATTTAATCTCACGCCTCGATGAATACGGTATAGGTACAATTTTACCTAGTAGTGACGTCACAAGCCCCTCTCCTGAACTTTATAGTTTGTTGTTGCTCTGTATCTTTGTCAATTTTTATTGATTTGATAAATAATAAAATACGTGTCTGATATTTCTTTGTAATCTAACTGACGGACTAACGGACGGGTTGTCTGTCTTTTGTCCTTATGTGATTTTAAACTCATGAAATAATGAACATTAATCATCTAAGCCTTGTATAGACATTTGTATAGTTCGTTTCAAATAATTACAAATTAATTATTAGTTGAAAAAAAAATCCATAAAAATCTAAATAATAGTATGTGATATTTCAATTGGAAAAATTGCATTTTTTTTTCTGAAACAAAAAAAAAAAATATGTGAAAAAAAAAACAATAACAAAATGTTATTATTTTAGTTATTATTATTGATAATAATAATGGTTATTATTATTAATTATTATCATATAATATTATAATAATGATTATAATTATAATTTTGGATACACTGTGATTTTTTTGTCGGTTACTAATAGAGAACCTCCGTAGCGTAGCGGTATTTGGCTCGCTATAAATCTCGGAGGTCGTGGGTTCGATCCCCACACCGGACAAGAAATCTTTGTGTAAATTCTAAGATTTCTTTCTGGGTCTGGTTGTTTGAGGGACTACCCTTTGTGCCTCGGAAAGCACGTTAAGCTGTTAGTCCCGATTAGAGGTATGCAAAGTTGTTTCTTTTCCGTTACGGTGACCGTCGTTCCAGTGACTCGAAAGTAACCGTTAAAAATAATCGTGTCTTTGGTCACGTCGGTCACTCTCTTCACAAATACATGCTTCCGAGGTTACAAGTTCCTCTCATTTAGGTAGTTATCGTCACAGTGGTTACTCCGATCACGATTGGGTACACGATCGACGACGAATTAGAGGTTGTCATTCGGCAATGGTTTGCACTTTTCTATTGCCTTAAAATTCTAAATACAAGATACAAGAGGGAGAGAGACTTGCCGCGCAATTGCTGTCACACGGAACGATACACGTTACTTTGAAACGTAGTTTCTTGTTGGAAGATCACAGTGATCACTTTAGTCAGCGGATCACAGTGATTTTTTAACTGTGACGTTAGTTTAAGATCCGAACCTACATCGACCTTTATCAAGCTGATAATAGAATGAAACATATTTTATATTAAATTAAGTATTTAGAAAATATAATTAAAAATGGGTTTGCAAAAAAACTGCACAGACTATTTTTAATTATTATTTAAAAAAATGTTTTATTATGAAATGTTAAAACGATTAAATTAAATTAACGCAAAAAACAACGCTTATGTTGTTATAATTTTGTGTATCCAATCAAGTGAAAGTAACTGTCATCTACACACCTTTTTGTAGCTGACAACCCAGTAGTTCGTCCAGGTCCAACCCAACAGCTGAACGTTCTATACGTTTTATACTTTTAGTCAGAATAAAATTTACTTATTATCTTATTTTTTTGCCATGATTTTTAATTAACTGTTGGAAACATTTAATTAAAAACCTTTAAAAAAATTAAAGATAGTCAGTCTCCAGGATTTCTTTAGCCAACCCTATTTTAGTACATTCCAAAGATACTAAATAGGCTGGTTGACACTTCTTTGAAATTATTTTTATATGGTTAAGAATGGTTTTACTAGATCAAGAAAAAATATGGCATTCATTTGAGATCTAGAAAGCACTAAAATAAATATTTTAAAATTGGCTTGACATTTAGAGGTGAAACGGATGTCAGCCAAAGTATATACATTATCTGTGTTCGAGATCGATGACGTCATGACTCAGAAAGTGTAATAGTAAAGGATCGCGTTCATGTTTTTTAACGAGATGTATGACGTCACAAAATGTCTGATAGCGTTTTAAAGACATAGACAAAAGAAATAATTTTCATATTGAGTTTATACGAACATTTTCAAGTTTTATGAACAGAAATGATTATATTTAGGTTCCATATGACAAATACTTTTAGAAATAAAGATCACTGTAACATAATTTCATATGTGTCAACTAGCCTATTCATTATGAAACATGTTTAATTCTATTATCAGCTAGCTGAAGGTACGATGTACAACTCGGTCACATTATCTCGAGACCTCGCTGGAGTGCCCCGTTCTCCTTTCACCTCCCCGCGCTCGCCACGGACGCGCCATATCAGAGCGTCGACGCGACGTGACGTCATCGACGCCAGGTTCGAGATAATGTGACCGAGTAGTAGATTCGGATCTTCTACTAGTTATTTATCACCCAACTCTAGTTCGATTGTATTCCAACAATAAATCATTTTTGCTGAATATTAGAATAGACTGAAAAATCACAGTGTATTATAGTTTTGATGTAAAAAATATAGTACGACTTAGTTAGTTTGTTAGTTTATAAACATAAATTTATGATTAGGCCTTTTTTTTTTCAGTATTGGTTGTAGACATTGGTTTATTCTGACTGACTGGCATAAATTTTGTCGGGACGGCATTATGCAAGCGGTAACAACTAAGAGACTTGTTACAAAGAGATTAATAAATTTCGATGACCGGCTGTGGTTCATATAGCCTAATTGGTTAAGGTATTAGGGGCTTAACCTAAGATGCAGGTTCGAATCCTGCCGGAGGTCGGTATTAATCTCAATTTTGAAATACAGTATAAGTTAAAATTTTCCATAAAGTGTTCAAAACATTTTAAAAATGCGGTAGAAGAAAATTAAACGAATAAACTCGAGTTGCAGTATAAGCGGCCGTAGCCCAATGGTTAGGGGGGTAGGGCTTGTGATCTTGTGGTCGCCGGTTCGATCTCCACCCATTGCACTATCGACTTGTAATACAAGCATGTTAACTTAGGAGTTAACAAGAATACTGGTAGTGTGCTAAACTCTGCTAGTATTTTTTTTTCTGTCGGTGTAAGTCGGTAGCCGTACGGCTGCCGCGAAATGTTAAAGTACAGAAATAAGAACTTGGTCGGGACGGCATTATGCAACGCGGTAAAAGAGAATAGAACGTGTAAATTGGTGTTGCAGATCATATTTCTGTCGGGAGCCGTATGGATGCTGCAGATTGTGAATGTAATAACAGAAAAAAAAATGTCGGGACGGTGTTATATGTCAGAAACATTCGTCGTATGTGCCTTTAGCGTAAACTGGCACTTACGACCAAATGATTCTGAAGTATAATAGTCTGTCCTTAAGCTTCTGATGCCTAGATATGTGTGGTTGAATGTTTTAGTTAGCGTAGCTCCCGTTCCCGTGGGAATCTCATTATAAAATATAGCTTAAATTACTCCTGGATAATGAACCCTTTTTTATGGTGAAAGAATTGTTGAAATTGGTCGAGTAGTTTTTGAGTTATTTGCAAACAAAAATACAAATCTTCTCTCTTTCTATTAGGTCCAAGTAATCACTAAAATTAAGTGAAGCTTGGTAATAAATGTCTATAACCAATACTGAATTGAAAATAATTGATGAAAATATTAATTGTAAGTCAGTCCATATACTATAATTATAATTTAGTTTGATATAAATTTGTCTGTAAATTGAAAAAAAAAACATGTATATTGAAAAAAAAATACACCATAAAATTAGGTTTTAGATAGTTTAGTTAATTATAATTGTAATTATAATGTTCAACGTGTAATGTGTTATTTTAGTGGTTGTTTAACCCCGGGATGTACCCTTAGGGTGGATTATTCAAGGTCGACCGATCTACATCGACCGATCGACTGTACAATTTAGTAAACGAAATTTATTCAATTTTACCCGCAAGGTATGATATATAAATTTACGACGGTTGATCGATTGGTGGGTTGATTGATATGTTAGTCGATTGATTGATTGGTTAGTTGATTGATTGGTAAGTTGATCGATTGATTGAATGAGTAGACGGTTTATGGAACGGTATCCGTCGATCGACTAATCTTTGATCGATGCTAAGATAAAAATACATTATTGTTTATTTACATGTGTAGTTAGCCACGAGGCTTTTACTACTTCGAGTATAAATGTGAGCAGGGCTCCAGTCTCATTTTGCTTTATTTTTATTATTAAGGCAAATTAATGCCGCCGCTGCGGCAAAATAACCACTAAAAGAACACGATATATACTTGTGTACGTACTATTTGTTTAAATAAATAATAAATTTATATATAGACTCGGTCAAGTTGTTAGAGAGGTGTTATTAATAATAATAAATACTGATTTAATATTATTTTTTGTTTTATTATACTTATTGCAGAATAACAACAACCTCCTTACCCAGGACAACCTCCGTAGCGTAGCGGCAGTTGGCTCGCTTTAAGTCTCGGAGGTCGTGGGTTCGATCCCTACAGCGGACAAGAAATGTTTGTGTAAATTCTAAGATTTCTTTCCGGGTCTGTTTGGTTGAGGGACCCTCCGTGCCTCGGAAAGCACGTTAAGCCGTTTGTCCCGATTGTTATCATCTATAACAAGCGTATAACAGGGAACGGGCAGCAGCGTTTCCCTGTGTATTACAACATAAACTGCGGTCACCAATCCGCCTGCCAAGCGTGGTGACTATGGCAAAAACCCTCCCTCGGAAGCCTATGTCCAGCCAGTGGGCGTCCTACGGCTGAAATGATTATAATAAGATGTTCTGCAATCATCATCATCATCAGATCCTGGTTCAGCACCTAAACAATGCCCTAAACGAAAACTTACCCCTAGAAAAGTGATGGTCACTGTTTGGTGGTCTAGCGCCGGTGTGATTCATCACAGCTTCTTACCAAACGGGGTGAGCATTACTGCAGATGTGTACTGTGAAGAACTGAACACAATGATGGAGAAGCTGGCACATCTCCAACCAGCATTGGTCAATCGCTCGTCGCCGCTGCTCCTGCACTCATACTGCACAGCAGACGGTCTCCAATTTGCAAGAACTGGGGTTGGAAGCTCTCCGTCATCCGCCCTACTCACCAGACCTTGCGCCTACATACTACTACTTTTTCCAGAATTTGGATAACTTCTTGGAGGGAAAAAAATTAAATACCCGAAAGGCGGTACAAAATGCCTTTGAAGAATTTGTTGCCTCCCGTCCAGCTGATTTCTTTAAGAAGGGCATCAATAAACTGCCACTGCGTTGGTAAAGATGCATTGATTGCATGGGTGATTACTTTGATTAATACAAACAAAAAATACATGAAAAAAATTCGTTTAAATTTTTTCATACAGAACTGCAATTTCATAGGTAAAGAAGACCTATTATATCAATATCTAAGACTTTATTAATAATCCGTATGGCAAGCGAGAGTGGAGCAAATTTTTGTAAGTTTGTTCTTGCCGTCGGAACATTGAGTGTGTTTTTACTTACTCCTACTTACATTCTTACAAACTTTCGCGTTTATAATATTAGTAATGGGCATGAGGACTAAAACAATCTATTTCGTCCGTCAGCTAGATTACCAAAAAATATTTGACACATTGAGATTTTTTTGTTAACAATCAGACCGAATAACACGAACCGCTGCGTCAGAATGACATATCAACATTGTGCGTAAGCTGTGTATGTAATAGTAATATGTACACACCAAGGCCGATTTTTACCGGCTTCAGTGTTTTATTTGCAGCGCTCCGTCTTTAGGTTAATATTAAGGCGGGCCGGCCCGGCCCCCGCCAACGGCGAATCGAAGGAGTGTCCGGTGGTTTTAGTGGTGTAGGGTCCTCTCCTCGTGGTATGAGTTTAGCATACCACGCTATGGAGAGGGCGAGTCCCACATATCCCACTCCAGCGCGCGAATATGCGGTGGGAATGCGTAAAGGAATTTAACGCCGGACAAAAAAAAATTAAAAGAATATAGAGATTAATAATATTAACCTTTTTTAAATATAGATTTGAGGTAAAATAAATAAAAACTCATATTCATTAAACAACAAACATCCATTTAATAATTAAAATGACAGCAGTAAAAAATACTTAAAATCATAATAAATACTAATATATAAAATAACAACATTAAACAATATTAATATATTCAAATTTAATTATAAAATACATTATATATTTACGATCTTTTTTGCTTTTAATTTAAATATCATGTCATACGTAGGGTCCATATCTCGAAACCAAGTACAATTGCGTCGATGGCGCAGTGGTTAAGGGTGGAACTGTTGAGGGATGTTAACATGCTTGCTCATAGCAGAGGGCGTTGAGGAACGGCATCTCTGTAAATACAATAAATAACTTTAAATACAATATCTATAACTATACGTAATAATTAATACAGTGAAACCTGGTTAATTAGGATCTCAAAATACCTAGGATTTTGTACCATTTAAAGAGGTTTTCATTCATAGTTTTTCAGGTATTTAAATTGAGTTGTCTCATTTACAGACAACCTCAGTAGCGTAGCGGTATTTGGCTCGCTTTAAATCTCGGAGGTCGTGGGTTCGATTCCCACGCCAGACAGGAAATCTTTGTGTTAATTCTAAGATTTCTTTCCGGGTCTGGTTGTTTAAGGAACTACCATCCGTGCCTCGGTAAGCACGTTAAGCCGTTGGTCCCGATTGTTATAAAAATAATACTGCGGTCACCAACCCGCCTGCCAAGCGTGGTGACTATGGCAAATACCCTCCACCAGGAGGAGGCCCATGTTCAGCAGTGGACGTTAAATGGGCTGATGATGATGATGATTAACAGAGGTAAACATTTGAGATAGTACTGTCTAACAAAGTGAAAGAGTAACAAACATTCATCTATCCATACTTACAATATTAGTCAGGATAGGATTTAATCATGAATTTCTTGTTACTGGAACGACGGTTACGTTTAAAATATTAGTAGGATTATTATACCTCTCTGTAATCGGCCTCGGCGACTGCAGGGGTCCTCATTTCAACCCTCTTGAGGGGTGGCTGGTCCATGTCGTGTACCAATTTGTAAACCTCCGAATGCTTTAGATGTTCTAAAGAGACGGGTGGCTTTTCGTATTTCATAAAGTTCACTCTGAAAACGTTAAAAAAATCGTTACAAAAAAATAGGGGATAAAGTTGCAAAGTTCTACCGCTAGAGGCGCCACTAACAATACTTATGGCGGCTAGTCACTTAACGATATTAATTACTATGAAATTGATAAGAAATGTCTTCACTACTCATCGTTCACTATGCAAGCAAAAAATATTTTAAATATTATGTCAATTTATTAAGTTAATGTAGCTTTATTTAATTATTATTTTAGCTTGATAGACTTTTCACAAAAAAAATGATTTTGACATTTTGTTGTATCATTGTGAATAATCTAATATATAAAATTCTCGTGTCACAGTTTTCGTTGCCATACTCCTCGGAAACGGCTTAACCGATTTTGATTTCGTCCCAACTCAGTGGGCAAACGCACCCTGGAAGACCCATCAGTGATAAGTGATTGGAAAGTGCCTAAGACAACCTCACGGCTAAAGGAGAATGCACCGGCAGAACCCATAAAGACGACCAACCAATTTGCAAGTCTATCTGCTGAACAAGCATGCAATTCATCATCGTCGTTAGGAAAACATCCTGAAACCACAGCCGCCTCATCTAAACCCAAGCGCATACCACCTATACAAGTGGAACTGAAACCTATTTGGACGCATGAATTCCTAAAGACAATGATATCCAGGTACTCCAAAACATTTCACCTGCAGTATAAAGGAAGTAATAAAGTTTCTATCCTATGCCATTCAGCTGAAAGCCACCAGGCTATTAAAGACGGTCTTACTGCAGAGAATGCTGCATTCTATACATACACGCGTAAAGACGAGAAATACCTCAAAGCTGTCATCTTCGGTCTATCGCATTACGCTGAGGCCCACCTACTAGATGAGCTTAAATCTCTAGGATTTTCGAATGCTAAAATACGCAGAATGAAAGTCGCTGAGGGAAAAGAAGTATTTTGTCCACCATTCATAGTACAGCTCAAACCCGGTGATGATTTTAAGAAACTCTTACAAGTCAAGTACCTTAGTAGCTGTGTTGTCCAAATCAGGAAGTACAAATCTAACAATACGTATGGAACCCAATGTTTTCGATGCCAAAGCTTTGGACACTCATCAAGAAACTGTAACAAATCACCTCGTTGCGTTAAATGTACAGAATTCCACCCCACCTCTGAGTGTCCAAAAAAAGACAAAACCCAACCGGCCCAATGCTGCAACTGCAACGGAAACCATCCAGCAAATTACCGCCAGTGCCAAGAACGCCAAAATTACCTCAAGTTGATACGGGAAAGGCAGAAGCAAATAAACATTGAACAAGTGAACGCTGTCACTCAAAATAAATACAACCAAGTCGATGGCAGAGCCTGGAATGCTGTTACCTCAACAGTGAAACCGCCTATGGAAGGACCTGGCGCACCTGGTTATGTCGCAGATCAGGATAAACAGGATCAAGCTACATCGGATATGCTTGCCATCTTAAGAACGATAAAATACTTAAAGAATCAATTTCTCGCCTGTAACAACATGATGGACAAAGTAATATTAATCTTGACAAATCTTGGGCAATATGTTTGATCATAACCAATTACGTGTGCTTTATTGGAATGCGGATGGTATCCGCAAAAAGAGTGCTGAGCTGTTGCAGCTGGTGAGTGAGCTTAAAATAGATATTATTGCCATATCTGAGACCAGATTGTCACCCTCCTTTAAACTTCTTACACCTGGCTATGCATGCTACAGAAAAGACAAAAAGTCGGATGGTAAGGGTCAAGGTGTAGCAATTCTTGTTAGATCTGATATAGTACATTCTCCACTAACCACCCCGATTACACAAAATCTTGAAAGTACAGGCATACAATTAACTCTTGCAAATAAAACTATTAGCTTAATTTCAGCATACCAATCACCGAATTTGCCCTTAATTGCGAATGACTTAGCAAATGTTCTTGGCGCCTATCCGTCGTGTGTTATAATGGGTGACCTAAATGCCAAACACACGTACTGGCATTGCAGTAGTGCTAACAAACATGGTGAAACTCTATTTGACCACATGGTGGATAATGACTACGATATTCTGGCCCCTCTCACACCGACACTTACACATTACCATAGCGACCACGTCCCATCCACGCCAGACATTATAATTTCTAAAAATATTTCTTCCATAAATGATCCGCAAACTTTAATCCGTTTATCTTCAAACCACTTGCCGGTCCTCTTTATCATAGAAGGAACACATGTGAGACAGCCACGCGTTTTGTACAACTACACGAAAGCTTGCTGGAAAACATATAGATCTCACCTAGATGCGCACATCTCAAT
Organism: Nycteola revayana; assembly: GCA_947037095.2. NCBI lineage: Eukaryota > Metazoa > Arthropoda > Insecta > Lepidoptera > Nolidae > Nycteola > Nycteola revayana. The sequence continues at coordinate 17,420,597 of OX344859.2, read as the reverse complement.
ATCATCTGGTGTCTATACTAATAGGGAGTCCATAGACCAAGCAGTGGATCACCTCACTGACTCTATTCTAACAGCTCGTGAAGCCAGTGTACCTAAATTCACCAGCACAGGTAAGACCAAACTTCCAAGACGCATCAGAAATAACATTAAAAATAAAAATAATATTCGTCGTCTTGCACTTAAAGAATCAAGTCCACACAAACGACGGGTAATGTTCGCACAAGTAAATCGTCTACAACATATAATAAAAACAGACATAGCTAAACATAATGACTTTGTCTGGAATCAAAAACTAGCTAATGTTGACAACCCTAGCTCGGATCTCTGGCGTGTTGTTAACTCCATTAATCACAAAACACACACCGTATCTCCTCTCAAAATGGCCGATGGCTCATTTACCTCCAACACTTTACAACAGTGCGAAAAACTTGCCAATACATTTTTGGAGAATATGCAACTCACGTGTGACTGGATAGGTGATCAAGACACGAACTTAGCCGTCCAAACCTCAATATGCTCTCTTAACAATACAAATAACTTAGATTCTATTCCACTTGTTAAGCCTTCCGAAGTCCGCAAGCTATTAACTAAACTTAAGTCCCGTAAAGCCCCTGGCGTGGATGGGATACAGAATATTCTGCTTAAAAACTTATCTCAAAAGTGTATTGTCTATCTAACTAAAATCTTAAATGGCTGCCTATCAACTTATTATTTTCCAAAACTCTGGAAACAAGGCAAAATAATTGCTGTCAAGAAACCAGGTAAAGATGAATCACTAGCAACAAATTACAGACCTATTAGCCTACTACCAACCCTAGGAAAGCTCTTTGAAACAATAATACTAACGCGACTTTCGAATGTTACTGAATCACTTTTAAAAAGGGAACAATTTGGCTTTAGAAAATGTCATTCGACAACACAACAACTGGCTAGAGTCGCAGAGCATATAACCAACGAACTAAACCAAAAGTTCAGCACAGGCATGGTACTCCTGGACGTTGAAAAGGCATTTGACACCGTATGGCATGAAGGCCTACTACATAAGTTAATTGACAATAACGTCCCACTGAGCTTAGTCAAACTCATACAAAACTACTTAAATGATCGCACTTTCTCTGTTCATGTGGGAGGTCAGTTTACCGAAGCGAAACCCATCCCTGCTGGTGTTCCTCAGGGTTCAATCCTAGGTCCCTATTTATTTATATTATATCTAAATGACATTCCTAAACAGCCTCACACTCATCTGGCAATCTATGCTGACGATACAGCAACGTATACATCTTCAGATAGTATTGATATAATAATATCACGTTTACAACTATCAGTTGACCTTCTTACATCTTTTTTCACCACTTGGAAACTTAAATTGAACACCTCTAAAACAGAAAGCATTCTCTTCACCCGTAAAAGGTCATTACCAAACAGAAATGTTAAAATTGATGGATATCTCATACCATGGAGTCCAAGTGTTAAATATTTGGGGTCAGTTCTAGATAGCAAATGTAACTGGAATATAAATACTGAGCAACTACGCACCAAAGGGGTTAAAGCTCTTGCGGCTCTAAGCCCAATCTTGAATAGAAAATCTAACCTTAGTCCCAAAACAAAAATGCGTGTTTACACCACACTAGTACGACCTTGCTTAACCTATGCTGCCCCAGCCTGGTGCAGTACTACTGACACAAATTATAGTAAATTGCAGCGTGTTCAAAACAAAGCTCTAAAAACTGCTTATGACACACCCTTCAAAACAAACCTTAAATCGCTTCACATTGGTATTGGATATCCATTTATTAAAGACTATATCTTAAAAATCTCACGAAATTTCTTTTTATTTAAAAACCCTACACATAATAACCCACTGGTCTCAAATATTGGTAAAAGTCGACTGAGTAGTTTAAAGTATCGACATACTTACAATCGATACCGCCTACCCCACCACTACTTCCTCGGTGAATAACAACGGCGCGCTCACCAGCTGACAACAATCACTGTGTCGTTATTTATTTTAATTTACCCACATGTAGAATATTGTTAATTTATAATTATCTATAATTATTATCTTCACTTTATTATGATTGAATCAGATATTATTATATGTTTTTCTTTAATTATTAGTAATACTTTAGTCGCACCAAAATGTATTGTGCATTTATTATTTTCATAAATATTGTGGTATACGCTAGTTTCTTACATAAAACTGCGTAAATTTAAATTGATTTTGTATGTAAGTAGGTAATTATGTTTCAAATAGTATTATTAATTTGTCCATTGTTTAAAAAGGCGCCTACAGTCTATGTGAACAATTTATCTTATCAAAATTATTTGGTTTGCAATTAGAATAAGATCTATTTGTAACAAAACATTTATTTATGTGAATAAAGACATTTAAAAATCAACCGATTTTGATGAAATTTTTTGTGCTTATCCGGTATCTATGAGAATCGGCCAACATCTATTTTTCATCCCCCTAAATGTTAGGGGTAGTCCACCCCTAAATTTTTATTTTTATTTTTCAGTCAAAGTTAGGGGTAGATTAGAGGTAGGGGTAGGGTAGAGGTAGGGTAGGGGTAGTGTAGGGTAGGGGTAGTGTAGGGTAGGGGTAGTGTAGGGTAGGGGTAGTGTAGGGTAGGGGTAGTGTAGGGTAGGGGTAGTGTAGGGTAGGGGTAGTGTAGGGTAGGGGTAGTGTAGGGTAGGGGTAGTGTAGGGTAGGGGTAGTGTAGGGTAGGGGTAGTGTAGCGTAGGGGTAGTGTAGCGTAGGTGTAGCGTAGGGGTAGTGTAGCGTAGGGGTAGTGTAGCGTAGGGGTAGTGTAGCGTAGGGGTAGTGTAGCGTAGGGGTAGTGTAGCGTAGGGGTAGTGTAGCGTAGGGGTAGTGTAGCGTAGGGGTAGTGTAGGGTAGGGGTAGTGTAGGGTGGGGGTAGTGTAGGGTATGTATCGATTGAGGCAGTAGGAACGAAGTCTGCCGGGTCAGCTAGTTATGTATATAATTATGTACCTATCATTGCCAATTTTTATCTATATATCGCACCTTTAAATCGACAAGGACGTAAGTGTAAACATTTCAAAAACTGACATTATAATGGGACAGGATTAAAATAGTATTAAATAGTTTCCCAGTAAAAAAACAGTTTTTGAAATTTTATACGGTTTTTTTTATATTTGACATGCGTGGCGTCAAAACTGGGGCTGGCTAGAGAACCAGCAGCGTTGCCACAATGATCTTTTAGATTATTAAAGTAGCTTAATGAAGCTAGTGCCCATTTATGGTGCATACAATTGTAGTATTATTTCCTTGTATGTGCCATAAATAAATGTATTTTCTTTCTTTCTTCAATACCTAATACAATATATGTTGTGGAAATGCGTTACAACAACAATAACAATAATGAAGACGTTTTTATCGAAGTCATATAGTCTCATCGTTACGTGATCAGCCTCCTAACATAATGGTAAGGTTATGTACTGAAACGTTTTGATTCCAGTTAGGTATCTATTTTATGTCTTTATAACGTGAAATAATACCGTACAATAATGCATCAATGTCGTGTATTCTAATGTTCGAATGAAGCGAATTATGCGTTTCCTCGTGATATTAAAGCTATCTTCAAAAATAATGTTCCGTATCGCTTTTTTGTTTACGGACTTTACGTTTATGTATTATTCGATGTATGTTTCGCGGTCAAGCGCCATCTTATTCTTTGTCTCTTTCTAACTTGATAGCTTGTTTAGGCTTCCGTACCCGAAGGGTAAAAATGGGACCCTACTACTAAGACTTCACTGTCTGTCTGTCACCAGACTGTATTTCAAGAACCGCGATAGCTAGTCCGTTAAAATTTTCACAGATGATGTATCTCGGCACCGCTTTAACAACAAATACTAAAAATAAATATTTAAGGGGGGCTCCTATACAACAAACTTTTTTTTGTTTGTACCTACCGTTACCGTTATTGATATCGAGTAAAAAAGGCAATTAAATCATCACGTTCGTTGTATGGGAGCCCCACTAAAATTTTCATTTTATTTTAAGTATTTGTTGTTATAGCGGCAATAGAAATACCTACATCATCTGTGAAAATTGCAACTGACTAGCTATTGCGGTTCTTGAGATACAGTCTGGTGACAGACAGACAGCGAAGTCATAGTAATAGGGTCCCGTTTTTACCCTTCGGGTACTAAACCTTGACGACATACTTACCAACTTTTAATTGCATTGTTGCTATGCACATTCTAAAAGGCCGCAACAGTACACAATCTGCCATTCAAAATACGACTGTAAATAACCATGTAAAATCATGTTTACTTTGGCAAATATTATTTTGTTGCGACATTTTAGAATATGCATATGGTCCACCTTTTGATGACCGTGATACTTATTACTTATAACTAATATCGGCAATACATAATATAAGAATATAATAAAAAAAATGAGATAATGATTTTAATACAATACATTTTTTTAATTAAATACTTTTAATATTTATCTTAATGTGTCATTGTATGTTGTTGTAATAGACATGAAGAATAAAAAAAATCTATTTAGTCCGTCAGTTAGATTAATTTATAAAAACTATTGGAGACGTATTTTTTTATTTTTAAAATCTTTAAAAATTGGCAAAGATACCGACCAACAACAAACTACAAAATTCAGGACTTGTGACGTCACTACCAGGTAAAATCGTACCTAGAAATGACGTCACATGAAGTGTCAACGCACTGTATCTTCGTTATTTTTTGTTTGAGAAACGAAAGAAAAAATTACGTGTCCAATATTTTTTGGTAATCTAACTGACGGACTTAATAGGTTTTTATTAGTTTTCATGCCAATTGCAATGATTTTATTTATTTATTAGAACTTCAGCACTATAAAAGTTCATAGGCGGACTTAATGACAGAGGGATTCTCTACCAGTAGACTAGTAGAGAATGCCTCTGGTATTGAGTGCCAAGTATTGCATTGTCTCTGCACCACCCTATGGTAGAGCATAGAGTAGTGCAGAGACAATGTAGTAGGTGCACTATAAAAGAGACTGTATCTGAGGAGGAATGATAATCAGAAATAAAAGTAAAATTAGTTTCATTAATTGATGAGATCATCCGTAATGCGTAATGTTTGATTTTTGAAAATAACAGATGGTATGAAATGTTACCAGTGTTGAATATGATTCGAATTGTGAATTGACAACATTTCAAAATTCGTAACACCCTAAAACAAATATACCGTTTCTTTATTTTCGAATTCTAATTCCTAAACTACTTTTTTTAATAGCTATATTTAAAAAAAAAATGCGCCATGACATTATACTTACGGTCGGACTGAAATACCTTTGTCTATTTTAAATTAAATAGTTTTTTAAATAGACAAAGGATTTAAAACATTCTTAGGTTGGCACCTCTAATCACAAGCGTTTGACATTCATTTTTTTTTTTCAACTCTGACCCAGAAATTTCGTCAAACAACCGTAACAAGACGTCATCCGTCGCTTACGTCTATTAAGAATAAGCCAAACTAAAATATATTTTTTTGTATGAAAATCTTTGAATTTCGAAAAAAGAAAAAATATGTAGGTATTCCTTAATTTTTGATCTAGTTTCATAAAAAAATATAAAAATATATGTAAAAAAAGTGAAATGTTGTCAATTGTGACTTTAAAGACCTCCCATGCTTGAAGATGGCTGTCGCTTGAAAGGCATCCCATGCGTGAGGATGGCCGATTCGATCGAAATACTATTTTAACTCACTTCAATCACTTTATTGTATGCAGTAACCATATTCTCTTTAAGCTTATGGAAATCTACTAGGTGGCAGTTTGACTCCCTGGAATTGTATAGTAAAAATGTAATAAATAATTAAATTAAAGTGTTGTCAATACCTTTTGAAATTTAGTAAATTTTGCAAGTTGCAATTAATTTACGATTAAACTCAAATCAAATAATTTATGCTGTAGGTAGGTATTTTTTTTTTAATAATATAATGTTTGGAATAAATACGAAGTTAAGTTACCTCATTAATCGTTATTTATCCAATATAAAATAAATTAAGGAAATAAACCAATCATAGGGATAAATAAATATAGTATTATACCAATATAGGATTATACGAAAGACGTTATATCACTAGGTATGCCATTTCGTCGGTGAATCTACAATACCGCATGAGTGACAATAACTAATAAGTTTGATAATCAAAGGCACCAAATTGTTTAAATATATATGTTGCAGTCAAAACTCTTAACCAGGGAATAGTATTTTTAACTAGCAAAATCAGTCAAAAGTAGTTTTAGGTTAAGTTAGTTTTGACTGTACCCATCGCGGGTGCTTAACAGCCAAAACTCTCGCCCTTTTATCGGGGCGGGAGTTTAAGTAGATCTCTGCCGGGAGGATAAACGAAGGTCGATACCGGTTCTTGGGTCCTCCACACCATCATGGATCCACCACCAGTGATCGAGGGGATGCGTAAGGCATTTTACACAGGAAAAAAAATAGTTTTGGCTGATTTTACACAAGAAAACAAATAAAAAATAAATAATTGTGTTGACTGATTTTGCTAGTTTAAAGTACTTTTGACTGGTTAAGAGTTTTGACTGCAACTTATATATACGAATATATTTCTTGACAGATAAAATGACTTTACAAGCAACTGTCACTTAAACGATAATACAGTATGACCGACGATTTGCCTCTTGGATCAAGATTCAAGGGGCGAATGGAGCAAAGACCGATGTTCTTATACAGGGTTGCTGGAAATGTGACGTATTCCTGTTACTATTATAGATGAGTTCAAAAGCAATAGATATTGTAACACACTTGTTGTACCCTAAATCAAATGGTTACTGGATTATTTAAGACTAGCTTCCCGCGCGCGGTTTCACCCGCGTAACTCCCGTTCCCGTGGGAACTTCATAATTAAATATAGCCTATATTAATTAGTGATAATGTAGCATTCAAATAGTGAAATAATTTTTAATTCGATCCATTACTTTTCCAATTCATTACAAACATACTTACATACAAATCTTTCCTCTTTATAATATTAGTATAGATTTTATATTTTTAAAAATAAACTCTCAAAATGTAAAATTAACTTAAATACCATATTAATTTCAGCGATTTTATGTTATATCTTAGAAAACAGTCTGTGTATCATCATCATCAGCCCGTATAACGTTCACTACTGAACATGGGCCGCCTCCCGAGGGAGGGTATTTGCCATAGTCGCTTGGTAGGCGAATTGGTGACCGCAGTATTATGTTGTACCACTCAAGGAAACGCTGGTGCCCATTCCTTGATATACGATTATATAGATGATGTTATAACAACCGGTATCAACGGCTTGTCGTGCTTTCCGGGGCACGGTAGTCCCTCAACCAACCAAACCCGGAAATAAATTTAGAATGTATACAAAGATTTCTTATCCGGCGTAGGGATCGAACCCAAGACCTACGAGATTAAAAGCGAGCCAAATACCGCTACGCTACGAAGGTTGTCTGTGTATACCAAATGAATAATAGTCTGCCCAAAAACCACAATAACTTTATGTTGTTTTGAATACAAATTTTCTTCAAATGTCTTTTTTTAACATAAATCTCAAAGATTATTAGTAGGTATATGACAAAATCTGTTTCTTATAATCTCATCTTTAACATCCTATAATGAATACGTCACATTTCCTGTAACCCTGTATACCATATAGAATTTATATTAAATATTGATATGATATCTAATAGAAATAGAATATAAATCTAGCGCTCAGAAGCGGATGTGCCATTAAACGTTAAACTGGCACGACCAATTGCTTCTGAAGTATAATAGTACATCCGTCCTTATTCTTCTGGGATCTAGAAATATTGAATTTTAATATTATATCTAATAGAAATATAAATAGAATAGAAATATAAATAGAATAGAAATATAAGATATTGATATAATATATATTTAATAAATAAATTAAAACAAATAATAAAATCTAACATACCTATATTTCCTACAATAAGACTTGGAGTTTCCCCATGGCCATATTTGATTCCAAGTTTCAATCTGCCACCCGAACGCACATGCAAACAGACAGAAAGACAAACACGTAAGCAAGCAGACAATGAACATGTCATGATTACACTGACCGCGCTTTTTAATGCACGAAAAACTATACTATAATTATACTTTGTCTTAATTTTAGCAGCGCAATACTGCGGTAACCAATACGACTGCCAAGCGGGGGCAACACCCACTTCAAGGGAGGCTCATAATTTAGTTACAAACATATGATAATGCATTTCTTTTCAATCTCAATATGCCTCCTCGGATAAATACACATAAATAAATAAAAAAGTCTATTAACCCGATCGTATCAAATTAAAAGAAATATTTATATATATTAATTATTATTGTGATACGCAAATGATATTTTTGTGATGCGTGCGTCCTTTTCCTACCATCAGTTTTGGACGTGGCAACTCTGAAAAGGACTGCTACGGAAATCATTTTTCGGACCGTCATATGTACTTAGCCCCGAAGCTTTTGCTACTTCACCGGGCATAAAGGCGAGCAGAGCTCCAGCCTAGATAAATACAATAAGTTGTATTTCGTGCATTAAAAAGCGCCATTACTAATGTAAACAAATCTTCTATTGTACATCACGAGTCTAAAAGCAGGGTTCGGAATCAAAAGTATCGGAAAATTGGTGTATTATTAATAAGTCAAGTTCCGTATTTATTTAAATATGATACAATTATGACACTTCGGACTCAGAATGGTCCGCTTCCTATGGGTATCGTAAGAGGCGACTGAGGGACATACAGCTAATGGATGGCAGCACTGCCCTCCTTAATGCAAACACAGTACTTGCAATCCACATATCCCACCGCCAGCGCGCAAATACGCTGCAGCGGCGGTGGGAATGCGTAAATGCATTTTCCCCCGGAAAACAAAAAAAGAAAAAGTGGCGTTGAGGGACATTGCCGTTATCACCCTATTGGCAGGCAGATTGGTGATCGCAGTAAGATGAGATTATCTTTAAGCTGATAGATGCTGCTGTCCATCCATCAGCTGTTTGTCCCTAAGTCTTCTCTTACGACACCCATGGAAAAGAATTGGGTGGTCTATTCTGAGTCGGAAATAATGGGTCACTTCGAAAACCGTGATAAACAAAATTAAACTCAAGAGCAATAGATTCTATTCGGTCAAACATATTTATGAAACTTGTCTAGGTCCTAAGTTCTTTTTCAAAATCAAGACGCTTATTTTACATTGTTGGAAAGCGCATTACTATCTATAAAAACGAATGTTTGATGATACATATACCTAATACAACACAACATTATTTTACATAGACAGGACAATAATACATAATAATACAAAATGGAGAGTGATAACACTTACAGAACTTACACAATACACATTTTTGTCACCGTAATGTATGATGACTGTATTTATACTGAAAATCAAGAGCCTAAGTCAAATGTAGAAACGTGAAATGTGACGCAAATCATGTGCGCTTGTCTAAATCACTTGAGTTACCTTAAATCATCTGAAATATCCCAAATCTTACATTACCCTACGGCACTTGAGTTATGGTAAATTATATACATAGGTACATAAGCTCACGCCTGTTTCCCGGCGGGGTAGGCAGAGACAATGGACCTCCACTTGCTACGATCCCTAAACACATCTTTCGCTTCATTCACTCTCATAACATTCTTCATACAAGCACGTCGGTTTAGGGTGGATCTTATTTGACCTTTTGCGAGGATGTCTCCGATTTGGTCAGAGAACCTTCGTCGAGGTCTTCCCCTTCCGATTGAGCCACTCACACTTGCCATGTATACCTGTTTTGTCAATCTTTCTTTATCCATTCTTTCCACGTGACCAAACAATCTCAACATTCCCTTCTCTATCTTCGTAACCACGTCCTCTTTCACTCCACACCGTCTCTTATCACGCTATTCCTTATTATGTCATTCAATGTTAACCCACACATACTTCTCAAAGCTCTCATTTCGACTGCATTAATTTTACTTTGATCCTTCTTCTGCCATAAATTATATAAATTACCCTTAATCATTTTAGTAATCCAATATCACTTGTATTATCCTACATCACTTGAGTTATCACGTATAACTTGAAATAAGTACACAAAATCACTGGAGTTACCCAAAATGACGTGAATTACCCTACATCACTTCAGTCAGCCTAAATCACTTGAATGATCTTAAAGTACTTTAATTACCTTTAATCAGTCGAGTAACCCTCAATCACTACCCTAAATTAGTTCAATTACCCCAAATAATGTGAGTTACCCAAAATTTTCAGTATTAATACATACATACATTTATCACACATAACAAATTTGACAACACTACCTACATATTATGAAATTTTCTACCAATTACTTAACAAACGATCTATAACAAAAACACAATGAAGTACAGGTATAAAGTATGAAAAAAAGGCATTAATTAAGCAATGAGAAATGGTTTACTTATGAAAGCAAAAGCATAATAATATACTGGCATAATGGAATTAAATATAATCATGTCGCATAAGGATATAATATAATAGGCTAGCTGACACATATGAAATTTTGTTACTAAAAGTATTGTAACTGAAATTATTTATATCAGTGGTACCACTGGGGCGTGGTCCTAACCCCTTAAGGGTGCCCCCAAGTGTGTGCCACTTAGTTGTATGTTTTTTTATTTTTCCAAATTTTCTATATTGATCCATTAAAGTCTAAAATAATTAATATGGACTTAAACTTATTATGAGAAGAGAAAATAATGACCAGCTGACGGACGGACTACTTTGTCTGTAATACCCTACAATTTGCTACCGGTTAATTAAGTATCTAGTTTAATTAATAGAATAAGAATAATTGTGTAACTTTGTGATTCTGACAAGTACAAGTGTATTTAAATACCTAAGTGCTGAATAAATTCATTATTATATTTAGGTTCCATAACCTAAATATAATAATTTCTGTTTAAAAAACTTGAATATGTTTGTATAAACTCAATATGAAAATGATTACTCTTGTCTATGTCTTTAACTTCCGAAAACACTATCAGCCATTTTTTGACGTCATACATCTAGTTAAAAAACGAACGCGATCCTTTAATATTACACTTTCTGAGTCATGACGTTATCGATCTTGAACACAGATAATGTATACCTATAGACCAACATGGCTGACATCGTTTTCATCTCTAAATGTCAAGCTAATTTTAAAATATTTATCTTAGTGCTTTCTAGATCTCAAATAAATGCCATATTTTTTTCATGATCTAGTGAAACCATTCTTAACTATATAAATATAATTTCAAAAAAGTGTCAACTAGCCTATTAGCATAAACACCGTAGGCATAATAATAATGAAGCACAATCTTGTAAAGCTTATAGGTAGGTAAACATAGATACCTATTCACATACAATAAAATTGATTCTTAGACAAAGAAATATTCATCATCATCAGTCCGTATAACGTCCACTGCTGAACATGGCCTCCTCCAGAGGGGAGGGTATTTGCCATAGTCCGCTCATATAATATATATTTGTCATCATACCGCTACGCTACGGAGCGGAGGTTGTCTAACGAAATATTATGCTTTGAAATTCAATTACATTATGACATTATGTGGACGTTGATTATGTTTATTATTCGTAAAAGAAATATTATGCGTGAGTATTTTTATGCCAAAATATCATTAGCTAATAAAAGTTATACCGCAGTATATTATGCTTTAAAATTATATGCTAAAACCGAGATTTCCTTTTAGTAAAGCGTTAACTAAGAAGGAACATTTGAATCGTGTACATTTGATGAACATAAAACTATCATAATATTATTTTTTACATTATGTATTGCCGACATCACGATTATAAACTACATAATAAATACTTACCGTTATTAAATATAAACACAACTCAATCTTAATGTTATAACAAGCAACGAATTATGTTTTCAACCAGAATTTAAAAATAAGCAAGAGTACTAATCACTTTGACAAAATATCTTCACTAGGTACTCTTCGTTTACTATGCATGCAAAAAATATTTTAAATAGGTACCTAGGTATGTCAATTTATAAAGTTATTGTATCTTAAATAATACAGTAATAATAACATAGGAAATGCGTTACAATAATCGTACAATAATGAAGATATTTTTATCGAAGTCATAGTCAATCGTAACGTGATTAGATTAATGCTTATTGACTTGGTATAACATTAAAATTGAGCTTTTACTCAAAGTTTACATGCTTCATATTTATGCATTTATTTACTAAACATTTTTGATATTTTTTTCGCTCCCACCCGAGAGCTTTTGGCTTGCACTTTCTATTATACTTATATTTTTGATATTTTATATCATAAACCTTTAATTAATAACTTTTTTATTTATTTCAGTCATTTTTGACACTAGATATTCGACTGAGTCTATTAATAAAATTATTCGTTTGCTAAATAAATACATAAATATTATTGATCTAAGTATAAGTAAAGCATAGTATAATTATCTTTAATTAACTTTTTAATTTATCCGTAGAGTATATAAGCAAGCTGAATTGGACGCCTTACAGAGTAAAAATAGTAAGCAAGTATGAAGCTATGACACCAAATTAAAAAAAATAATGCAATTTTTTTTTTTTTTTTTTTACTATAATAGAGCCATGTCATAGATTCCACGAGCTTACAATTGACACAACGGGCCGCAGATACAGGAGTTCTACAGCTTTATACATACTTTAAGGAATAACTTAATGTAAAATCGTTAGTTTGCATTTCGTCGCTGGCTGGAAAATCCAACAATCAACAAATATATTTTTGCTAAATTTACTGTTAGTAATTTAGAATAAAATTTATAATTATAATTATTTCTGAATATAAATACTAATAATGATAATTAATAACTAATCTTTATATTGTTTGGCATAATTAGAGTGAAGATCAAAATACTATTGCTTTTTAACAATTGAAAAAATATTACATTTAAAAAAACAAAACAAATGCGAACTAATCAAAATTAAAAATGTCAAGAGAACTTTTTTTTTATTCGTTCCCTTCTGAGAGCTTTTGAATATGGCAGATGCAAAAAAAGTGTGAGCCTAAAGTTCTCAGATGGGAGCGTAGAAAAATAAATGCTAGTTAATATTAGTCGGTTTTCCCAAACGCAACGAATATTTATAAAAAATAATAAGCTAATTAAATAAATAATTAAACTATGCCATGAAGTGAAATGATTTATCCAACCTTTCGTCAAATGGTAGCTTGTCGCTTTCGAACCTATAATGATACACAAAATGATATTAAAAAAAACGTGAATAAAATTTGAATACTTCAATAAAATATAGTTTGACATTATGACAGTTCAGTTCAGTTCCTTTTGTTTTTTTGTTTTCTTTTTTATGGCAATCTGCCGACTTATTCTGCAATTTCTGCCAGTGTCATGTAATGAGTTATTTTTGTTGTGGACTTTTTACATTTTTGCCAATGTCAGAGATTCAGATATAATGTCAAACGAAGGAGATTGTACGGCTAAATTGAATACTGAATGACTTTTTCCTGCCTTGAAAATAATAGAGCGTGATACGTATATGAAATAGATGCGTAAGGCATCGTTATTTGATTTTATTTTTTTATTGGCATCGAGTTAAATTCGTAATCGTAAAAATGCGTTCCTAAGTAGGTAGTTACGCTATTTTGCTAATTATTTTCATTCATATTTGATTGCGGCCTATTATTTTATAGGCACCTGTTTAGCTAAGTTACCGTAACAACTTAATTAAGAACGTATTTATATCGTTCTGATTTTCACTTTGTCAGTAAAAAATAAATAAATGATAAAGTAATATGCCTTAGACATCTATTTCATATACATGTCACGCCTTATTATTTTCAAGACGGTAAAAAAAGACACCCAGTAGGTTTATACCTACTGGGTGTCTTTTTTTACCGTTTTAGATCTTTAGATCTTGAGCATGAAGAGTTCCACAAAATCTAAAACTATGACTATCTAGAACAATATAAAATCCAAAAAAATCTAGTGATAGAAAAACATAACAGTAATAATTACAATTAAATTGAAATGTCACTTTGACAGCAGCTGCAGTATTCAAACTATATTTTATGAAGATTTTTTAAGAGTTGTTTTTTTATAAGGCAGTTGTAACGTATGGTAAATAAGGTGTTTCCGCCATCCTTTTAACTGTTGATAGTATCATGTGTAGTAATCATTTTCTTGCACACGATAATCTTAAATATCTATTGTACCCAATGAAAAAAAAACAGACATATATATCTTTATTAACATACATGAAGCTCATCATCATCATCATCAGCCCGTAAAACGTCCATTGCTGAACATGGGCCTCCTCCCGGGAAGGGTATTTGCCATAGTCACCACGCTTGGCAAGCGGGTTGGTGACCGCAGTATTAAGTTGTACCACACAACCAGACCCGGAAATAAAATCTTAGAATTTACGCAAATATTTCCTGTCCGGCGTGGGGATCGAACCCACGACCTCACGAGATTTAAAGCGAGCCAAATACCGGTACGCTACGGACGTTGTGACATAACACTATTTCCTGTTAAAAGAATGGCACATATTTTTAATCCACCTTATATTTGAATCAAAATTCAAAATGACACCGCCACCTTATAAATTGATATATGTTTTGATTATAAATGGCTGATTTGAAAATTGAACGAACAATTTTCTATAACTATTGAAACATACGTTTAGAATCTAATTTCTCATATTATTTAATTTCATAATTATGTATTCTTATTTCAATAAAAATAACTTTTTTTTTATTATATATAGGCATAGGTACGTTTGACCATAATCTCGCTTGATGGAAGGCGAAGATAAGGACTAAGATGATACAATTAAGTTTTAAATTGACTCCCTTATGCAAGGACAACACTTGAGACTATAATAGTAGAAGATCCAAACCTACATAGACCTTCACCTAGCTGTTAATAGAATGAAACATGTTTCATAATGAATTTAGTACCTTAGAAAATACACTAAAAATGGGTTGGCTAAAGAAATCCTGGACAGACAATTTTTTTCCAATGATTTTTAATTAAATGTTTGCAACAGTTAATTAAAAATCTTGAAAAAAAAACTGATTAAAATTATAATACGTATAGAACGTTCAGCTGTTGGGTTTGACCTGGACGAAAACTGGGTTGCCAGGTACAAAATGGTATGTAGATGACAGTTACTTTCACTTGATTGGATAATTTATATACAAAATATGACAACATAAGCGCTGTTTTTGCGTTATTTTTTTTAACATTTCATAAAAATCATTTTTCAAATAACTATTTCAAAAGTTTGTCCACGATTTTTATAGCCAACCCATTTTTAATATATTTTCTAATATATTTAATTCATTATAAAAGATGTTTCATTCTATTATCAGCTCGGTGAAGGTCGATGTAGGTTCGGATCTTAGACTAATACATACAATCAGATGCGGATTATCCCTGAGGCAAACTGGGGACGCGCCTAGGGGCGCCAAAGTACAAAGGACCCGGGCGGAATAGACACTGGAACAGCAACTGTACTTGAGGCCAAAGCCACAGGGCAAATGCCACAGGCTCCGCGGTTTGCACCCCCCCCACCCTCCCCCCGCACACCAAGATTCAAGCGCAAGCAAGAAATTGCATCCCAATAAAGAATTCTATGGATCATGGTGCTTCACAACAGGTGGCCTAATAGGCCAAAAACAAAAAACAGCTCGTTGAGCGACTGAGTCATTACTAAGAGGGGCCTCCAGACAGAATTTGCTACAGGCCCCGCGCTGGCTTAATCCGACATTGGTTGAGGCTACTACAAGTCTGAATAAAGAAATGCCAGCTCCAAATTAAACTAACCTCTACCACACTTGTAGTAACGTCAACTACAGTGATCTAATTTTTACTAGTACTAGTTTTAGGTCGCCGATGAGATGCTTGCCTACGGCGTCCTCAACGTTTAATCCGCCTCTGCATACAATATATTGTTCTTGCATTCAATTTGAATTAATAGTTAAATAAACAATTCTAGACCTCAGAAGCATAAGGACGGCTGCACTATCATACGTCAGAAGCATTTGGTCGTAAGTGCCAGTTTACGATAAAGGCACATACGACGAATGTTTCTGACGTATAATGACACATCAGACCTCATGCTTCTGAGCTCTAGAATTGAAAGAATACATCGAATTAGGAATACATAATGATATTTTCTAAAGATAATGAAATCGTAGATTTGTCAATGCAAAAATATTTCATTATTGATGAACTAAGCCCTTTTCTAGGGTTCCGTACCCGAAGGGTAAAAACGGGACCTTATTACTAAGACTTCGCTGTCTGTCTGTCTGTCACCAGGCTGTATCTCATGTACCGCGATAGATAGACAGTTGAAATTTTCGCAGTCTACTAGTATTCTTATTAACCCCTCGTGCTAAGCTAAAATGCTTGTGTTACGAGTGGGTTCATGTCGGTAGTGCAATAGGTTGAGATCGAAGCGGCGACCACAAGATCACAAGTCCTACGCCCTACCCTAGCCAATTGGACATTTTGATTTCATCTAAGTAACGCTTCACGTTTTATGTTCTAATTTCGTGTCTTTTAATTAGTTTTTAACCGACTTCAAAAAGGGAGGAGGTTTCTGAATTATATTTTTTTAAGTTTGTTCGCGGATAACTTCGTGGTTTATGAACCGATTTTGATTTTTCTTTTTTTGTTAGAAAGAATATATTTCAAAGGTGGTCCCATGATAAGGAAATCAGGGTTTGATGATGGCAGACCAGAGAAATCGAGGGGAACTTTCAAAAATCGTAGAGGCGACTAGTGCGTTTGTTAAGTTTTTTTTTTCATTGTTAATTTTGATAAGAACTTTAAACCTAGATGGGTTGTGACTGTCATTAGGGGCCTGATGATCAAGACGAAGGACAGTTCAGGGAACTCTTAGTTTACTGTTTGAAGTCGGTTTTTTTGGTTTAGGCGCATAAGGGCTAATTCTCATTATGGCAACCGACTAGCTAATGGACTACTTCTCATTAGGGCTGCTTCTCACTTGGGCTACTTCTCATTAGGGCTACTTTTTATTAGGGCTACTTCTCAAAATTTGGGAATGATTATTGAAATAAGTACTGTCTTTATGTATACAAACATGTTTATTCATTCATAAGAGATCAATGACTATATATATAAATATTTTAAGAATAAATCAACATTAATTAAACCAATGTCATAGGTCAGTATACAATATCATAAGTATTACTTCTTGTAATTACTTTAGTCTGGTTTGAAACTAACATTAATTTATTTATAACATACACAAATCAATATGACGGCGCGTAGTACGCGTTGCGCCATCTGGTATTTCCTACCCTGTTAGTTTTAAACCAGACTAAAGTAATTACAAGAAGTAATACTTATAATATTGTATACTTACCCATAACATTGGTTCAATTAATATTGATTTACTCTTAAAATAATGACATTGATCTCTTATGAATGAATAAACATGTTTTTATACATAAAGACAGTACTTATTTCACTAAACATTCCCAAATTTTGAGAAGTGGCCCTAATGAGAAGTAGCCCTAATAAGAAGTAGCCCTAATGAGAAGTAGCCCTAATAAGAAGTAGCCCTAATGAGAAGTAGCCCTAATCAGAAGTAGCCATAATGAGAAGTAGTCCATTAGCGAGTCAGTAAACCGTTTTTTTTTTAAATATTATTATTATTTTAACATTGACATATCTACAATTTCAACTAACCCAATAATAACAACATAAAATCATAATACAACACGCAAATACCCTAAAGCTTTTCCTTGTATCAGCTCTGCTTGAGCTTGCATGGTTTCCGCAAACTGTTGTTCATCATACACGTCTTGAGGGCCCTTCCATCTTCTGCCTCCAGGAAGGACCACCGCCATCCTCTCCTCAGGGTCGAGGGGTCCGAAGACTTTCTTCGGCTTGGTGGAGCGGGGTGTACCGCGTTGCTTAAGCTGCCGCGATTCAGATTCTTGTCTCTGTTCCTATTTATTTATGGAGATTTGGATAGATTTGTAGATAATTAGGGAAATATTGGGTAAAACATAATTATTCTTGTTTTCTTAAAGATTACTAGTAGAGTTTTGCAGTCTACTAGTATTCTTGTTAACCCCTCGTGCTAAGCTAAAATGTTTGTGTTACGAGTGGGTTCACGTCGGTAGTGCAATGGGTGGGATTCGGACCGGTGCCCTCAAGATCACAAGTCCGACGCCCTAGCCATAGGGCCACGGCCGCTTCATTTATGTACTACATATAATGATTTGATTTGTATTTATAAGAGGACACTTTAGTAAGGACTGAACCAAAAATATAATATTCATGTAAGTAACAATAATTGAAATTTCAAAGATCGCTTTTTTAAGGCTCAATGTTTGCACTTTAACTACTTTAAGTATTCATCGAATATGGCATTTTTTTACTGTTATCCTACTAATATTTTAAACGTGAAAGTTTGTAAGCATGGATGGATGGATGTTTATTACTCTTTCACGCCAAAACTACTGAACGGAATTGGCTGAAATTTCGCACCGGGATAGGTTATACGGTGGATTATCATATAGGTTACAAAACATCACGCTCCGACCCACTGGAGCAGAGTAACACGGGTAAAAGCGCGGGGCGCAGCTAGTACTAAAATAATTGTTTATCTTGCGAATATACAAATCAACAACGGATCTATTGTTAATAAGCCTTAAAAGTTAACAGCATCAGTAGACCAAGGAATTTCAATACAATGGTAAAAGTATAACATTTAGATTACAGATATTAACATGGCTTTTTCTATGTTTTTGAGCTTATGATGACTTACAAATAATAATAAATAAAATAAATAAAAATCATTTTTATTTACGTAAACCAATTACAGGCACTTGTAAATAGTCAAACATTAATTAGAAAAAATTATTCATTATATTTGTTATTTATTTATATCTATAAAATTAATTATTTTTATATTATCATATATTTATATGTTATTATTATAATTTATTTATTTATATTGTTCTTAGCGACGCCAAATGCTTGTTCTGTCTATCTTAAGTCAAAACAATTGACATTATTTGGGTGGACCATGAGCATATAACGACGGACGCGCTTTAATGCTACCACCGGATCCAATGCGCCCCAACTGAGAAGATCCGGCGAAACAAACTCAGTGGGTTACTTTACTACCGGTTTCAACACGGCCCACATGAGACGGTCCAGCGAAACATACTCAAATGGACAAATACGCGGGGTTTTGGTCCAATTAATATCATTTATTTTTAGTAGGTATACACATTTATTGCAAAGGTCTGTTATTGCCAGTTACTTTCGCAAAGTAAATATCTAATTGTTGACTATAACAGATAAGAAATGCCACTCTCCGACAATTTCTCCATTAAATACCTGAAGTGCGAACGTTGCGCCTTAAGGGTAAATTAATTTTTCATTGTGTATTTTAAAGGGAATCAAAATTTTTATCGTCGTTTGATTGGTTTAGGCAAGGGGTCTCCAAACCTTGACGCCTTAGGGCCATAACGATGTTTACAATATGTTCGAAGGGCCAAAACTGTTTTAATTTTTCTATCCTTAACTATACTCTTATTTCTAGACTAGTGGCAAAGTGCGCGACCGAGTAGCTATCATATTGTGTTGTCTTTTTCAACTTATCACAGCAATAGTAACAACAATAAGACATTAGATGCGCGGGCTAGATCGATGACACTAGTCTTTTAGTTGTCGCGGGCCGGAGTTGGCACTGGCGGGCCGGATATGGCCCGCGGGACGTAGTTTGGACACATCTACCAATAAAAAATACATTTTTTGAACAGTTTTCATTTTCTATAATTTAAAACCAAGTTTATATGACATTAAACCAAAATGAGGACAAATTATAAGCAAGGAATGCTGTTATTCTGTTAGAAATATTTTTTGTTTTGAAACTTTCATAGATAAATTGGGAATATTTTTCTGGTTTTCGTGTGAAATGGTAAAAAAAATAAGACATTTTTTTTTTAATTCTTTTTTTTTCAAATTTACTAACAGAATTGTTTGCTGTCTACTAGTATTCTTGTTAACCCCTCGTGCTAAGCTAAAATGCTTGTGTTACGAGTGGGTTCACGTCGGTAGTGCAATGAGTGGGGTTCGAACCGGCGACATCAAGATCACAAGTCCGACGCCCTAGCCATTGGGCTACGGCCGCTTTACCTATTTTAAATGTGTTATAATATATACAGCGTTATTTAAAAACAAAATCAACAGTTCCATACATTTATGTTCACTTACCTCGACAAAATGTATGGAACAGCTGATTTACTTTTCGCGATTTCAGGGTTGGTCCCATAGTAAAAGTTGCATAATTATAATCATCAGTACTTTTACCCCATGAAAGGTTGTTAATGTTTTTAAAATAACCCTGTATAATGAGATATTCAACATAAAACTATTTTTTGGACTTAAGGCCCCTCGCCCACGGCGACTTTTTGCTGCTATGCAGTCGCGCGTTTCGTAAACGCGCAACAGCATCGCGACTGTATCGTGGTTATGTAGCCAATAGCACACACCTAGTTACCGCATCGCGACTGTATCGATGCAAACGCGCGACAGCATCGCTACTGCATCGCTGCAAAAAGTCACCGACGGCGAGGGGCCTAAAAAGAGATACAGCTTGTCTTATTAGTACTTTATTATAAAAATAAGTGATAAATATTTAACCGATTGCGTCGAATATTAATATTATTTGTTAAAACATGCTCATTTTAGATCAACTAACTTGATAGAAAATATAATTAAGAAACGAAATAGCAACTTGGATTCATTGCCGTTAATAAATGGTGGTGCCACCGGTGCCTAGGCACAGGGCGTAGACTCTGGGGGGGCGCAAGAATGGTCTAGCCATTCTAGGCAGTACTATTATTTTTTCGGTTAGTTTCTAATTGCTCATAAAGTTATTATATTAGATTAATTAATATAATCTTAAGCATCAGGGTGGGCAACGCATTTGCACTAGATAACTTGCGAGTTTTAGTGAGCGAGACACAGTGGGTGGTATAATAGGCGAAAGGTCCAATATACCTGTTGCAGTCAAAGCTATTCACTAGTCAAAAGAACTTTTAACCAGCAAAATCAGTCAAAACTAATCTTTTTTTTTCGAGTAAAATGCCTTACGCATCCCCTTGCTAGCGCAAAGATCACTATTGCGCTATCCTGCGCTAGCGAATGGTATGTAGAACTCTCCCTCTATCGAACGCGGAGCGCTGTCGCACCGCAGATAGGACATACCCACTAAAAAGCCTTGGGTTTTCCTCCTTCTGCCGTTTGGTGTGGGGGACTCAAGCACCGGTATCGGCCTTCGGTTATCCCCCGGATTCATAACTAACCTAACCTAACTAAAACTACTTTTGACCGATTTTGCTAGTTAAAAGTACTTTTGTCTGGTTAGGATTTTGACTGCAACACACCTATCTAAAAAAAACCAAGGTCACAGTTATAGAAGCTCGCACAGGGCAGAAAAGCTATTTACGGCACTGCTTACGTTAAAATAAGAATGTGTAACGTGTGCGATGTTACACAGCAAATAAAAATAATAGTTTGTTTACTTTCAATGTTTATTTAAGTTAGAAGATCCGAGTTTAAAGCTCGATTTTTGACTGAAACAAAATAATATTATAATGTACTATTACTAATTTATTTGAATTTACATTTTCTTGGGTCTAACAATTATTCTTGCACACTTTTCATTCGCTGGACGCGCAATACACTACGGCGACGTTCTTCCTGAAATTGTTAGAAATAATTTATAGAAGACACGGGTCTCATTTAGGGTTGCCACCCGTACTACTATATTATATAGTATCGTACTATATTTCGGTCAAATGTACTATATGTTATAAAAAAATCTTATTAATCATCATCATCATCAGCCCGTTAAACGTCCTCTGCTGAACATAGGCCTCCTCCCGAGGGAAGGTGTTTGCCATAGTCGCCATGCTTGGCAGGCGGGTGGGTGACCGCAGAATTATGTTGTAACACACAAGGAAACGCTGCTGCCCGTTCCTTGATATACGATTATTATGGATGATGTTATTACAATCGGGACCAACGGCTTAACGTGCTTTCCGAGGCACGGAGTGTAGTCCCTCAACCAACCAGACCCGGAAAGAAATCTTAGAATTTACATAAAGATTTCCGGTCCGGAGTGGGGATCGAACCCACGACCTCCGAGATTTAAAGCGAGCCCAATACCGCTACGCTACGGAGGTTGTCATAAAAAAAAATAGTATAAAAAAACTATATTTTTTCGCTAATCCAAATGTCGTATTTTCCCTTTCTAATATTTTGATCGCACCCTCAGCGCGGCATATGAATGAAAAGAACTGTTGATTTATTTTAATATGGATCTAACATGCTCCGGTTCTTTTAATTATTTTAAAGGTAAAAAAACCTTGATTGCCAAAGCAAAGAGTAATAACAAATACACATAGGAAAATAAATCATGATTTAAAATAAATGTGTACTATTTTTTCCTGAATTTGCAAAAGCTACTATATATTTTGCAACATTTTGTAAAAAAGTACTTAATATTTTGCAACATTTTGTAAAAAAGTACTATTTAAAACAAAAACAAAGGTGGCAACCCTAATCTCATTCGCGATATATCTCTAGTAAAAAAAAAACAAAAATGAAATATGTTATTAAAAATACTAAAGCGTGCAAGAGCGTGTGTTTGTTTTAGTTTAGACAAAATGTCAGAATCTATAAACTATCGAGCTTAAAAACAACTTAAATGGCCTCGGCCAGAAATACATAATTTACAAATATATTATATAGTAATTAAACATATTTTGTTATACGTAAGAAATCCTATTATAAGCCAATTTACAATCTTTTCATAAACCATTTTTAGGGTCCGTACCCGAAAGGTAACAACGTGACCCTATTACTAAGACTTCGCTGTCTGTGTCTGCCACCAGGCTTTATCCCAAGAACCGCGATAGCTAGACAGTTGAATTTTTTACGGATGATGTATATCTATTGCCGCTATAATAACAAATACTAAAATTAAAATAAAATAAATATTTTAGGGGACTCCCATACAACAAACATTTTTTTTTGTTTATTTGCTCGATGTAAATAACGTCAACAGGCACTAGAAAATGGTACGGAATCCATGGCGCTACGTTTTGTTAGTTGGGCAACCTCCCTGGCGATAAGTCTCGGAGGTCAGAAGAGGAATCCTAGTGTGATTTTTAAGATTTCTATCCGTGTCTGGTTAGATTTTGATATTATTTTTAATAATATTTTAATCCTATCGTTATTATTTGATATGTTGTGTCTAATAGCTTGTTGTGGGTTTGATTACCACCCGAGGAAAGTATTTATGTGAACGACAGATAGTTGTTCGTAGTTTGGGTGTGCTTCGTGTCCGTTTCTATGTTCGCCTCAACGAAATTTACATCCATCGTGGAGTAGCTAGATCTATTCCCCAAACTCGTTCGATCCACATAGCAAAAATTTCCAGTCGCATTTTTCTCAACTCGCTTTTTTCTTAAAATTTTGCAAACAACAATAAGTATCCAGGAAAAAAAGTCGTGTAGAGCAATAAAACTCTGTGAACATATGCGATTGAGGAAATACGCGAACAGTAAAAAAGCGAGTGGGGAAAAATGCGACTGGATATTATGCTACGCGGAACTAACGGGTTTGGGGAATAGATATAGCTGCTCACATTGTTTCGAAGTTTTTTTAAAATAAAACCACGTCGTATAAAACAAGTCAAGCTGTATCTCCAAGTATATTCAACCTAATAATTGAAAATGCAGAACAAAGGCTAACAAAAAAATACAGTCACATTGACGGAAATCACACGGACGGACAAACACATAGAATTCAAATAATATTTCTTTTATATTTTATTTATTTGTTTACCGATAAATGGCACTCACGTTCCCCTCGCAGACGTGTTATAAAAGAGATTAATAAATTTGAATTTTTATTCTAAACCTAAGATGCAGGTTAGAGTCCTGCCGGTGGTCTAAAATTATTAATATCAATTTTGAAATTTCTTTTATATTGTTGATACTTTAATTCGTTTCATATCAAACAAAGATATCGTCAAAATGCAGGGAACAGCTGATTTTTTTTCGTGATTTCAGTCTTGCTCCCATGGTAAAAGTTGTTCATAATGATGAGTACAATGGCCTCTTAAGAGGTTGTTGGTGTTTTACAAATAACATTGTATTTTATAATATACAGGGTGTCCCAAAAGGTTAAGTACCTGGGAAAGGGGGTGACAGGGGAGGACACAATGGTCACTAGAAAAATAAAAAAAAATCCGCTCTGGGTATTTAAAAAAAAATGGCATTTTTTTTAAAACTTAAAATTTTACACCTTGTTATTTTTGATGTTGATGTTGATGACCTTGTTGTTATTGAAGATTACATAACAGCATTTTTTTTAAATACAGCCATATTTGTAGGTACAGTTAGCACAAGGTGTAAAATTTTTAGTCTTTTAAAAAGTGCCATTTATTTTTTTAAACACCCAGAAGGAATTTTTTATATTTTTCTGGTGACCCTTGTGACCATCCCTATCACCCCCCTTCCCAGCTACGTAATCTTTTGGGACACCTGTATATTATATAAAATAGACTTTTATATATGTATAAAATAGATATAAATAAAAGCAAAACGGACGGACAAGGACATATACAAGAAAACGGACATAATACACAAAATTAATAATATTACATTTTTATTTGAATTTAAGACGTTCGATTTTGATTGGTTATAGAAGACCCTGTATTTTTATAACACATTGTTTATTTTTTATAAAAAAAGAATGTTAAAAAATCTACAGCTCAGAATTATAAGGTCGGATGTGTCATTTATTTTAAGTCAGCAACATTCGTCGTATGTGCCTTTATCGTAACTGTCACAACCAAATGCTTCTGAAGTATTATAGTACATCCGTCCTTTACTTCCGAGGTCTGGAATTATATGCCAAAATAATTATTATGTACCGACTAAAAATATTCCCAACAAATCACGGTTTCAATTATAGGACTCGTACTATGAAATAACAAAAAAAAAAAGTAATTTTAAGGGTGCCCGCCCACGTCCGACAATCGGTGACCGACTTTTTGTAGGAGAAAATAGAAGGTACTGATTGCAATAGTATAACGCACACGTCCTACTAAAATGCGGTCATAAATAAAATCGGTGCATCCCGACCGATCCGATTGTCGGTGAAAATGGAACTTCCGGAAATGTATGCGCGTCCCCGTGCAAAACGCAGCGGTAGCCGTCTTTTGTGCAGTTTTTTGGAGCTGTCTACTCTGTATCCAAAAGAAATACCAACAAAAAAATAATATACATTAAATGAACTAGGAAAAGAATTATTAAACTATCTTTACTCCATAATAGTATTTATTTTTTAAGTATCTATTATAATGTGCAATTAATCTCCTCACAACGAAACCACAAGAAATGATAAATAATTATTGATAAACTACATCTTCTCGTAAAGTAACCATTATTTTGATTTGCTACTTACATTAGTGGATAAAAAATTTAATAATGAACATTACGATAGTGAAAAAAAATTGCAAAAGACCAACATTTAATTTGATAAATTTTATTCTAAAATCTGACCGTACTCGTCACGTATCGCGCTGGGTATTGAGGGGACGAATGCTTAAGGTTATTTGGTCTTAACGCACTCTGCTCACCGACAATCGGCCGCTTGCACTTGCCAGGAGGAAATATCTGCCCGATTATTGGCCCTACAAAAAGTATGACGTGGGCGGGCAAGCTAAATGTAGTTTTGGCCCAAAATTCTTAATGTTTATTATCAAATTATATTTATTTAAGATGTTCATGAACAAATAACATTCCTTACTTTAATAATATCCTCAAAAATTATAAGATTTATGAACATTTACTCCCGTATGCGAGAACAACTTGAGATTATGAGTTGGCAGGTGTCACTTTGATGATTTCGAAAAAAATCGTTTTTTTTTTGTTTGGAAGGTTTTTCGTAATTAGCCACGTTGCTTTTGCTTACTGCACCGGGCATAAAAGCGAGCAGAGCTCCAGCCTTAATAAATAGTTTAAAAACTACAAACTAAACAACCTGCGCAAGAGGGCGTCCCCTGTGGGACTTGGACCTCGGCTCAGGGCGGTCGCTGGCGTGACAGATTGAGGGATTATGACTTTTAGTATTTTAGGGGAGTTTTTTGCAATTGTCGCTCAACTTTACAGTTCGCGGGCCTTTCGGACTTCGGGTCTACGAGGGCATCGGAAAGATATAACGTTATTGAGACATGACATTCTTATCTCATAGGACCAAGTGTTGCTCTTGAATACGAAAGCTGGTTACTATTAGGTTACTGTATGTATGTTAGGTCGAGGCTCGAGCGTGTAAACGGCGCAAATATAAATAAATAAACATATACCACGTCGGTCTCCGTCGGCTAGTGACATACGTTTGCCGAACGCGGACACACAATGTGGGGTCAGTTTTAAATCTGTATTACGTATAGTATTTAAAAACTCAATTTTTTCAAATGGCTCTTCAAATTGTCCCAATTCCATTTTGTGAAGTCTAGTTTAAAAAATACTTTATTCACGTTTTAGCCTCTGGCTTTGTTAGCCTTTTGAGCCTGTCAATTCTTATTTATCCTTGCTGCTAAATTTATAATGCTTCTTTAAGTTGATAAAATTAATGGTTATAAGAAGTAAAAGAATATAAATTTGTTTACAATCTTTGTACTCTAACTTCCCGAACCAGGCTAGTACATTAAAAGATAAAAGCTATTAAGTGGTCAGCCTAAGACATAAACAAACAACATAAAAAACCAACATAAATACTAACCTTCTTTTGTTTCTCAATTCGTTTCTCCTCCTCAATCATTTCAGGCGTCTTCAATATTTCCGTTCTCATTTTCTGTTCTTGCATGACCTTTTCTTGCATTGCCGTTTCTTGCATGTTGGTTTCTTGCATCATAGTCTGTTCTGTGATCGATTGTCGCTGGTGTTCGTCGAGTTCTCCGATGGTCACGTGACCGGAGTCGGGTGTATCAGCTTTTTGGGTTTCCTCCGAGATCTGGGTTTCGGTTGTGGCTTGCATTTCTACTGATTCGTGGTTTTGGGACACTGAAAAAAAATATTTCATTAATATCATCATCAGCCCGGGAGGGTTTTGCCATAGTCACCACGCTTGGCAGGCAAATTGGTGACCGCAGTATTATGTTGTAATACACAGGGAAACGCTGATGTCCGTTCCTTAATATCCGCTTGTTATAGATGATGTAATAACAATCGGGACCAACGGCTTAACGTGCTTTCCGAGGCACGGAGGGTACTCCCTCAACCAACCAGACCCGGAAAGAAAACTTAGAATTTACACAAAGATTTCTTGTCCGGCGTGGCGATCGAACCCACGACCTTCGAGACTCAAAGCGAGCCAAATATTTTTTATTTATTTATTTAAAAACTTTATGCACAATATGGTACAAAGGCGGACTTAATGCCAAAGGCATTCTCTACCAGTCAACCTTAGGGTGATGCAGAGAATAACAAGGAAGGTGCACTTTAAAGACAAGAAGTGAGATAAATAAAAGAAATAAGTACATACCTACATTATAAAATAATGAATGACATAGAATACACAAATAATTCAATGAACAAACTACTATATATTAGATAGTTACATAAATACATACATACATATAACAAATATTACAACACTTAGTAGCAAGTGGACTAATGCGATTCTGCCAACGATTTAATCAAATGTTCTCGGGTTTTCTTTTTAAAATCATACCGAGTCTTTGCCATCCTGATTTCGAGCGGAAGATCGTTCCACAAAAGAATGGGTTTAACAAAGAAGGAAGAGTGCATAAAGCTGGAACGATGGGATGGACATTCAAGTAAGCGGTTGTGAGACGATCGGAGATTTTTATTGTGACTTGAATGAAGGTATTGAAAGTTAGAAGAAAGATAAGCCGGAGAGTAGGGAGAATCTAATAAAGAAAAAAGAGTGCAAAGTGCCCTAAGTGTTCTACGCTGCCGTATTGGCAACCAGCGTAGTTGAGTTCGATATAAACTAACGTGATCATATTTACGAAGATTGAAAATGAATCGAATGCAGTTATTCAGAATGCGGTCAAGTTTATTGAGTAGATCTGCATTCAGGTCAAAGTAGCACACATCACCATAGTCAATGATGGGAAGGATTAAAGTCTGCACGAGCATTAATTTGGTTTTGGATGGAAGGAAATTCTTAAGACGATAGAGATAACGCAATATGTTAGTGACCCTCTGGCTTGCCTTGACAGTCTGCATCTGCCAATTCAGCGTAGAATCTATGTGCAAACCCAGATTTTTAACATTTTGGCTGAATGGAATTGCTGAGTTATTAAACATAATTTGGGGCAGTAAATCTAAATTGATCCTACTGATCAGGCGCGAGCTACCAACAATAATCGCCTGACATTTGCTAGGATTTACAAAAAGACCAAACCTATCAGACCAACTTTTAATTACGTTTAGATCTTGATTCAGCTTAGCAATCACTTCAGGCAGACTGTCAATACTTGCCTGAGCGTACAACTGAAGATCATCGGCATAAAGATGATACGTACACTGAAGATGATTTGTTAGGAGGTTTATAAAAATAGAAAATAAAAGAGGAGATAGAATGCCGCCTTGAGGGACACCAGTATCCAGATCACACCAATTTGATGAGATTTCACCAACACGTACGGACTGCTGGCGCCCCTGAAGATAAGAAGTAAACCACTCCAGCGCCTCTTCAGAAATCATGAGATAGGATAGGATAGAAAGAAGGATTTTGTGACTGATGGTATTAAAAGCATTTGAAAAGTCAACCAAAACCATGACTGTTAGTTTGGTATCTTCCATGCCTGCCCTAATATCACCAGTCACTTTAAGGAGTGCGGTGGTAGTACTGTGTCCTGGCCTAAATCCAGATTGTAAAGGACTTATTAGTGAGTTTGCCAGTACAAAATCTGTGAGCTGCTTGTGGGCACAGGACTCAAGTACCTTGGAGAGGAAAGGTAGGATAGAAATAGGTCGATAGTGGCTGAGGAGGGAAGGATTTGAAACTTTAGCCAGAGGATGGACGTAGGCTTTACGCCAAAGGGAAGGAAATGATCCGGAATCGAGGGAAAAGTTAACAATGTGGGAAATTGCAGGGAGTAGGCTTTCTAGGATTGGAGTGATCATGTGACGACTGATATTATCACAACCCACCGCATTGGATTTGATGGAAAGGATTTTCTTTTTGATTTCTTTAGAGTCAACTGGAGCGAAGGAGAAAGAAGTGATATTTGGACGGCTAAGGCCTTGAACAAAACCAACAGTTTCCAATAAGATTCCATGATCTAAATGTGAGGAGGTTGAGAAATGATTGTTAAGATCATCGAGATTAATAGAATTGGGAAGTTCAAGGTTTCGTGGCTTACCAATGCCTAAGTTCGAAAGAAACTTCCAGACACTGGATGAGGAAGCAGACGAGATATTATCAAGAATATGGCGGCGCTTAGCGTTACGTATCATCTGATTACACCGATTGCGAGCTACCTTGTAGAGGCTGAAATTTTCATCTGACCGTTCCTTTTTAAATTTGCGAAATGCACGATCACGCCGTCTCATCGCCATCTGAATTCCCCTCGTCATCCACGGTGCTGGTGGGCGCTTCATTTTAACTGGTTTGATCGGAGCGTGGACGTCATAAAGCTGAATGATGGTGTCATTAAAGATTTTTACCTTATCATCCACGGTAGTAGCCTCAAAAATAGGTGTCCAGCTGATATCCGAAGCATCTCTGTGTAACCGTTCCATGTTAATTCGGGCAAACGAGCGCACGTGCAGACATTTTGGCTTTGGTTTAGGAGGTTTAAGGATATAGGAAAGGAAAATTAGGTCGTGGTGAGAGAAACCAGGAGCAGCATGTTGACCATGAGAGGAAACCAGGGAAGGGTTAGAGGTAAGGATTAGGTCAAGCCAAGTGTCCTCACTGGAAGTATTGTGATGGGTAGCTGTGAGAGGTAGCACGTGCAGGCTACTTGACTCGACAATATTTAGGAGTTTACGGGATCGCAAGGAATTATGAGCTAGGAGATTGGTGTTGAAATCTCCCATGATGATGTGGTGCATGTACTCCGAACCCACGGATTCAAGTACTGACTCGAATTCAGTGAAGTAGTCTAAGGTTGGGGGACAGTAAACCACACCTACAACTGCTTTGGATCCTTTAAGATGGACTTCTAAGAACAAATATTCAGCGGTTGTGGAGTTATGCTCAGTAGAAGTCGATAAAATCTTGAAGGGTAGATCACTTCGCACATAAATTGCGACACCCCCCCCTGCACGACCGATCCGGTCATTTCGGACCAATATAAATCCAGGAAGAGGGTACATTGTGGAAAGCAGATGTGGTTTAAGCCAGCTTTCCGAAATCAGAATGGCATGAACATTACAGTCAGCAAAGGCATCCAAGAGATCAGAATAGTGACTGGGTATGCTCTGTGCATTAATGTGACATATATTTAAAAGGTTTTTACCACTAGAATTAAAATTATCACGCAAAAACTCACCTACTGTGTCTGTAAAAGAACAAAAACTATCATTTGAACTATTCGCAGAATGAAAAGAATCGACATCACTTAATACATCCGACATAGGTACAATACAATAATAATAAAAATAATAATAACGTATACAAATAATATTAAATATAAATATATGAGTAAGTAGTGCAATAAAATACTATAGATACACACTTGTGTACTCTGCACCACCCGCCAGCGTACAAACTAGAAAATCAACGAAAATTAAAATAAAAAATTAAAACAGAAACAAAAAAATGATTACAGCAAGAAAATAGAAATAAGGAAAAAGAAAAATATATTACAAAGTGTAAATACTGGAACGCAACCATAATCTATTTAGACCTACACTCTCTTTGACTGTCACTGCAAGATATGTCACTTATGACAGTTGACAGATATGTGTCAGTAATAGGTTTGAGACTTGAGAGGCGCAAACATTAATTAAAATAAAAAGTAAAATGAATGAACAAAGAGGGTGGAATATTAAAAATGAACAAAGAAGAGTTGAATTTTACCGCGGGTACATGAACACGATTACAATAAAACGTGAACTAGAATGTTTATCGAAAAAGTATCGCAGCACAAATTAAAAACAAGTTGCAAAGGTGAGTACTTTAACATCTAAATAGAAAGCTTGACTCGAATGAACATTTAAGTCATTCCTATCACGCCTCACTATCAACTGTTTAATTATCGAACGATAAGTTACTAACTAGGTTTCTTTTTCAGGGATCCACTGCTGTTGTTACGGGATGTTGATGAAACAGCTGCCCTTGGGTACTTCTCAAGAAGAGGTGTCAGTTGGGCTTCTGTGGTTATCCTGTGCCGCTGTGAGTCGGAGGTCCTGATAACAATGGCCCCATCCTGCGTCCACACCGAACGCATTGAGAAGTGCAAACGTGCCTTGTTGAAAATAGCTTGTCGGGTCCTTGTTAGAAACTCCTTTATTGCAACAGAAGAGCCCTTTAACTTGGACTTAGCACTCCATATATTCGACTTAGTGGCTAAAGATGAAAATCTTACCAGTATGGGTCGATGATGATCCTTAGTTTTGTTTCCCAGCCGATGACAGACTTGAAAGTCTGACAATGACACATTGCACAAACCAAGTTTTGAAGTACAAATTCCAAGAATGGTACCAGGGCAGTCCTCATTGTCCTTCTCAACAACTCCTATAAATACCAGTGCTTTTCGTCTACTCCTTGTTTCCAGGTCATCAACCTTTTGTGCACACTCATAAATTTGCTGGCGAAGAAGACTTAAAATATTAAAAATCAGCTCCCTAAAGTTTCTGAGCTCCTCAGCCACCCGTGCAACAGTATCTTTGGCTGCCCGCTGACCTCCTTCAGTCCCGTTGGCACTTTGGATCTGCGCCTGGAGTTCATCCAATCTCCTGCTAACATTTTCTTCGAGTTTCTGCTGGGTATTCAGGATTTCCATTAGCTGTGTCATCCTGCTTGCTTTGCTAAAACTTATTGATTGTAATAAGTGAAGTGAAGTGTTGATACGCTGGCAGGTGCTGTTTTGTGTAAGGATTTTATCACATTAAAAGTGCCACAAACGTAAGTAGTTCTAAATACTGACTAGGGCACTAAATATTGATAGTTTTTGTTAAAAAATATATACTTTTTCTTATTAAAATCAATTTATTAACTTGGAGCTATGTGTTTATGTTTTTTACAAATACCGCTACGCTACTGAGGTTGTCATTATATGGGGACTAAAATTATCACAAACAAGCGGCCCCGGCTTCGCACCGGTGGACTTTTATAGACCATATAGTAATAGTGGACCTCTCTAAGTTGGAAGGATCCCGTCGTCCTATGTGTCCAAAATACCGGAGGATCACCCGTAGCACTTGTGAGGTTAAGCGGTCTTTAATATTAAGCTCCTCGAGTATTGAAACCTTCAGGGTCTCGTCCACGGGGCAGAAGACCGGCTAGATCGGATCGGATTGCAGAACTTTTAAAAACATCGATCTATTCAGTACACAAAGCAGTAGATTGGGAAGCTTGGCGAACTTCAATAAAACAGCTGACCAAGTGAAGGGGTCACGATCTTCAGCATTGAAGAAACGAATGAGGAGGAGTTGAATAGTGATAGTTTGATTGTTTCTTTGTTTGATTTGAAAAAGCTCCGAAACTACTGGAACGATTTGAAAAGTTCTTTCACCGTTGGAAAGCTACACTATGCCCGGATGACATAGGCAATTTTTTTTAACACGCTTTTATTAGCTTGGGTTGTATGTATGTAACGGAATCTTTGAACTTAATTTTCACCAGTTTCCAGAAGTCTGATTAATTTGAAACTTTGCATACGTATCAAGGACCGATGACAATGCAATAATTTGATAACAGTTCCCCTTAATACTTAAAAAATAAAAAATAATTAAAAAAAACTAAAAAAACACGCTTTTATAGCTAACCGAACTAAAAAATAGAAAATAATTTTCACCTCAAAATAAAAATTATAATAAAGTTTAAGTTATTAACAGAATAATTCAATTCAGAGTGAAAAGCGTGGGGTGCTTGCTAAAGTAAATGTCACAATCATTCTATTGGCAACTATCTATGAGAGGAGAGTTATGAAAAGTGGTAAAATGCACCCAGCGCTTTTTACTCTAAATTGAATTATTCTGTTAATAACTTAAACTTTATTATAATTTTATTTTGAGGTGAAAAATATTTTTAATTTTTTAGTTCGGTTAGCTATAAAAGCGTCTTTTTTTAAACTATTTTTTTAATAATAATGTTCCCCCGTGAACGGGTCAAACCGCGCGCGGGAAGCTAGTAGACTACATAGTGATATAACGAATATCCGCATTCACATTCCGTTTCGGAGCCTTTTCAATACAAACAAACAAGCAAACAATCAAATTTTTCCTTTTTATAATATTAGCATAGACATACCTTCCGTATGCTGACAGCTGTGGCTCTCAGCGTGGGATGCTGACACCTCCAAATTGGTACCCTGTTGAGTAAAAATCATCATCATCATCAATCCGTATAACGTCCACTGCTGAACAGTTTGCTCCCCACGCCGGACAGGAAATCGTTGTGTAAATTCTAAGATTTCTTTCCGGGTCTGGTTGGATGAGAGCCTAAAGCACGTTAAGCCGTTGGTCCCGATTGTTGTAATATCATCTATAATAATCGTATATCAAGGGACGGGCAGCAGCGTTTCCTTGTGTGGTACTACATTATACTGCGGTCAACAACCCGCCTGCCACCAAGTGTGATGACTATGGCAAATCCCCTTCTTAGGGACGAGGTCCATGTTCAGCAATGGACGTTATATGGGCTGATGATGGTGATGATGACAACATTTCTAACAAAATGAGTTGCTTTTGGCCTCATCTCTAACATCCTAATAGGAAATAGGTCACATTTGCAGTAACCCTGTATAAATTAACATAAGCATGTTCATACAACAATACCTTCTGTCCCATCTGGTTGAGCTGCCTGGAGACCAGCTCCAGAGACTGCTGGATGACTTCAGGCAGCTGAGCGAGGGCCGCGAGCTGGGCTCGCATCTGAGACAGTTGCTGGTCTACTGACGCGTTGGGGTCTTGAAATAAAAGAGTAATAATATACTTATTCAAATTATATAGCATATCAATCATCATCATCAACAGCCCGTTGACGTCCACTGCTGAACATGGGCCTCCTCTTAACAGACCTTGGCAAGCCAGGATCGTAGAGGGATATTGCCATAATCACCACGCTTGGCAGACGGATTGGTGATCGCAGTAAGATGTCAACCTTGAGCTAATAGATGCTGCTGCCCATCCATCAGCCATATGTCCCGTAGTCGCCTTTTACGACACCCACGGGAAGACATGGGGTGGTCTATTCTAAGCCGGAAACCACACGGCAGCATTACACGGGAGCATATCAATACTAATATTATAAACGCGAAAGTTTGAGAGTATCTGTGTTACTCTTTCACGCAAAAACTACTGAATGGATTTAGCTGAAACTTTGCACGGGGATAGTTAATAAGCTCGATTAACATTAAAATCACGCTCCGACCCACTGGAGCAGAGTGACGCGGGGACCGCGGGGCGCAGCTAGTTACACATATTTCAAAATTGACGTTAATAAATTTAGTGCGGCACGTTCTCCGAGTGCTGGTTTTTACTTTGCACAGCAGATAAGCATTGCCATTCAACGGGGTAATGCTGCTAGCATTCTAGGAACCTTTCCAAGTTTAATATATTTAGAATGGTAGTATTTTATAAGTTAGTTTTATTTTAAATTAGCTACGTTATGCTGAATATATATTTTTTATTCATGTTATAAATACATCTTGTTAACAAAGTTATTAATATAATCTTTACAGAAAGACATTCACCTTTTTTTTTTGTCCGGGGGGAATTGCCTTTACGCATTCCCACCGCCGCTGCAGCGTATTCGCGCGCTGGCGGTGGGATATGTGGGATCACCCTCTCCATAACGTGGTATGCTAACTCATACCACGGAGAGAGGACCATACACCACTAAAACCCCCAGACACTCCTTCGATCCGCCGTTGGCGGGGGCCGGGTACGCATGAGCAATCCGGCCCAAGGGACATACACCTGATGGATGGGCAGCAGCATGTATCAGCTCAAGGTTACTTACCATCTTACTGCGTGGGAATTATGGCTATATCTCACAATCATACTGACTTGCCAAGACCTTAAGAAGGTATATGTTTTTTCGGATGGACATACTACTGCGTAGCTACCTACAGCCACGAGGCTTTTGCTACTTCACCGGCCATAAAGGCGAGCAGACCTCCATCCTTAATAAATGGCTTAAAAACTACAAACTAAGCAACCTGCGCAAGAGGGCGCCCCTGTGGGGCTTGGACCTCGGACAGTCGCTGGCGATGAGATTGAGGGATTATGAATTTTAGTATTTTTTGGAGTTTTGTGCAAATGTCGCTTTACTTTACAGTTCTCGGGCCTCTCAGACTTCGGATCTACGAGGGCATCGGATGGTTCTTTGCAACTGATGGTCAGGAGGACGAGGGTGATCTTTTAGAAGAAAGCTCATGTTCTAGCCGTGCTATGGACGGCAAAGAGGCTGTTGAAAGTAATTTTTGAAGATGGCTTCTACTCTACTTACCAACCATACTCTGTACGCTTTTCACCAGTTGATCAGCTAGCCTGTTCTCCATATCTTGTCTGCTTTCCTGTTTATCTTCTTGAACTTCTTTTACTTCAGCTTCTACTGTTACTTCTTCTGATTCTATCACAGGCTGTTCTTCTGGCAAACCGTTTTGGATGACTTCTTCTGGAGGTGGGGTTGGTTCTTTTGGTGGGGGCAGTGGTATACCTGGAAAATATATTTTATGTTTATATTTACTAAAACAGTTTTAAGTATACATGTAGATCGATGGAGAGGGAGAGGAAGGCCAAAGAAAAGATGGATGGATTGTGTGAAGAGTGCTATGAAAGAAAAAGTAGTTAGTGATAGTGTGACGGGTGACAGGATAGAATGGAAGAAACAAACGTGTTGCGCCGACCGTGGGATAAGGACAGGAAGAAGAAGATTCGTGAAGCTGCATAGATGCAGGCCACGTGCAACATTAGTATAACTAATTAGGAATGAATTAGGATTAGGAAATCAATGAGGGAGGCCTATTTCCAGCAGTGGACGTCCTACGGCTGATATTGGTGAAGGGTCTTAAGCCCTAAAGTAGAGACCGTGTTTTAGCAAAAGTACATAATGCTAGCTTTTAAAACTTTATCAACATCAGCCTAATATAACATCCACTGCTGAACATGGGCCTCCCTGGAAATGGATGTTGTTAAAGTCACCAGGAATGGCAGGTGGGATGGTGACCACAGCATGCACGCAAGGAAACTCGTTACGATACAATAGTCATAGATGATGTTATAACGGTCGGAACCAACGGCTTAACGTGCTTTCTGAGGCACAAATGATAGCCCTTCAACTAAACAGACCAGGAAATAAACGAACCATGACCTCCAAAATTAAGGCAAGACTTATATGCCACGGAGGTTATTCTTTATCATCATCATCAGGCCATATAACGTCCACTGCTGAACATGGGCCTCCTCAACACACAAGGAAGCGCTGCTGCCCATTCCCTGGTATTAAATTGCTATGATGATTTTATTACAATCGGCTTAACGTGCTTTCCGAGGCACAGAGAATAGTTTCTGAACATACCAAATCAGACCCAGGTTATTAAAGTATGCTCTATTTTATTATTAAGAGGTAGAAGAGGACAGGAGGAGGGAATGTAATCCCTTACCTCTATAACCAACCGATTGAGCTGAAATTTAACGACCCACCCGTATCCTCAAGATCAGGAACCTCGCTCTCCTTCAAAGGGTCGACAGCTTCCAGGTAGACCGGCAGTTCAGGTATAAGTATTGGTTCCTCAGGTTCCACGGGTGGTTGGTTGGAGTCTTCCAAACCCCTCTGCTCCCAGGGCAGTGGGCCGGTGTCGAAGTCCTGAGGATGAGGTGGTGAGTAATGGGTTTGTACAAGTTTCATGGTTTTTTTTGGTTCACGAGGCTTTTGCTACTTCACCGGGCATAAAGGCGAACTGCTCCAGCCTTATTAAATGGTTTATAAACAACAAACTATGCAACCTGCGCAAGACGGCGCCCGTGGGACTTGATATCTCGGCGGAGGACGGTCGCTGGTGGGGGGATTGAGGAATTATGATTTTTATTGTTTTAGGGGAGTTTTTGTGCAACTGTCGCTCTACGTTACATTTCGCGGGCCTCTCGGACTTCTGGTCTACGAGGGTATGGGAAAGTTCTTTGCAAACTAAGGTGGGATTGAGCAATTATTACTTAAGGTTTTATGGTAGACAAGGTGATTGATAACGCAGGGCGTTATAGACAGCGTTCCGTACTCCAATATTTATTTCTTAAAAAAAAGATTACTAGCAGAGTCGAGTGGTCGCCGGTTCGATCCCCACCCATTGCACTACCGACGTGAACACCCTCGTAACACAAGCATTTTAGCTTGGCACGAGGGGTACTAGTACTGCAACAACTCGGCTAGTAAACAAATTTATAAAAAAAATGAGATTAGGATATTGGAACGAAGTTCCTTACGGCAGGCTTGGAGGAGATAGGGATTTTGCTGCGCGACCGAACTGAAAAAAATGTGATAGTAAAACCGTAAGAAAAAGTCCGTGGAATAAAACCGTTAAATGAGACCTGCGCATGCGCGACAGTCGTATACACAAGCGAGTAGTGTATAATACTTTTCTGTACATTAGCCGAAGGAACTTCGTTCCTAACTGGTGTCCCACGACACCACCATCGTTTTTTATGTTATGTTACAAATAATAATGGTTTTGTCGAATCTTAAAAACGTCACAACAAAGATTTAATACACGAGTTCCTCTGCATGCTGCATGCGTGATAAGCAATCATAATATTATGTTTAACGAAATAAAGAATATTAATTTAACATTACGCTTTAATTTTTTAAATGTTTTTGAATACTTTACGAAAAAGTTTACCATATACTATGTTTCAAAATTGAGATTAATAAAATTCGACCACCGGCGGGATTCGAACCTGCATCCGTTATCCGTTTAATATTCAATACCAAATGCAACTATATTACCGATAGATATATGGCACTAACTACACTACACTAAAGGGGCCCCTTAGAGACGTGTTATAAAAAGAGATTGATAAATTTCGATGACCGGTAGGGTTCCTTGTAGGCCTAATTGGTTAGCCTGCCTCCTTGCGGGGTCCCCTCCGTGGGACCTGGAGGCGGAGGTTTTGGCCGCCGCGTACCGGCGGAGGTGTGAGGGGGCGCGTTCTGGCCGCGACCCCTTCCCGGAGGGTGTTGCACGGTGGCGGACTGAGATCCGTCGCCAAACCCTCCGGAAATGGCAGGAGCGGCTAGAGGCCGCGCCGCGGAGCGGATTGCGTACGGTGGAGGCGATTCGGCCCCATCTAAAAAAGTGGGCCGGTCGCCGTCACGGCGACGTCACCTACCACGTTGCACAGGTAGTAACAGGCCATGGCTGCTTCGGCCACTATCTGTGCAACGTGGCGCAGAGAGAGCCGGACACTCGCTGTCACCACTGTGACTGTGCCGACGATACGGCGCAGCACACGGTGGTGGAGTGTCCGGCGTGGGCCAACGAGCGGGAGGAGCTCGTTGGCGTGGTGGGAGACGACCTCTCGCTGCCGACCATCATTTCGAAGATGGTCCAAAGCGAGAGGTCGTTGGAGGCGGTTGCCTCCTTCTGTAGACAAGTTATGTCACAGAAGGAGGCCGCGGAGCGGGAGAGGGAAGTAGATCCCTCCGCCCACCCACTTCGCAGACGGCGTGTTGGCCGTCGGCGGCGGGCCGAAACCCGCCGCCTACCGTCCTAGGCTCGGCCTTGGGGAGTGGGGAACATGGGCCCCGCTCCCTTCGAGGCTGACCCATGAGGAGTAGGGACGCCTCTACACTCCGGGCGTCCCTATAATTGGGCAAATGGGCCACTGTAAGTGTGGCCCTGGAGATCCTGCGGTACCATATTGGCCGCGGGTGCCGTCGGGGGGCCGGGTTGCTTATGCGTACCCGGCCCCCGCCAACGGCGGATCGAAGGAGTGTCCGGGAGGTTTTAGTGGCGTAGGGTCCTCTCCTCGTGGTATGAGTTAAGCATACCACGCTATGGAGAGGGTGAGTCCCACATATCCCGCCGCCAGCGCGCGAATACGCTGCAGAGGCGGTGGGAATGCGTCAAAGCATTTCCCCCCGGACAAAAAAAAAAAAAAAAAAAAGGCCTAATTGGTTAAGGCATTAAGGGCTTAATCTAAGACGCGGGTTCGAGTCCCGCCGGTGCGGTGGTCGAATTTTATTAATGTCAATTTTGAAACATATTATGCTTTAATATTTAATTAATCAAACTTAAAATTGATATTCATTATTAATATTAAAAATGTCAAAGTTAGTTGAGATTTTAATTATAATTAATTATTAATTATTCTAAATTAAATTTATGTATTTATTATTTCATGTTATCCCGTTTGAATATTGACATATTGTATAAGTATAAACAGTATTTACACGGTGCTGGTAAAACATAAAAAAAAATATAATTCTACTAAATTGTTTATTACAATACAACAAATAATCCAATTATTAATAATTATATCTAATAATAAACGCATTATTTAAATAATATGATTTAAAACATAATAAAATCATTACATTTAATTTAATTTCGTTATAATTTTATCATTCAAAGTAAAATTGCATAAGATATCAATTATATTTAATTAATTGTTAATTTTTATAAATAACGTTAAAAACAGTTGTTAACAATTAAGTACCAAGCCAAACATTGAAGTACCAAGTACTTTTTGGATACCAAGCAAGAGTTATTAAATCAAAGAAGTGTAGTAATATCCGATTTTTAAATCCTTAGAATTAACAGCGTAATTTAGACGTTTTTAATGGACAGACAAGCAATATCTGTGGATATATTGAACTGTTTCTTCATGCCACAGTTATACTTAACTGTGTAATTACATACAAATAAAACATTTGGATGTTTAAAATAATATAGCATTAAAATATTGCTTAATTTTACTGAATTGATAAATAGGCAGTTAAGTTTAATGGACAGTTACGCATCTAATGGTGCATCAGAGGATTGAAATGTCATACCTAAGACTCTTTCGTTATAGTTCCTAGGCAGTATTATATAGGATAACAACAGCGTTGCCGGACTTGCCGATTTTCGGGTATAACTTGACTACTATATTGTCAAGATGATTTTAAATCAGACTGTTATTGTAAAAGTCTCATTGAGATATATTAATTTTGTCTATTTTCTCTATTTATTGTCATGTTAACAAAATGAAAAGCTAAACAATGAGATAAATATTTACAATCTTCTGATCTTATACTTGCTTTACTGTAGGCCTTATGAACAGACTCAGAGTCGCTTAGCGAGTTATATAGAGGGTTATGCTCGGGGTTTCTCTACGAGATCCAATCAGAAATGAGGAGATACGTAGGAGAACGCGGTTTACCGACAGAGCCCAACGGAACGGAGAACAGATGGCCGTTGGGGCCGAAAAGGTATCGAATGGAGACCGCGGATCAGCAAGCGTAACGTATCGTCCGCCAACTAGATAGACGGATGATCTGGTAAAGGCCGCGGAATCGCGGTGGATGCAGGCCGTCTCCAACCGTAGCAACTGGAAATCTATGAGGGAGGCCTATGTCCAACAGTGGACGTCCTACGGCTGAAATAATGAATGATGATGATCTTATACTTTGTTTATTATATCTCGCTTTCTAAGAACGCATGGACTCAAAATGATTTATAGTCCCACTTTCCCCAAAAATCTGGCAACGCTGGTTAAAGCATAATATAATAAATTACCAAACGATAAATTAAAACGGTTTCAATCAAACATTATTCTCATCATGTACTTACGAGTTACAAGGTTACGAGGTATATTAACATATTAATTAGGCATCACATATAATTAATAATTAAATATTATAATAATTATTATTAATAAAATTTATTATTTTTAAATATTTTGTAACACCGTGTACCTCGGGTTTGTAGTCGGGGGCGACCTTGGGTTTCGGTTGTTTTACGATGCTCACTTTATACGGCTCCTGAAATAAAAAATAATTAATTGTTAGAAAACCTTTTTTTTAAGACAAATCTCGCACTAGGGAAATATTTGCTTATGTCGCGGGGGTCTTCACAAACACAAAAAGTACATCCAAACGACTATCTGTGGTTCACACATATCATTGTCCCGAGTGGAAATCGAACCCAGAACAGAACCAACTACCGTAATGACTGAACCACCGGTGCAGTCGGCAACCAGTACAATTAAATTTAAATTTATCATATTATGACTTTTTAAGGAACACATATCGTCAGTAACAGTACAATGTCGCGTAAGTGACAATAGCTAATAAGGTTGAAAATAAAATGTAACAAATTGATTTTTTTCTCCTTAAAATATATAGGATGACTGGTAATTAGTGACCGATACCTAAACACATGATTGTGCTCATGATAACAAACAACTTTTACTATGGCACCAAACCTGAAATCGCGAAAAAAAAACAGCTGCTCCCTACCATGTTGACGAGTTATGTGAACATGAATGTATGGAACAGCTGATATTTTTTTCGCGATTTCAGGGTTGGTGCCATAGTAAAAGTTGTTTGTTATCATGAGCACAATCATGTGTTTAGGTATCGGTCACTAATTACCAGTCACCCTATATATAACAAAAATATTTCTTGCCAGATGAAAAGACACCTTATTAACTACTGTCACTTACACAGTATTGTAGTAATACCGACGATATACCCGATTGATTGCCCACTAACTGATTGCAGTTGTAAATATGTAGTAAACTTTTAGCTTATGTTAAAGTCACTACGGTTCTTACTCTGCCTGGGCCCTCAGGGGTTTGTTGGCCTAATAAAGAATCTGGCACTGAATAGAAAAATACTACACATTGTATACAACACACACTTAAAAATGTATTTTCTGCGATGATATGCTTAATAAGTACATCTACAAATATTGTAATGTTAAAAGTACTAAACTACCACAATACTACTGATGATTTACCAATAAAGATACTTTATTTTCAGACGGACGCATTCAGTTAGCCACGAGACTATTGCTACTAAGCCGGGCACAAATGTCCGCTTTTTCTATTCGATAAATTGATCGAATAAAAATGATGATATAAAACTTCATAACATACACTTAGAAAACCGTGTCAAATCAATTAAACTAAAAGGTAATCGATTTATTCGATCGAATATCTACTTGTCTAGATTTTATATGTTCAGGCAGTCAGCTAAACAAATGTAAGGTTTGATTTGAGGCTTATCATGTAACAATATAACTTAGGCTTCGTTAAAAATGATTTCATGTCTGTGGGGTTATTTTAACGCATATCCTATGTTGTTATTACTGTATTATTGGAGCAACGTTAACCTAATAAATTGTCATTCTTCAAATTAAATTCACACAATATCGTTAAGTGATAAGCACCCTTTTACAACGAAGACAGATCAGACGTGAAACAAAAACCAACTTTTTTTTTTTTTAGTTCAACTCCCGCACTAGTGAAATATATCCCTGTGTCGCGGGGGACTTTACAAACATACATTTCACGGACACAAAGTACACCCAGACTCAGAACAACTATTTGTGGTTCACACAAATAATTGTCCCGGGTGGGAATCGAACCCAGAACACCAGGTCTCAGAAGCAACTTCCGAAACCACTGAGCCACCGGTGCAGTCATCTAAAAATGCAATGCATGTATCTAAATTCTAAAGTTAACCACAGTCTACAATCTTCTACAATCAAATCAAACTACTGACCGAATTCACTTTGGATTCATTGTTCTTGCAAACCATTGGAATAATACTAGTAAAGTAGCCAATACATTGCGAGAAGATAAAGTGAAATACACCCCGTAAGTAATTAATAAACTGATTTATTTGAAGCATTTCCTTTTCCTATATTTGAAAAAGAAAAAAATTAAGTTTGCGAATATTTAAGTATCTATCTACTTACAAACAAATTCTTATTAAACGTAGGCGGTATGCCTACGTTTAATTTGTATTATGTATTATTCTGTTATAATTTATTAATTATTTTAATAATATATTTTTTTGTAATGCTAAGCGTGTACCAATTAATAAATCAAGATTTGTATCTGAATTTATTATTTTATAAAATATAACTTAATTGATAGTAGTTATTTATTATACAAATACTAAACGTAATGGTTAATCATTATTAAAATAAGAATAAAAATATTCTACAATTCACTAATTTAATAACTGTTAATTACTTTGAACACTTATTCACTCGACATATTTTAAATATATTGGATATTTTATATATATTTTCGAGTAAGTAATTAATAATAATATGTTTAAATTTAAAATTTATTTTTATGTATTTCATAGTTGTTATTTGTAAAACAAAAGTAGTTTTTAATTATATAAAACGAATAAGTTGTTATTTAAATGATAAAACTTGTCGCAGCTTTTACTAAAAGAAATTAACGATACTAAAAATAAATTATTATTTTAATTCAAAAATAACATTTATTAGTCTCACAACATTAATTGTTCTGAATAAATAATAAAAACTCATTGTATATTTTCAAATGACAATTTAAAATTATTATTATACCTTTAATTAAAATGTCAATAAATTATTGTTATTGTCACAGATTTTGCATTGAATTTAAAATAAATAAATTTAAAATGTTAATAATAAATTATTATTAACGCCATAAAAGTATTAGAAAAATTTGAATTAGATAATCACTTTTAATAAACTTACAGTTTAAATCACTATTGTCTTTCGACTGATCACAAACAACACGGAATCGACACTAAATACAATAAAAAAATTTTATTATACATCTGCCAATATGAAAACATTGAAATCAAGCCAAGATATCTTGTCAAATTATCAACTATTAAAACACATCGTTTTGTCACCTGTCAATAAGGAAACAGGGATAAAAATAAATTATTGCCAAATAGGAAGAGTGTTATGTGCCATAATATTGATGAGTAACATTTATTTATACATCCTACGTGGCGAAGCAGTCTCGAAGGGTTCGATCCCCACGCTAGACAAGAAATTTTTGTGTAATTTCTAAGATTCCTTTCGAGGTCTGGTTGGTTGAGGGTCTGTGAAAGATATGACGCATGCCTCGGAGAATACATTATGCTGTCGCAAATGACAACCTCCGTAGCGTAACGGTAATTGGCTCGCTTTAGATCTCGGAGGTCGTGGGTTCGATACCCACACCGGACAAGAAATATGTTTGTGTAAATTCTAAGATTTCTTTTGGATGGTTGATGGACTACCCTCTGTGCTTTGGAAAGCACGATAAGCCGTTGGTACCGATTATTATAACATCATCTTATAACAAGCGTATACC
This sequence comes from Nycteola revayana, assembly GCA_947037095.2. Classification (NCBI taxonomy): domain Eukaryota; kingdom Metazoa; phylum Arthropoda; class Insecta; order Lepidoptera; family Nolidae; genus Nycteola; species Nycteola revayana. The sequence goes on along the minus strand of OX344859.2, from coordinate 17,375,980 downwards.
AAGAAACGGGCAGCAGCGTTTCCTTCGTCACCATACCGCCTGTCAATCGTGGTGACTATGGCATAGACCTTCCTTTGGGAGGTCCATGTTCTACAGTGGATGTTATACTGTTATATGATGATGATATGATTCATACATGACAATTGCTATGACCTGTTTGCTACAGCTAGTAGGATAGTCACTTCCCTCAACCAACCCTCGCTCTCCCAAATCTATTTTGCAAAGAGTCATCTGATACCTTCGTGGACTCGAAGTGCGCGACGCCCGGTAGATGAAAAGATTGTAAGTGAAAGTCAAAAAAAAACTTCCACCAAATTGTATCTATGTTGTTTACGTATATAGGGTGACTGGTAATTAGTGACCGATACCTAAACACATGATTGTGCTCATGATAACAAACAACTTTTACTATGGCACCAAACCTGAAATCGCGAAAAAAAATCAGCTGTTCCATACATTCATGTTCACATAACTCGTGAACATGGTAGGGAGCAACTAAAAATAAGAGCATCTCGTTTCTGGAATTTTATGTGAGCCGATATGGACCCGTCAAAACTACTTTTGCCTGATTTTTGCAGTCAAAAGTGGTTTTGACCGATTATAAGTTTTGACTGTAACATAAAGAGGTATATACGCTTATCCACCAACCATCCGATCGACCTTTACTGATAAAGCTGAAGAGTTTGTTTCATTGAACGCGCTAATCTCAGGAATTACTTGTCCGATTCGAAATAGTACATTACGTGCCAAGGGAGGAAAGTATGACTTTCAACCCGCGCGATATATAAAGAATGGGTTGAAAAATTAAAGCTAAATTTAATTAAAGTCAAATTTTGATTTAACTATAGTATTTTTTTTTAATAATTCAATAAAATCTCCTCCTTATAAAAATCAGATAGAAATAAAAACTAACTTACCGTAACTGCTTCCTCAGAACCAGTCCATCCATGGTATCCAAACTTGGCCGTCGGCACCGGCCTCTTAGGCTTCTGCAGAAACGTCGTCCAATGCTTCTTCTCCTCTTCCTTCTTCTTCTGTTCTGCTCTCTGTCTCGCCAACTCCTCATTTAAAGCCTTCAGAACTTCAGAGTCTTTTAACGAGTTGATCAGTGGTTTGATCTTCTGGAAGTCCACGCTGGAATCGTCGGGGCGATGCATATGCGATGTTAGCACGCGAGTTAGGCTGTTTTCAACCATTTTTTGTTAGCATTAGAATTGGTTTTTGTGTGTCATGTAATGTCTTGATGTTGTAGAGACAAAATTGAGTCCAGTGCCAAGTTTTATAGAAAACCCTGATTTCTTTTAAATCTTCAGATAAAAATTATAAGAGTGTTAAAAATTAATATTGGCAAATTTAACTTCTGATTCTTTAGTTAACAAATATTTTGAAGCTTATCTTAACGATATTAGGTTGTTAACCACTCGTGCTAAGCTGAAATGTTTGTGTTACGAGTGGGTTCACGTCGGTAGTGCAATGAGTGAGGATCGAACCGGCGACCATATGATCGCAAGCCCGACGCCCTAGCCATTGGGGCACGGTCGCTTCGGAATAGGCTAGTTGACACTTTTTTGAAATTATTTTTATATGGTTAAGAATGGTTATAGAAACAAATATGGCATTTATTTGAGATCTAGAAAGCACTTAAATAAATATTTTAAAATTGGCTTCACATTTAGAGATGAGAACGACGTTAGCCATGTTGATCTATATACATTATCTGTATTCACGATCGATGACGTCATGACTCAGAATGTTTAATAGTAAAGGATCGCGTTCATGTTTTTTTACTAGACTTATGACGTCACAAAATGGCTGATAGCGTTTTCGGAAGTTAAAGACACAGACAAAAGAAATAATTTTCATATTGAGTTTATACAAACATATTTAATTTTATGAAAATAAATTATTATATATTTATATATAGGGTCCGTATTACAAATGCTTTTAGAAATAAACATCATTGTAACATAATTTCATATGTGTCTACTAGCCACTTAAGAGAGTAGGTACTTTTTATTATTACAATTGAAAGAAATTAAAAGTAGAAGTAATACCGGAATAGCTATTCTACAAATATGGAGAATTTTCCCACATGAGCTTAGTGAAAATGAGTTGAATGACATGAAATGGTTGTGACAATATAATATGAGTATGTTTATGAATGCGTGATGTATATATAAAATGGTTGAAAACGGCATAAATACAATAATGGATAAAACTTAAATGGTATAGATACAACGTGACTATTCAGTCATTGCTAATACAATAAATGATTTATTTTTAGTAGTACAATCATCATCATCATCATCATCGGCCCGTACAACGTCCACTGCTGAACATAGGCCTCCTCCCGGGGGAGGGTTTTTGCCATAGTCATCACGCTTAGCAGGCGGATTGGTGATTGGTGGCAGTGTTATGTTGTAATACACAGGGGAAACGCTGCTGCCCGTTCCCTGGTTCATTTGTTATAGATGATGTTATAACAATCGGGTCCAACAGCTTAACGTGCTTTCCTAAGCACGGAGGGTACCTAGTCCCTCAACTAACCAGACGCGGAAAGAAATCTTATAATTTACACAAAGATTTCTTGTCCGGTGTGGGGATCGAACCCACGACCTCCGAGATTTAAAGCGAGCCATTTACCACTACGCTACGGAGGTTGACAATCGATCTATGTATATAATACAATAGCATTCAACGTGACAGATTCAAATGACGTCGAGCATGTGTTAGGGGCGTCCGTTCGTACAACCGTTGTTTACCCCTCGCGCTAAACTAAAATGCTTGTCTTACTAGTGAGTTCACGTCGGTAATGCTATGAGTGGGGATTAGTCTTGTGCCTGCTCGGTCATTTTCAAGATCGCTCCGTACTAGTTCATTTCGGACAGTGAACTAGTTCATTCACCGTAGCCTTGTTGGTAGTGCTCCTGCCTACGAAGCTGGTGGCCCTGGGTTCGAATCCCGGTAAGTGCAAATATTTGTGTGATGAGCACGAATATTTGTATCTGAGTCATGGATGTTTTCTATGTATTTAAGTATTTATCTATCTATATAAGTATGTATATCGTCGCCTGGTACCCATAGTACAAGCTTTGCTTAGTTTGGGGCTAGGATGATCTGTGTGACATTGTCCCTAGATATTATATTATATTATATATTCTATAAGCCTAACAACTCTATTCGGTCTTTGCTCTCGGTCAGCATTTCCATATAGGACAGCGCGGACCAGAGCAAATACGTTCTCTAGGAACATTGTTAAGTACTTAGAACGTATTTGCGGACCACAGAGCAGCTACCAAATCACCACGGTGACCAAATTATGGTTACTATTGTATTAATTTAACATATTTGATTTTCCTTCATACTTGAACAGGCTTAGGACTATGAATTCGTATGACGTACTTGTCAAAAACAATCAGTCAGTGCTATTTCATTTTTCGTTCTCGCTCGCACTTATACGATCTCGCGGTTTACAATGTACGAAGTACGAAGGGAGCTATTTGACCTATTAGACCGATTACAAATCAGCGTTCGGGAACGTTTCTTCTAGTACAGTGCGAAGATACGGCTCCTATTCGTTCATCGTTCACAAATTACACAAGACTAGTGGGGATCGAACCGGCGACCACAAGATCACAAGTCCGAGCCTAGCCATTGGGTTGCGGCTACTTTTATAAGTTAAACAAGATGTTAAACCTAATCTCTTAAAATAAAGAGGCAATTCAAAAAAAAAATACAACTTCAAACGCCAATAACTCAAAATTGACATTGTATGGATTGAGTCATTTTTGTTTCTTCATCAGCCCATTTACGTCTGCTGCTGAAAATGGGGCTCCATCTTTACAGATATTGGCAAGCCAGGGTCGTTGAGGGGTCATGAGGAGTAGGGACGCCTCCATATCCGGGCGTCCCTATAACTGGGCAAATGGGACACAGTCAATGTGGCCCAGGAGATTCCGCGGCACCATATTGGCCGCGGGTGCCGTCGGGGCCGGAAAGCTTCGTGCGTACCCGGCCCCCACCAACGACGAATCGAAGGAGTGTCCGGGGGTTTTAGTGGTGTAGGGTCCTCTCCTCATGAGTTTAGCGTATTACGCTAAGGAGAGGGAGAGTCCCACATATTCCGCCGCCAGCGCGCGGATACGCTGCAACGGCGGTGGGGACACGGAAATGTATTTCTCCCCGGATAAAAAAAAAGTTTCGTTGAGGGATGCTGCCATAATCACCATGCTTGATATGACATGCGGATTTGACAGGCCCTTTTGTTTAACTACATCCAATTATGAAAAATTGGGTCAATATCATCAGCCCGTACAACGTCCACTTCTGAACATGGGCCTCTTCCCGAGGGAGGGTTTTTGCACATAGTCACCACGCTTGGTAGGCTGGTGACCGCAGTATTTTGTTTTACCAGACAAGGAAACGCTGTTGCCCGTTTCCTGGTATACGATTGTTATAGATGATGTTATAACAATCGGGACCAACGGTTTAACGTGCTTTCAGAAGCACGGAGGTTAGTCCCCCAACCATCCAGACTCGGAAAGAAATCTTAGACAGGGGGTGATCGAGGACTACTCAAGCGTTTCAATGGATTCTGTGAGATTGACGCTGGCTGGTGGATGGATGGTACATGCAACTTATCTTACCCCATAACATGGGCTTCTCTCAGCATCTCCGCTTCTCCTGAGATCAGCTCAGCGATCTTCGTTTCTGTCATTCCTGGTTTGCCAAGTTCTTCTGCAAAGAGCGATAAATAAACATTACTGCTGCAATTCGAAATATAATATGTAGCAATTGATGCCAAGCCAATTGAACCTCATGTTTAGCTGTGGACGTTATACGGGCTGATGCTATCACCGTTAACTTTTTGATACAAACTGACAAAGAACCTTGGATGCCATTTAAAGTTACCATTATGCCTAGTGAAGTAGTACAATCCTCATCATCATCATCAGCCTGTATAACGGCTATGGCTGAATATGGGAGTACCTTAGGGAGGGTTTTGCCGCAGTCACCACGCTTGGCAGGCGGTACGAGATGCTGCTGACCGTTACCTGGTATATGATTGTTATGAATGATTTTATAAAAATCGAGACCGTCGGCTTAACCTGCTTTTCGAGTCACGGAGGGTAATCCCAGACTCGGAAATACATCTTAGAATTTACGCAAAGTTTTCTTGTTCTGTTCGCCCTGCCATGGAAGATGACTTCGTGGCTAACTACATATTCGTCCGAAAAAAAACCATTGGCTACTTACTGGCTACTTCAGCATCCATCACAGGATCCTCCAACCCATCCACTATACCCTGCATCGTGCCGATAATCTCGCCTGATGCCGTCAAATACGGTGACTGCCGCGGCTCCTGAATTCCCGTGGGTTCCTGTAATCGCAAAAAAACTTAAAGCACTACAAATCAAAATCAATCAATACAAAGACTATAAATATTATAAAAAGGGAAGGCTCTGATTTTTTGTTGGCTATGAATAGTCTTCAAAACTACTTGGCCAATTTCAAAAAAACTTTTACCAAAAATTGTATTCAATGATACCGTCTCAGATTTTTGATCACAGTAAGATGGTGAGTATCCTTGAGCTGATAGATCCTGCTGCCGATCCATCAGCTGTATATCCCTCAGTCATACATGGGGTGGTCTTTTCTAGGCCGCTACTGATTATCTATTTATTTAATTAAAAACTTACTTGGAATACAGGAAAAGCACTCCTTTTCTGAATAGCTTCCGGATCAAAAACAACAGGTCTAAATCCTTTCAGCGTATCCGATTTTTCTTCAGTTTTCTCTGCCACCTTTTCAATTTTAACTTCTTCTGTTTGAGATTCTATTTTTTCAGAAATTCCATTTGACTCTTCAGTTTTAGCTAAGATAACAATATCTACTTCTGTAAACCCAACTTTCTTTCTAGTTTCTTCCTCGTGACTTGTTCGTTCATTCTCTTCTCTAGTAATTTCAACTGTCGCTTCTTGTACTTCAGTCTTAGAGGAATCGTCATGTTTTGTAGTTTCTTCTGATATGGTAGACTCGGTTTGTATTTCAGTGTCGATATGTTCAGTATCGAGTCCAACAACAGTGCTGTCCTCTTTAGTTTCACACTTAACCTCTGATACAGAGGAATGTTCCGATGCTTTTGTTTCTTCCAGTTCTTCTGTAACAACATTTTGCTGTCCAATTTCCTCAAGTTGAATTTCATCTTCTTTTACTTCTATTTCTTCTATTGTTGTTGTGTTATTATTGTCATCTTGTGCACCGTTGCTCGATTCGTAAGTTTCTTGAATTTTAGTTTCAACAGATTCTACGCCATTTTTGATAGATTTGACAGTTAATTCTTTGTGACTTTTGACTTCTGAGAAAGTTTTTACTTCCTTTTTAGTCTCGATTCCAACTTCTTCTTTGTATTCTTCTATGCTTTTGATGGTTTCATCAATGGCTGATGCAAGAAGGGAAGATTTTCGTTCGATTTCTCTTATCTCCTCCTGTTTTGGAAAGATTTGTATTACACTTCTGATAAATATATGTGTTCCACTTTAAATGCATAATTTACTTATTGAATTAAAATATTGTATGATAACTATGATATATCACAATATAATAACTTAACACTTACTACCTCATAATTCTTCATACAACCTCATTTACCTTATATACAGGTGACATTTGGGTCTATTATGGGTAACTGACATCACCCTACTAAAATTATAAATGTGAAAGTTGTTGACGATGAATGTATGGATGTTTTGGATTCTTCCAGTTGCTTTTTGCGTGGTTTATTACGCAAAAAGCAACTGGGACGATGAAACAGAAATAGATTACAAACAGTGTTTTTATAAAGATTACTAGCAGAGTTTTTGTACACTAATAGAACTCTTGTTAACCCCTCGTGCTAAAATGCTTGTTCTACGACTGGGTTTACGTCGAAAGTGCAATGTGTAGGGATCGTACCGGTGACCACATGATCGCAAGTCTGACGCCAGCCAATGGGCTACGGCTTCGGACTTGCGTTTTATCAATGTACCACGCGAGCGAAGCCACGCGTAGTAATTCTACCAATCTGAATGATGTCAAATCTTATACTGATTCATATGAAATCATAAATTGTCAATAAAAATAACGTGGTTTCATTTACATATGTTTTGATTTGATGATTATTCGTTATAATAAATAGGCATACCTCAGACAAATCGGGCTTATCGGCACCTCCATACAATCCAGGTTTAACATACACAGGCATTGGCTTTCTAACCGGCAAAGGTTTATAATACTGCATAAAAACATCATCATCAGCCCCGCCAAAGAGGCCCGGCTTTCGGTATACAGGAAGAGCCTTTTTTCCTAATCTGGTCAAAAAATTTGGATACTTTTGACTATCCGCACCACCGGATAAACCGGGTTTTGTATATACTGGAGACTGGACTTTATCCTCAGGAGGAGTTGGTAGAGGAGGATCGAAAATCCTACTCGTTATGTCAATGTCAATATGGGGAATCAATTTCTTTTTTACAATATGTGGGTCTTCATCTTCAGGGGTTAAAGAACAATCTCGGGGAACGGGAGTTGTGCTGCGGCTTTTGGGTAGAGGCATTTCAAGTTGGAAAACGTATTCATCGGTCAAAGGAGTAGGAGGAACGGTTGAAGGAGTAGGCGTGTCTATGGTACTCGGTGGCCCTGAAATCTGTTGTCCTAAATCAGTTTTTAAAGTTAACTTTTTACTTTTAGATTTAGCAGCAACTGACGATTCTTGTGAGGTAGCTTGTGAAATAGTTTCTAACTTTATATGCTCTGAAATTCCTTTAGTTGAAGCCATTTGGATTTCAGAAGATTTTGAAACTGTACTTTGAGAAATATCTACTGCTGTTTTAATGGAAGATTGTGATAAACCTATTTGAGAGCTAGCAAATGATTTTTCTGCATGTTTAGACTTATCAATTTCAATTTGTGTAGACATCTCCAGTTTATTAATAACAGCTTCAGAAGACAAAGCCTTTTCAGATACTTCTTCTATATCAATCATTTCTCCCTTGGATTCCATACCTACTTCATATTCTTTTACTATTTCCAGCTCAGCATAAGCTTCTTTAAATGTCTTAACGGGTTTGTCTGTTTTGACTTTTATGACGGCAGAAACATTGACTTCTTCAGGTGGCTTAACTTCCAATACAGCAGTTTTGCTTTCTACAACAGTGTCCTCTTTGACAATAGCTACGGATTCTTCTTTCTTCTCAATGCTTGTTAACTCCTGTTTAGATTCCAGGATACTGACTTCAGTGCTTTCAGCTACGGAAAGTGATTCACTCACATCTATAGCCACTTTCTCTTTTTTTGTCTCCTCTTTTATATCGATTACGGGTTCAATTATTTCTTTTGTTTCTTGAATGATTACTTCTTTTATATCTGTTGATGATTGGATTGCAGTTTCTTTTTTGTAATTTTCTTCAACAATTTCCTTAGTATCTTGTACTGTTTCTTCAACTTTCTGCATAATAGCTTCGCTTTTAGATGTAGCAGTTGAAAACTCGCGAGATTCTTCTATTTCTAGTTTTGCAGTTTCAATTTCTTTTATAGCACTCTCAAGTGCCACATTTTCGGTGCTCATAGTTTCTATAGCTTCAAATGCCGTATTGACTTCTTCAGCGCTTTGAACAGAGGAAGTTTCAGAAAATTCAGTTACCTCTTCTTCGAAAATAGCGTCTTTATTAGTGTACACGTGAGATTCTACAATAGCTAAATACATTTGTTTTGGAGGTTTTGATGTTTTATGTTTTGTTTCATGTTTAGTTTCCACGTGGCTTTTTTGTAGTGTTTCAGAAGATGAAAATTCTTTTGACTCTTTTGAAGACATTTCAGTTACTTCTCGTACACTTTTCTTTTCTACTTTGTCTAGCCATTCTAAGGGATCACTTTCACGCATAACTTCCTCTTCTACTTGACTTCTGCTTCTGGATCTTCTGTTTCTCTGCATCATTTCTTTTTTGTCATCTTCCACAGCTACAGTCTGGAATTCTGATATAACAGCATCCATCTTTTTGGTCAAATCTTTTGTTAGCTTCTTTTCTGTACGTTGAGCCATTTCTGCACCGGTAACTACTTTTTTTTCTGTAATTGCAACAGCAGCATCTTTCGTTTCTGTCTTTTCTGTTATTTCTATTGCAGCATCTTTCACTTCAATCTTTTCCAGTTTAGTTTCTTGTTTCTTTTCGACTTTTTCTTCTGACTTTACTTTAACTTCTTGTTGGATTGCTTTCATAGGGACCGGTTTAATAATTTCTTTTGTTTCAACTTTCTTAGATTGAACTGTTTCAACTTTTTTATCTTCAATTTTTTGTGCAACAGCCTTTACTTCTTTCTTTTCCTGAACCACAGGCTTAATAACTTCTTGTTTTACAATTCGCTTAGCTTCAGTAGCTTCAACTTTTTTCTCTGCAGTCATTTTTCGTTCTTCTCTAGTATCTTGTTCACTAGTTCTCACTTCCTTTCCACTCTTATAAGTGTCAGTTTTAGTGACTGTTTCTTGTGACTTCAGAGTCTCATTAAATACAGGTTGTGAAAGCAAGAATCTCGACAAGGCTACCATTACATCAGTTAGGTGGATGAAAAATGTTTGCAATAAGAGATTGTAGTGATAAGATGAATGCACTACACCTCTTATATTAGGAATAGATTTCAATCCAATAACAGTATGTTTCTCTGTTCTCTGATCCGTGGAAAGACCAGTTTTGATACTTTCATTAGCTACAGTTTTAGACGCTTTGGTCTCAAAAGATTTGCTTTCATTTTGAATAGATTCCTTGGTTACGGGCTTTTCCACCAATTCTATCTCCTCATATTTATGTGAAAGATATTCTACATTCTCCGATACATCTGATCCTTCTATGACGCATTTTGAAGATGTTATTTCTTGTAAATCTATTGCTTCCGATCTTTCTTTATGGCTAGTACTACTATAAGATTCTTCTTGAGCAACTTTTGTAGATTGTTTTTTGTCTTTATGCATAAGGCTCAATTCGTTTATAGTCGATTTTTCGGTCATTTTAGATTGAATAGAGGATTCAGAAACAATTTCTTCTTTATGTTCCGTCGCAGATGAAACCAATTCTTCCTCAATCTCTTTCTTAATCTCTTCAGCAACTGATACTGCCCTTTCAATGCTTTCTTCAACAACAGACACGGCAGTTTCTTCAATCCTTTCAATATCAATTTCTTGTTTCATCTTTTCTAAATATTTCAACTCCTCTTTTATAGACTGCTCCTCATAATCCTTCCTAATCGTTTCCTTGGTTTCGAGAATATCTTTTTTAGTTGTGCTTTCATGTTTAACAATTTCTTCAATACTAGTATCTATTTTACTGTCAACTTTGATATCTTCTTTTGAACTTTCAGACACTTTGACACTTGTTGTCAAAAATTCTTTACTGTCAGAAACTAAACTTGAAATAGCATTTTTAGTTTCAGTCTCATCAACCTCAACTGTTCTTACAAATTTATCAACTACTTCTAAATCCCTGGATAAGCTCTTGACGTGTCTTTCATATTTGAATAGTTTTTCCTGAATTTCCACATTCTTAACTTGTTTCGTCCCATCTGGGTCATATTGTTCTGATATAGGTAGCTTAAACCTGGTTCCCACACCATCCAAACCATTTTTGTTATGAGCATTCAATAAATAATCAGGATCAACATCAGCCGGTGATTTCCCAAACTGGTCTCTATAATTAGGGTTGAGAATAATAGGGTCTTCTAATGGTGGAATTACCACATCTGGAATAGGTTCCGTAGAAAAGGGGCGGTAAGGTTTTGTGGAACCTACGAAAGGAGATGCAGTTAACGACCGAGAACCATTTACAGGGCTAAATCCGGGAGTGTAATCAGGGATAGGGGTGTCTAAGATCGTATTTGTGAGGTCTGGGGGTTCGATAAATTGTTGGATCTTGAAGGGTACCTCAGTCGGTTCCAATTGAGGGTCTAAATCGTCCGGTGGATACTCGTATATTGGCTCCGAGTCGTCGAGCACCGGGTCGTAGAGACCGCTGAAACAAAAAGTTTTTTTTTAACACTGCAGTTTTTTTTTCTTTTTCATTTATGTATTTCAGGCAAGTACAATCCATAGTTCACACACATACACTTAACTTATAAATTACTTAACATTTACAATAGACTAACTACAGATAAAATTGTAATTAATAAAATTCATAATTAATTAATTAATTCAATCATTCATTCAAAAAGCGGGCATTTAAAAATTCAGAAAAATGTTGCATCTAAGATTCCTATCGCAGCTAACAAAATACCTGATACCTTTGAAACAAATGAATGACTTTCAAAAAATATATCTAAAACCTATCGCTAGAAAACCTGCTTTCACATTAAAACCGTATCGCAATCAGTTAATCCGTTTCAGAACGACGGTGCCACGGACAGACAAACAGACACACAAACAGAGCGAACAAACTTATAACACTCCATTTTTGTGTTGGTGGTTTTTTTTTTTAATTTGAAATAAAGGTAGGTATAGTAAATAGTTTTTGTCTATACTGCCGGTTTAGACAACTGAAAGGATTTGTCCCTACAATATTAGGAAGTGAGCCTGATTCGTTGACTATTATCAAATTTAATTTCATTGCCGAAAAAGATCAACAAAAAAAACAAAAAAAAAACTTTTTTTTAACAAAATTTTATTTAATTTGACTAAGGTCAAACTTTTCAATGATCAGAATCGGCCCGATAAAATTCAATTTACACAGAAAATCTATACAAAATCTGTCAAATCTAAAATTTATAGGACTTATACCTTTGATAATTTTATCTGATTCAATAATAAGCCCTACAGATTTTAACACAACATTTCAGGTTTTCCACCAACGCCATCTTGCGGTATAACATAAAACTATTGACACAACGAACTCTCATATGTATGAACAACACTAGTTTACTACTGAATGTCTGGTATACTTTGATGATTTATATTATTAAGCAAAAGAAACCAAGACAGTAAGACATTATTACTTAAGTCAATACGTAAAGCCAAATATTGTTCTTGCATATCACTGTAAGTATGTAAGTATACTAACTATGACACTATAGTCATTTCTCCAATATCTTGTAATCACTATAGCCAGAAGCGACACATCACTAGCATTCTGCCCACTCATTTTATTAAGTCACAACACTATAATACGTATTTAAAAAACAAAACACAAATTTAGTTTTTCTAATTATACATTCGTTTCAACTAAAATAAATTAAAATTAGTTTAGGTATATTTCATTCAAAAATTTGGTTTTATTAATAATAATTTTACGTTTTAATTAACTGTTTGCTACTGATGAACTGGCTTGGATGACCTATTATAGAACGTTATTATTTAAAATAGACGGTCCTGACCTACCTTTATTAATTATGTCAATGTCAAAATATGACAGATGTGTGAATAACTAAGTTTTTTTTAGAGAATAAACAATCACATGTTTCCAAATGCCGTAATATTTTATACTTTACAATATCATTTTTGACAATTTTACAAGATTTTCTTATGGATAAAGCAATAAATATACTTAAAATCCATTAATTACAAGATTGAACAATTAATTATCCGCAATGTCCACAGCTAAACACGGGGCTCCCCTAAAACTAGTTTACCATAGTCACTAAGCTTCTTATTTAAATTAGTGACCGCCATTTTCCAATGAATAAACTTTTTTTTACACAGATATTTAAAATAACCATAAACACAAACACGCTTAAAAAACAAAAACCACTCACTTATTTTTATAAAGCAAATAGAACTTCATGTTATATTTTTAATTTTATAGATTTATAATAAAAAAAAAACAATTATTAAAAAAAAACCTCGGTTCGTTTTCGATACAGTCTCGACTAGCAAATGATACGAAAAGCCAAATAAAAATTTGGACCACGTTTATAAATTGGTCTTCAAAAAGGGCATCAATCTATTTTTATTATATGATCTTTGACATTCGCAACTCGATTTAGACTTATGAGGTGTCAATCTATTTAATTTACTTGGCACTTATTAGTCGTTGTTATAGACTTTGTGGAACTCTTGATGCTCAAGATCTTAATTATATACATTGTTGACCGTAATCTCCTTCGTTTGACGTTCTATCTAAAGATCTGACATGTGCAAAATTGTGTAAGTCTCTGCGCCTAAACAAGGCACTACCAACCGCGCGCATGCACAGAACACCCCTAAACAACAGCGAACGCCCCGCAGCGCAGGTCGCTTATTTTGTAGTTTATAGACCATTTAATAAGGCTGGAGTTCAGCTCAGAGTAGCAAAAGCCTCGTGGCTAACTACGAAAATGTCCGTCCGAAAAAGGACATAACCGCGCGCACCTGGCTTTTACGACGTTATAACTTTTATTTTTATTTTTATCGGCATCCCGAATTACATACTAAATATCGTAAAAGTTTAACAAAACTATCAAATCCAATAAAAAAAACTTTAATATTCAACGTCCAAACGTAACAATAGCTAAAACTTAACAAAAATCCGATAAAAGAAACAAATTAAAGCTAACAAATGTCTTCGAATTGCTTGTCATACTAACGTAGGTACTGCAGGACGAGAGCGGGGCCCGCGCGGGGAAGGGTTAATTTTCGAGCCAGATGTCAATTGTCATGTTAATTCTTAATAGTAATATTAAAATTTATGATATTTCAAAACATCGTTTCATATTTAGTCATTGTTCAAACGTAAATCAAATATAAAATATTAGAAAATCATTATGAAATTAAAAAAAAAAAAACTCGGCGAAGAGCGGCTTGGACTCGCATATATAAAGAGTTCCTTACCATTTGTCAAACAATAGACAGAAAATATGAAATAAAGAACCATTTTAAGCGTCTACCTACCTGTTACTGTTATTAAATTCGAGCTTAAAATCGGCAAAAAATAAAACACTTTTATTGAAATTAAATGAAAACGTTTATTGATAATGTAGACGAATCGATCGAAAAATAATCTGAACTAATTAATTAGTTTAGGTACATTTCAACAGTAATGTTATTTAAAAAAATAATGTTATTAAATAGAATTTAAACAATGTGGCATGTCATAGTTGCGTATTATACATATAATTAGAATCAACCAGTGCGGGCTGGGATTAGGTCAGAAAAGCATAGAACGCGTCGCGAGCCTCGCCTTGCTAGGACGACCGGACCCTAGCCTAGCTTCCTACGAGTCTTTCTCTTTCTACCTACGTTGTGACACATAGAACGCGTCGCGAGCCTCGCTTTGCGAGGACGACCGGACCCCATCCTAGCTTCCTACGGGTCTTTCTCGATCTACCTCCGTTGTGACACATAGAACGCGTCGCGAGCCTCGCCTTGCGAGGCCGACCGGACCCTATCCTAGCTTCCTACGAGTCTTTCTCTATATACTTCCGTTGTGACACATAGAACGCGTCGCGAGCCTCGCCTTGCGAGGACGACCGGACCCTATCCTAGCTTCCTACGAGTCTTTCTCTATCTACCTCCGTTGTGACACATAGAACGCGTCGCGAGCCTCGCCTTGCGAGGACGACCGGACCCTATCCTAGCTTCCTACGAGTCTTTCTCTATCTACCTCCGTTGTGACACATAGAACGCGTCGCGAGCCTCGCCTTGCGAGGACGACCGGACCCTATCCTAGCTTCCTACGAGTCTTTCTCTATCTACCTCCGTTGTGACACATAGAACGCGTCGCGAGCCTCGCCTTGCGAGGACGACCGGACCCTATCCTAGCTTCCTACGAGTCTTTCTCTATCTACCTCCGTTGTGACACATAGAACGCGTCGCGAGCCTCACCTTGCGAGGACGACCGGACCCTATCCTAGCTTCCTACGAGTCTTTCTCTATTTACCTCCGTTGTGACACATAGAACGCGTCGCGAGCCTCGCCTTGCGAGGACGACCGGACCCTATCCTAGCTTCCTGCGAGTCTTTCTCTATCTACCCACGTTGTGACACATAGAACGCGTCGCGAGCCTCGCCTTGCGAGGACGACCGGACCCTATCCTAGCTTCCTGCGAGTCTTTCTCTATCTACCCACGTTGTGACACATAGAACGCGTCGCGAGCCTCGCCTTGCGAGGACGACCGGACCCTATCCTAGCTTCCTGCGAGTCTTTCTCTATCTACCCACGTTGTGACACAGAGAACGCGTCGCGAGCCTCGCCTTGCGAGGACCACCGGACCCTATCCTAGCTTCCTACGAGTCTTTCTCTATCTACCTACGTTGTGACACATAGAACGCGTCGCTCACCTCGCCTCGCGGGGACCACCGGACCCTATCCTAGCTTCCTGCGAGTCTTTCTCTATCTAACCACGTTGTGACACATAGAACGCGTCGCGAGCCTCGCCTTGCGAGGACCACCGGACCCTATCCTAGCTTCCTACGAGTCTTTCTCTATCTACCTACCTTGTGACACATAGAACGCGTCGCTCACCTCGCCTCGCGGGGACCACCGGACCCTATCCTAGATTCCTGCGAGTCTTTCTCAATCTACCCACGTTGTAAGGGATAAATTCCCTACAAATATTTGTTTTAATTCAAAGTAGCTGTCCTATATTCTTAATAAGTTTATATTTACATGAATATGGGGCTCCGGTATTAATAAGGTGTAAAAGTTAATTCCAAAGTAGGGCTGCGACCCAAATAATTTTCTATACTAATATTATAAAGAGGAAAGATTTGTTTGTTTGTTTGTATTGATTAGGCTCCGAAACGACTGGACCGATTTGAAAAATCGTTTCATCGTTGGGAAGCTACAATATCCCCGAATGAAATAGGCTATATTTAATTATGAAGTTCCCATGAGAACGGGAGTTACGCGGGTGAAACCGCGCGCGGGAATCTAGTTAAAAATAAATGTGTACCATTTTATTTCCAGAATTTCTCAAAAGAACTATATATTTTGCAACTTTAAAAGTACTATTTTAAACAAAAAAGAAGGTGATGCCCTATTCCAAGGCATCAAGTACGAATGAATTGACTGAGAATTGGCACACAAAGTGTTTACAACCCAGATCATTATGAGGCAATAAAATATTACGCTACGATACTTGAGTGTAGAGTTGTCATCAACAATGGGACGTTTCTAATTAGACTATAAATTATTAATAATGGTTGTTCTGATTGACAACCTCCGTTGCGTAGCGGTATTTGGCTCGCTTTAAAATCTCGGAGGTCGTGGGTTCGATCCCCACACCGAACAAGAAATCTTTGTGTAAACTCTAAGATTTCTCTCCGGGTCTGGTTGGTTGAAGGACTAGTCGGGACTACCCTCCGTGCCTCGGAAAGCACGTTACGCCGTGGGTCCTGATTGTTATAACTTTATCTTTAATAATCGTACACCAGGGAACGGGCAGCAGCCTTGTGTGTTACAACATAATACTGCGGTCACTAACCCGCCTGCCAAGCGTGGTGACTATGGCAAATACCCTCCCCGGGAGGAGGCCCGTGTTCAGCAGTGGACGTTATACGGGCTGATTATGATGATTGACTATTCATATTTTCATTAACTAGCTGCTCCCTGCGGTTTTACCCGCGTTGGACTGCTAATCTGCTCCAGTTGATGGGTGATGTCGTCATCATCATCATCAGCCCATACAACGTCCACTGTTGAACATGGGCCACCTCCCGAGGGAGGATTTTGCCATAGTCACCACGCTTGGCATCCGGAATGGTGACCGCAGTATTATGTTGTAATACACAGGAAAACGCTGCTGCCCGTTTCCTGCTATACGCTTGTTATAGATGATTTTATAACAATTGGGAGCAACGGCTTAACGTGCTTTCCGATGGGTGATGTACTAAACTGTATCTGTGAAAAAAGACTGCAAGAAACTAGCACCACTACACAGAGACCACTCTATCCAACCCGCCGGAGAAGAGTGCGCCCGCGAACGCGACGCGTCCCCCCTCGTCCTCCTGACCCTTAGCTTGCAAAGAACCATCCGATGCCCTCGTAGACCCGAAGTCCTCCAGGCCCGCGAACTGTAAACTAGAGCGTCAGTTGCACAAAACTCCCCTAAAATACAAAAAGTCATAATCCCTCAATCTCATCGCCAGCAACCGCCCTGAGCCGAGGTCCAAGTCCCACAGGGGGCGCCCCGCAGCGCAGGTTGCTTAGTTTGTAGTGTTTAAACCATTTATCAAGGCTGGAGCTCTGCTCGCCTTTATGCCTGGTGCAGTAACAAAAGCCTCGTGGTTAACTACGTATGTCCGTCCGGAAAAAAGAAGGTGAAAGATATTTTGATTTCAGGCCAGTAATTCCGGAGCCTATTCAATGTAAAACAATCAACATGTCTAAATATTATCCATACAAACTACTTATGATCCCCTATTCTACTACATCACGTATTCCCACCGCCGCTGCAGCGCATTCGCGCGCTGCCGGTGGGATATGTGGGACTCGCCCTCTCCATAGCGTGGTATAATAATAATAATAATAATATCTAGGGACAATGCCACACAGATCATCCTAGCCCCAAACTAAGCAAAGCTTGTACTATGGGTACCAGGCGACGATACACATACTTATATAGATAGATAAATACTTAAATACATAGAAAACATCCATGACTTAGAAACAAATATTCGTGCTCATCACACAAATATTTGCACTTACCGGGATTCGAAACCAGGACCACCAGCTTCGTAGGCAGGAGCACTACCAACTAGGCTACGGTGACCGTCAAACTATGCGTATGTGTGTATGTAAACGTATGCTAAACTCATACAACGAGGAGAGGACCTTCACCACTAAACCCCCCCGGACACTCGTTCGATCCGCCGTTGGCGGGGGCCGGGAACGCATAAGCAAACCGGCCCCTATTCTACTACACCTGCGAGTATTCGAGTCTACTCTACGGAGGCCGACCAATCACATTGCAGAAAGTGTCACGTGACAGTGCGTTGATTATTATGTAATCGTTTTATGAATAAATAAATAAATGAAAGCTTCCAACGAGTTTTTCTATCTACCTACGGTGTGGCACTCGGAGAGAAAAGACTAAAAGAAACTCCGAGATCATTCCTTATGTCTTAGAAGCGACTTCCGTATCTAATGAGCCACCAAAGCAGTCTAGTCATAGTACTCAAGTTGAGAAGTACTCACCGCACCACCCCCACAGTAAGGTTATCACCACACTGGTTCACCTTCCCCGCAGCCTCCTTCCTCGATAAGTCGATAGCTTCTTCTCCGTTGATCATTAGGATCGTATCCCCATTCTGAAGACCAGCGCGCTTCGCTGGAGAGTCAGGTTGGATCTGGTGAGAGATAAACAATTAAATAATGAAATGTGTGTTTTGAATCCAAGAAAAATTAAGGGAGAAATACAATTTTGAAAAGTGCTTCCCACAAATACTACAGGTAGTGCTTGCATGACATGTTCCTTGAAGTTACGCAAGATATGAATATCACTAGGAATTGACAACTGAGGCTTTGAAGTATTCAATTGCATTTGACACCTCTTAATTCTGCGAGTTTCTATTCAAAATTCTGATATTCTTTGTCAGTAAGAATAATATTAAATTATAATCCAAGTAACATAAAGGCGTCATATAAGAGCTCTATAAGCGAGTTTGCGCCTCTTTTAATGTATGAAATCAGGCCTATAACAGTACTATAAGCGCTTATACGCCCAGGAAAAGGCGCACTTTACATGACTAAAGAGTGACGTAGTAGCTTTGTAATAGCTCTATTGAATTTCATATAACTTCTTTAACAGTCATGTAAAGTCGCAGCTTGTCACTCATAAGTCCTATAATTGTGATCAAAACGTCTTTACATCACTCCTTAGCGTTATAATGGTTACAAAGATCACATTACATCACAACTTAGACCTATAACAGTGCGCAAAACACTTTTATACAACACTTTACATAACAAGATGAAAACAGCGCATCGCACGACAAGTTTAATTATTCCTCTGAAAAAAATAAAAGGATTCTACTTTTATATTTCTACGTTACCGTAATGGCGTAGCTAGGTATTGTTGTGTATTGAATATAGGTGTTGTGGTGTAATTGTACAGTCATAGAAAGTGCGGTGCAAATTTTACCGAGTAACTAGTACGATGTGTGTGTTTATTTTTAAATGCGCCTTCATTTTGACGTCGATTTACTTGTTAAATTATGGAAAAAAATGTGATTTTCCATCTTGCATCTCTTATATGACTAGTTAGTAATGTAAGGATTGAAGAATAAATGGAGGTTGATTTGGGTTGATGAATTAGGGTTCCTTACAGAAATACGAAAACCACATTTCAATTTTATTTACTTACCTATGACGATTTCCTAAACTTTTTAAAACATAAATCTGTCTTTGTTTTAGGGTGCCGTAGTAATAAATATGTATATGGATGTTGACTGCTTTCTGGCGAAGGATCATTATACCCTTTCTTTGCTGGAGTGGCCTTGGAAAGAAACCCATTTCATATTATCTAAACATTGTATCGGGTGTGGGCACGTTAATAGTGAAATATTGCCAGAACACTTCAAATTAGAAAATACTAATATTTACTTTTTACCATTGTTGAATTTTTTTTGGTGTCAATTTTGTAATTATGCAGTAGCATACGACGTTATATGATTGATGAATGTGAATTTTGTGCACATCTTCAATAAAGTCGCTGCCGCCGCCCGCCGCGTCGCCGTCAACTCTGATTACATACTACATACATCAATAAACTGATTACATTATTAATACCTAACCTACGAACCGTCTTCAATTCAAGAGACAAATAATTGAAAGAGTGAATACGTTTGTCGGGCAAGAACATCAAGGTTAGAATTTTGTTTTATTTATTACTAGCTGGCCCGGCAAACTTCGTACCGCCTCAAAATCTACGCGGTGTCCTACATCTACCCTACCCTACCCCTACCCTACCCCTACCCTACTCCTATCCTACCCCTACCCTACCCCTACCCTACCCCTACCCTACTCCTATCCTACCCCTACTCTACCCCTACCCTACCCCTACCCTACCCCTACCCTACCCCTACCCTACCCCTACCCTACCCCTACCCTACCCCTACCCTACCCCTACCCTACCCCTACCCTACCCCTACCCTACCCCTACCCTACCCCTACCCTACCCCTACCCTACCCTACCCCTACCCTACCCTACCCCTACCCTACCCCTACCCTACCCCTACCCCTACCCTACCCCTACCCTATTTGTCGGCGCCCTCGTCATCGGAATAACTCCCTTCAGAACTAAATGTATCGCTTTCTGGTTTATTGGGTTCTAAAAAAATCGAAGCTCCTACGGAACCCTCACTGCTTTCGTAGGTACGTGCTTTGTTTATGTCGGAGTTTTTGAAACTGATAGTCGAAGCTAAACTGTTTTCATTGCATCGTTTCAATACTTTCCTCCGATAATTACCACTTCTTTTAAAACGTTTCCAGTCTTTGTAATCCATAATTAACTCTATTAATTTTAATAATTTTACTGTGATGTGACTCTGAGAAACATCGACTGTGTAAAAGTACCAATGCAACTGTTATAACACGTATTAGAGATATAGTGTCGCACTCGCTGCCAAAATGTCAAAGTTTAGCACTATAACAGCAGCAATTAATACATTTATAACACAACACATATTTAGAACTATAAGTGAACAAGGCCCGCAATCTGGAAGCTACTTAGTGATGTAAAATGATTTACAAAGCTGTTATACAACAACAGAGATATAACAGTTACCGCGAATCTTTTATGTGACAAATTAGAAATAATAAGTTATGTGAAGAATTGTTATAACGCTAACTTGATCTATAGACGTAGAGACCGCATTCATTACATCACTAAACTATAGAAGTGTATTTTTTTAACTAATAGCACTATTTAGGCCTATAACCAATTTTAAGACAACATTTATACAAGATAAGTTGTCATATAACATTGGCATTGAAAGCTGTTATAGCGCAGTGTTAAAGCTGTGTTATCATTTATAATATACGGCATTATATGATTGGTTAATATGACTAATTAGCATATAGAGCTAAATAGTGACAGAAATTCCATTACATCATAGTTAGGTGACAAACAGCTTCTTATAGAGCGTATATACGGCTGTTTAATGATATAATTTAAAATTACATGACTCTTTGTTACTTGGGTAAGTACCTCTGAGAATATTATTACTATTATTTATTTATTTATTTTATATTTGTTCATTGTCTATTATTTACTAACATATGTTTATAATTTTATTTAATATATTATTTTATTTGTGTGTAAGTTATATTTATTTATTATACTTAATTATGGTGTTTGTTTTGTTTCAGTGTAACCATCGTAGAAGATTCACAATTAGTGTTTTAATTCGCGATTTCTTCTCTAATGTTACTTAAAACACGTTTCTCCATTTCACGTCTGACATCGGCAGAATTGTCGTCATTCGCACATTGCCATTAAATAAGAAGAAGAAGAAGAATTCTGCGAGTTGACCTTTTCATCAATGTCTCAAATAAAAGTAAGCAAAGGAATCGCTTAAATTTGCAAGAAGATTTAATTCTCAATGATAAAAAAAACAGATCCACGATGGGAAAAAATTATAAATCAAAAACAAGCACAACCTTTGCATTCAAATGACTCTTAGAATTTTATTTTTTACGAAATAAACTAAGAATAAGAATATTAGCGCCATCTAGCGGGAAAAGTGCCGGGAACAGACCGTATCTTTCACCTTAATCAAATCGAATGTAAAAATAAAAAATAACATTTAATTTCATAAACATACGCTTTTTTATTATTGATATCCAAAATAGGAACGCACTTGTAACTGATACGGAACCCTTCGTGCGCGAGTCCGACTCGCACTTGACCGGTTTTTTTACTGAAGTAGTCCTTTGGACTTCTTGCGACCCCCCTACAGATGCCCCGCGACCCCCCAGGGGGTCGCGACCCACAGGTTGAAAAACACTGCCCTAAGACTAAAGTAAAAAAATCCTACTGATATTATAAACGCGAAAGTTTGTAAGTATGGATGGATGGATGTATGTTTATTTGTTACTCTTTCACGCCAAAACTACTGAACGGAATTGCCTGAAATTTTGCACCAGGATAGCTTATACGCTGGATTAGCATATATAGGCTACAAAACATCACACTCCGACCCACTGGAGCAGAGTGACGTGGGTAAAACCGCGGGACGCAGCTAGTAGTTTATAAACAGTTTGATGGATATCTGACAGTTGCAACATTGCTTAAGGTGACAGGCTATTTATAGTTAAATTTTTTATTGATTAATTATATGTAAATTTAACATAGGTATTATTTGTAATTGATCAAGAAGTACTCAATTATCTATTTTATTAGTAACTTATCTGTGAATCACTTGGGAAGGAAGCTGAAAATGTGTTGCAGTGCAGTTCTATTTGAACACACTATATGTTTTGTACTATTAAATGTAAATCCATGCAATCCCTTTCATTGTGTACCTTTTTATTCACTCATTTAGTATTTTTTGTGTGTTCAATAAATGCTTTTTCTTTCTTTCTTTCTAAACTAAGAAACATAGACAAGAGAGCGCCCCCTGTAGGACTTGACGGCCAATCACAATATTACTAAGACTTCTATAAACATGTCTTCGCTACTCATCGCTTACTATCGAGCAAAAAAAAATTGAAATGTATCAATAGGCTCATTGACACTTTTTTGAAATTATTTTTATATGGTTAAGAATGGATTTACTAGATCAAGAAAAAAATATGGCATTTATTTGAGATCTGGAAAGCACTAAAATAATTATTTTAAAATTGGCTTGACATTTAGAGGTGAAAACGATGTCAGCCATGTTGATCTATATACATTATCTGTGTTCGAGATCGATGACGTCATGACTCCTTTTATTTCGTGGCCCTCTTTTATTTCTTGTCTACATCAATGACCTCCCACATGAACTTACACATGATTGTGTCTTATTCGCAGATGATACAACCATTATTCTAGACTGTAATGATATTGATACATATGAGAGGGAAATTTATAAAACGCTAGATGATGTTGAGAAATGGCTGGACATGAACAAATTAAAAATAAATATAGAAAAAACAAAACTTATTAATTTTAAAACATATAAGAGCAAAAATATACAATTAAATATTAAATACAATAATTCACTCATACAACAAGTACATAGCGCAAAATTTTTAGGTATTACACTCGATACACATCTTTCACGGAAAGAGCACATTAAGAATTTATGTGCAAAGATAAATAAGTTTGTTTTTGCACTTAAAAAAGTCAAAGACGTAAGTTGCAGGCAAACTTCTATCATGGTGTATCATGCCTACATATGCTCCATTATACGATATGGCATAGTAGTCTGGGGAAATTCTACTGACATCACTAAGGTCTTCATAGCACAGAAAAAATGCATCCGAGCGCTTTATGGCATGAATTGGTGCGAATCTTGTAAGCCCATCTTTAAAACTAAAAATCTTTTAACGGTCCCCTGTATATACATCTACGAAGTTGCTAAATTTGTTGAATACCACAGCTATCTCTTTGCCGTCCACGACAACACATTTAAGCGTAGAGTGAACCACCTACCCTTGAAAATGCCTGTTCCCAAGCTAGAACTGTTTAGAAAAAGTTGTGCCTATATGGCGCCTTTGATTTATAACTCCTTGCCTATAGGAATGACTGATCTACCATATAAAAGATTCTGCTGTGCCTTGCGAAAGTGGTTGATCCAGGAGAGTTTTTATAGTATAAAAGATTTTTTTAATAAAAGCACCTGTAGATTTGGTGCTCGCTGATGTTTTTCCTACTATGTCTATGATTATACTCGAATTATTGATTCTATTTATGTATATTTAAATAATTTAGATTTGTAATTATAATCTTTGCATACCCTCATTGAGGGTGAAATATGTCATGTACTTACAACTGTATAACACCTTATTGCCTACCATATTTCATGCAAATAAATGATAAATAAAGAAAATAAATAAAAAGAAGGAGTAATAGTAAAGATGTATGACGTCGTGGCTGATAGCATTTTCGGAAGTTAAAAACATAGACAAAAGAAATAATTTTCATATATTATTGAGTTTATACAAACATATTCAAGTTTTTTGAACAGAAATTATTATATTTAGGTTCCACATGACAAATACTTCTAGAAATAAACATCATTGTAACATCATTTCCCTATTTATTAAGTTTCAATAATACAGTAACAATAACATAGTAAATGAGTTAGTTCGCAACGTTCGCATTTCAGGTATTTAACGGAGAAATTGTCGAAAAGTGGCATTTCTTATCTGATATATTTACAGATTATGTATATTGCGAAAGTAACTAAGTGGCAATAACGGACCTGTGTTAATTCATAATTAGGTCAAAAACATAGAAAAAGCCTTGTGAATATCTGTAATCTAAATGTTATACTTTTATCATTGTATTGAAATTCCTTGGTCTACTGATGCTGTTAACTTTTAAGGCTTTTTAGACCATTGTTGATTGCAAAATATACAATTATTTTATTATAACAGTTAAAATGCCATATTTCCACATATTTATATAGATAATTACTTAAAGTGCGAACGTTTGCGCCTTAAAACATCCCTTTTCGTTGTGCAGAGGGGGAAATTCATTTACGCATTCCCACCGCCGCGCCGCTGCAGCGTATCCGCGCGCTGGGGGCGGGGTATGTGGGACTCGCCCTCTCCGTAGCATAGTATTCTAAACTCATACCACGAGGAGAGGACCCTACACCACTAAAACCCCCCGGACACTCCTTCGCTACACCGTTGGTGGGGGCCGGGTACGCACGAAGCAATCCGGCCCCCCGCGGGATCTCCTGGGCCACACTGACTGTGGTCCAATAATAGGGACGCCCGGAGTGTGGAGGCGTCCCTACTCCTCATGGGTAGGCCTCGAAGGGAGCGGGGCCCATGTGCCCCACACCCCGAGGCTGAGACTAGGGCGGCAGCGCCTTAATAACCCTACAGTAATTAAGACATTGGTCATTGTAAAGTCGTTACGTGACTAGCCTCCTGAACCAAACTATCAACTCTTGCGCAAGATCAATGCCAGTCCCGTGGCAGCCTGCCAACGTATTGACAAACTAAGTTTATTTTAAATCAATGTCGGCGCTATATCGATTTGTTATTGATTAGGTGGAGGTTATATGTAAGATTTGGAACGAAGCCAGGATAAGCGTAGTTTCGTGGTCACCAATCCACTTGCCAAGCGTGGTGACTATGGCAAATAACCTTCGAGAGGAGGCCCATGTTCAACTCAAACATAACAGCTCACAAAAAAATAGGACCATATATTTAAAAAAAAAACTCATTTTCAGTGGTGCTGTCCAATTGGCTTATCCAATTGTAAGTGTCTTTTCCTGAGGTTAAATATCTCATTCGTTCATTTATGTCTCCCGATTGCGCTGGAGGGAAGTGGAATTTTACTTCAGACTCCTCCTATAAACTTTCTGATTAAATTCGATGCGGGATCCAAGACATTTAGGTGTCCCGGGACCAGCCTAAGCCTAACAGCTTAGAGTCTCTTCCGTGTGTGCCGCTGTTTATCCTTGCTTACAGGAGTTACAGTGGCGGGAGTGTGGGAGGGATTAGTCCCTAAAAAAGTAGACGTTATTGGGGCTAATGATGATGATGATAATTTTTCTTATTCCGTGTGGTTTCTGGCTTAGAATAGAACATAATACCATGTCTTACCATGGGTGTTTTTTTTCCGGTAGGACTTACGTAGTTAGTCTTACAAGGCTCTTGCTACTTCACCGGGCCTAAAGGCGAGCAGAGCTCCAGCCTTAATAAATGGTTTAAAAAGCACAAACGAAGCAACCTGCGCAAGAGGGCGCTCAATGTGCGGCTAGGACCCAGGCCCAGGGTCGTCGCTGGCGATGAGATTCAGGGATTACGACTTTTTGTATTTTAGGGGGTTTTGTGCAACTGTTGCTCTACTTTACAGTTCGCGGGCCTAGAGGACTTCAGGTCAGGTCTACGAGGGCATCGGATGGTAGTAAGAGGCGACTTAGGGACATACAGCTGATGGATGGACAGCAACATCTATCAGCTCAAGGTTATTTACTGACCATCTTACTGCGATCACCAATCCGTCTGCCAAGCGTGGTGATTATGTCAATAACCCCCAACGACCCTGT
Organism: Nycteola revayana; assembly: GCA_947037095.2. NCBI lineage: Eukaryota > Metazoa > Arthropoda > Insecta > Lepidoptera > Nolidae > Nycteola > Nycteola revayana. Next base: position 17,349,832 of record OX344859.2, on the reverse strand, counting down.
CGGGGCGATTGCTACCAGAAAAACGCTTACGTAAATGTATGGTACGTACTTGACATTTCACATCACACACACATAACAATCATATAACGATATAACCATAACTTTGATATAAATGTCATCGCTAGTTTACTTCTTCTTCTTCTTCTTCCTGCCCTTATCCCATATGACTTGGGGTCGGCGCAACACGTTTGTTTCTTCCATTCTGTCCTGTCACCCGTCACACTATCACTTACTACTTTCTCCTTTATATCACGCTTCACACAATCCATCCATATTTTCTCTGACCTTCCTCTGGATGGAGAGGGTCCATCCATCTACACGTATACTTAAAACTCTTTTAGTAACATGCGTTTCATTCCTCCTCTTCACTTGACCATACCAAGATAAACGATTCCCTTTCAACTTTTCAGTCATTGGCGCCACTTTCAAACTCCCTCTAATATACTAATTTCTCACTTTATCCCTCCTCGTCACACCACACATCCATCTCAACATTCCCATCTCCGTTTAAACATAAAAAAAAAGTTTTCTAACAATGTTTTGCAGTCTACTAGTATTCTTGTTAACTCCTCGTGCTACGCTAAAATGCTTATGATGCGAGTGTGTTCACGTCGGTAGTGCAATGGGTGAGGTTCGAACCGGCGACCACAAGATCACAAGTCTAACGCCCTAGCCCAATGGCTACGGCCGCTTTTTAAACATTAATTTGACCTTGAGTCTTCAAGGTCATGTTCAAAGTCACATCAAAGTTTCATGTCGAATATGAATAAAGGCAAACGGCAGGTACCTCTCATATAGCAAAAGTGAATTTCCATCTTCAATCATTGACTAACATGCGACGTCAAGGTCAAATTACATTTCAAGGTCAAATACAAACCTTCTGCACCGTTAGAGGCACCTCCTCATCAGCTCCACCGATCATTTCGAAGCCCCACGGCTCACCAGCCTCGCGAGTTATATGGACATCCAGCGCCATCTATGGAAACAGAAATAAATTTTAAAACTTAGATAAATGATTAGTCACGCAAGCTAAACTAGATCAGATACCGCCGTCGTACTTGACAAATACGACAAAGAATACTTCCTACCCTCTGTACGAGGACCCTTCCGATGCCCTCGTAGACCCAAAGTCCGAGAGGCCCGCGAACTGTAAAGTAGAGCGACAGTTGTACAAAACCCCCTAAAATACTAAAAGTCATAATCCCTCAATCTCATCGCCAGCGACCGCCCTGAGCCGAGGTCCAAGCCCCACAGGGGGTACCCTCTTACGCAGGTTGCTATGTTTGCTGTTATTAAATTTATTAAGGCTGGAGCTCCGCTCGCCTTTATAGCCGGTGAAGTAGCAAAAGCCTCGTGGCTAATTACATATATCCGTGCTTAACGTGCTTTTGCGAGGCACGGAGGGTAGTCCCAACCAACCGGATCCGCAAAGAAATCTTAGAGTTTACACAAAGATTTCCTGTCCGGCGTGGGGATTGAACCCACGTAATATGATGTGCAAAAATTAATATAAATACCAAATAGCGTGGCAAACTGTATAAAGATAATATAATATACTATCTGTGCCCCGCGGTTTTTCCCGCGTTACTCTGCTCCAGTGGGTCGGAGCTTGATTTTGTAATCATAGCCTATATGTTAATCGAGCTTATTAACTATCCCCGTGCAAAGTTTCAGCCAAATCCATTCAGTCGTTTTGGCGTAAAAGAGTAACAAACATCCATCCATCCATACTTAAAAACTTTCGCGCTTATAATATTAGTAGGATAATAGAAGGAGTAAGAAAAACTAAGGGCGGCAGCATCTATCAGCTCAAAGGTACTCCCATTTTACTGCGATCACCTATCCGCCTGCCAAGCGTGGGGATTACGGCAATATCCCTCAACAACCCCGACTGGCCAAGATCTGTTAAGAAGAGATCCATGTTCAGCAGTAGAAGGGTTGATGATTGTTCAGTATATCGTCGGTGCGCTTTCCATAATCGCTATGTGTTCTTTAGATACACACTTTACAGGAGACGCAAAAAACAGATTTTCTCAAAAAATACCTAGAGTATTCAAATAATTTACTTTTACTTAAATACATATAACAAATTGACGTAGTTTTAGATTGCTTTTGAATAGATAACATTATTAATAATGCCAAAATTAAACATGATGAGGCAAATTATATATACATAGAGATATTTATTTGAGTCATAAATACACGACCTGTGCGTTTCGTGATCGAGCGAGCGAGTCTAAACTTAACGAAAAACCTCGCTATTTGCAGTGAGGCACATATCGGGCGCAATTTTTACTTTAGCTTTAGTCAACTTATTTTGGCTTTGTGAAATATAACACTTATCGTGTTTATATGGAACTTTCGATGTATGAATGTCACATAGCTACATTCCGTAAATCTTTAAATATTGCATTTGAGTATGTTTATTTGTCCATTTGAGTATGTTTCGCCGGACCGTCTCATGTGGGCCGTGTTGAAACCGGTAGTAAAGTAATCCACTGAGTTTGTTTCGCCGGATCTTCTCAGTTGGGGCGCATTGGATCCGGTGGTAGCATTAAAGCGCGTCCGTCGTTATATGCTCATATGGTCCACCCAAATAATGACAATTGTTTTGACATAATATAGACAGAACAAGCATTTTGCGTCGCTAAGAACAATATAAATAAATCAATTATAATAATAACATATAAATATATGATAATATAAAAATAATTAATTTATAGATATAAATAAATAACAAATATAAAATACATTTTTCTAATTAATGTTTGACTATTTACAAGTGCCTGTAATTGGTTTACGTAAATAAAAATGATTTTTATTATTTATTTTATTTATCACATAGCTGTTTTTACAGTATGTGTGTATTTATATAACGATTCAAACTGCATAATAAACCGAAAATCAAGAAATAACACATAGCGACTTTTGCACGCGCAACGACGATATGTTATACATTCTGATCAGACTGATGATGTTGTGACGACATCTACAGTTGCCGCACAAAACTACAAGAAGACAAGCAGCGCCATCTACCACCGAGCATCCCAACTAAACTGTATCGCGCAACACAAGTTCGCAAGCCTATTCGAACATATACAAGTTCCGAACAGTGACGGCAACGAAATGGACGGCGGCAAAGAAGATTTTCATTTTCCGTGGAGGAACACCACCGACCGTTTATCTACAATGTTATAACTAGGGACCGGATTATATGCATTTGCATATTTAAGCCATTCTCAAAGGTACTAGCATATTTTACCTAAGATCTAGTTATGTCTATGTCTATTTCCGAGTGCGTGCAGTCATCCGGCGTTCAGAAATGTGATAAAAGTGATAATATCGCAAATTAGACCAAATGTTATAGTCACAAAATATATTTAAATATACATTAATAAAAATAATTGGGGCTTTAGTTAAAAAAAAAAATAAAAAAAAAATTATTTCATGTAATGTGTAATACCTATGGTCGCCTATTCAATAATGATAATTGCTAATTGTATGCTGATTTTGAAATAAAAGAAATTCAAACTTGAATTTCTTCTTTTTTTAGGATTGAATTAAAACTTATTAGGTATTTAATTTCGCTTATTCTGCCCATTTTCATGCATATTTGCATGCATATAACTAGCTTTTTATGTTGCATATAGTCCGGTCTCTAGTTATTCTCGGGTCCAAAGGCTTAACGTGCTTTCCGAAGCACGAGAGATTGTCCTTTAACCAACCAAAGGGGCCTAGACAACAATACAGCGGAGTGATCGCTAGCAGAAAATTGATAACGCAAATGTATGGATACTAGACATTGTTGTCACATGTATTTGTTTTTTTTGGAAGAACTTGCTTATTTAGCCCCGAGGCTTTTGCTACTTCATAAAGGCGAGCAGAGCCCCAGTCTTAATAAATGGTTTAAAAACTACAAATTAAGCAAACTGCGCAAAGAGGGCGCTCCAGTGGGGCTAGGACCTCGGCTCAGGGCAGTCGCTGGCGATGAGATTGAGGGATTATGGCTTTTAGTTTCTTTAGGGGACTTTTGTGCAACTGTCGGAGGACACCACCAACCGTTCCTCTACAATATCGCAGAAAATCGTTATCGCCAATGTGTTGATATTTGACACTTGTCACGTGATTAAGCGGAGAAAATGATGGACAGTCATTGGTTGATTCTTCTTTGAAACGAGCGATTCAAAAGTGCGGATTTCGAACGCGAGAAAAAAAAAAGCGCGGAAAATTACAACATTTAGGAATACTTAACCACTATATTTAAATTTTTATATTACTTTACCGCTTTTGACAATATAAACTTTTTATTGTAATCATAAGGCGTTTGACATAACATTGACAGAATGCGTGCTGCTCTCAGTGCACATCACGGTTAGTTCAAAGCTAGCACCTAATATTAATTTAATTAATAATAATTTAATTAATAAATTTAATTAATTCGGGTGCGGAACCCAAAAAAACATAATAAATATGTATATTTAAAGATCTTTGTATGTCATTTTAGTTTCAATAGTATTACCAATGGCAAATTGTCCTGCAAATTATTCATCATCAGCCCATATTACGTCCACTGCTGAACATGGGCCTCCTCCCGAGGAAGGGTATTTGCCATAGTCACCACGCTTGGCAAGCGGATTGGTGACCGCAGTATTATGTTGTACCACACAAGGTAACGCTGCTGCCCGTTCCTTGATATACGATTATTATAACATCGTCTATAATAATCGTAGGTATATCAAGGAACGGGACCAACGGCTTAAAGTGCTTTCCGAGGCACGGATTTATTTCAAAGTCTGGTTGGTTGAGGGACTACCCCCGCAACCAACCAGACTTTGAAATAAATCTTAGAATTTACACAAAGATTTCTTGTCTGGAGTGGGGATCGAACCCACGACCTCAGAGATTTAAAGCGAGCCAAATACCGCTACGCTACGGAGGTTGAAAAATTATTAGCAACTGGCTTCCCGCGCGCGGTTTCACCCGCGTTACTCCCGTTCCCGTGGGGACTTCATAATTAAATATAGCCTGTGTCACTCAGGGTGAATGTAGCTTTCCAATGGTAAAAGAATTTTGGAAATTGGCACACAAAAATACAATATTACAAATCTTTCCTCTTTTATAATATTAGTATAGACGAGGTGTAATTATATTCGCTTACCACTGCAAGATTTTTCGCCTAGCACCTCTAAGTTTCACTCCAGACCGAAGAAAACACAAATATCTAATACATAACTCGAACACACATATCTAAAACACACAATTATCTTGTGTAAGCGAGTTACCAAACTCACAGTTAATAGTTAACTGAATGATAAGTTGGCAAGGGTGATGATGGCACCATTTTTTATCTAGTTATTTAGGTCTTACGGACTGAACCTAGATCTTACACAGTGATTTGTAAGAGTATATAGATAGAAATGAACGGGAATTTACGACATGCATCTGAAGTCCTCCAACTGTAAACTGTAAGCCCGCGAACTGTAAAGTAGAGCGACAGTTGCACAAAACTCCCCTAAACAGCTATTAGGCATAATCCCTCAACCTCATCGTCAGCGACCGCCCTGAGCGTCGACTTTCCGACCCTTAGTTTGCAAAGAATCACCCGATGCCTTCGTAGAGCTGAAGTCCAAGAGGCCCGCGAATTGTAAAATAGGCACCGCGAACAGTTGCACAAAACCCCCTAAAATACTAAAAGTCATAGTCCCTCAATCTCATCGCCAGCGACCGCCGTGAGCCGAGGTTCAAGTCCCACAGGGGGCACCCTCCTGCGCTAGAGTTGCTTAGTTTTTAAACTATTTATTAAGGCTGGAGCTCTGCTCGCCTTTATGCCCGGTGAAGCAGCAAAAGCCTTGTGGCCAAAAAAGTAAGAGCACATCCGAAAATAAAAAAAAGACCGAGGTCCTAGTCTTACCGGGTTCCTCTTGCGCAGGTTGCTTAGTTCGTAGTATTTAAACCATTTATTAAGGATTTAGCTCTGCTCGCCTTTATGCCCGGTGAAGTAGCAAAAGCCTCGTGGCTAACTACATATGTCCATCCGAAAAAAAGGTTTTCGCCGTATGGTATCCTTAGAATAGACCATATCATATCATCATATGAGTGTCGTAAGTGATTAAGGGATATCCAGCTGATGGATGGGCAGCAGAATCTATCAGCTCAAGGTTACATACCGTCATACTGCAGCTACCGATCCTCTTGCCTAGCGTGGTGGTTAGCGAATGACCTTCAAAAAACCTTTGTTTTTCGTCCGTGGGATATGCAATTTCACCGCCGCTGCAGCGTATTCGCGCGCTGGCGGTGGGATATGATGGACTCGCCCTCTCCATAGCGTGGTATGCGACACTCACACCACGATGAGAGGACCCTACACTACTAAAAGCCCCCGGACGCTCCTTCGATCCGCCGTTGGCAAGGGCCGGGTACGCATGAGCAATCCGGCCCAACTTCAACAAACCTGGACGCTAGTCACATAACGATATGACTATAACTTCGATAAAAATGTCTTCATTACTTTCGGGTTATTGTATCGCATTTCCTATATAATGGTTACTGTATTATTGAAGCAACTAGACTAGGTACATAGTATAAATCAAAGTCGCTTGCCGCTGTCTGTCTATGTATGCTTCATCATCATTATCAGCCCGTACAACGTCTACTGCTGAATATAGGTCTCCTCCCGAGGGAGGGTTTTGCCATAGTCACCACACTTGGCAGGCAGATCGGTGACCGCAGTAATATGTTGTAATACACAGGGAAACGCTGCTGCAAGTTAACTGTTATAGCTGATGTTATAACAATCGGGACCAACGGTTTAACGTGCTTTCTGAGGCACGGAGGGTAATCCCTCAACCAACCAGACTCGGAAAGAAATCTTAGAATTTACAAAAAGATTTCTTGTCCGGTGTAGGGATCGAACCCACGACCTCCGAGATTTTAAGCGAGCCAAATACCCCTACGCTACGGAGGTTGTATTTATAGTTCTTTAAAACTACGCAACGGATTTTGATGCGGATGATTTTTTAAGGTTCCGTATCCGAAGGAAAAAACCGGACCCTATTACCAGCTATTACTAAGACTTCGCTGTCTGTCTGTCTGTGTGTCACTAGGCTTGTATCTCAAGAACCGCGATAGCTAGACAGTTGAAATTTTCACAGATGATGTATTTCTATTGCCGCTATAACAACAAATACTAAAACTAAAATAAATATATAAGGGCAGGTACAACAAACGTTTTTTTGTTTTGCCCTTTTTTGTTCGGTATAAATGGCGGCAACAGGTAGACGCTTGAAAATGGTACGGAACCCTGCGTGCGCTCGCACTTGACCAGTTTTTTGTGCATTTGTGTGATTTTTCACAGTTTAGAAATATTATATTCTTATTATTATTATGAGCCTATGTTGACCCACTGCAGGGCAAAGGCTTCCCTTCCCCCCTTCCACTGGAACTGGGCTCGCCATATCTGCTGCATGCCGGAGGAGCACTGGTCTAAAATAACCATTTTATGGAGCCCAACTGGCAGGAAACGTCAACGCAGCAGGCCCAGAAGAAGATGGCGAGATGAGCTGGACTAATTTTTAAAGGATTCACCTACAATCGCATAACATCGTGAGAGGTGGAAATAATATGAAAATTACTATAATATATTTTCTTAATGGAACTCTATTCAAATTAAATTAAAAAGATGATTTTATAATCCAGTTGGCTTTTTATCAGAATCTATGTGGCCCCAAAAATATTATTTCGTCATTCAACAATACAACTAAAATTTGAATTGATATTACACAATTTCGTATAAAAAAATGAATTTATTATCTATATTTATATTTTGTGCGTTTGTTTGTTGTGTTTCTTGTAGAAATAATAATGTGAGGGCTTTAACTGAATCTATGGGGCAGGAGGTCATTGAAATTGGACATTCTATAAAAGGTAAATTAGTATTCTAATTAACAAGAACTAGTCAAGTCGTATCTAATAGTTATAATTTAAAGTTATTCTGAGAAAAAATAAATAAATAAATGTTCTTTTCTTGTTAAGTAAAAAAACTTTAAATATCAAAATTCATGAAAAGAAATCAAAGAATAATACCCAATTTTAAAAAGAAGGTATTAGACATAATAATATGGTGGCTTTGAAACATATAAATATTAATAATAATAATGATAATAATATTAATTACATAGTTTTTGTTTTGCATAATTAATTATATGATTGTATGCTTGACTCTTTAACATTGTTGACAGCGCCATCTAGTAAACAAATAGGGAACTTTATTATTTTTTTAAATATACCTTAATAGTTATTCTATTCGACACTAGATGGCACTATTATGTAGTAAGTATTTACATATTCCGACATTATTTAAAACATCTATAAAATATTAGTATTTCTGCTCGATAATAGATGCCGTTACTAATGCTAGAAGGAGTTATCACTGATATTTATTTTTTTCTTTAAACATTTTAAAATTATATAATGGGGGAGGCTTATTAATTACGTGTTAAGGCACATATGGAAAGAAATAGTGGAAAATATAGTAGGTTTATTACCGGTAGTAAATATCTAATTCATTATAATATACTTACAAAAAGTTTGTGGGATCGGGGCGGACGATTTTCTCTTCATTTGTTTTTTCTTAATGTCTTTTTAATTTTCGTTTCGCGCGCTTCACGGTTTGCTCTATGGTTTACTTTTGATTTTAAAAGTGGTTTATTATTTTTAAATGTGTTCATAGTTTTTGTATGAACATCACGTAAAAATATTAGTATGACTCAAAAAATGGTCTTCGCTTCTCACCGTTTACTTTAATGTTACATAATAACGTTAGAATACCTAATGAAGATATATTATCTAAGTATAAGTCGTTACGAGATTAGCATCCAAAACTATTCTTTATTTTGAATAAATATTTGGAATAAAATATGTATTTTTTTAAAATACGGGTTTCATCCCTTGTAATAAAAAAAAGTTGGCCTGCCGCTAGTTTTTTCCGCGCATCTATTTAATGTAGTAATGTTGTAATGTATTTTTTTTAGAATATCTAATATATTTAATTGTACAAAAGTTATAGTGACACCTATTTTTTTTTTATGCAACAGCCGCACTCCCCTGTGTTCGGCGTAAAAATAATAGGTAGTTACTTATATAAGAGTACACAATAAAGAACACTTACTACTTTTATCAAAATTTACTAATTTTATAATTATTATTACCAATTTATCAAAAATACTAAGTAAAATAATAATAATAATTTTCGAGGAGCCTTTTTTATTCCGACTTCAACCTCTATAGAACGAATACTTCAAAAGCTTGTAAAATATCCACTGCTGAACAGTAAATGAGCCTCATCTTGAAGTAGGGTTATGCCATTGTCTTAGCAGGTGGGTCGGTGACCGCAATATCATGTAACACACAATGAGCCGCTGCAGCGCTTTCCCTGGTATACACAATTGTTACAGATGATATTGGGATCAACGGCTTAACGTGTTTTCCGGGCAATGCCGTAAATAGGGCGATGCCACCGGTGCCGAGGCACAGGGCGTAAACTCTGGGCAATAATGGCTAGACCAGGCAGGACTATTATATTTTTCGGTTTAATTTTAAGCATCAGAGTGGGAAACGCATTTGCACTAGTGAACTTGCGAGTTTTAGTGGGTGAGACACGGTGGGTGGTATAATAGGCGAAAGGTCCAATATACAATATATCTAACAAGGTCACAGTTATAGAAGCTCGCACAGGGCGCAGAAAAAGCTATTTACGGCACTGTTTCCGAGGCACGAAAAGTTGTCCCTCAAGCATCAAGTCTCGGTATGAAATTTCAGAACTTATACACTAACATGCCTTGTCCGGCGTAGGGATATAAACTACTAAACTATGAACCGAATACTTACTGATTTTCTTCTAGGTCTAAATGAAGAGCCTTCAGTAGAAGCTGAAGACTACAAGGATCCCGCCTCCTTACAGACTTTGAAGAAAGTGGATAGAAGAACTACAGTAAGTGTCTACTTTGTAACTATTTAATTCACATGTAAATACAATAGCGCATCCCATGTCTTCCCATGGCTTAGCGTGCTTTCCAAGGCACGGAGGGTAGTCAACCAACAAATTAGAATTTACACAAAGATTTCTTGTCCAGTGTGGGGATCGAACCCTAGGCATTTACTGAATGCGCGAGCTCCACCTTCGTCTTCGTTGTCGCTTTCCATCAGGCGAAACTGAGGACAAACGCACTATCAGTTTTGAATAAAATAAAATAAAAAAGACTTAAACCTAACCAAATACGCTACCCTACGGAAGTGGTATTAACTACATAATAATATGTCCGTCCAAAAACCTACTAGATCATACGATGCGATAATTTTATTAAACGCAGGCTCCGAACCCTCAAGATCCTCAGAAGAAAGTCCGTGACGTGGACAGAATCGATGGAGTCACTCCTGAAGATGAAGAGTCTCGGATCGCTAAAGAACTAGCCGAGATATACAAGGACACTGCGGGTATGTAAAAAAGAAAAATTCCGGAGTTTCTTTTAGTCTTTCTTCTCCGGATGTCACACCGTAGGTAGATAGAGAAAGACTCGTAGGAAGCTAGGATAGGGGCGGTGGTCCTCGCGAGGCAGGATTCGCGATGCATTCTTGACTTGCCTATAGACTAGATCCCAGTCCGCGCTGGTTGATCTAATTTCTCAAACCACTCGACTTATTATTATTATTATTTTGTGTATACTTGTTTTGCTCGCGACAGTTTTTCATTTTATATTATTTCTATACTATTTATACTATACCTATATATTTTATTGATCTTTAAAATAAGATTATAATAGTAGTTTAACATAAGTGACCATACAGTTAAGTTATACCATTTACTAGACCTGTATATAATGTTAAAAATATTGTTCTTAATTAAGTATAAAAAAATGTACTTAAATGTGTTATGCATTGTAAATGACGCATAAAAAGCGCGAATTATTCGTCTCCGTTACTAATATACTATTTCATTTCATTTCATATGTCTTCATACCTTTACTTTAACAGAGGCAAAGCATTCTAAGTGAGAGTAGAGCATAGCTTTATCTTGTTATCCGGACGATAATCAGGTAGTGAAATTATTAAGACAACGTCTGTCGGGTCAGCTAGACTATATATATGAAATGAAATGAAAACTTTTATTGATAATGTAGACCAGGGATCCCCAAACTATTTTGGACAAGTGAGCCCTTTTCCAAAATGAACTGTTACCTCAGACCCCCATGGCCAACCTACTTTTAAGATCAACCCCCTTATTCATAATGGTCCGCTAACTTAAAACAGCTGCTACAGTGTGTAATTTTGCATTCTGACTTAGGTCAATAGACCGATATCGACCCCAAGGGGTCGATACCGACCACTTTGGGAATCGAACGTACTTATTATAAGTCAATAAGTAGGTACAATGATAAAAATATACCAAGAAAAAAAATCTTGACTAATTAATTAGTATGCATTTCAACAGTAATGTTATTAGATAGAATTTAAATCTACCAATGTGGCATGTGATAGTCGCGTATTATAAATATATTTAGAATCAACCAGGCATCGCGATTTAGAAATGAATACCTATTTCCCTTGGTCACGGCATAACGCGTGGACGGCTGACCGATTTCGCTAATTCTTTTATTGTTGTGTTTGTTAATATCAGGAGAAGGTTCTTATAAAAGAAGAAAATAATAAAATTGCCACTTTATTAAATTTTCTAATGTAACCTTAACGCCTTTGACAATTTACTAATATTAATTTTAATGCTTAAAATAACATTAATTATAAAATTCCTTTGCTCTTTAGCGTTGTTTACAGCGCCATCTAGTAAATAAATATAGAACTTCATTTTTCTTTTAAATATCCCTGAATAGTTATTCTATTCAACACTAGATGGCACTGTTACGTCATTGTCATTGTTCAGACATTTTCATTATCAATAATAGATGTCGTAACTGCTGCTACAGGGATTTAATGTAAGATTTTATTTTTTTAATTATTATAAAATTATATAAAGTAGAAGGATGAGTACTTCGATAAAATGTCATCGCTACTCAGCGCTTACTATACATGCAAAAATATTTTAAACTAGCTTCCCGCGCGCGGTTTCTCCCGCGTAACTCCCGTTCCCGTGGGAAATTCATAATAAAATATATGCCTATGTCCTTTCTCAGGCTCTAGACTATATCTATACCAAATTTCATTTAAATCGCTTCAGTAGTTATGGCGTGATTGCGTAACAGACAGACAGACAGACTGAGTTACTTTCACATTTATAATATTAATATATAAATATAGTATACTTAGTATTAGTAAGGACTAGTAAGGATAGTAAGGATATGTCAATTTATTAAGTTGAAGTTGCTTCAATAATACAGTAACAATAACATAGGAAATGCGTTACAATAACCTGACAGTCATGGAGACATTTCAATGGACGTCATAGTAATATTGTTATGTCAATACCATTTGTTTTTTTCGTTTTATTTTGTCCGGGTGGAAATGCATTTACGCATTTCCACCGCCGCTGCAGCGTATTCGGGCGCTGGCGGTGGGATATGTGGGACTCGCCCTCTCCATAGCGTGGTATGCTAAACTCATACCATGAGGAGAGGACCCTACTACCACTAAAACCTCCCGGACACTCCTTCGATCCGCCGTTGGCGGGGGCCAGGTACGCATGAGCAAATTACGTCAATACCCTCCTGATTTCTCACCGGTCGTGCACTAATAATAAGCCCTGCCTGGATGCCATGGCTGATAACCGTTCATCATCATCAGCCCGTATAACGTCCACTGTTGAACATGGGCCTCCTCCCGAGGAAGGGATTTTGCCATAGTCCGCTTGGCAGGCGGATTGGTGACCGCAGTGTTATGTTGTAATACAGAGGGGAAACGCTGCAGCCCGTTCCCTGGTTCGTTTGTTATAGATGATGTTATAATAATAGGGACCAACAGCTTAACGTGCTTTCCGAGGCACGGAGGATAGTCCCTCAACCAACCAGACCCGGCAACAAATCTTAGAATTTACACAAAGATTTCTTGTCCGGTGTGGGGATCGAACACACGGCCTTCGAGATTTAAAGCAAGCCAATTACCGCTACGCTACGGAGGTTGTCCGTAATGGTCGATAATGGTTGAAAGGACGATATTCAATGTTTTATATGGTGCTGCCGTGTGACGGAGTGAGTCAGGCGGTGATAGTGAAAGTCGGATTCTGCCACTCTGTGCATCATTTATATCTGGCATTTATATGTGTCTCTCATAACTGTAGCGATGCCCTGAGCCGTGGTCCTAGCCCATTAAGGGTCCATTAAGGGCCCTCAAGAGTGTGTCGCTTATACGTAAAAATATTGTTTAAAACGTGCCTCCTTTGTAAAGAGCTAAATTATATTAAAATTTAAATTATAGAATTCATTATTGTTATTACTATACATATGACGTGATACTAGACTGAGAGACAGATCATTAGCTAATCCGCAATAGATTTTAGTTGCCATATTTTGTATTTAGTTATATTAATATTGTTTAATTGTGTATAATTGACATGTACCTAAGTTTTTCCATTAATCTGACTTTGATATTAGTGGCCCCTCTGGATTGTGGTCCTAACCCCATAAGGGTGTCCCCAGGTGTGTGTCACTTAATTGTATGTTTTTATAAATTTTCAATATATACTTATAATAATTAATGTAAATATGAATTTATATAAGTAGAGGTAATCATGACAAACGTACAGACGGAGTACATTGTCTGTAGTGTCCTACAATTAGCAGCACTCACAGGTTGCTCTTGCTAGTTATAGTTACCTAAGTAGTTTTGTTCAGTTATAGTTACCTAAGTAGTTTTATTCATAGAATAATAACCTATTAATTACAGTTATTTTTCATTGTGATTTTGACAAGTAGTATTAGGTATTTACATACACTTGGTATGTAAATACCTAATTACTGAATAAATTCATTATTTCATTATTATTATTTGAATAAATATCGTTAAAAATTAAACGATATTTCTTCAGATTTTTTTTTATAGCTTACTAGCAGAATTTTGCATTCTACTAGTATTCTTGTTAACCCTTCGTGCCAAACTAAGCTGCTTGTGTTACGAGAGGGTTCACGTCGGTAGTGCAATGGGTGCGGTTCGAACCAGCGACCTCATGATCACAAGTCCGACGCTCTAGCCATTGGGCTACGGCCGCTTCTATATTATTGTATTTACATACATTTGTACTTTTCAATAATTGTCAACTGGTTATGAATATTTGTGGCAAAATATCTATACTAATAATATTATTACGAGGAAAGATTTGTATGAAAGTATGTTTGTAACGAATAGGCTCAAAAAGTACTGGTCCGATTTTAAAAATTCTTTCACCATTTGAATGCTACTTTATCACTGATTAATATAGGCTATATCTAATTATGACAATCTGTCGTCACCGCAAAAAATGTCGTAGACGACAGTAAATCTTGTTGTTTTACAAGCCACGACACTGAAAACTATACGATATAGTGGGAACGCGCCCTTCGTACGTAATTTGCCTGCGGGTCAAAAATGCCCAATGACCTTTAGAAATTCATGTTTATTTGTTCAGATTACAAAGAAAGTGAAGAAGATATAGACAAGCCGATAGCGAGAACAGAAAAACCAGAGAAGACTCAAAAGGCAGAGAAGGCAGAAAAGCCGGAGAAGACAAAGAAAACGAATGCTTCAGTAGAACCGGATACTAGTACTACCACTAAACCGATTGGGCGACAGAGGACGCTTCAAAAGAAGTAATATTCATTATCTGTACTAATCTATATCTATAATATAAAAATGAATCGCAAAATGTGTTGGTAAGCGCATAACTCTACAAAGCCTGGACCAATTTGGCCAATTCTTTTTTTTTAATGTTCGTGAAAGTTCAAGGATGGTTTTTACGGCGAGAAAAATTCGAATAATTGCCTGAAAACCCCTTAAAACAGCCTTTTTCTTTTTCCCATACAAACGTGTTCTAACTAAAATGTAGAGTCAATTTGAGCTTTATTTTGTTAATTAAAAACTTGAATTTTTTTGCCAATATTTTTTCGGGTAGGGGTAGTGTATGGTAGGGGTAGTGTAGGGTAGGGGTAGTGTAGGGTAGGGGTAGTGTAGGGTAGGGGTAGTGTAGGGTAGGGGTAGTGTAGGGTAGGGGTAGTGTAGGGGAGGGGTAGTGTAGGGTAGGGGTAGTGTAGGGTAGGGGTAGTGTAGGGTAGGGGTAGTGTAGGGTAGGGGTAGTGTAGGGTAGGGGTAGTGTAGGGTAGGGGTAGTGTAGGGTAGGGGTAGTGTAGGGTAGGGGTAGTGTAGGGTAGGGGTAGTGTAGGGTAGGGGTAGTGTAGGGTAGGGGTAGTGTAGGGTAGGTGTAGTATAGGGTAGTGTAGGGTAGGGGTAGTGTAGGGTAGTGTAGGGTAGGGGTAGTGTAGGGTAGGGGTAGTGTAGGGGTAGGAGTACCGCATAAACGAAGTCTCTACGGCCCAGTTTATTTTATACAAATGTTTAGGTCTTTTATGTATCGATTGAGGCAGTACGAAGTCTGCCGGGTCAGCTAGTATCTATATAAAAATGAATGCCCATTTCCCTTGGTCACGGCATCACGCGTAAACGTTCGGACCGATTTAACTAATTATTTTCTTGTTGTGTTTGTTATTATCGGGAGAAGGTTATTACGAAAGAAAAAAATTAAGAAAATTGCGCGGATAATTAGAAAATTTAAGAATACTTAGGCGATTAACACACGGCACCGCGCACCGCCGCGGAGCGCGGTGCCGGTAAAGAGGATTTTGAGCGATCCCCGCGCGGTCGGGCGGTGTACGTGTGTTATGTTAGGCATCTACGGATTTATTAGAGACCAATGCGACATGTACCTACAAGGTCCGTCTAGTGTTAGGTACTACTGTTTCTCACGCTTTCGAGATGTCTAATTTTTTTTTAATAATTATAAAAACAAATCATTATTTTTTTCATTATTTTTTTTATATTTCGATAGTACTGCCGACGGCAAGTTGTTCTGCCTCGGGAAAACCACCAAAATTTCACGGTGTATATGTATACCACTCACGAAAGTGTTAATTTTCCAACAGCTTCAAATTTCAACCAGACAGCACTGAGAGCGCGGAGTTGGAAAAGTTCCGGACGTCCATCGATGAGATAGCCTGCATGAGACAACAGAAGCTATCACATACAGTACGCCTCGAACCTGCAAGTGTTACCTTTATGTTTTGACTAGATATTCCGATAATTATAATTATTCATAATTCATAATCATATATCTATCAGACACTAAGACTTAATAACGCAATCAACATTCTAATGATGACCCGACATAAGTGCAAAAAGCACATTGAGATGGTTTTAGCAAACAAGGACTATGAAAACACGGAAAAAAAATTAAGACCGTAACGTAAGACCCACACACTCACTCCCCCACTCCCACATAGACACTAACGCTCACACACAAATACGCAAACACAATTATTAATTCATTTATTCTCCCGGTTTTTTTTTTTCTTTATTCGTAATTATATAGGTGGACAACTAAATTAGACCGATGAACCATCCGATGCCCTCGTAGACCCGAAGTCCGAGAGGCCCGCGAACTGTAAAGTAGAGCGACAGTTGCACAAAACTTCGCTACAATACAAAATGTCAAAATCCCTCCATCTCATCGCCAGCGACCGCCCTGAGCCGAGGACCAAGTCCTACAGGGGACGTCGCTTGCGCAGGTTGCTTAGTTTGTAGTGTTTTAACCATTTCTCTAGGCTGGAGCTCTGCTCGCCTTTAGGCCCGGTGAAGTTACAAAGGCCTCGTGGCTAACTTCATATGTCCGTACGAAAAAAAAATAGTCCAGTCCCATTTGTATGATTTATCCTACTACTAAGTTTGTAAGAATGTATGGATGTATGTTTGTTTCTCTTTCACGCAGAAAGTACTGAATGGGTATGGCAGAAAATGACATTATGTAGTTAGCCACGAGGCTTTTGCTACTTCACCGGACATAAAGGCGAGCAGAGCTCCAGCCTAAATAAATGGTTTAAATACTACAAACTAAACATCTAAAGTCCACTGCAGTATAGATATAAGTACATAGTAAATTGATATTTTTTGTTCACAGAGAGAAGAGTCTACTAATGCAGCTACCGCTATTATTCAAGTGGGGATACCCTTAAACTTACTACTAGCTTTATGTTGTCACTAAACATAATATTTATATGAAAACAAGATTATTAAATTTTGTAAATCAAGATAAGCAGTAATGGGCAACTTGGCAATTATTTTGTAACATTTCTGTGCCACGTTTAGAGTGAATTGGAATCTAGTATTCATTTTTGAAATTGTTATGTCTAAATAATTTTAATGCATTTCTATTTTGCCCCGTATTACAATGTGGGGCAAGATGAAAATGTTTATCGAATATTAATAATTTCTAAATCCTGTGTGTACCGTTTATACTTGTATTTGTTATAATAAAGATAAAGGTTTATTATAGTAATTTCATGTTTAATTCTTGTAAAAATCTAATTTTACTAAATACAATCTCGACTTTAAGACTTTTGACGAAATTAGATTTTGTAAAATCCACGGATAGCATAAGATCTTCGATAACATTTTGACTAGCGTAGATCGTATATATGTTACGGCTAAAGGTAGGTGTGAACATAAACTTAAGATTAGCCGGCTAACCTTGCGTCGTGATATTCTAGGTTTTAATTAAATTAAACAACACCTATGCACGGCACAAAGAGGTGTTGGGGAGGTTAAAAAAAAATAACCTAATCCTAAACCAATGGAGTTGAACAGGGAATTATTCAGGTTGATCTAAGTTTATCCGCATGTGGTCGGCTAGACCTAGGTTTAGCCGGCTAATCTTAAGTTTATGTTCACACCTACTTTTAGCCGTAACATATACCTCCTGGCCGCGCCACCTTCGTCATTTAAAACAAAGATATTTCCAAAAAAATGTACATTAGTGTACATATTATGTTCATTTTTTATATGAACATCATCATCATCAGTCGTATTATGTCCACTGCTGAACGTGGGCCTCCTCCCGGGGAAGGTATTTGCAATAGTCACCACGCTTGGCAGGCGGATTGGTGCCCGCAGTATTATGTTGTACCCCACATGGAAACGCTGCTGCCCGTTCCTTGATAGGTACCTATACGATTATTATAAATGATGTTATAACAATCGGAACCAACGGCTTAACGTGCTTTCCGAGGCACGGAGGGTAGTCCCTCACCCAACCAGCCTTAGAATTTACACAAAGATTTCCTGTCCGGCGTGGGGATCGAACCCACGACCTCCCAGATTTAGGCCGTGTTCAAACCAAACTGACTGTCAGCCGCCGAAAGTGAGCGAACGTTACGCAGTTTATTATATTTCACATCTGACCGACGATACGTTATTACGCTATGCGTAGACGCTGACATTCGGCGGCCGATCAATATAGCGTGTCACTACGCTCCGCGGACGCTGATTGGACGGACGGACGTAAACTATAGCGTATTGTCAGCATAGTGTGAACGAAAAATACCGTTTATTTTCACGTTTACACTGGGGCTCACAGTGAGCCTGCTCACATTCGGCGGCTGACAGTTTGGTTTGAACACGGCCTTAAAGCGAGCCAAATACCGCTACGCTGCGGAGATTGTCCTATTAGTCTTACTACTAACGCTAAGCTTGACCTCTTTTCAATAAACAAGCCCTAAAAGGGTCACAGGGCACGGGGGGGACGAGTCTCGTTCTCGGGCGAACTATCCTCCTGTGAGTCGGATAGACAGTACAGGATTTTTGTTAAGTTGAACATAATGTAGTTAAGTTCAAGCGGCCGTAGCCCAATGGGTATGGCGTCGGACTTGCGATCACGTAGTCGCCGGTTCGATCCCCACCCATTGCACTACCGACGAGAACCCACTCGTAACACAAGCGTGTTAGCTTAGCACGAGGTGTTAACAAGAATACTAGTAGTGCGGAAACACTGCCAGTAATCTTTAAAAAGTGAATGCTTTTACTTCAGTGCCTTCAGAGACGCTCTCTTGCGCAGGTAAGAGACCTGTGCAAGCTTCTGTGGGTCTTTTTTTTTTTAGACTGACATTTATTGTTAACCCCGGGGCTTTTGCTACTTTACCGGGCATAAAGGCGAGCACCCGCCGTCTGGTTTTCGGCTTAGAATAGACCACCCTATGTCTTCCCATGGGTGTCGTAACAGGCGACTAAGGGACATATGGATGATGGATGGGCAGTAGCATCTATTAGCTCAACATTTGCATCATACTGCGATCACCAATCCGTCTGCCGGGCGTGGTGATTATGGCAATGTCCCTCCACGATCCTGGCTTGCCAAGGTCTGTTAAGAGGAGGCCCATGTTCAGCATTGGACGTAAACGGGCTGTTGATGAAAGGCGAGCAGAGCTCCCTTAGAGCCTAGCCAAATACCTAGATAAATAGTTTAAACACTTCAAACTAAGCAACCTGCGCAAGAGGGCGTCCCCTGTGGGACATGGACGTCGGCTCAAGACGGTCGCTGACGGGGAGATTGAGGGATTATGGCTTTTAGTTTTTTTAGGGGAGTTTTGTGCAACTGTCGCTCTTGTGGGACTTGAGGAATGATTACTTTAGATTTGAATGGGAATTTTGTGCAACTGTCGTTCTACTTTACAGTTCGCGAGCCTCCCGGACTTCGAGTATGCGAGTGTATCGGAAAGTTCTTTGCACACGAAGTGTAGGCAGGGAAAGTGTCCACTACACAGAGACCACTCTATCCGACCCGTCGGAGAAAAAGTTCGTACGCGAACACGACGCGTCCCCCCTGGATCCTTAGTTTGCAAAGAACCATCCGATGCCCTCGTAGACCCGAAGTCCGAGAGGCCCGCAAGCTGAAAAGTAGAGACGACAGTTGCATAAAACTCCCCAAAAATACTAAAAGTCATAATCTCTTAATCTCAGCGTCAGCGACCGCCCTGAGCCGAGGTCCAAGCCCCACAGGGGGCGCCCTCTTGCGCAGGTAGCTTAGTTTGTAGTTTTTAAACCATTTATTAAGGCTGGAGCTCTACTCGAGTTTATGCCCGGTGAAGTAGCAAAAGCCTCGTGGCTAAATAAGAATGTCCGTTCGAAAAAAAAAACAATACGTGGGAGAGAGACGCGTCGCGTTTGCGGGTGCACTCTTCTCCAGTGAGACGGATAAACACGCCCTAAGTATATGCTTTAGTCACGGAAAGCAAACAAAAATGTTTTATTATATAATACCTTGATATCGATATCATGACTGAGTCAGGGTTTTTCACAAACTGAGTCATTGCGTTATGCGTTGTACTTTTATCAAGACAACTAGCTCCCCGCGCGCCGTTTTATCCGTGTAACTCCAGTCCTCGTGGAAAAATCATAATTATATATAGCTTAGACTGTAGACGTGTTACGTCCTGGATAGAGCTGGCATACATCAGTGCCGGATTAGCCATATAGCACGATTAGCAAACGCTATGGGCCCCGCGATTTGGGGGACCCCGGACAACAATATACGTGCGCAAGCAAGAAATTGGATCCAATAAATATTCCTATGGATCCGAATCGTAGTGCTTCACAATAGTTGGCCTAATAGGCGTAAAAAAAAGATCGTTGAGCGACTCTGGGTCATTACTAAGAGGGGCCAATGTCCAGAATGTTTGCTAAGTTTATCCGGCGCCTGCAATTTAGGACATGGCCTTACTCCTGAATAAAATTGCTTTCAAATATTGTAAGAATTTTGCAAAAACGGTCCAGTAGTTCCGAAACCCATTTTAAGCGGCCGTATCCCAATAGCTAGGGGACTTGTGATCTTATGGTCGCCGGTTCGATCCCCACCCATAGCACTGCCGACGTAAACCCACTCGTAACACAAGCATGTTAGCTTAGCACGAGGGGTTTAAGTATTGTTGGGAGTTTCAATGGAATGAAAGACGTGTTTCCTTTTAGTCGATGTATGTTAATATCCTTTAATAATCTTACATACTAATAACATAAGTATGGAGAAGGCGTAATGCACACTACAGGTTAACAACAATACTAGTAGACTGCAAAAACTCTGCTAGTTCTAATAAGAAAAAAATATACAAACAAGCAACCAAATCTTTTCTTTTATAATATTAGGAACTAGCTTCCCGCGCGCGGTTTCACCCGCATAACTCCCGTTCCCGTGGGAACTTCATAATTAAATATAGCCTATGTCACTCAGGGTGAATGAAGCTTTCCAATGGTGAAAGAATTTTTGAGATCGGCATAGTAGTTTTTGAGTTGGTTCATTACAAACATACACACAAAATTAAAAATCTTTCCTCTTTAATATATTAGTATAGATATAGATAAACAAAATGGTGTGCATTATCATTATTATTTATCAGCTCTGAAATTTTTCTTCGAATCATTATTCATGCTTGATGATTCAGATAAAGTCTAGTAATAAGTTTATCAATTTCTCGTAGATCCCGTGAAAATACATACATACATACATAAGCTCACGCCTGTTTCCCAGCGGGGTAGTCAGAGACAATGGACCTCCACTTGCTACGATCCCTACACACATCTTTCGCTTCATTCACTCTCATAACATTCTTCATACAAGCACGTCGGTTTAGGGTGGATCTTATTTGACTCCTTACATGTCTCCGATTTGGTCAGAGGACGTACGTCGAGGTCTTCCCCTTCCGACTGTGCCCTGAAAATGACACTCACAAATATTGTTGCTTTGTTGTACCTATCGGTACACGGACAACCTTCGTAGCGTAGCGGTATTTGGCTCGTTTTAAATCTCGGAGGTCGTGGGTTCGATCCCCACTTCGGACAGGAAATCTTTGTGTAAATTCTAAGATTTCTTTCCGGGTCTGGTTGGTTGAGGGACTACCCTCCGTGTCTCGGAAAGCACGTTAAGCCGTTGGTCCCGATTGTTATAACATCATCTATAATAATCGTATATCAAGGAACGGGCAGCAGCGTTTCCTTGTGTGGCACAACATAACACTGCGGTCACCAACCCGTCTGCCAAGCGTGGTGACTATGCCAAATACCCTCCCTCAGGAAGAGGTCCATGTTCAGCAGTGGACGTTGTAAGGGTTGATGATGATGATGATGATACCTATCGGTAATAAGTCCAAGTCCAAATCAACAAAAAATCTTAAGTGTTGTTCTAGCATACCGGAGTTAAACTAAAACTAGCTTCTCGTGCGTGTTTTCTTCCGCGTAACTCCTGATCCCGTAGTAACTTCGTAATAAAATATAATCATTGCCTTCCTCGATAAATGGGCTATCTGACACTTAAATATTTTTTCAAATTGGATCTGTAGTTCCTGAGATTAGATCGTTCAAGCAAACAAACAAACTCTTCAGCTTTATATATTAGTATAGATATAGATAGTATACTTATATGTAGGGTGGGGGGGCAGGTTGCAGTTACACTGGTATGAGTTAGCATACCACGCTATGGAGAGGGTGAGTCCCACATATCCCACGCCAGCGCGCGAATACGTTGCAGCGGCAGGGGGAATGCGTAAATGCATTCCCGTCCGGACAAAAAAAAGAAAAAGTTTGCAGTTACACAACACCATACTTAATTAACATAAATTATCAAAAAGATCGCGATAATAACATCAACTCATCACGTTATCGGATAAACTCTTCTATAGATCTGATATACAATCTAAATCGTTTGATATTGACATAAGATAATGTTATCGCAGTACATTATTCACAGATCAGTATTCTACTGGTTGGGAGCCCTAGACTCTTACAAACATCAACAGCAGACTGCAGCTTCGCTCGCTTTTATGCCCGGTCAAGTAGAAAAAACCTCGTGGCTGATTACATAAAATTGAAAGAAAAAAAATCGGCATTCGACAAAAACACTGGGCCCCGTTTGTGCTAAATTTGTAACACTTCATTGTGGCAGTTTATCAATATAAAAATAAACTAATAAAAATGTAATATGGCTTGTTCTGAAATGGGACACATCGAGCTTATGATAATAATAATAAACAGTCGGGGTCCCACGTTTTGTAGCTTATTTATTTATCAATTTCTTAATTGCTTAATTAATTTAGGTAAAAGGTAAATTCATTGCGCTCTTATTAAAAAAAATCACAGTATTTTAATATTTATTTATCTTTGTTTCAAAAAGTTAAGCCCCATAAAACCGTTGCAAAGTTTGACTGTGGGATCGATGAGTCTATAGACATATTTAAATGTACTAAAACTAAATGTTATTTAAACTAAACCACACACTTATATAAAACTTAAAACATTTCTAAATAATATAATTTTAATTTACGTCTAAATCTATTTGTGTTTGTTTCTTTCCTTATGTCTGCCGGCGACTGTTCAATAAGTATTGTATTCTCTTGTTTAGTGTTCTGTCACCGAAGTAATTGGTGACTTGGTACATTGTATCTACCAGCAGGCATAGATCGTGTATTATGATTGTTGTATACGTTAGTTAAGCTATGTTAACTAATAAATGGGGGCCCTTCTCTAATGTGAGGCCCAGTAATATGATTACCTAATCCGTCAATGTTATCTTATCTAGATAACTTATATTTTGCACGTATACACAACAATTTTCGTTGTGCATTCGTTTGTCGAATTTCGGTATTAGGTACTCATAATCTGTCTTTTATATCTAGTTTAATATATTTGAAATAACTTTTTTTGTTCGTTAAATTCTTATTTTTGGAAAAGGTTTTAGTGTGAAATGGAGCATCCAGCTTTTGTAGAAGCGGGGGCGGGAGAAGGTATTGAAATATGGACTATTGAGGTAAGCTCTTATAAATTAATAACACAGGTCAACCAAATTTTACTTTATTCAAGGTGCAGAACTACTATTTGAATTTTTGTATTAATCGGTATGAATTAAAAACTTAACAATTATTACAAATTATACATATCACGTCACATTTTTGACATTTTATTTACATATAAAAATAAGCCTATTAACTGTATTAATTTTTTTTAGAATAGTATAAAACTGTTTTTACTTTACTTAATAAACATCTCAATTTTTTAATACAGTTTAAAAAAAGTTTCTATGATTTTCTAATGCAAGGATATTAAAGATTTTGTTGATCTTTATTTTTGTTATACATTTCAATAGTAGTAATTTTGTATCTAGTTTTTACTGATGGCGCTCAAATGTTAAACATCACGCTCCGATCCACTGGAGCAGAGTAACGCGGGTAAAACCGCGGGGCGCAGCTAGTGTCAATTATAAAATGTTAAATTCGTCGGTGATATTGCAATACCGCGTAAGTGACAATAGCTTATAAGGTTGAAATCAAATATAGCAAATTATATTTTTTGCCCTAAAAGATAAAGAAAAAACATATTTCTTGACATATGAAATCACACCTTAGTAGCAACTGTGACTTACGCCGTATTGCAATATCACCGACGTAATGTTACTTTTCGATTGGAAAATCGTCCTGCCAATTATTAGGAACGACAAAAAATGACATTTTAGTATAAGATTTCCGCATCGTTGTATTGTGGTCCTGTTCCCGTGAGAACCTCATTATAAGTACACGAAACTTGTAAATTAATAGCTAATATAAGATTGTCTTTACAGAACTTCGAGCCAGTTGCTGTGGACACCAAATATTACGGAAAGTTCTATAATGGCGATTCATATATCGTTTTAAAGGTAATTTATAAACACTGGCACTGAACCCAAGTTGGGCTTATTTGGACGCAACAATGCGTTTTCTTAAACATTTAAGAACAGACTTGTGTAGGCGCTCTCGTCCTCCCGACCCTTAGTGGGCAAAGAACCATCCGATGATCTCGTAGACCCGAAGTCCTAGAGGCCCTCAAAATGTAAAGTAGAGCAACACTTGCACAAAACCCCCAAAAATACTAAAAGTCATAATACCTCAATCTCATCGTCAGCGTGGGCCCTGACCCGTGGTCCAAGCCCCACAGGAGGTGCCCACTTGCGCAGTTGCTTAGTTTGTAGTTTTAAAACTATTTATTAAGGCTGGAGCTCTGCTCGCCTTTATGTCCGGTGAAGTAGCAAAAGCCTCGTGGCTAAATACGTAAGAGCTTACGAAAAAAAAATTGTCTAGGCGGACTGCTATTGTTTTAGTTTCCCGAATCCGGACGCCCTTTTTAGTTTTCACTAAGCTTTTCGAATAAGTATATTTTTGCTAGTTAGTTAGTTGATAGGAGAATCCTGGCGGCTATTCACGTAACGATTTAGATATATATTTTTTTTTATGTTTCTTGCATAATTTTGCTGTCTCATAGTATTGTTGTTAAACCCCTCGTGCTAAGCTAAAATGCTTGTGTTACGAGTGGGTTCATGTAGTTAGCCCTGAGGCTTTTGCTACTTCACCGGGCATAAAGGCGAGCAGAGCTCCAGCCTAGATAAATGGTTTAAACACTACAAACTAAGCAACCTGCGCAAGAGGGCGTCCCCTGTGGGACTTGGACCTCGGCTCAGGGCGGTCGCTGACGGGGAGATTGAGGGATTATGGCTTTTAGTTTCTTTAGGGGAGTTTTGTGCAAGTGTCGCTCTACTTTACAGTTCGCGGGCCTCTCGAACTTCGGGCCTACGAGATCATCGGATGGTTCTTTGCCCACTAAGGGACGGGAGGACCAGAGCGCCTAGACAAGTCTGTTCTTTAATGTTTAATAAAATGCTTGTGTTACGAGTGGGTTCACTTCGTTAGTGCAATGGGTGGGGTTCGAACCGGCAACCTCAAGATCACAAGTCCGTTGCCCTAGCCGGCTACGGCTACGGCCGCTTAAATAATATTACTATGACTTTGAAAGAAATGTCTTCGCTACTCAACGTGTACTACGCATGAAAAAAATATTCTAAATATTTGGTCAATTTATTCAGTTAATGAGAGACAACCTCCGTAGCGTAGCGGTATTTGGCTCGCTTTATATCTCAGAGGTAATGGGTTCGATCCCCACGCCGGGCAGGAAATCTTTGTATAAATTCTTAGATTTCTTTCCGGGTCTGGTTGGTTGAGGGACTACCCTCCGTGCCTCGGAAAGCACGTTAAGCCGGATAGTTATAACACCATCTATAATAATCTTATGTCAAGGAACGGGCAGCAGCGTTTCCTTGTGTGGTACAACATAATACTGCGGTCACCAACCTGCGTGGTGACTATGGCAAATACCCTCCCTCTCGGGAGGTGGCCCATGTTCAGCAGTGGACGTTATACGGGCTGATGATGATGATGATGAATAGTAGGAGAGCTGTTACCAATATTTGGGTATTTAAGGGAAGCTGAAAACTTGTCACATACCTCTCCTGTTATACCGCAACACGGAACTGCAGACCTGGCTGATGGCGGTCACCAATCCGCCTGCAAAGTGTGGTGACTATGGCAAAAACCTCCCTCGGGAGGAGGCCTATGTTCAGCAGTGGACGTTGTACGGACTGATGATGATGTTATATAGATAGCTTATAAAATATTTTTACGAGCACAAAATCGTGGGCAGCATGATTATCAGCTACCATATTATTTCCACCAGACCACAGGCGACTCGAACTCCAGTTTGTCCCACGACGCACACTTTTGGCTCGGCAGTAAGACCACTCAAGACAAGCTGGGATCTGCGGCCATCTGGACCGTGACGCTGGACGACATGCTGGGGGGGAGAGCGGTGCACCACCGAGAAGTACAAGGACACGAGTCCAGCGCCTTCCTGGGGTATTTTAAGCCAGGTAAGACAAAAGAAAACTTCCGTAGCGTAGCGGTATGTGACTTGCTTTAAATCTCGGCGGTGGTAGGTTCGATCCCCACTCCGGACAGGAAATCTTTGTGTTAATTCTAAGATTTCTTTCCGGGTCTGGTTGATTGAGGGACTACGTGCCTCGGAAAGCACGTTAAGCCGTTGGTCCCGATTATTATAACATCTTCTATAATAATCGTATAACAAAGAACGGGCAGCAGCGTTTCCTTGTGTGGCACATAATACTGCGGTCACCAACCCGCCTGCCAAGCGTGGTAACTATGGCAAAACCCTCCCTCGGGAGGAGGCCCATGTTCAGCAGTGGACGTTATACGGGCTGATGATGATGATAAATTAGAACGCTGCTTAGTTTCCATCTTACAATAGACAATAGGTAGGTAATATATAAATACCGGGATGGTAAATTATATACACCGTATTTATGTGTGCTAAACTGGTTAAATAAAATATTCCACTCACGGTACTGCGATATATTTATCAGTCCACACACGTTATACACCAGCTCAAGATGTCTTGACTGTATGATGTATTGCTGCACATCTGGCTACTACGCGTATCACGTATCTATATAAACGCGGGAAATTATAACCCAAAAATGAGATATATCCAACATTTCTATGCCCACTTCTGGCTGAGGAGCTAAAGCAGCCATTTGATTCCAAAAGATCTTCATTTACACCTGGTTAATAATTGCATTGTTAATCAGCAGGAAGATTTGTGATGTTTTTAATGCATGCGCGTTCCTCCAGCCCCACGTTGGGCGCCACTGTAACGTAGTACGTGTTGGTGTAGCCAACCACGTGTTACATATATGAAAAGAGATGAGTTTTATATAAAGAGAGGAAATAAACACAGATCACTCAGAACACTATAGTTTATTGAAAAAAATAGAATAGAAGATTTAGAATAGGGGGGCAGGTCCTAGGACTCGGTTTGAGTAGGTGACCAAGTAGCTAGTCACAATAAACAGCTTTTATGAAGCTGGATGGTAGTGTTCTCGCTGACGCCTCAGGTAGACGGTAGCGGCAGCGAAGGAAGCAGGGCTTGTCTCCACGTGTCCACTCCGGATGGTAGTAGGCTGGTGTCTGGTGTCGACCGCAGCGTGAGGTTGTAGAGAGATTAAAAAGGACGCCGCATCAGTGCGCGCCCCTTTTATAATAACAGCCGCCGGTCGGCGGCAGGTGGGAGGCGCCGGGGTACGGCGATCAAGACGCATCGTCACAAAGTGAACAACGCGAGTGTCGAGCTTCCAACTCCTCAACCCACTACATTTGCTGTCATCAGCATGTAATACACGCTTGAGGAACGTTCCTCAAGTAGAAAGTCAAGCGATTGTTTTTCACCATAAATTACTTCGGTGAATATTAGCATAAAAAAAAACATTTGATCAATATTTTACTTTGTTTCAGCTATCAGGTACCTGGAAGGTGGCAACGAGTCAGGCTTCACGGAGGTCGAGACCAATGCTGGGGCCGAGAAGCGACTCCTCAAGCTGTCTGGATGTGATAATATGAGAATTGAAGAGGTATAGTATCATTGTCGTGGGGTTTCCGGATTTGAATCGACAACCCCATATCTTCGAGTAGGTGTCGAGATGGATGGGCAGCAGCATCTTTCAGCTCAACTATACTCCCATCTTACTGAATGGATTTGGCTGACAGTTTTCACGTGGAAAGTTTATAAGCTGGATTAAGATATAGGCTACAAAATATCACGACTCTCTCAACACGAACTCCGACCTACTGGAGCAGATCGACGCGTGCGAAACCGCGGGTGCAGCTGGTTAGTAATAATTTGGCTCCCGGTCCCCACAACTCCAATATTTCGTCGCCAAATGGCACACGCACTTAACCATTATCAGAGTAAATACGTAGTAGCAGGTTCAGTGCCTCTGGAGATTTTTCGCACATTTGGCGCTATGCCAACCCTTCTCTGAATCCTATGGCGATGAAGGAAGATGGCGCGAGGGTGAAAGACCCTCCTCTCTTCATGTTACCAGAGTCATTGCGCCGGGCTCCCCAGGTATAAGGCCGCGAGTCTCTAAAACGGCTCATTCGACAGTAAGCACGCCTCACCATTTGGCCTCTAGGGAGTGTGAGGTCATATTTATATTATTTACACTGATCTCTACAACTTACCCTCACAAATATTGCTACAGGTGGCGGCTGAAGGCAGTTCTCTGACCCAAGAGCATTGCTTCATCCTG
Organism: Nycteola revayana; assembly: GCA_947037095.2. Classification (NCBI taxonomy): domain Eukaryota; kingdom Metazoa; phylum Arthropoda; class Insecta; order Lepidoptera; family Nolidae; genus Nycteola; species Nycteola revayana. The sequence goes on along the minus strand of OX344859.2, from coordinate 17,320,866 downwards.
GAGGTAGACCACGATATCTTCGTGCTGATGCCGGAGGGGGCGAAGGCCACGCAGCGTCGCAAGATCATAAGCGTTGCTAATACGCTGCGAGATGATTACCATAATGGAAGAGCTACTATTGAGATTATAGGTACGTGCTAGTACGTAGTTTTTAGTCGACTATTTTTTAGCTGGCCTTTTTTAGTTGAATTTGTTTTAAGTCAGCCTCTTTCTAGCGAGGTTTCCGGCTACTGGGACCGCAATTAACCGGGACCGCGGTACCAGTCACCGGATCCGTAAAAATTAAATATTTTTCTTCCAGAGACTGGGACCACCCATAGATAACTTAAAAAAATCTATTATTCAAGCCAAAATCGATACAGTCAAACGAAAAAAAATCTTAATTATTGATATGAATATCATTGACTCGTTCTAGACATGATTTTATCCTATGCGCTTAGTACTAGATTAAACTAGCCCGTTTTTACATAATTCACACATGCAGGTAAATATCCACAAAGGGAATAGCATTGTATGATTGTTTAATACTATCCCTCTCTAACTCGATTCCGTTTTGCCTGTCGATTTAGAGGTCAGGTAGCCCTTTTGTTATGAACGGCAATTTTGCATCGCCCGATGACTGGCTCGGTCAACCACTGACAAGAAGCTTATCAGTTTAAGAAAGTCAAGTTTTGCATCAGACAGTGTCATATGAGATCATTGTAAGATACTGCGCTGAATGTTTGTTGCAAATTGTGTGATGTGAATGGTGATGTAGTGACTTCATCTAATAGTCTTCAGGTACGTAAAACAATTTTTTATTAACTTATTTATAAACAAAACAAGCTAATAAGGGGGTTAAACGACGTGGTTACAAATATTTTTACTTTAGAGCGCTTCTCATCTTCGATGATACTTTTTAATATCACAAAAAAAATTATCATCAGTTAAGATTATAATATGATAGTTAATATTTTTTTTCGATTTTAGAATTATCAAAATTAAAAAAATAGGCCTTCAACTTCGCGTGGTGAACAGTCGTTTTATATTGATGTCACACAAAGAGGACGTGAACTTTTGCGAAGGCTATGAATATATTCTTAAAAGAATAAACAAAGATGGCTCAAAACTCTGGCGGTGTGCAAGAAAAAGTGTTTGCAACGCGACAGTAAAAATCAGAGTCGATGCGATGACTATTTTGAACTGCTCATTGTCGAAAGTTTTAAATTACAGAACTGTAGAGTCAAAGGCTGTTTTTTTTATAACAATAAATTATGTTTTTAAATCAAAAAGGATTTTTCTTCGATTATTACATCTAAAAATTATTCCTTTGACTGTACATTTTTTGATTTCAGTCATCATTTATGAGTGGTCCCAGTCGCCGGAAGAAAATTATTAAATTTTTACGGATCCGGCGATTAGGACTGCGGTTCTACTTAATTGCGGTGCCAGTCGCCGGAAACCTCTTTTTAGCTGGCCTTTTTTTGTCAGCCTTTTTTAAGACACCATTTCAATTTTAAAATACTCATTTCAGAAGTTTGTAGCCCTCTGCTTTGTTAGTCCTCAAAAATATTCAGTAAAACCATTCTTAGCCAAGTGAAATTAATTTCAAAAAACCGGCCAAGTGCGAGTCGGACTCGCGCACGAAGGGTTCCGTATCAGTTACAAGTGCGTACCTATTTTTGATATCAAGAATAAAAAAGCGTATGTTTATGAAATGAAATGTTATTTAATATTTTTATATTCGAGTTGATTGAATGAAAGGTAAATTGCGGTTTACGATTTATGACGCATTAAAAAAAAACTACTTACAAGATCTCGTTCAAACCAATTTTCGGTGGAAGTTTGCATGGTACTTAATGTACATCATATATTTTGTTAGATTTATCATTCTCTTATTTTAGAAGTTACAGGAGGGGGGACACACATTTTACCACTTTGGAAGTGTCTCTCGCGCAAACTATTCAGTTTAGAAAAAAATTACTTTAGAAACCTCAACATCATTTTTGAAGACCTATTCATAGATGATTGATTTTTTTTGATGATGATCATTTACGTATGGGTACGATGAAAAATTTTTTTTTGAGTTTCAGTTCTATGTATGGGCAACCCCAAAATTTATTGTTTTTTTTCTTTTTTTGTGTGAAAATCTTAATGCGGTTCACAACATACATCTACTTGCCAAGTTTCAACATTATAGTTCTTATAGTTTCGGAAAAAAGTGGCTGTGACATACGGACGGACAGACAGACAGACAGACAGACATGACGAATCTATAAGGGTTCCGTTTTTTGCCATTTGGCTACGGAACCCTAAAAAGTGCTTACTAACTTATTCTAAGTGTGGCGTAGCTGTATAAGTCACGGAGGTCGTGGGTTCGATCCCCACGTCGGACAGGAAATCATTGTGTAAAATCTAAGATTTCTTTCCGGGTCTGAGGTTGAGGGACTATTTTCCGTGCTTCGGAAAGCACGTTAAGCCGGTGGTCCCGATTGTTATAACATTATCTATAGCAATATATTCCTTGTGTATTACGAGATAATAAAACTGCCTGCCAAGTTATGATTAAAATTCCTTCGGGAGGAGGCCCATGTTCAGCAGTGAAAGTTATACAGGCTGATGATGATGATGATGATGGTGGTGGTGGTGATTATGATAATGGTGATAAAGATGATGGTTATTATAAAGATAATGATAGGTGTATATATGTGCCAGTGTCTAATTGTTTCAGATGAGTTCTCATCGGATGAGGACGTCTCTCGATTCTTCGAGGCTCTTGGATCTGGTAGCCGGGAGGACATCGGTTCTGATGACTCTACATCTGTAAGTTTATATCAAAATAAAAGCGGTCGTAGCCCAATGGCTAGAGCATCGGACTTGCGGTCACTTTGTTGCCGGTTCGATTCCCACCCATTGCACTACTGACCCACTGAGGGGTTAACAAGAGTACTATAGTAATCTTCTGAAAAGAAGAAAAATAATATATTTAAAATCACTTGTACGAGCATCGCCACATGATATGAACTGTTTCAGTTTTTACCTAACTGAGCACTATTACTAAAGTGCCGATGACTCGCATACTTTTTCTGACTAGGCTATCGCACCCGCCACAAATAACCGACATTTCACCTTATATAATAATATGTTTTGACAATAAATAATTAATTTTACGGACACAAAACAGTGATATTATTTCCTGTCACATTCCGTGTGATTCAAAGCCGTCGGCCGCCGGGCACACCACCTCGCCCGGCAAACCGCCAAACACTGAGATGTGGTTGTACCACATCTCAGTGTACGGCGTATTGCTCGTACATTTATGGTCCGTCGAGCCATAGGTGGCCGGGCACACCAGCTCGCCCGGCAAACCTACAACCACATCTCAGTGTACGGAGTACATCACTTCTTTCGGTTTCTAATTGTGGTAATTTATTTTGCGATCATAAGAAATCAAGGAACAGTTATAAGTAGAGATGAAGTATTTTTATGTATATACCTACTAACATTATAAAAGAATATTTTTTTCCATAATTGTCATTTTATGACGACGCCTAATTACTTCCAATCATTATGGAGTTTGTTTTATCGTGATAGGTCATTTAGTTTAAAAGTTACACAGTTTTGTATACAATAGTGTCAAAAGAGCAAACAAAATTTTAAAAATTCCATATTTATGTAAGTAGTTTTTTTTAATATTTTTGGCGTCGTTAAAATTAATCATAGATTCCCTCATTTCGATATGGGCACATTATTAAGACTTACTCTGTATAAGTACATACTTAAATATTTTTCGTCTATTGACTCAAGACTGTTGAAAGACCGCGTTGTGCCCCTACCCCTGCCCTGTGATACAGCGCAGGCCGTGCCAGCGATCACTTCCTCTTATGTTCATAAATCTGACTTATATATCAGTGGTACAATTGGGTCGTAGTCCGTAAGGGTGCCCCCAGGTGTGTGTCACTTTATTGTATGTTTTTACCAAACTTTTATATTGATCCATTAAAACCTATATAATTAATGTGAACTTAAACTTATGGAAAGGAATTAATGACAAGCTGACGGACGGACTACTTTGTCTGTAATATCCTACAATTTGCTACCTGTTAGTTAAGTATCTAGTTTAATTCATAGAAGAATATTAATTGTGTAACATTGTGATTCTGACTAGTACAAGTGTATCTAAATACCTAAGTGCCGAAAAAATTCATCATTACATTATTTCAGAAGAAACGACGATATGCTCTACCTCCCTCCCATCTTTATCTTCTTGTGCTTGTTTAATGATACTAACTCCTTTGTTTCAGACATACGCAAGAGCTGACATATCAGCCGTGTACCTCTACCGGGTGTTAGTAGGAGACGCAATAGATCTCATCACTTTGAACAAGCCCTTCAAACAGACACAACTATCTTCTGACGTAAGTAAATGTTTAAGTTTTCATATCATTATCAACATTTTTCTCCAATACAGTGTATACTAGTGCGGAGGATAGTGTGATTCGTTCTGTGTGACCCGTGCAACCTGCTTTGACGAATCGTATGTTTTGATAACATGACAAAAACTTATGCGCCAAAACTGTAAGTAGTACTTAAGTTTTGGCTCAAAGTTAGTATAAGGCATGTGATAGTCGCTTATAATATTATAATATCCTAGCTTCCTAATATTACTCCTAATATTATATATTATATATATCCTAGCTTCTAACGAGTCTTTCTCTGTCTACCTACTGTGTGACACTCGGAGAAGAAAGACTATAAGAAACACCGAGATCATTCTTTTTTAAGTCATTTTGTACATTATTTAACCAGTTTTAGTATCTAGGTTAATGATCCCCATACATCGTAAAACCTCTGTATTTTCCAGGAGATATACATCCTAGACACTCCATGCTCAGGAGTATACATCTGGATAGGGTCTGGAGTCGCTGCTGACGTCAGGAAGACCTACAGCGAGATCGCAGACAAGTTTCTTGAAGCTCAAGGTTATCCTCAGTGGGTGAGTATCCATATAAGTATTGGCGGTCTAAGCCTTAAATTGCATATAACTAGTATTTCTTTTAAAGAAGAGCTTTTGCTGTCTACTGCTTGTTTTACTAGTGAGTTAACGTGAAGTACATTGCTCGATCGGTTGGGCCTGGACTGGGCCGGTTCGATCCCCACCAATCGAACCGGTGACCACAAGATCACAAGTCTGACACCCTAGCCATTCGCCACTTCTTCATTTTGGAGAGCCCAGATTTATGAAAAATATTTATAAACTGATAGACGTACTCGTATTTCTAACATATTATACAATGATTTTGGCGCCCCCAGTTTGCCCACCCTAGTTCCGTGGCTGCAGTGGAGTGGGGCTGTTGAGGGGAGCCAAGCGTTGTGATTACGGCAATCACAACGCTTGGCTGGCAGTTTGGTGAATAAATGAATTATAATAATAATAATAAATCTTTATGTCAGCTCATAAAGCTTCTTGTTAAATGTCCTTAATGAGAAGCTGGTGTCCGAACTAGGTCCTGTGTCTCAGATCACCAGGCCCCCCTTTAATGGCAAAGTAGTAAACTTAATGTCTACATAATGAAATAATGAATTTATTCAGCACTTAGGTATTTACATACACTTGTACTTGTCAGAATCACAATGTTACACAATTATTCTTATTCTATGAATTAAACTAGATACTTAATTAACCGGTAGCAAATTGTAGGATATTACAGACAAAGTAGTCCGTCCGTCAGCTGGTCATTAATTTCTCTACTCATAATAAGTTTATGTTCATATTAATTATTTTAGACTTCAATGGTTCAATATAGAAAATTTTGGAAAAAAAAACATACAATTAAGTGGCACACACCTGGGGGCACCCTTAATGGGTTAGGACCACGACCCAGTGGTACCACTGATATATAAGTCAGATTTATGAACATAAAAGGAAGTGATCGGCCTACAGGCGCTGGATCACAGGGCAGGGGTAGGGGTGCAACGCGGTCCTCGCCGGCGAGAATCCTACCCTAGCTAACCTGCAACCTTTCACTAGCTACCTATGTGGACGACTCGGAGAAGAAAGGAAGAAAGAAACTCCGGGCTTTTTCTTTTTCGTCATCTTTTGTATCACAGTTTATGTACCTTTTTTTTTAATAACTTTTGTTTACAATATTTTATTTAATATACATTTTAAATAACAGTATGTGCGCTAATGCACGCTCTAGACGTTTTCACAAATATAGTTAAATATTGATTTAAAATCCTCAAGCAGAAATATCAGAGCAGCAACCTCTTGCACTTTGAAAACGGAGGGAGCGTCATAATTATCTGTTATTAAGTTTATTATAATTAATATATGGTTTACCATTATTAACATCGGCAGGTGAACGTGACGAAGGTGACAGAGGGCGCTGAGAGCTCCACCTTCAAGCAATACTTCCACAACTGGGAGTCAGTAGGAGGGGCTCTGGCAGCCTACGTCACGGAATCTGGTAAATCAAAGTCATTTCACATATTACTACTCCAGCCAGTCAGTAAGTATGTCTATCAGTCAGTCAGACAGTCAGTCAGAGAGTCAGACTGTCAGTAAGACAGTCAATCAGTAAGTCAGTTACTCAGTCAGTATGTCAGTCACGAAGTTAGTCAGTGAGTCAGTCAATCTGTCAGTCTGTCGGTCAGTTAGTTGGAGGGGTTCTGGCAGCTGACGTTACGGAATCTGGTAAATCAAAGACATTGCACATAATTACTACTCCATCCAGTCAATCAGTCAGTAAGTATGTCTGTCAGTCAGTCAGAGAGTCAGTCAGTCAGTAAGTCAGATAGACAGTCAGTCAGTCAGTCAGTAAGTCACTCAGTCAGTCAGTCTGTCAGTATGTTAGTTAGTCAGGAAGTCAGGAAGTCAGTCAGTCTGTCAGAAAGATAATCAGTCAATCAGTCTGTCAGTAAGTCATTCAGTCAGTCAGACAATGAGTCAGTCAGTCTGTCAGTAAGACAGTCGATCAGTAAGTCAGTCAGTATGTCAGTCAGTAAGTTAGTCAGACAGTCAGTCAATCTGTTAATCAGTCGGTCAGTTAGTTGGAAGGGCTGTGGCAGCTTACGTTATAGAATCTGGTAAATAAAGTCATTCAGTCAGTCAGTTAGTCAGTAAGACAGTCAGTAAGTCAGACAGAATGAAACCGATTTTGAAAATCCTTTTCTCAACCAAAAATTTATGAGTATCAAACTATATTTTAGGATGAAATTCCCACGAGAACGGGGTTTATCCGAATGAAACGACGCAGGACAGTTAGTTATAAATAAAGGTTTGCCAATTTTTTTTTGTTTTATATTGAACTTTTTGTACTATATTATTTTTAATATATAGTACATTTGACTGAAATATAGGACGATACTATATAATATAGTACGGGGGGCAACCCTATATAAATATAATTATGTTTTAGATGCGGGCTATTACTCCGAGGATGCGGAACAGTCTGCCTCAGCCGCCAAGCAGATCGGCAAGAGCGCTGCCGCCAGAGGCTATATGCCAGACCAGGGAGACGGCAACTTGACAGTTATTAGGTATTATAAACATTTTTTATTCGTTTTTAGAGTTCCGTAGAAAAATGAAAAAACGGATACCATGCGTAAATCTATATCTATGTGTACTTAATATTATAAAAAGTAAAAGTTTGTATTTTTATATTTTTTTATTATAAACTCAAAAACTACTGCACGTATTTCGAAAATTCTTTCACCATTTGAATGGTAGGTACATTATACCCGAGTAACGTAGACTATAAAAGTCTACCCGTGCGAAGCCGAGGTGGGTCGCTATGACATATAAACCATACTACGTCACCCATTTTATCTATTTTTGGAAAGATTGTTAAAGAACCATACGTTGCCTCATAAAAGGAGTCTCCTCTTCTTCGCAGGATATCAGGAGATCAGGAAGACATCACAGAGCAGTTCCTGTCCGGGGTATCAGTGCTGTACCAGGGTGAGGTGTACGTCATCAAGTATAAATACGCTGATGATGAGGGGGATGACGCGTACGTGGTTTACTGCTGGGTGGTGAGTAGTTTACATATTTATCAATAGCCCGTATAACATCCACTGGTGGGCTTCTCCCAAAGGGCGTTTCTCTTGACTGTGGGTTGGCTACAACAACAATTGTCGTAGATGATGTTATAACAACGAAGGTATTTACGTGATTCTAACCAAGGGGTCTATGATTCCAGGCAATAGATTTACGTGATTCAAACCCAGTGTTTTACGATTAAAAACAAAATTGTATTATTCCAACCAAGGATTGAATGATTCCAAGCATGATTCCATCCTAGGGTTTTGTGATTCTAGCCAACGGTATTATTTTTCCAATCGAGGGTTTTACAATTTTAACCAAGGGCTATACGATTCCCACCAGGATTTTATCATTCCAGCCAAACCCTTGTTGCCCTTGTTCCAGCCAAATTGTACGTGATTTTCAAGGTGCTTGTCGCTCGACCAATCAGACCCGATATTGAATCTCATTCAATTTTACTCAAAGATTTCTTGACCAGCGCAGAAAATTTACCCACGACCGAGATGAAAAGCGGTCAATAATAGTGGGACCTTCGAGATGTAAATCAATAAAATAAAATAAATAAATAAAGTTGTTATTCACGTAAACATATTACAGGTATTTGTAAATATTTCAAAATTGAGATTAATAAAATTCGACCACCGGCAGGATTCGAACCTGCATCTTTGGGTAAAGCCCCCAATGCCTTAGCCAATTAGGCTACGGTGGAACCCTACCGATCATCGAAATTTATTAATCTCTTTGTAACACGTCTCTAACGGGGACGGTAGTGCCATCTATCGGTAATGATTCGCATTACTTCGATAAATATCTCCAAAGTTACATTTGGTATTAAATATTAAACGATGACACCGCCCTATTTCACATTATTATTTGTAAATATTTGTAAATATTCAAAACATATTTTGCCTTATCAATTTACTGTGTTAAATTAATTAATTATTTGGTCATTGCTACTTATTATAATAGTTTATATAGCTTTAGCCTAAAAGCTGTCAGCTATGAAAATACAATATTATTTCATATCTAGCTAACTTCTGTCCTTTGAGTATTTTATTATTTAGACGTACCACAAGTATCTCGACATACGCGCTTTAGTGCTACCACCGGATTCAACGTCCCAACTGAGAAGACCCGGCGAAACAAACTCAGTGGGGTTATTCTACTGCCGGTTTCAGCGCGGCCTCATCGAGACTATCCGGCGAAACACACTCAGATGGGCATGTCCAATGTAAACCAAGATATATGGATCTTGCTTTACATCTCGAAGGACACGATGGTTGTCACGGTCAGTAATAGTGGCTCACTATTCTCCTATATTTCCTAGGGTGTAGACGCCCAGGAGTCCGACAAGCAGGCGGCGTTAGAACTGCTGTCAGAGCTGGAGGACGAGCTGGAAGGAGCCGTGGCCTTCGTCAAGGTGCCGCAGTACAAAGAGCCAAAGCATTTACTCAGTATCTTCAAAGGTAAGTTTTGTTGAGGAGTTTCTTTCTAGATGGGTTTCACTCAAGTAATAACACGATGAATAGCGATCACAATATAAAAATAATGTAAAACAGTTAAATATAAATAACAATACATACATTCTACATTTGCGAGATATAGTAAATGTGAAAGTGATATTGAAAGAAGAGTGAAATGAAATGAAAACGTTCATTGATAATGTAGACGATTCGATCGTAAGTACTTATTATAAGTCAAATACGATGATCATGAAAACAAAAAAGGAAAAATAATCTTCACTAATAAATTAGTTTACATTTCAACAATAATGTTATTAAATAAAATTTACCAATATTGTTATGGCATGTGATAGTCGCTTATTATATTAAACTTACAATTAAGATCAACCAGCGCGGGCTGGGATCGGGTCTGAAGCGTAAGAATTAAGAAGAGTGATTAGAGAACGTTGTAGTATGAATGTAGATGTAGTAAAAAGGATTGAGAAAGCTATGGTAAATTGGTTCGGACATACAGTGAGAATGAAAGTATGAAAATGTAGAATTTAAAGGGCAAATGTGAACAGAAGTGTTGGAAGGGGAAGACCAAGGCGGACGTTCCACGATCAAATCGAGAACGTTCTTAAGTAAGGCCAGGTAAAATAAATAAAATAAAATAAAAATAAAAGCCCCTCGTGCTAATCTAAGATGCTTGTGTTACGATAGGGCTCACGTCGGTAGTGCAATAGGTGGGGATCGAACCGACGACCACAAAATCACAACACCGATGCCTTAGCCATTGGGCTACGGTCGGTTAATACTATAAACATAATTATAAAATGTTTCAGGTTCTCTGGCGATTGTCTTCGGCGGCAAAGATACTGAATATCAACCTTTAAATTCAAGAGGTACTTATGAAGATGACAACATTCGACTATTCCGGGTATGTTAATATTAATAACTCATTTTTTAACAAAAGATTGACAGACTTCTTGCACACCTGAAGTATATTATAAATACATCATCATCACCAGCCCGTATAACGTCCACTGCTGAACATGGGCCTCCTCCCGAGGGAGGGTATTTGCCATTGTCACCACTCTTGGCAGGCGGGTTGGTGACCGCAGTATTATGTTGTGCCAGACAAGGAAACGAGAGCTGCTGCCCGTTCCTTGATATATGATTATTATATGATGTTATAACAATCAGGATATACAGCTTAACATGCTTTCCGAGGTACGGAGGGTAGTCCCTCAACCAAGCAGACCCGGAAAGAAATCTTATGAATTTACACAAAGATTTCTTGTCGAGAGTGGGGATCGAACCCACGACCTCCGAGATTTAAAGCGAGCCAAATACCGCAACGCTATGGAGATAAGCATTGCCATTGAATTAATTTTTCAAATCGGACCAGTAATTACTGAGACGAGCGCGTTCAAGCAAACAAGCAAACTTAACAGCTTTATATATTAGAATAGATAGTTAGTCAACCTCCGTAGCGTAGCGGTAATTTGGCTCGCTTTAAATCTCGGAGGTCGTGGGTTCGATTCCCACGCCGGACAAAGAAATCTTTGTGTGAATTCTAAGATTTCTTCCCGGGTCTGGTTAGTTGAGGGACTACCCTCCGTACCTCGGAAAGCACGTTAAGCCGTTGGTCCCGATTGTTATAACATCTTCTATAACAATTGTATACCAGGAAACGGGCAGCAGTGTTTCTTTGTGTGGTACAACATAATCTGCGGTCACCAACCCGTCTGCCAAGCGTGGTGACTATGGCAAATACCCTCCCTCGGGAGGAGGCCCATGTTCAGCAGTGGACGTTATACGGGCTGATGATGATAGATAGATAGATAGATACAATTATCTTGTCCAGGTGGAAGGCACGGAGGTGGGCGTGGACATGAGAGCGCTGCAGGTGCCGGAGACAGCTGGCAGTCTGGAGGACGACGATGTGTATGTGCTGGAGACGAGCGACCAGGTCTACGTGTGGGTTGGGAAGGTATGGTAGAAGAATATTCCAAGTAATAGTTATTTTTTTAAACAACTCCCTAACTAGCATGCTGCGCGTCGGACTTACGATCATGTGGTCGCCGGTTCGATCCCCACCCATTCCACTACCGACGTGAACCCACTCGTAACACAAGCATGTTAGCTCAGCACGAGGAGTTAACAACGATACTAGTAGTGTGCGTAGTAGCAGTGTATTGGAACTTAACATACTGACTAACTGTCTGATGTTCACACAAGTCATTTAAGACGTGAGTGGATGAAGGTGATATGTCGCATTTTAGAGTTTTTGTGTTTTCTTGCAGAGATGAAGGTGATATGTCAATACAATACGACTACAGATCTAAAACGGTCCATTTAAGGCTTTACGAGACAACTACATTCATCTTAGCACCTCATTGTCAATATCTAAACTTGCAGAAAAGTTTACTTTTGTTTAAGAAAAAAGGCGTTACGTCAAGATTTATTTTCAAATTAAATAATATAAAATATAAATTGGTTTGGTTGCTTTCATACCATTAATATACAAGCATTAGTTTTGTAGCGACTTATTTCAAAAAATAAAAGTGAAACTTTAACTTCGATTTACTCCAAATTTAAATTATGTGACTTATCACCTTCATCCACTCACGTCTTTAATTGTTCCGACTGGGAGTCGAATACTGAACAAAAGATCTCAGAAGCAACTACTGTAACCAAGGCAGTCAAAGCATAAGTCAAAGTTCAAAATCATTTATACGGTTAAAACCGGCCAAGTGCGAGTCGGACTCACGCATGAAGGGTTCCGTACTATTTTTACAACATTAGACACTATCGATGACCGGTAGGGTTCCACCGTAGCCTTAGTTGGTTAAGGCATTAAGGGCTTAACTTAAGATGCAGGTTCGAGTCCTGCCGGTGGTCGAATTTTATTAATTTCAATTTTGAAACATAGTATTTGGTACACTTTTCCGTAAAGTATTCAAAAACATTAAAAAATGAGATAAATATATATGTAAATTTTTTGTGCAACCTGTACACTAATCACGTAACGATTGGACTATAGCTTTGATTCAAAAGTGTTCGTTACTCAGCGCTTAGGTACTATGCAAGCAAAACATATTTCAAACATGTCAATTTATGAAGTGAATGTAGCTTCAATAATACAGTAACAATAACATAGGCAATGAGTTACAATAACCCGACAGTCATGAACACATTTTTATCGAAGTCATAATAATATCGAATCACTGGCTGCGCCCGCGGTTTTACCCGCGTCACTCAGCTCCAGTGGGTCGGAGCATGATATTTTGTAGCCTATATTTTAATCCAGCTTATAAACTATCCGTGTACAAACTTTCAGCCAAATCCATTCAGTAGTTTCTACGTGAAAGGGTAACAAACGTCCATCCATCCATACTTACAAACTTTCGCGTTTATAATATTAGTAGAATATAGTATTGTTACTTGATCAGCCTCCTGCTCATAATTTTCTTGCTTCCCAGGAATCAAATTCTACGGAACAAGAGGCAGTCAGCGACTTCGTGAAGCTGGTGATAGGAGACAGTAAGGAGATAACCGTGGTACAGCAGGGAGAGGAGCCGGACGAATTCTGGGACGCTTTGGGTAAGAAATGTGTCATCATCATCAGCCTGTTTTAGTCCACTGCTGAACATAGGCCTCCTCCATCGATTTCCAGCGGGAACGATCGCTAGCGGCCTGCAACCACTGACTCGCTGCAACCTTTATGAGGTCGTCGGTTTATCGTGCAGGCGGTCGTCCTAGAAATGTGTACTAATATTATAAAAAGGAAAGATTTAAGTAATTGATTTTTTTTCGGACGGACGGGAATGACGGAATTGGAAACGATTTAAATAGTATTTAAATCGATTTCCATTAAAAGGTTAGTTTTTGAAATTGTTGCACTTACGTCATTATCGTTTTAAAGGTGCGATAAGTAGTTAGCCCCGAGACTTTTGCTACTTCACCGGGCATATAGGTGAGCAGAGCTCCAGTTTAGATAAAAGGCTTAAACACTACAAACTAAGCAACTGCGCTGCGGGGCGTCCGCTGTGGGACTTGGACCTCGGCTCAGGGCGGTCGCTGACGGGGAGATTGAGGGATTATGGCTTTTCGTTTTTCTAGGGGAGTATTCTACTTTACAGTCCGCGGGCTTGGAGGACTTCGGGTCTACGAAGGCATCGGAAGGTTCTTAGCAAACTAAGGGTTGGGAGGACGAGGAGCGAACGGGTCGCGTTCACGGGCGCACTCTTCTCCGGCGGGTCGGATAGAGTGGTCATTTGATTGCTTGTATGCATTGAATTATACAAGCAATCAAATGACCAGAACTACAGGGCCGATTTCAAAAAATATTTCACCATTAGAAAGCTACTTTATCTAGGAGTCACACAGGCTATGTTTAGTGATGAAGTTCCCACGAGAACCGGAGCTACGCGGGAGAAACTGCGCGCGGGAATATCTGACTATATATTTATCTATTTAAATAGGCTAGTTGACTCATAGGAGTTATGTTACAATGATGTTTAGAAATACAAAAAAGTCATCCCAGCATTTTGACACATTTTTTGCGTAATTAACACTAGATATTTGGTTTTCAATTTAGATATGTTTGGATTTCCGCAAAGTAACGCCTCATACCATTAAATATATTTTTCTATGTACTTAGATTTTTATTGTAAGTAATTTTGTGTTGCCAATCACGACCCCAAAAAAGCCGTTAAGCTATCGGTCAGGCCTGGAGGCTAATAATGCCTCCGTAAATAAGACTATGACTTCGATAAAAATGTCTTACTAATAGCTAATAGTGACTCAGGCGCTGTCGAAGCCGAAGGTGACAATTAAGTTCAAAGATTCCGTTACATACAACCCAAGCTAATAAAAGCGTTTTAAAAATACATAACTTTGGTAGTTCACTAGTCTCCACACTACGATTCCCTGTATCGTGGAGAATTAATCTCACGCCGATAAAGTTGGCAAATAAAATCATGATGATTAAATTGAGATGAGATAGGTTACACGCTCGACTAGACACCGCACTGCTTTAAACTATAGCTCAGAAAATGCGGTAACTGAATATTGTAATGTTTATAACGCACAGCACCGATGGCATATGATCCCGATGTCCTTCTTACTTCTTGTAGTGTTATTTTTACACAGTTTTACTACGCAATCTGACATATTACTGCGATTATAACCAATATCTAATAAAACTTACGACACGTATTCCTCGCACATAGCGTGACTGGCTCGGGTACACCGAAATTGGCGAGCGAGTCACTATTTTTTGCAAGACCAAACATTGCACTTTTTTTTAGAAATTACTAGCAGAGTTTTTTAGTCTAATAGTATTCTTATAAACCCCTCGTGCTAAGCTAAAATGTTTGTGTTACGAGTGGGTTTTCGTCGGTAGTGCAATGTATTGGGTTCGAATCGGCGACCTCAAGATCACAAGTCCGACGCCCTAGCCATGGGCTTCGGCCGCTTCAATATTATAAATATATACCTAATTATTGGTTGCAGGATTAGTTAATACGACTGCTTCTATTTTATTATTATTGGTTGCAGGATTTGTTACAACATAATAATATTAAAAGCTTGTCCGATGAATTCTTCCAGGCGGTGACGTGGAAGACAAGCCTGACTCCGGGTGGAAGCTGCAGGTGAACCGCCGGGTGACCAGCCCCCACACCCTCAGCGCGGTCACCGTCACGGTCACTAACAAGATACGCTTCGAAGACTTGGACACCAAGTACACGCAACAGGTATATCTATGTGTACAGGTGTCAACTGCTGAACATGGGCCTCCTCCCGAGGGCGATTTTTGCCATAATCACCACGCTTAGTAGGCGAGTTGGTGACCTCAGTAGTATTTTATAACACACCATCTAACTATATAAATAAATGTGTTCATGGCTGTAGGGTTATTGTAACGCATGTCCTATGTTATTGTTACTGTATTATTGAAGATACATTCACTTCATAAATTGATATAAGTACTTAAAGTATCATTTGCATGCATAGTGAACGATGAGTAGCGAAGACATTTTTGTCGAAATCATAGTACCTGCATAAACCCGTCTATTGCTAATAAGAACTTTCTTCCAGGATCTGTCTGATGATGGAGTGTATATCCTGGACACGGGAGAAGAGCTGTACCTCTGGCAGGGGAAGAACATTCCCGAACGCGTTAAACAAGTCAGGAATGATATCGTCAAGGTAAATATCTATTTATTGCTATACTAGGGGTGGCAAACTTAACAAAAAAAACCGGCCAAGTACGAGTCGGACTCTCGCACGAAGGGTTCCGTACTAGTTGCAAGTGCCTACTTATTTTTGATATCAAGAATTCAACAAGTAACATAGTATAAAAGTTCTTGTAGTTCGTTGTAACTTTGATCGATGTTAATAATAGTTGAGTGAATGAAAGGTAAATTGCGGTTTACGGTTTATGACGTATTAAAAACAACTACTTACTTGATCTCGTTCAAACCAATTTTCGGTGGAAGTTTGCATGGTTATGTACATCATATATTTTTTTTTGTTTTATCATTCTCTTATTTTAGAAGTTACAGGGGGGGGACACACCTTTTACCACTTTGGAAGAGTCTCTCGCGCAAACTATTCAGGTGTGAGGTCGCCGGTTCGAACCCCACCCATTGCACTACCGACGTGAACCCACTCGTAACACAAGCATTTTAGCTAAGCACGAGGGGTTAACAAGAATACTACTTAGTAGACGGCAAAACCATAGTAGTAACATTAAAAAAAAAATTGCTACTAATAAGTCTCGTATCAGTTCTCAACAATAATGGCCACCTATATGCTATGTTTCATTATAAAGTTCCTACCGAAACGGGATTAATGCGGGTGTAACCGCGTGCGGGAACCTAGTTATCCAAATAATAAGTACAACATAAGACGCTGTAATATTTCCAGGAGTACATAGAGGACGACGGTCTGGACCGTTCCGTGGACACCGCGCTCGTGGTCTTCGTGAAGCAAGGACAGGAACCCACCGTCTTCAAGAACCACTTCACTGGCTGGGACAATGACATGTGGGATGTGAGTATAGTACCTAAATTAGAGGAATGGTTGGTATTCCTCCACAGATAATGAGGATCTTCTTTGCCAGGTGATGGGGTACGCACGACCCGACCGCCATTTGTTACTGTTCATAACTTGTATATGTTCAAATTGGCTTCATCATCATCAGCCCGTATAACGTCCACTGCTGAACATGGGCCTCCTCCAGACGGAGGGTATTTGCCATAGTCACCGCGCTTGGCAGGCGGAATAATGACCGCAGTATTATGTTGTAGCACACAAGGAAACGCTGCTGCCCGTTCCTTGATATACGATTATTTCAGATGATGTTATAACAATCGGGACCAACGGCTTAACGTGCTTTCCGAGGCACGGCACCCTTAACCAACCAGACCCGGAAACAAATCTTAGAATTTTGCACAAAGATTTACTGGCCGGTGTGGGGATCGAACCCACGACCTCCGAGATTTAAAGCGAGCCAAATACCGCTACGCTACGGAGGTTGTCTTGCGAAATTGTATTTCGCGATACAGGTTAATTGGGATGTTAGGTGCTAGATGGCGTTGCTTGTCATTGTTTAGTTAGTGCGGCTGTTTTTATACCATCCAATGTGATTCTAAATTTCCGTTTCCGAAGCCTTCGTAGATCTGAACTCGAAGAAGCCGGCGAACTGTAACATAGAACGACAGTTGCACAAAATTCGTCTAAAAATCATAATCCCTCAATCCCCCCGCCAGCGACCGCCCTGAGTTGAGGTCCAAGTCCCACAGGGGGCGCCCTCTTGCGCAGGTTGCTTAGTTTGTAGTTTTTAAACCATTTAATAAGGCTGGAGCTCTGCTCGCCATGCATCCCCGGTGAAGTAGCAAAAGCCTCGTTGCTAAATACATAAAGTCTGTCCGAAAAAAATAAGTCCCAAACTCATACCGCTAAACCACAGAGGTCCCATATCCCTAATATATAGGTAAAGCTGAAGAGTTTGTTTGTTCGCGTCGCTATTCTTCTTTCGTCTCGTTGTTTCAACTAATTAGTATTTATACTTTATTTAAAGCCATTTTGACCAGTAAGTCGCCACTCCAATGGCCTCTGTGGTTCCCGCCATCAGCTCCTCCATCGTGCAGCTGTTAGGGTATGAAGGGCACCACGAGGAGTAGGGACGCCACTCCACTCAGGGCGTCCCTATTATTTGGAAAAAGGGGCCAGTATAAGTGTGGCCCAGGAGATCCCGCGGTGCCATATTGGCCGCGGGTGCCGTCGGGGGGCTGGATTGCTTACGCGTGCCCGACCCCCACCAACGGTGGATCGAAGGAGTGTCCGGGGGGTTTTAGTGGTGTAGGGTCCTCTCCTCGTGGTATAAGTTAGCATATATACCACGTTATGGAGAGGGTGGTCCCACATATCCCACCGACAGCGCGCGAATACGCTGCAGCGGCGGAGGGAATGCGTAAGTGCATTTCTACCAGAACATAAAAAAAAAGATCATAAAGGGCAGGCCAACGTGTGCGACATAGACTGTGATTGGGTGCCACAGTGACATTGTGTGTCGTTGTCGTCAATCATGCCCCACTAGTGCAGATTGTGGCTATGTTCTGCATATATTAACCTCGTTTATTAATTTTACAGAACCTGGCCTCCTATGAAGACATCAAGAATGAAGCAATATCACAAAACAGTTAAATAAATAACAACATGTAGGTAATATCGATGTATCGGAAATGTAACGTCGAGCGACAGTTGCACAAAACTCCTCTAATAAAATGAAGTCACAACGGCTGAGATCCGTCTGGCACCCTTGCTCCCTATTTGATTGTTTATTTATTCTAAATTATAAAAAAGGAATTCAAATAAAATATTTATTTTATTTCAAACAGCTTTTATTTTATACATACAGGGTGTCCGGTAATTAATGGATAACCTTAAAATGGGTAATGGTAAAACTAATGACCATTCAGAAAAAAAATACAAATAAAAAAAAATACAGTTGGTACCAAAGATATGATTTTTTTAATAATAATCGGTGTTTTTTGTTACCTTATTTCACATTTTTATACACCACGGCCACAAATTAAGGAATTCTATCGGTTTTTTTTTTGTTATAGTAATTTACGTTAACTGAGCTGATAGATAGGTAATAAATAGTATGACTACTATTACAAGGTTTTTTTTTTAATCAACTTGAATGTTTGTTCTGGGGAAAATTTGTGAAAAATATTCAATTTGAAAAAGTTTGAGCAACCGTAACTTAAAAAAAAAGTATGCAGACACAAGTGACCAATTATTTTAAAATATTATGTGCTTCAAGCCAATTTCAAAATGGTATCATTCATTATTGTATCTAATGTAAATTCTGAATTATGGCTATTTGTGTAGAAAAGGTGTGAATTTTGGATAAACATCAAAATTTGCAATATTGGAATATATATTCATACTATTTATTGCCTATCTATCAGCTTAGTTAACGTAAATTACTATAACAAAAAAAAACCGATAGAATTCCTTAATTTGTGGCCGTGGTGTATAAAAATGTGAAATATGGTAACAAAAAACACCGATTATTATTAAAAAAATAATATCTTTGGTACCAACTGTATTTTTTTTTTATTTGTATTTTTTTTCTGAATGGCCATTAGTTTTACCATGACCCATTTTAAGGTTATCCATTAATTACCGGACACCCTGTATATATCTATTAAATTATAAAAATAACAACTATATTTTGGTATTTTTTGAACCAGGGAACGGGCAGCAGTGTTTCCTTGTGTGTTACAACATAATACTGCGGTCCCCAACCCGCCTGCCAAGCGTGGTGACTATGGCAAATACCCTTCCTTGGGACGAGGCCCATGTTCAGCAGTGGGCGTTATACGGGCTGATGATGGTTAAGGCTGCAAAAGCCACGTGGCTAAGTACATCCGTAAAAAAAAGAGTAAAACCAGAAAGCAAGTAGAAGATGTAGGGTTGTCTATTTTAACCGTTTAACACTTTAAACAGTAGCAATACATTGGTTAATAATCTGTACTAAGTTCTTATTCTCGAGAGCTGCGGCAACCCTTTCCTTGTCTGCTAGTTGCTTGTTCACAGCATGTTCAGAGGCGTGGGTGCCTTCCGTCACTTCTACAGTCACTTTGAACCGGCTAGGGAGCGCTCGGAGGAGCTGGACTCGGATTGAGAGACCTGGAAGTTAATATTTGTTACATTATATCATTATTTACTAAGTGCGCCCCGCGGTTTTACCCGCGTTACTCTGCTCCAGTGTGTCAGAGCGTGATGTTTTGCATAATATAGCAAAATTTCAGCCAATTCCATTCAGTCGTTTTGGCGTAAAAGAGTAACAAACATCCACCCATCCATACTTACAAACACATTTATAATATACTAATATTATAAACGCGAAAGTTTGTAAGTATGGATGGATAGATGTTTGTTACTCTTGGAGAACCTTTCTGGGGCTGAAAGTACTAATGACTATAAGCAACTCTCACTGTGGGACCAACCCTGAAATCGCGAAAAATGTTCACTTACTTTAACCAAATATATGAAACAGCTGATTTTTTTTGTCAGGTTTGGTCCCATAATAAAATTTGCTTATGATCATCAGTACTTTCACCCCGTGAAAGGTTGTTAATGTTTTAAAAATAACCCTGTATATCCCTTGGTCACCTTCTACAACAGCCATAGAGAGACATGGAGTCTTCTATTTTAAGCCAGACAGCACATGCCTTTAATTAATTATCTACTAGGTGTTGCCCGCAACTTCGTCTGTGGTGTTTGTTATTCCTTTGATAAACATATTTAATGCGTATGTACAAACATCAATTCTGTGATTAAAAGTATTTAAAATCTCAGTAACACCATGCAAAATTTGATTTAAATCGGTCCAACAATTTCAGAGATTAGCTCATTTAAATCAGTCCAACAGTTTCAGAGATTAGCTTGTAAAAACATGAAAAACTTAACTTAAAACTTGTAAAAACAATGAAAAAGAGACAAAAAAAGTAATCTCGGAGTTTCTTTCTTCCTTTCTTCTCTGGGTCGTCCACTTAGGTAGCTAGTGAAAGTTTGCAGGTTAGCTAGGGTAGGATCCTCGACGGCATGGCCGAGGACCACGTTGTCGCTTATTCCCCGAACTGTGATCTTGTGCCATCGATCATCACCACTGTTCGTAAATCTACTCTTTACTCCAGTGGCACCCTGAGCATTGGTCCTAACCCCTTAAGGGTGCCCTCAGGTGGATGTCGCTTAGACTTTGGCCGGATTCTTGGAAGTTAATTTTAATTTCAGACCTGTTACCTTTAAGGCATCTTACTATACCTAATGTGTACATTTGTCATTTATTGCTCGACAGACGGACAGACTGATTAAAAATTCTGTAAGATCAAATAATTTTAACAATGTTAATTGTAATACTTTTGTTTGAAATACAGTAAAAGCTCTCTATTCGCGGGGTATACGTTCCGTAAATATACCGCGAATACAGAAACCGTGAATATGGAATGGTAATTTATATGGGATTATAGGGGATACGTTCCTAGGAGACAGTAGATGGATCAATTTTCATTAAAAAATGTCACGTTTCCAGTGTTTGTTCCACATGCACTGGAAACGTGACTTTCCAAAGCGTAAATGATCAAAGCATATCTATTTCCACTTAAAGCTGTAATACAGATATTTTTCGTGTCGAAACACTTATTTTTAGTCGACATTATAAAGCACAGTACATCTAATATGTGGCAGCATTAAACAAAAACTTAAGGCGTAGTCGTAATATCACTATAATCTTCATTTCTTAGTCCAATTACCGACACGTTTATAAAGGAACCCGAATCCTTTCTATTAATATATGTATGTATGTAGTGATGTACCGATTAGTTCCGCGAATATGGGATTTTTTTGCCGCGAATACAGGAATTCGGTCGCAATTTTTTAATCCGCGAATAGTGAAAACGCGAATGAAGGAAGCGCGAATAAGGAGCTTTTACTGTAGTCTTATACAGTGTACTTTTGACAAGTACAAGTGTATGTAAATACCTAAGTGCTGAATAAATTTCATTATTTAATTATTATAACAGACAGAGAAGCAACAAAAATTATAAAACTCTGGATGTGTTCTATTTTACTTCTAACATCCCCCTGACTTGGTTTTATGCTTTTTTTTTACACAGACATTCTACCTCTACAGTTTTATTATATGTATAGATATAGTATTTTTGATATGTATTTCGATCACCACCAGTGTAAGTTTGTTTACACTAATATTATAAATAGGAAAGATTTGATTGATTGTGTGTGTTGATTAAACTCAGAAACTCCTGGACCAATTTCAAGAATTCTTTCACCATTGGAAAGCTACCCATGGGAAGGCATGGGGTGGTCATATCTAAGCCTAAGCCTTAAAGCCATACAAAACAAAATCCTTACCTATCAAAGTAGCCATACTGCAGTGAGGTATTGTCGGTGTAAAAGTAACATGTACTATATTATCCTTATTATCAACCCTTATATTACTCTCCTCCACCACCCTCAGCTCTTCCAAGCTCAGAGGGTGCTCCGGATCATTGATATTGCGTATTAAATCAAAAATTTCTCGTTCATCGAACATGTCTTCGATTCCGTCGTCATAGTCAGATGGCCGGGTTTCCCGCGCTGATTCTTTCTCGTAGACGTTCGGATTGATGTTATCGGCGATTTTTGTCATCGTTTTAGTTGTTATTATGGAGGTTTTGATGGAAAAAATTAAGACGTAAATAAATACGGTTTGACGGATTTGACGTATCGGAAACACATATGTTTGAGATGGGTGTCCAGATCTAATAGAAAAAAATTGGTAGACTTAACAGTTAGTACTATTGAGATGAGCAAATTATGCTCAAAATTAAATCTAAGTTGATCTATATACCATCGAGATGTAAAGAAAAAAGTAAGCATAAATGGGATTCAAAGTTGTTTTATAATAATTCGTTACTACAACTAGTAAGAGACATATCACTTCATCATATAGTTATATTGCGCAATGTTTTAAGTGATATTTTTTTTGAGTAGACTATTATCATCTAGATTAAAAGGTATAATGTAATAAATTATTGTTTAGAAAAACGAAAATTAAGCAATTTTAATGCTAAGCAAATAGAAATAATATTTATGAATTAAACACCACACCGCATGTTACCTACATACAGCTTAAACTAAAATATAGATACTTATTAAAAATCCGTAATTACATCAATACACAAGTTTTTAACAACAATACACAACAAAGTTTTTGTTTTTAAAGAATCTTTATTTCTCAAAAAGAATATGCATACGCTTTCAAAGAAATTAATGTTACATAAAATATCTAAAGTAAGCTAAGCGTTGCTTATCTTAATCTAATCTACTTACATAAATAATTTACATTACATTTATATCTAAGAAAGCGTACTGGTATAGTAAATCTAAATATTTTGGGTCGTAATGCTCCGGCGCAGTGCAGCGACTCGGCGTCCATACACAAAGCGCATAAACTTCTTTACAATATTTGTCTTAGGTTTAGGTACGTTAGGTTAGTTACGTTGGTTTAGGTTTATGCCATGATCACTGATCTGCGCTTGTTAATAATTTTTTTTTTTTTTTTTTTGTCGTTTTCTTAGTTGTTTTTAGCAAAATAAATATTATTATTATTGAAACTGGTCCTGCTTCTAAAAAGAACCAATGCGTGTTTAAGTTAATAACATTCATAAGCTGTTATAAATCGGGCAGCACCTACTAAAAAAATATTTGACAGTTTTCATTCTGTTCAGTAATATTCTTCCAATATTCACGTGTATTCCAAAATTTATTTTATATATTTCTAGACGTATAACTTCAAACATCAACGAGAGAAATTTAGCGTTCCATGTACGTTCTTAATTAAAAGCATCGATATTATTCTTTCTCATTCGTGCTCATTTATTTATGTTCAAACCACACACAACATTTACAATATAAGAGAAAAACGTATACTAGAAGATATTGTGCAAAGGTACTGCTTATTTTAAAAGAAATCTTTTCCTCGCAAGAGGAGATTTGAAAAGGAAAGATCATGTACTAGAAAGAGTAAGAAATATAAGGTTTGCCATGCTTTGAATATCATATTTGAAATTTATCAACTGTCATCTTAAGCAAGATCAATAATTTTTATTCAAGTCCCCTTTTCGTGTTTTTAAATCAAAATAAGTGTAAGAAGGATTATAATATATAATACAACAATAGCAGAAAGCCTACCAAGTAAGTACATTCTATAATTAAAATGTTTTTCTCAATAAATTAACTTAAAACAACATATTTACAAATTAAACAACAAAATCTAGTAGGTTTAGAAAGTTACACCCATTTACACGAGAATTAATATTTATCTTTTGATAATATTCAGCCTCCGTATCAATAAAACTGCGTGGTTATCTCAAAATGTATGTCTATGCATTAAAAAGTATTAATTTTGGGTGTTTTAGTGTATTTAGAGAAACGTAAAAAAGGGGTGTTGTTTTGTGACGTAAGTCCTTATTAAGGGTAGGTAGGGTGTTTTTTAGTAGTTTTTTTCTGTAAGAAATACTTGGAAAGTCAGGTTTTTCATCTGTGTGATATACCTATTGGGCATGAAGACTAAAAAAAACTATGTAGTCCGTCAGTTAGATTACGTACTAAAAAGTATTGGACACGTTTTTTTTTATTTATCAAAGCAAAAGCAAAACACGTTAAAAAGGGGCTTGTGACGTCACTATTAGGTAAAATTGTACGTAGAAGTGACATCACAAAATTTCAATGCGCTGCATCTTTGTCAAAAAGAAAAAAAGGTGTCCAATATTTTTTGGTAATCTAACTGACGGACTAAAAAGAATTATTTAGTCTTCATGCATTTCAAGTACCTACATTAATTAATTTTTAACTGTCAAACAAATCTTATCATAATAATTTTGATATATAAGGTGCTATAAAAATATCTGCCACGGCTTTAATGGGAGGTAGTATTATGTTTAAAGATTACAATAGTGAAGAGCTTTCGTACCCCGGACCAGTTATTTCAATTTGAGAAAATAAATAGGTACTTAGATTCATATCAAATAATGATAAATTACAGTAACTTGGTGTGTTTAAAAGTTAATCATCTTATTTACAACAATTGCACCGTATTTACAGTTATTTACACACTCCGTACCTACTTATCTACAAAACTGTTGCACTAGTCCGCGTTGCACACAAATGTAGGCACGCTTACATATGTGTCTCTTAACTTTGTTTAGTGTATCCGTTTCACTTTTTAATTGTCTAAATGCGCGTTTGATTCGCCTTATTAGTTCTACCACACTTCTGATATCATGTCCGGTTCAGCTGTACACTAGGTCCTTTACACGACCCCACAAAAAAAAGTCTAGAGGGGTTAAATCCGGCGAGCGAGGAGGCTACGGCACTGGCCCTCCTCGGCCCGGGCCTATCCAACTTTCACCGCCGTACCACACACCGTTTAAAAATTCCCGTACGTTGATAGCGAAATGAGGTGGTGCTCCATCATGTTTGAAGTGCAGCCCTCTTATCTATTCAAGAGGAATACGTTCCAACATTCTTCTCACACGGGTTCGTAGTAAACGCAGATACGACTCTCCGTCCAGTCTGTCCAAGAACACTGGTCCTAGTATTCTGTTCCCCAGTATCTAGTGTTAATTTGTAGGCTGACCCACACATTAACACTAAACAGAGTCTGAAAATGGTCAGGCCGCACAACACTACGTCGGAGTACACTAGTATGAGTAGTGCGGGTGGGGGCGCGCGGGGCTGTCCTTTGACAACCGCCGCGCGGCGGCATCGTTTGATAAGAATGGCAACAGCGTATGAATTCGGTGCGGCGCGCGGCGTGCGGTGCGGCAACTGCTTATTAAGTCTACAGAATGGTGTTATGCCAATAAATCAATTCAAATTTTTAGGTACGTACAATTTTTTGTATGAAAAAAAATATGACAAATCTATAGGTATATATAAAAATGAAACCCGTTTTCCGTTGTCACGACATAACATGAAAACGGCTGAACCGATTTGGCTGAAAATTGGTAAGGAGGTAGCTAAGAACTGGGAAAAGGATATAGGATACTTTTTAGGTAGGGTAGGGTAGGGGTAGGGTAGGGATAGGGTAGGGGTAGGGTAGGTGTAGGGTAGGGGTAGGGTAGGGATAGGGTAGGGGTAGGGTAGGTTACCCTACCGGTAGGGTAGATGTAGGACACCGCGTAGATTTTGAGGCGGTACGAAGTTTGCCGGGCCAGCTAGTTATCAATAATTTTTCTTCACTATTGTAATCTATAAACACAATACTGTCTCCCATTGCAGCCGTGGCAGATATTTTTATAGCACCTTATATATAACGACCAAACCGCTTGTTAAAAGAAATTTTAACATTTTACAACTAGACAAAATACATAATAAAGTGCTATTTTTTATTAAAATAACATTCTAATGTTTTCTGAGTGGCTTTTTGCTTCCGATCCATCAAATCGCGCAAGTAAATTACCAATCAGATATCAATTCATGGACCAATAGCGCACTCGCGTAAAACGGGGCAATTTAAAAATCGCGTTATAACGAATCCGCGTCGTACAGGGTTGCTTAAAGCGGTGTATAACTGTAAGACGTATGTGGAAACTCAACACTGTTTCCATCATTCCTGTTGTTATATCAACAACAGGTGTGTTTCATAAGCAACATCAACAATCTTTGCATTCATTAGGTTTACCAACATATACCATAGTATACAGAAAGCTGTAATTTTAAATACATGCATAATCTTTCGTAAATTTCTTCCGTACCCAGAACAGACATCCACATCTCCAACCTATTCACAAACAACAGAACTAACACACTCTCTTTATATCCTCGGGGTTTCACTTGACTTTGGTCCATGTTACCCTAAGACTCCAGCACTAGCCAGGATACTAAAAAGTTAAAAACATATTAATAAAAATAATGTTTTTTTTTTAATTCCAATTCCAATCTGTCTTCTGCAAGTAACATTATGAATTAATGATGTGATTGGATGAAGGTGATATGTCGCATTTTCGAGTTTTTGTTTTTTTGCTTAGATGAAGGTGATATGTCAATACAATACGACTACAGATCTAAAACAGTCCATTTAAGGCTTTACGAGAAAACTACATTCATCTTAGCACCTCATTTTCAATATCTAAAGTTGCAGAAAAGTTTACTTTTGTTTATGAAAAAAGGAGTTATGTCAATATTTTCTTTCAAACTAAATAATAAAAAATATAGATATGTTTGGTTGCTTTCATACCATTAATATTTCAGGTTATTTACACAACTTGGCATCATAGTTTAATACAAACATTAGTTTTGTAGCAACTTATCTCAAAAAATAAAAGTGAAACTTTAACTTCGATTTACTCCAAATTTAAATTATGTGACTTATCACCTTCATCCACTCATGTCTTAAATTAGCCTTGATATAATTATATACGTGGCTCAATCTATGCTCTATCTATACCATTATATTA
This sequence comes from Nycteola revayana, assembly GCA_947037095.2. Taxonomy (NCBI): domain Eukaryota; kingdom Metazoa; phylum Arthropoda; class Insecta; order Lepidoptera; family Nolidae; genus Nycteola; species Nycteola revayana. Next base: position 17,293,846 of record OX344859.2, on the reverse strand, counting down.
AGATGAAGATTTTTTTTTTGGTTTTCCTGCCTTTGCTAAACTTAATTTCTGGTCCAATTTGAAAAAAGATTTTAGTGTTAGATAGCCAATCTATTGAGGAAGGCTTTAGGCTATTATTAATTATGAAGTTGGTACGAGAATAGGAGTTACGCGGATTAAACCGCGTGCGAGAAGCTAGTACAATGTATATAGAATGAACATGATCGCCATCTTTTTATTAATAAAATCCATATAAAATCTGCAAAAATTCTAAGTGACAAGTGCCAGAGGGACAGATGTCACGAAATGGTAGCTTCTTCACAAAAGCCACATCTGAATAACTGAACTGAATTGGGTCAACGGTCAAGAATGACTTCCCGTGGTATTTTTTATCCATTGTACTACTGGTAGTACCACGGGCAATAAACTATAAATTTTATATAAATTTTTCGTCAACCGTTTTTGGATAATAACTTTACCAATAATTTCTCCCACAGCAAGATGGCAGCGGACCCCTGGATGGTACAGCCGCACGAGCACGCCAAGTTTGCGGAGCACTTCAGGAACCTCGGCCCCGTGAACGGCACGCTCACCGGGGAACAGGCCAAGAGGTTCATGTTGCAGGTAAGAATACTGCAAAATTATAAACATAGAAGTTTGTGTACATGTATACCACCCAGTGTCTTCAAACTAGCAACACTACACAGAGACCTCTCTATCCGACCCGTCGGAGAGCGCCCTCCCGACTGTTCGAACTGTAACGTAGAGCAACTGTCGCTCTGCTTTACAGTTCGCGGGCCTCTCGGACTTCGGGTCTACGAGGGCATCGGAAGGTTCTTAGCAAACTAAGGGTCGAGAGGGCGAGGAATATAAGTATACAGGGTTATCGGGAAAGTCGTACTGAATACGTACGATGATGGATTTGGTCCTATGACATGGTGTCTGAAACTTTACCATCAAGGAGATATTTAGATTTTAAGTTTTTTTTTTAATAATCCTTAATTTTTTTAAATTTCTTCGTTTTTTTTGGGTTAGAGCTCCTAGGGTCCGTTTTTCGAAATATTTAGTTAGAAGACACATCAATTAATCAAATTCACCATGTCATAGGACCACATCCATCAGTAATGATCTGAATAATAACGTCCTTTAATATTCAGTACGACTTTTCCGGTAACCCTGTATATTGGTTGTAAATATGTAGTACACAGATATAGATAGACCTAGATGACACAAGTATCACGATCTGTATGAAAACTAAGCGTGTCATTTTTTGAAACACAATTAACCATTTTAATATTTTTAACTGACGTCCGACTAGCGCTGTACACCGATGCAGACTGAGCGCAGTGAGCGCGAAAGTGGCCACTTACGATTTTTGTACGTAACCTAGGCACGCGAAGTAGTTGCTCTTGTGTTATCTAGGTATATCTATATCTGTGGTATAGTATAATGATATCTTATATCTAAGTTGATCAGTTTGTAAATATCAGAGATCGGAATGTTCTGGACAAAGAAACAAAGAAAAAAAACAGATTTGATTCTTTATTTTTCAGTCACAACTCCCTCCCCCCATCCTGGGTCAGATCTGGTCTCTGGCTGACACCAATGCTGACGGCAAACTAGACCTCCGGGAGTTCTCCATCGCTTGTAAGGTAATAATGAAATAATTAATTTATTCAGCACTTAGGTATTTACATACACTTGTACTTGTTAGAATCACAATGTTACACTATTATTCTTATTCTAAGAATAAAACTAGATACTAAACTAACAGGTAGCAAATTGTAGGATATTACAGACAAAATAGTCTGTCAGCTTGTCATTAATTGCCTTGTGAAGCAAAATCTATGTACCCAAGATTTTGTTTTTTTTTTCTATTTGACATACTTAGTTAGCTACGAGGCTTTTGCTACTTCACCAGCCATAAAGTCGAGCAAAGCTCCAGCCTTAATAAATGGTTTAAAAACTACAAACTAAGCAACCTGCGCAAGAGGGCGCCCCCTGTGGGGCTTGGACCTCGGCTCAGGGCGGTCGCTGGCGATGATATTGAGGGATTATGACCAAGAAAAGTGCATGGACGGAGGAGTATGAAATTTCTCACTCTTATGGAGAGGTAATGTTTGTGAGGTTGTAGCGGGTGATCTCTGGATCTACTTTCTACTACTAATAGAAAGCCACATCATTTGTGAATGTGATAGGCTATATAAATATGGAGAATTAAAGAGATTTCTATTATTGTACTTTTATTATTAATTCGAGATACCATTAATTTCATGAATAAAATTCATAATATACAACTCATCATCAACAGCCCGTTTACGTCCACTGCTGAACATGGGCCTCCTCTAAACAGACCGTGGCAAGCTGGGATCGTAGAGGGATATTGCCATAATCACCACGCTTGTCACACGGGTTGGTGATCGCAGTAAGATGTAAACCTTGAGCAAATAGTTGCTGCTGCCCATCCATCAGCCATATGTCCCTTAGTCGCCTTTTACGACACCCATGGGAAGACATGGGGTGGACTATTCTAAGCCGGAAACCACACGAAACCATACGGCACGGCATATACAATTAAACGTAGCTAATTTAAATTAAACCTAACTTATAAAATACTCCTATTCTAAATCTATTCTACTTGGCAAGGTTCCCAGAATGCTGGCAGCATTACCCCGTTGAATGCTTACCTGCTGTGCAAAGTAAAAGCCAGATGTAAAGCGAGCCAAATTCTGCTACGCCACGCAATTAAATATCATCAAAGCTAAATACCTACTTTTTCCACAGATAATCAACCTCAAACTCCATGGTATTGAAGTGCCTAAAGTCTTGCCACCCTCTCTACTCACCTCCCTTAGTCCTACGGGTAAGTTTATATTATATACTAAATAAACTGTGTTGCTATTAATATTCAGGAAGGTTTTTATCAATATTAATCCGGCTCGAAGGACCTATAGACATAAGCGGCCATAGCCCAATGGCTAGGGCGTCGGACTTGTGATCTTGAGGTCGCCGGTTCGAACACCACCCATCGCACTACCGACGTGAACCCACTCGTAACACAACCATTTTAGCTTAGCACGAGGGGTTAACAACAATACTAGTAGACTGCAAAACAGTGCTAGTAATCTTATTGAAAAAAAAAAGACATGAAGACTAAAAAAAATATTTAGTCAACAACTACCCGCGCCGGCGAAGGGGTATGTGAGACTCGCCCGTTCTCCATAGTGTAGTATGCTATACTCATACCACGAGGAGAGGACCCTACACCATTAAAACCCCCGGACACTCCTCCGTCCGCCGTTGTTGGGTACGCGAGATAATCCGGCACCCGCGGCCATATTGGCGCCGCGGGCTCTCCTTGTCCACACTATTGTGGCCCATTTGCCAAATAATAGGGACGCCCTGTGTGTAGTGGCATCCCTACTCCTAATGGGTCAGACTTGAACACCCGGCCCATGTGCCCCACTCCCCGAGGCCGAGCCTGGCGGTAGGCGGCGGGTTTCGGCCCGCCGCCAACGGCCAGCACCCGTGAGCACCCGTGAGGGAGCGGATGGGCAATCCCCGGGGGATATGCACGAGGCTAAGTCGCTAGCGTTAACGAAACTGTCTCTGTACAGACAAAAGAGATGGGTTTACACTTGGTGAAAGATATATTACAGTATGACTAATTTTTATTTTTTTTATTTCTACAGGCGCAACAAAACCCCAATTTGCCCCAGCGAAGCCCCCAATACCCCCCATGCCCACCATGCCCCCTCAACCACAACAACCATTAATCGCTGGTTTGCCGAACAGTCAATCCTTGCTGGGTGACTTAACACAACCCCTAATCAACACAAGTCAACCAATCATACCCCCTATGGTAGCCCCCGTAAAAGCGGTGCCGGATTTGATTTCGGGTGTAAAACCGGTGGTGCAGCAACCTTTGATTGGTCAATCGCCTATGTTGCCCCCGCAACCGATGATTCCTCCACAACCTATAGTGCCCCCACAGCCGATGGTTGCTCAACCACCAATTATTCCACCACAACCAATGGTTGGTCAACCCCCTTTGATTCCGCCACAACCCATGATTCCCTCCCAACCTATGGTTGCTCAACAACCATTGATGCCCCCGCAACCAGCAATACCACCCCAACCTTTAATATCAAATCAACCGTTAGTTGATTCTCCATTATTGAGCTCTCAACCAATGATACCCTCACAAAATCCCCCACTTATCCCCCCTCTAATGTCATCTCCGCCCCAAATTCCGGGTGGTACTACGATGGGGTCACTTATTAGTAGCCCCCCTAAAGTGGTCAATACTATGGGGGGTCAACCGATAACTTCGACCCCAATAACGGCGATCAAGAGTCAGGATGGCATGTCGAAGCCTGGTAAGTTGAAAATTAGTTTTTTAAATACTAGCTTCCCGCGCCCGGTTTCATCCCGGTTTCAAAGGGTAAAATCGGGACCCTATTACTAAGACTTCGCTGTCTGTCTGTCTGTCACCAGGATGTATCTCAAGACCCGCGATAGCTAGACAGGTGAAATTTTCACAAATGATGTATTTCTGTTGCCGCTATAACAACAAATATAACAATAACACTAGCGGCCCGCCCCGGCTTCGCACGGGTGGACTTTTATACCCTACCCCTGCCCTACCCTACCCCTACCCTAACACTACCCTACCCCTACCCTACCCTACCCCTACCCTACCCCTACCCTACCCCTACCCTACCCCTACCTCTACCCTTACCCTACCCCTACCCTACCCCTACCCTACCTACCCCTACCCTACCCCTACCCTACTCCTACCCTATCCTACCCTACCCCTACCCAAAAGTATCCTATGTCCTTCTCCCAGTTCTTAGCTACCTCCCTACCAATTTTCAGCCAAATCGGTTCAGCCGTTCTTGAGTTATAAATAGTGTAACTAACACGACTTTCTTTTGTTTTTAAAATGTATTCTGCTATTCGGGACGGAAACAAATCCAACAAATTAAAAACCATGGCAATCGGTCCAGCCGTTCTCGAGTTATAAGTGTTGTAACAAACACGACTTTCTTTTATATATATAATAATAGAAGATAAATATTTAGGCGGGGGCATACAGCAAACTTTGTTTTTCATTTTGCTCGATATCAATAACGGCAACAGGTAGGCACTTGAAAATGGTACGGAACCCTGCGTGCGCGAGTCCAACTCGCACTTGCCCGGTTTTTTTTAAATCATTTAATAATTCTGAGGTACTGTAAGCTTTTTTGCCCGGTGAAGAAGCAAAAGTCTCATGGCTAACTACTTACATACGTCCGAAAAACGATATTATTTTTGTCTCTTTAACATACATTCATACTACATTCCCAGGATCGGCCGTGGGGTCTGCAGTGGGGTCAGTGGTGACTAGTCCCACCGAAATGCCCATGGGTGTAATGAGCCCCCCACCCTCCTTAGAGTGGGGTATACCGCAGCCGCAGAAATTGAAGTGAGTACAATTCAACAACCTCCGTATCGCATCGGTATTTGGCTCGCTTTAAGTCTTGGAGGTCGTAGGTTCGATCCCCACGCCGAACAGAAAATCCTTGTGTAAATTCTAAGATTTCTTTCCGAAAGCACGTATAGCCGTTGGTCCCGATTGTTTCAACATCATCTATAATAAAATAATACAGATATACTGTATAATAAAAGTAAATCTCATCTATAATAAGTGCTGTTGGATGGGATAACATACCCAACAATATACTCAAAAGATTTAAGGTCCAACTTGCTCCAGCATTAACACATATTTTTCAATTGTGTCTAACAAAGGGAATTTTTCCTAAAGTATTTAAAAAAGCGGTCGTCACTCCAATTTTTAAATCTGGAGATAAAAAAGTTATTAACAACTATAGGCCTATCGCAATTTTATCAGGACTCTCCAAAATTTTAGAAAAAATTATAAATAATAGATTAATTAAATATCTTGAGGATAAAAAGTTACTTTCTGAAGGTCAATTCGGTTTTAGGCCAAAAAAATCCACTGAGCAAGCAGTAAATAACCTGATTGACTATATTACTAACAATTTGGACAGAGGAATGTACTCTATTGGGATCTTCCTGGACCTAGCCAAAGCTTTTGACACAATTCCTTGTTCCATGCTATTGCACAAGCTTGAATCATTTGGCATACGGGGGACCCAGCTTCAATTAATCTCGGGCTATCTTAGCGATCGCCAACAATGTGTGAAAATTGGTCAATACATAAGCTCTGACCTCAAAAATAGTGGTTATGGAATTCCACAGGGAAGCATTTTGGCCCCTACCCTATTTCTTATCTATATTAACGATCTATGCAACTTGAAACTCCATAAGGGTGTCATTATGTCGTATGCTGATGATACAGTCTTACTATTCTCAGCTAAAACGCGAGATGAAGTCTACGAATACGCACAAAGCGGCTTAAACATTGTATCTAACTGGCTTTGTAATAATCTACTAACCCTTAATTCGGATAAAACAAAATATATCGTATTTACAATGCGTAACAATAACATTACAGTCACTAACAAAAACATTCACGCACACAACTGCAATCCATTTGCCGATACTGCATGTAATTGTCCAATCTTAGCCAATCCAATAGTCCAATCTAAATTTCCGCAAACACATAGATTTGTTATGCACAAGAGTGCGAAATAAAATTTTTATTTTTAAAAATTAGTTTGTAATATTGCTGAATATAAATTAATTAAACAGGTCTATTTTGTTTTGTGTCAGTCCATTTTAACCTATTGCATAACTGCATGGGGCGGTGCCTCAAAATCAATTTTACTCCCTCTAGAGCGAGCTCAAAGAGCAATTTTAAAGGTAGCCACTTTTCGCCCGTTTATGTTTCCCACACACCAGCTTTACATGGCAACTAATGTACTAACGGTTCATCAGTTATTTATATTACATGTCCTACTTAAACAGCACACCGAACTTCCTTTTACCCCTGCACCTACAGACAAGAGAAGGAAAGACTTAGTTTGTATTAAGCCTAAATTAAATCATGCATTTGTAAACAGGTTTTATATTTTCTTAGGACCATATTTATATAATAAGTTGTTAAGTGTTCATAGTCTATGTTATAAAAAATGTAAAAGTAGTATATCGAAATACCTAGAACAGCTCAATTACGCAGACACAGAAAATATATTACAAATTTTAAAATGATAGGAATAAGGAAATATCTCATTTATTTATACATACATATATAAAAATATGATCTAACAATACAAACGTATATTTATTTACTAAATATATTATTAATAAGTAGTTTTTATTTGAATCTTTCGTTGTTAATAATTAGTGTGCACAGTAGAGCGATTGTCTGAAGCACAGGTTCAACCTAGTTCAGGCAAGCTGCAATTTCTTTGAATAATTTGACCTTTCTGTACCTTTTCTTTTTGTGAATATATAATATTTAAAATGTTTAAGAGATAAATAATTATAATTAGATATTATTTAAAAAAAAATAGTTTAAGAAAGTATTGCTTATACAGGGTGTCCCAAAAGATTACGTAGCATGAAAGGGGGGTGATAGGGATGGTCACAAGGGTCACCAGAAAAATATAAAAAATTCCCTCTGGGTGTTTAAAAAAATAAATGGCATTTTTTAAAAGACTAAAAATTTTACACCTTGTGCTAACTGTACCTACAAATATGGCTGTATTTAAAAAAAAACCGGCCAAGTGCGAGTCGGACTCGCGCACGAAGGGTTCCGTTTCAGTTACAAGTGCGTACCTATTTTTGATATCAAGAATAAATAAAAAAGCGTATGTTTATGAAATGAAATGTTATTTTATATTTTTATATTCGAGTTGATTGAATGAAAGCTAAATAGCGGTTTACGATTTTTGACGTATTAAAAAAAAACTACTTACAAGATCTCGTTCAAACCAATTTTCGGTGGAAGTTTACATGGTAATGTACATCATATATTTTTTTTTGTGTTTCGGAATAAAGTCGCTGTGACATACGGACGGACAGACAGACAGACAGACAGACATGACGAATCTATAAGGGTTCCGTTTTTTGCCATTTGGCTACGGAACCCTAAATATGCTGTTATGTAATCTTCAATAACAACAAGGTCATCAACATCAACATCAAAAATAACAAGGTGTAAAATTTTAAGTTTTTAAAAAAATGCCATTTTTTTTTTAAATACCCAGAGCGGATTTTATTTTTATTTTTCTAGTGACCATTGTGTCCACCCCTGTCAACCCCTTTCCCAGCTACTTAACCTTTTGGGACACCCTGTATAAGCAATTATTTTGTAACTCTTTCGTTACTTTGAAATAAATTTTATTATTATTATATCTTGAAACGGGCAGCAGCTTTGCCTTGTGTGGTACAGCATATTACTGCGGTCACCAATCCGCCTGCCAAGCGTGGTGACTATGGCAAATACCCTCCCTCGGGAGGAGACCCATGTTCAGCAGTGGACGTTATACGGGCTGATGATGATGTGTCTTAGTTTAACTATATTGTGTCCAATAGCTTGTTCTGACTTTATTAGGTTAGAACAATTGTCATTATTTATGTGGACTATTAGTATATAACGACGGTTATTTGATATCTTTCTCTTTTTCTCTCCAGATATACTCAGCTGTTTAACGCTACGGACCGTACCAAGAGTGGGTCCGTGTCCGGGGCTCAGGCGAGGTCCATCATGTTACAGTCGCGCCTGCCGCAGCAAGCGCTGGCCCAGATATGGGCACTAGCGGATCTCGACTCCGATGGGAAGCTAGGTTTGTAAATACATACATAATATCTATATCAATTCATCCATTCAATTATTTATTAAGTCAATCATCCATCTAATCAGCTCTTCATAAAGCTAACCATCCATCCATCCAGCTTTTATCTATATAAAAGCTGCCATCCAGTTCTTTATCTAGATCACCATCCATCCATCCAGCTCTTCATCTAGATAACCATCCATCTATCCATCCAGCACTTATCTAGATAACCATCTATTCATCCAGCTCTTCATCCTGCTAACCATTGACCGATCCAGATATTCGTCTAGCCAACCAGCTATCCATCTAGCTATTCGTCTAGCTAACCATCCATCCATGCATCTCTTCATCAAACTATCCATCCATCCATCTAGCTCTTCATCTTGCTAAGCATATATCCATCCAACTCTTCATCTAGGTAACTATCCATCCATCCAACGCTTCATCTAGCTAACCATCCATCCATCCCACTCTTCATCTAGCTAACCATGTATCCATCTATCCATCCAAACAACTCTTCATCAAGCTAACCATGTATCCATCCATCCAACCAACTCTTCATCTAGCTTACCATATATCCATCCAACTCTTCATCTAGGTAACCATCCATCCATCCATCCAACTCTTCATCTAGCTAACCATAAATCCATCCAACTTTTCATCCAGCTATCCATATATCCATCCAATTCTTCATCTAGCTAATCATATATTCATACAACATTTAGCTAACCATCCATCCATCCAAATCTTTATCTAGCTAACCATATATCCATCCAACTTTTCATATAGCTAACCATATATCCATCCAATTCTTCATCTAGCTAACCATATATCTATCCAACTCTTCATCTAGCTAACCATCCATCCATCCAACTCTTCATCAAGCTATCCATTAACCTATCCAGATATTCGTCTAGCCAACCATCCACCCATCTAGCTATTCGTTTCGCTAATCATCCATCCGACTATTTTTTTTTTAAACATTACTAGCGGAATTTTGCTTTCTACTACTATTGTTGTTAACCACTCACGCTAACTAACTAACTCACTGCACGTAACATTGTTGTGTTACGAGTGGGTTCAGGTTGGTAGTGCAGAAGGTGGGGATCGTACTGGCGACCACAAGATCACAAGTCCGACGCCTATTGGGCTATGGCGAATTAATTCATTATTGGTTTCATTATTTCCCAGGTTGTGAGGAGTTCGTTCTGGCCATGTATTTATGCGAGAAGGCCACTCAAGGTGAACAGGTGCCTGCTAAACTACCACCAGAACTCATCCCGCCTACATTCAGGTAAGAAACAGAGGTCTTCTATCCTTCTTATATTATAAACGCGAAAGTTTGTAAGAATGCAAAAACTACTAAACGGATTTGCCGGAAACTTGGCACGAGAATAGTTTTTAAGCTGGATTAACGTATAGGTTACAAAATACCACGCTCCGACTCACTGGAGCAGAGTAACGCGGGTGACACCGCGGGGCTGTGTGTGGGCCTGAGCTCCTGCGACTGAGGTGCGTAGCTCTGCAGGGCTTATCGACCTTCACCGAGCTGATAATAGAATGAAACATCTGTTATAAATGGGTTGGCTATAAAAATCCTTGACAGACTATTTTTAATTATTATTTCAAAAATGATTTTTATGAAATGTCAAAAAGATTAAATAAAATTAAGGCAAAAAACACCGCTTATGTTGTTAAAATTTTGTATATATTATTAAATCAAGTGAAAGTAACTGTCATCTTCACACCCTATTGTACCTGCACACCCAGTAGTTCGTTTAGGTCCAACCCGACAGCTAAATGTTCTATATGATTTATACTTTGAATCAGATTAAAATTTACCTATTATATTAATTTATTTTTAATGATTTTTAATGAACTGTTGCAAACATTTAATTAAAAATCATAAAAATAAAAAAGCCAACCCATTTTTGTGTAATTTCTAAGATCTAAATTCATGATGAAACTTGTTTCATTCTATTATCAGCTAGGTAGGTTCGGATCTTCTACTATATACGATTGTACTAGCTAATGTTATAACAATCGGGACATTTGGGTTTAAGCGCTTTCCGAGGCACTGAGGTCCCTCAACCAACCGACCCTGTAAAAATCTAAGACTCAGCACAAAGATTTCTTATCCAGCGTGGTGATCGAACCTACCATCTCCGAGATTTATCATCAACCTCATCATCAGCCTATGCTGAACATGGGCCTCCTCCCGAATGAGGATATTTGCCATAGTCACCACGCTTGGCAGGCGGGTTGGTTATCGCCTTATTATAATGTACATCACTAGGAAACGCTGCTAACCGTTCCTTGATAAACGATAATTATTGATGATGTTATAACAATCGGGACCAACGGCTTAACGTTCTTTTTGAGGCACGGAGGGTAGTCCCCCAACCAACCAAACCTGGAAAGAAATCTTAGAATTTACACAAAGATTTCCTGTCCGGCGTGGGGATCGAGCCCATGACCTCCGAGATTTAAAGCGAGCCAAATACCGGTACGCTACGGAGGTTGTCACTTGTCATGTATCACCGAGATTTTCATACCGCTTCGCAAATAAATGACATAAGTTCTGATATCTTGATTTTCTATACACTTTATCTTTCAGACGCGAATCTATCACTTCGAACAGCAGCCAAAAATCTTACGAGGAGCGAAGGAGAGAGAACATGGCTCGGGGACAGGCAGAGTTGGAGAGACGTCAGAAACAATTGGCCGATGCACAACTCAAAGAAAAGGTGACTGTTATGCTCCGAAAAGAGATAAAGAATAAGACATAAGCATACTATTCACAGAATTCTGTAAAAAAATCTCTCTCTAACTTATAGCAAGAGACAGAGATATATAACATTATTTAAGAGTTGAAGTGGGACAGAAACGTTAGGGTATTATCTTTTATCTCACTTTAACGTATAACAAAATAGAGCGAGAGATTAGACAGAGTTGGAATTAATAGAATCAGTTAGCCGATGCACAACTCAAAGAAAGGGTTAGTGTTATACGCCCTCCTCTTTCTTACATTCAGTAAGAGAAAGAGATAGAGAATGAAGACATAAGCGTAATATTCGCAACCGACATTAAAAGATAACTATTTGCAGTATTCTTACGCCTCTATCTCTTTCTAACTTATAGTAAGAGAGTGTAATAGACAATAATATGTATGAGTTAAATGTAGGATAGATGCGTTAAGATATTATACATATTCTATCTCACTCGAACGTAAAGTAAGAGAAAGAGATAGAGAATAAAACATGGGTACTATTGATAGCCGACACTCAATTAAAAGGTGGGTTCAATACTCGTATCTCTTTCTAATTTTAAGAAAGAGTCAGAGATAGATGACACGTTTAAGAGTTAAAAATGGAGACTATTTGTTGTTTTTTCGTACGGATGTACTTAGTTAGCCACGAGGCTTTTGCTACTTCACCGGCCATTAAAGCGAGCAGAGCTCCAGCCTTAATAAATGGTTTAAAAAGTACAAACTAAGCAACCTGCGCAATAGTGTCCCCTGTGGGACTTGGACCTCGGCTCAGGGCGGTCGCTGGCGACGAGATTGAGGGATTATGACTTTAAGTATTTTAGGGAAGTTTTGTGCAACTGTCGCTCTAGTTTACAGTTCGCAGGCCTGGAGGACTTCGGGTCTACGAGGGCATCGGATGGTTCTTTGCAAACTAAGGGTCGGGAGGGGAAGGGTGAAGCCTTTATGCCCGATGAAAGCCCAATACTTGTCTGGCTAAAGCAATCTGGCTAGAATATTAAAAAACCTTTACTATATATATTTTTTTGTATTTCACGCTGCACAGGAATTAGAGGTAAAAATAATTTATTGTTTAAAATCATAATCATCATCAGCCCGCACAGCGTCCACTGCTGAACATGGGCATACTCCCGAGGGAGGGTATTTGCCTCTCAGTATTTGCTTGGCAGACGGATTGTTGACCACAGTATTATGGCGTAACATACAAGCACACGCTGCTGCCCGTTCCTTGATATACGATTATTATAGATGATGTTATAACAATCGGGACCAACGGCTTGTTGATCACAAACACTAAATTCACGAACATAAATCACACCCGGACTCAGAACTACTATCTGAGGTTCACACTAATAATTGTCCCAGATGGGAATCGAACCCACAATAACAGAAGCAACTACTGTAACCACTGAGTCACCAATGCAGTCAAAATGATTCAATTTGATTTTTTATTTACTTAGGCTGAACGCGAAAGGAAAGAGAGGGAGGAGGCTGAAAAGAGAGAGAAACTCCGCCTCGAGGCGCAAAAGAGAGAACAGGAGGAGTTGATGAGGAAGCAGAAGGAGGAACAGGTAACAAACAAAGTAGATACACAGATCTATATACCCCATTCTAGTCCCCCGTGGATCCCTAGGGGTCTGGACCATTTTGGTGGGCACTAGTGGTCGAAATTCGATCATAATTGCTTACTTAACCTAGATATTAATAAATAAAACTATAAAATGTCGTGACCTTACAACGTACATTCTGACAACGCGCTTTGTACATAATTATAAATTGAATATGTAAAGGGGTGGGATCCTGGTGTCCTGAAACACAGGCCTCGAACCTTGCTTAGGCACCAGTCTCCCACAATATATACTTACCTGAATATGTATCATTGTCGAATCCAACTTATGTATATTGTGGTGAGAAAAATAAAGTTATTATTATAATAATTCAAAGGATTTTGTAAAATTCTACCCCTAAAGGGGTGAAAATAGGGGACATTTAAGGGCAAAACTACTGAAGCTAGGCACGTGATATTTAAACCGTGGCATCCTTTTGTGACGTAAAGGTCCACTTAAATAGGATTTTGTAAAATTCTACCCCAAAAGGGGTGAAAATAGGGGACATTTAAGGGCAAAACTATTGAAGCTAGATACGTGATATTTAAACCGTGGCTTCCTTTTGTGACGTAAAGGTCCACTTAGGAAGGATTATGTAAAATTTTACCCCTAAAGGGGTAAAAAAGGGTTCTCAAGTTTTGATTCACGTATTATAGATGTATTTGTTTAACAGGAGAAGCGCGAGGCGGCCCGTAAAGAAATGGAAAGGCAGTGTCAACTGGAATGGGAGAAGAAGCGGTGAGTCCTCATATTATATTGTATACGCAGGTTTTCCCCATGGCCCCCGGCCCCGTGGGAACTTCATAGCTAAAAATAGCCTAAAGCCTTCGTCGATAAATGGGCTATCTAACACTGAAAGAATTTTTCAAATCGGACCAGTAGTTCCTGAGATTAGCGCGTTCAAATAAACAAACTCTTCAGCTTTATATATTACTAGCTTCCCGCGCGGTTTCACCCGCGTAACTCCCGTTCCCGTGGGAACTTCATAATTAAATATAGCCTATATCACTGATCAGATAATGTAGCATGCAAATGGTGAAATAATTTTTAAAATCGGTCTCATACTTTTTGAGCCAATTCGTTACAAACATTCTTACACACAAATCTTTCCTCTTTATAATATTAGTATAGATATAGATACTAGCGCAGTTTCATCCGCGTAACTGAAATATTAAAGTCATAATCCCTCAATCTCATCCCCAGCGACCGCCCAGAGCCGAGGTCCAAGCCCCACAGGGGGCGCCCACCAGCGCAGGTTGCGCACGTTTGTATTTTTTAAACCATTTATTAGGACTGGAGCTCTGTGAGCCTTTATACCTGGGGAAGTAGCAAAAGCCTAAAGGCTAAAAACGTACGTCCGTCCGAAAAAAAAGGAGACACCCGTGTAACTTCCCTTCCTGTGAGAAATTAGTAGGATACTACAAGTTAATAAAACACTATTATTATTATTTTCCAGAACCAGGGAACTAGAAGCGATGCGTACTGAGGAGCAGACAAAAGTTTTGAGCCTCAAAGCTAAGAGCCAGGCTATATCCGCTGAGCTAAGCTCAGTGACGTCGCGAGCCGGGAACTTGGCTAAAGATATAAGAGAGACTAGGACTGCGGTAGCCGCAGCTAAATGTACCATCGATGGAATGAGGTCAGTATGGTGGTGAGGTCATAGCCTAAAAAAGAGACTGAAGGCTAAAAAAATCGATTCAGTCTGTCAGTTAGATTACCAAAAATATTGGACACGTATTTTCCAACCTCCGTAGCGTAGCGGTATTTGGATCGCTTTAAAATCTCGAAGGTCATGATTTCGATCCCCACGCCGGACAGGAAATCTTTGTGTAAATTCTAAGATTTTTTACCGGGTCTGGTTGGTTGAGGGACTACCCTCCGAGCCTCGGAGAGCACGTAAAGCCGTAAGTCCCGATTGTTATAATATCATCTATAATAATCGTATATCAAGGAACGGGCAGCAGCGTTTCCTTGTGTGGTACAACATGATACTGCGGTTACTAACGAGTGTTGCCGAACTATCGATAGTTTTCATCTGAAAAACGGCATCCTATCGATTGGACTATCGATAGTATCGATATTATCACTATCGATAGATCAGAACAAGCCGATACTATCGAATGAGGAGCAATACTATCGAACGTGTAGATATACTATCGATAGTCCTTTCTAATAGCAATAATTAACTAGTTGTAAAAGTTATTATATTACCTACGTTGCCAGTTTTATAAACACAAAATGCAACCAAGTTGGAGTTAAAATTGATTATTTAATAAACAATAAATAACATAAGGCAAAATGTTAGTATGTTTATTGCAAGGTTATTTTAGATTATTTAAAATTATATTATCATTATTGTTGTAATTATTGAATATTATACCTGAGTATTGTGAACAATACTATTGTAAATTGGTAAACTATCGATAGACTATAACAATCGGTAGTATCGAAACTATCGATAGTTTATACTTCATCATCATCATCAGCCCGTATAACGTCCACTGCCTCCTCCCGAGGGAGGGCATTGCCATAGTCACCACGCTTGGCAGGCGGGTTGGTGACCGAAGTATTATGTTGTAACTCACAAGGTAACGCTGCTGCCCGTCCCTTGATATACGATAATTATGGATGATGTTATAACAATCGGGACCAACGGCTTAACCTGCTTTCCGAGGCAGGAGAGTAGTCCCTCAACCAACCAGACCCGTAAAGAAATCTTAGAATTTACACAGTGATTTTCTGTCCGGCGTGGGGATCGAACTCCGAGATTTAAAGCTAGCAAAATACCGCTACGCTACGGAGGGTGTCAATACGTTACCGATTAATATATTTTGATATATTTTTCTATCCACAGGTCAGATAGAGACTCCTCAATGGCTGAAATGCAACAGTTGAAAGCGCGAGTGAAAGAACTGAACGCGAAACAGATAGCATTGAACAAAGAGAAGGCAGAGTTAGATGCTAAGGTAAGTAAAAGTAACTGGACCAAAACTTGTTGGACATGCCCATCTGAGTATGTTTCGCCGGATCGTCTCGATGAGGCCGCGCTTAGATAAAGATATAGCTGGCAAGTTATACCTCCTTACACTAGATCGGATACCCTATAGCTGATGAAGCATTGAAAGACCATGATAATGATACATAGATTAATAATAAATTATTGTTTTAACTATTTGCAAGTGCCTGTAATAGGTTTACGTAAATGAAAATGATTTTTATTTTAATGTATTCTGTATGAATGTGTTATGTGCACTATCTGTAATAATAAAAATAATACTACCAAATATATATTCAGTTCTGTCTTTAAATAAGTTATTTAAACTGTTTTTTAAAGAAAACGTAAATAAAATTCGTATGAAGACAACCGATTGGTAAATTGTGAATGCCAACTAAATGATAAAAGTAACTGGACCAAAACTTGTTGCACATGCCCATCTGAGTATGTTTCGCCGGATCGTCTCGCTGAAGCCGGCATTAGAATAACCCCACTGAGTTTGTTTCTCCAGGTCTTCTCAGTTGGTAGCATAAAAAAGTGCGATCGTCGATATACTTATATATATACATTTCTCTTGAATCAATTAAAACAACCGCATCAAGTAAAAGTAACTGGATAAAAACTTGGACATGCCCATCTGAGTATGTTTCGCCGGATCGTCTCGATAAGGCCGCGCTGAAACCGGCAGTAGAATAACCCTACTGAGTTTGTTTCGCCTGGTTTTCTCAGTTGGTAGCACTAAAAAGCGCGTTCGTCGTTATACTTATATATATGCCTTTCTCTCACCGCATTAAAATCCGTTGCGTAGTTTTAAAGATCTAAGCATACATAGGGACAGACAGACAGCGGGAATCGACTTTTGTTTTATAATATGTAGTGATGTATCTGTTATTGTTACAGGCTAAAGCATCCGAGGGTGCTGGAGAAGATGGCAAACTGAGCATGATGGAAGTCACCCTTAAGCAGTTGAGAGATAAGGTAGGCTTTGGTGTTTCCTGTTTAGAATATATAACCTGCGCCATTTAAGAAACGAATCTAAAATGGCAGCGGCAATCATGCGCTCTCACTCTAAACTGTTGATATCTTAGTCATACACAGCGCGTACTGCATGCAAAAACAAAATCCCTAAAGAAAGCTAGCGGAAAATCACGACTTACTTGCGAGTGGTTAAAGTAAAAAATGTTAAAGAAAAGTAAGCAAATAAACAATTCAATTTTTTATGAAAGATTATGTATTTTTTCGTATACGTTACACATTTCAACACATAAAACTATCAATTGTATTTTACCTACATATACAATAAATAAACTTTCTTTCTATCTTTCTTTTTATTTGCTGACCCTGCCATCTGTCAGTGACATTCATGGACGCCATTTTAGATTCGTTTCTTTATTGGCGCGGCTTATACCACCCTATATCTCCCCACGGGTGTCGTAACGCGACTGCGGGACATACAGCTGATGGGCAGCAGCATCTATCAGCTCAAGGATACTCACCATCTTACTGCGATCACTACAGCTACTTGTTTGTTTCAAGTTTTTGAAATACGTAGTTAGCCACGAGGCTTTTGTTATTATTTTACATACTTAGTTATCCACGATGCTTTTGTTTTTTTTAATACTTAGTTATCCACAATGCTTTTGTTTTTTTTAATACTTAGTTATCCACGATGCTTTTGTTTTTTTTAATACTTAGTTATCCACGATGCTTTTGTTTTTTTTAATACTTAGTTATCCACGATGCTTTTGTTTTTTTTAATACTTAGTTATCCACGATGCTTTTGTTTTTTTTAATACTTAGTTATCCACAATGCTTTTGTTTTTTTTAATACTTAGTTATCCACGATGCTTTTGTTTTTTTTAATACTTAGTTATCCACGATGCTTTTGTTTTTTTTAATACTTAGTTATCCACGATGCTTTTGTTTTTTTTAATACTTAGTTATCCACGATGCTTTTGTTTTTTTTAATACTTAGTTATCCACGATGCTTTTGTTTTTTTTTGACATACTTAGTTAGCCACGAGGCTTTTGTTTTTTTTAATACTTAGTTAACCTCGATGCTTTTGTTTTTTTTAATACTTAGTTATCCACGATGCTTTTGTTTTTTTTAATACTTAGTTATCCACGATGCTTTTGTTTTTTTTAATACTTAGTTATCCACGATGCTTTTGTTTTTTTTTGACATACTTAGTTAGCCACGAGGCTTTTGTTTTTTTTAATACTTAGTTAACCTCGATGCTTTTGTTTTTTTTAATACTTAGTTATCCACGATGCTTTTGTTTTTTTTAATACTTAGTTATCCACGATGCTTTTGTTTTTTTTAATACTTAGTTATCCACGATGCTTTTGTTTTTTTTAATACTTAGTTATCCACGATGCTTTTGTTTTTTTTTGACATACTAAGTTAGCCACGAGGCTTTTGTTTTTATTTGACATACTAAGTTAGCCACGAGGCTTTTCTTTTTATTTGACATACTAAGTTAGCCACGAGGCTTTTCTTTTTATTTGACATACTAAGTTAGCCACGAGGCTTTTCTTTTTATTTGACATACTAAGTTAGCCACGAGGCTTTTCTTTTTATTTGACGAGGCCTTTGCTACTTCCCCGGGCATAAAGGTGAGCAGAGTTCCAGCCTTAATAAATGGTTTCAGAACTACAAACTCACCAACCTGTGCACGAGTGCGTCCCCTGTGGAGCTTGGACCTCGGCTCAGGGCGGGCGCTGGCGATGAGATTGAGGGATTATGAAGTCTGAGAAGCCCGCGATCTGAAACATAGAGCGACAGTTGCACAAAACTCCCCTAAAAAAACTAAAAGCCATAATCCCTCAATCTCCCCGTCAGCGACCGCCCCGAGCCGAGGTCCAAGCCCCACAGGGGACGTCCTCCCCCTAACCCCTCGTGCTAAGCTAACATGCTTGTGTCACGAGTGGGCTCACGTCAGTAGTGCAATAGGTGGGGATATTTGCCAAAGTCACCACACTTGGCAGGCGGGTTGGTGACCGCAGTATCATGTTGTAATACACAAGAAAACGCTGCTGCCCGTTCCTTGATGTACGATTGCTATAGACGATGCTATAAAAATTGCGACCAACGCTTTACGTGCTTTCCGAGGCAGGGTAGTCCCTCAACCAACCAGACCCGAATAGAAATCTTAAAATGTACACATAGATTTCCTGTCCGGTGTGGGGATCGAACCCACGACTTTGACTTCAGAGATTTAAAGCGAGCCAAATACCGCTACGCTACGGAGGTTGGCCGCATTTCTATCTACGTTTTTTTTCTAACAGGTGGAAACAGCTAAAGCCCTAGTGGAAACGAAGAAGCAAGACTTGGCCACAAACGAGAGTACCCTGAAGGAGTTGACTCAGACCGTGTCAGAGCTAGGAGACAAGTGCGAGCGCGTGTGGCGACTGTACGAGCAACGCCGAGGGGAACACCTGGCTAGGTCCACCGCCCCCGCCGAGGGGGGGTGGCCGGAGAATACAGGTAGGGGGTTCACCATCATCATCATCAGCTCGTATAACAGCAAGCAATAGCTATTATATGACTGCTTTACTTGTAAACATAGGCCACATTGAGAGTGTAAGATGTCCTTTATGTTCTGCCCGGAGGCATACAAATCTATACTGGGTGACATTTTTTACCGTCTTGAAAGGCATAGAGTGAAAATCGTAACGATAAAAATACGTACCTAATTAGGTAGTTACTTTACGTTAGTTAACAGGTTTTTTTTTTTTTTAATATATATAGACTTACGTTTGACCATAATCTCACTTGATGGAAGGCGAAGATAAGGCCTAAGATGATACACGCTTGCCTAGAAAGTGTCTGTTCACTTTAGCCTTAAAGATGTCCAGATTATAGCGTTCCGGAAAAACCGACCCCGGCAGAGAATTCCACTCCTTAGCCGTCCGCATTATGAAGGAAGAAGCAAATCGCTTCGTGCGTATTGAAGGAATGTCTACAACAAAAGGGTGAAACCGCTCGCCGCGCCTAGTCGTCCGGTGATGGAAGGGTGAAGGGGGTATCAGGTTATGTAGAACCTCCGCACACTCCCCGAAATGTAACCGATAAAAAACCGATAGGCAGGCTACTCGTCTACGGTGTTCGAGGCTCTGAAGACTTGCCTCCACCAGTGAGTTATTGCCTATGACTCTCTTCGCTCGGCGCTCCAATGAGTCCAGAGCATCCAGCTGATATCTAGCAGACCCATCCCAAAGATGAGAACAGTATTCCATTGAGGAGCGAACTTGAGGTACCTATGTAATACCTAGGCCGCAATCAAATATGAATGAAAAGAGTCAACTAAATAGCGTCACTATCTAGTTAAGTACGTATTCGTATTTTTATCGTTACGATTTTCACTCCATGTAAAAAAAAAAAAGCTTTGCCTAAGGCATCTTTTTCATATACATATCACGCCCTATTATTTTCAAGACGGTAAAAAAAGTCATCCAGTTTACAGGGTTATTTTTCAAACACCAACTACCTTTTAGGGGGTGAAAGTACTAATTATAAACATCTTTTACTACGGGACCAATCCAGAAATCGCGAAAAAAAATCCATACATTTTGTCGAGGAATCATGAGTACTTTAAAAATTTTAAATCGTCAAAGTACGAAGGATCACGTACAATTTTCGAAGATGGAAGTAATTATAGAATTGGCTTCCAAATTGTCATCATCTCTTAGAGATAGCATTTATTTGTCAACATTTTTAATAATTATTTTTTTTAAGTGTACAAGTTTAACGTTTTTATTTTTGACATATTTTTATTCATAAGTGCAGTTTTATCGAAGGTGACATCGATAGATATAATTATTATAATATCATGTATTAATTAATATTATAATATAATATGTTGTAACAGAAGCGGAGTGGGGCGCGGCCACGGACGACGCGTGGGCGAGCGCTCCGGCAGCAGAACCCGCCTGGGGAGACGCGCCCGCCACTACTGGTGAACTTATATTATTCTTTTTTCTTCTTACCTTTCTTATTCTTTCTATCAAGAGATAGGAAGAATAAGTACAAGAGGGTTCTTTTTATTCTCCATATCCCCTCTTCTTCTTATCCTATTAACCCCTCTTCTTCTTATTCTTCCTACTCCTTTTCCTTTTATTCTCCCTGCTCCTCTTATTCTCCCTACCTCTCTTCTCATTTTTCCTACCCGTCTTCTTCTTATTCTCCCTACTCCTCTTTCTCATATTCTTCCTACTCCTCTTTCTGTTATTCACTCTACTCTTATTTCTCTTATTCTCTCTACTCCTCTTCTTCTTATTCTCCCTACTCCTCTTCCTCTTATTCTCCCTACTCCTCTTCTTCATATTCTCCCTACTCCTCTTTCTCTTATTCTCCCTAGGAGCTTCTTCTCATTCTCCCTACTCCTCTTCCTCTTATTCTCCCTAGGAGATTCTTCTCATTCTCCCTACTCCTCTTCCTCTTATTCTCCCTACTCCTCTTACTCTTATTCTCCCTACTCTTCTTCATCTTATTCTCCCTACTAATCTTCCTCTAAATCGCCCTACTCCTCTTCCTCTTATTTTTCCTACCCGTCTTCTTTTTCTCCTTCATATCCCTCTTTTACTTATTCCTATCCGTCTTCTTCTTTCCCTTCTTAGGTCTGTCCAGCGAGGACTCTAGTCTAACTAAACAATTAAATTAACGACTTTATATTGTTCCAGCTACAGAAGCGGTGTCTACAACAAGTGCCCCGAGATGGCGCTGTGTCTATGAATTCTCGGCGCGAACTACAGACGAGCTGAGCATGCAGCCTGGAGACTTGGTATGTATTTATTAATATACTGACTAAACTTAGTCACGACCCTAAGTTTTTAAATAACCCTGTAGACTTCATTGTCCGAGTGACAGTTGTACAAAGCTGGCGATCGCGATTTCTTACATCTAGGCCTGAAGACAAAAAATAAAATTTAGTCCGTCAGTTAGATTACTAAAAAATATAGGACACATATTTTTATATTTATCAAAACAGTATAAATTGACAAAGATACAGAGCAGCAACAAACTATAAAGTTCAGGAGAGAGGGCCTTGTGACGTCACTACTAGGTAGAAAAGTACGTTTTTTTTTTTTGTCCTTGGGAAATGCGTTTACGCATTGCTACCGCCGCTGCAGCGTATTCGGTTGCAGTGGGATATGTGGGACTCGCCCTCTCCATAGCGTGGTATGCGACACTCATACCACGAGGAGAGGATCCTACACCACTGGGATATGTGGGACTCGCCCTCTCCATAGCGTGGTATGCGACACTCATACCACGAGGAGAGGATCCTACACCACTGGGATATGTGGGACTCGCCCTCTCCATAGCGTGGTATGCGACACTCATACCACGAGGAGAGGACCCTACACCACTGGGATATGTGGGACTCGCCCTCTCCATAGCGTGGTATGCGACACTCATACCACGAGGAGAGGACCCTACACCACTGGGATATGTGGGACTCGCCCTCTCCATAGCGTGGTATGCGACACTCATACCACGAGGAGAGGACCCTACACCACTGGGATATGTGGGACTCGCCCTCTCCATAGCGTGGTATGCGACACTCATACCACGAGGAGAGGATCCTACAACACTGGGATATGTGGGACTCGCCCTCTCCATAGCGTGGTATGCGACACTCATACCACGAGGAGAGGATCCTACACCACTGGGATATGTGGGACTCGCCCTCTCCATAGCGTGGTATGCGACACTCATACCACGAGGAGAGGATCCTACACCACTGGGATATGTGGGACTCGCCCTCTCCATAGCGTGGTATGCGACACTCATACCACGAGGAGAGGACCCTACACCACTGGGATATGTGGGACTCGCCCTCTCCATAGCGTGGTATGCGACACTCATACCACGAGGAGAGGACCCTACACCACTCAAACCCCCGGACACTCCTTCGATCCGCCGTTGGCGGGGACCGGGCACGCATGAGCAATTCGAATTATTTTGTTTGAAGATGTAATCTAACTGACGGACTTAATAGATTTTTTTTATTTTTCATGCCCATTATAAGAAGCGAAAAGGCAGATAGATTCAGAAAAGATATACAAGGTGTAACGGAAAGGGTATATACATAATAAGAGCAAAGCTTCTTTGGATGATAACAAACGATATGGCAAGAGTTTCAACTCAAAATAAAATAAAAAAAAGTCAGTATTATTTTGCAAACAAAAAATAAAAATGCGGACCCCTTTATTCAGAAATACCAGGAGTAAGAGGTTTATTTTTACTTGCAAATAGTTCGTTGACATCGATCAGCTGATTGAGTGCTAGTGATGTATTTATTTCAATTTGAAAAGTTTGGTTTCTGGTGTTTGGTGAATTTAAAAAAATCATTACTTCCGGGCTTGTAGAGATAGGATTAAATAACCCTATCATCCAAAAAATCCACCATTATCATCTAAATAAGCCTTGCTCTTTCTATGTATATACCCTTTCCGTTACACCTTGTATACCGTGTTTTGTTGGTATTATCAGTACTATTAAGGTAAAAAAAAGGATAACAAATTTGGTATATTTGGGGCACTGCAGGATGATATAAGTATAATTTTATCTATACTATACTAATACATAAAGCTGAATAGTTTGTTTGATTGCTTGAACGCGCTAATCTTAGAAACTACTGGTCCGATTTGAAATATACTTTCTTTCATTCTTAGCCCATTTATCGAGGAATGCTTTAGGATATATTAAATTACGATGTTCCTACGGGAGATAGAGTTACGCGAGTGAAACCGCGCGCGGGTAGCTTGTAATTATACAGGGTTATTTTTAAAACACCAATAACCTTTTAGAGGGTGAAAGTACTGATGATTGTAAACAACTTTTACTATGGGACCAACCCTGAAATCGCGAAAATAAAATCAGCTGTTCCATACATTTTGTCGAGGTAAGTAAACATAAATGTATGGAACACCTAATTATTTTTTCGCGATTTCAGGGTTGGTCCCATAGTAAAAGTTGTTCACAATCATGAGTACTGCTATTCCCCGAAAGCTTGTTGGTGTTTTAAAAATAACCCTGTATATAATGCCGATTTATTATTTTACTAGCGACCCGCCCCGGCTCCGCACGGGCGCAATGCCGATGTATTATACATATAAACCTTCCTCTTGAATCCCTCTATCTATTAAAAAAACCGCATCAAAATCCGTTGCGTAGTTTTAAAGATTTAAGCATACATAGGGATATAGGGACAGAGAAAGCGACTTTGTTTTATACTATGTAGTGATGATATGTTGTGTATGGCAGGTGAGTGACGCGCCCACTCCGCGGGGGGATGCCGAGCCCGGCTGGCGGTGGGGCGCCGCTAGGGGTGAGTACCTACCTTTATAGGGTTCCGTGCCCTAACGGTAAAAACGGGACCCTATTACTAAGACTTCGTCGTCTGTCTGTCACCAGACTAGACTAGCTAGACAGTTGACATTTTCACATATGATGTTTACCTGTTGCCGCTATAACAACAAATAAAATAAATATTTAAGGTGGGCTCCCATATCACAAACGTATTTTTTTTTACCCTTCTTTTGCTCGAACACAATAACGGCAACAGGTAGGCACGTGCGCCAGTCCGACTCGCACTTGACCAGTTTTTAATATTTATTATCTTAATAAAATCCTCCACCCCATATCTTCCCACGGGTGTCTTAACGCGACTATGAGACATACAGCTGATGGTTGGGCAGCATCATCTATCAGCTCAAGGATACTACCATCTTAGGGAGCGTTCAAGTATTACGTAACGCAATTTGGGGGGGGGAGGGGTCTCGTAAAATGTCACGATGCGTTACAGGGGCGGGAGGTGGTCTTTCTTACAACACGTTACGTAACATTGTTTCTAAAAAAATAGGGAATTAAAACTCCCAAACCAAAAAAAATGAATAGCTAAAAATTTATAAAAAATAAACAAAATATGCAGGTGTTGCGAATTAAAATTATCTTGTTTTATTTAGTAGATTAAAACTATACCAAGTGTAAAAACTATTACATAACTTTTTATGACTTTAGGGTAAAAATGATCACTTGAGTTTTACGTAACGTTTAGAGAGGGAGAGGGGGGGTCCGGAAAAACGTTACGGTGCGTTACAAGGGGGGAGGGGGGGTCAAAAATCTTCAAAAATTGCGTTACGTAATACTTGAACGCTCCTACTCCTGCTATCATCCGCCTGCCAAGCGTGGTGACTATGGCAATATCTATCCTTACCCTGGCCTGCCAAGGTCTGTAAAGAGGAGGCCCATGTTCAGCAGTGGACGTTATATGGGCTGATGATGATGATGATGATGATGATGATTTAGGCTGGCGCTCTGTTCGCCTTTATGCCCGGTAAAGTAGAAAAAGCCTTCTGGCTTACTTCATAATGTCCATCCGAAGAATGAAAATATTTCAATGAGTAATGTTTTTTGCCTGTACGATGTCTCACTTTTTTAATGAAAATGTAAATAAAATTCGTATAAAGACAACCTATTGGTAAATTGTGAATGCCAACTAAATAATAAAAGTAACTGGACCTAAACTTCTTGGACATGCCCATCTGAGTATGTTTCGCCGGATCGTCTCGATAAGGCCGCGCTGAAACCGGCAGTAGAATAACCCCACTGAGTTTGTTTCGCCGGATCTTCTCAGTTGGGGCGTATTGGATCCGGTGGTAGCACTAAAGCGCGTTCGTCGAGATACTTATGGTCCGTCTAAATAATAACATACTCAAAGGATAGAACTTAGATTTAATCATAGATATAAAATAATAAAATAATATTGTACTTTCATACCTGACAGCTTTTAGGCTAAAGTTATATAAACTATCATTATACGTAAAATAATAAACAATAAACAAATAAAATTGATTAATTAAATCAAAAATAAGCCAAATATGTTTTGACTATTTACAAATACCTGTAATAGGTTTACGTGAATAAAAACTTTATTTTATTTTATTTCACCTGTTGAATAGCGCGATCTGTGTGAAACGGTTGCTTTTTTTTTTTTTTTTCGGACGGACATGTTCTGAAGTTCTGAGCTCTGAGGCTTTTGCTACTTCACCAGGCATAATTAAACAGTTGGTACTTCAATATCTTGTAGCAGTGGACGTTAAACGGGCTGATGATGATTATGATTGTTATAGGACAAACCGGCTGGTTCCCCGAGTCGTATGTTGAGGATATCAACGCGCCTGCCGCCTACACCGAGGTTATTGAGCCGATGGAAACCAAGACACAACTCGAAGGTAAATTTAATTGATTAAAACATAGGTATGTTTTGTTTACTAGGGGTCTTTCATAATGGGCCACTAGTCTGGGTAGGGTGTCCCAGAAAGCTATGGGTTCTTGCGCCCTTCACAAAAGGCGGACGGGTAACCGGGAGGTTTTAGTGGGTAGGGTCATCCCCTCGTGGCGTAACACTGCTATGGAGAGGGCGAGTCCCATATACCTCACAGCCGGCGTGGCGGAGGAGATGATGACACCATAAAAGAATGTCCCCCCGGACAAAAATAATAAAAGGGGTGAGAGGTGAGGGTTGACGCAGTGTGTAATGGTGTGACAAAGGGTGGGAAGGATCGTAAGTGATGGCGACTTAACTTAATCCGCGTGGAATTTAACACAAAATGGAATGGTAGAATTTAACACAAAATGGAATGGTGGAAATTATTCCGTTATCTAACACTTCAAATTGGGTCAGCAGTTTCTGAAATTAAAGCGTTCAAACAAACAAACAAACAAACTCTTTAGGTTTACATTCTTCTTCTACTTCTTTCGTGTCGTTGTTTCAACTAATTAGTTTTTATACTTTATTTAAAGCCATTTTGACCAGTAAGTCGCCACTCCAATGGCCTCTGTGGTTCCCGCCATCAGTTTCTCCATCGTGCAGCTGTTAGGGCATGAAGGGCAGGCCAACGTGTGCGAGTGGCCCCGGAGGTCCCGCGGTACCATATTGGCCGCGGGTGCCGTCGCGGGACTGGATTGCTTATGCTTGCTCGGCCCACGCCAACGGCTGATCGAAGAAGTATCCGGGGGGTTTTAGTGGTGTAGGGTCCTCTCCTCGTGGTATGAGTTAGCATACTACCGCTATGGAGAGGGCGAGTCCCACATATCCCGCCGCCAGCGTGCGGATACACTGCAGCGGCGGTGGGAATGAGTAAACGCATTTCCCACAAGACATAAAAAAAAAATGGTATTGACCAGTGGAAGCTCTTCTAAATACGAAGATATCTTCTGTGTGTTTGTATACATAAATAAATCAATAAATTATTGTGGCAGGTATCGCAGAGGTGCCCGAAGCGGAGATATCAAATGACCTGGGTGGTGCTATGCCCGTTGTTGGTGAGTATATTATTATATATATGTTACGGCTAATAGCCGAAGTGCGGCTACACCTAGTTTTAGCCGGCTACAACTAGGTGCGGCCGGCTACATGCGGCCCATATGGGAGGCAGAGACCACTTGCTACGATCCTGAAATACCACTTTCGCCTCTTGGACATTCATTAGCGCATCATGCAGCGCAGGTTGCTTAGTTTGTAGTATTTAAACCATTTACTAAGGCTGAAGCTCTGCTGGCCTTTATGCCCGGTGACGGGTGAAGTAGCAAAAGGTCTGTAAAGAGCATATATACGTCCACTGCTGAACGTGGACGTACATTTGCTCCATATGTAACCTCGTACCCCCTTCCCCCACAGAAGGTGGAGATTTCTATATAGCAGCATACCCTTACGCGTCAGCCGAGTCAGGAGACCTAAGCTTCGATGCTGGAGAGAGGATCGAGGTGATACGAAGGGATGGGGACTGGTGGACCGGAAGAGTTGGTACCAGGTATGCTAATTTTGCAAATAAGGGTTTTTGATCCCCATAATTATATAGGCTTGGGGGTTTGATCTCCATAATTTTATATGCT
This sequence comes from Nycteola revayana, assembly GCA_947037095.2. NCBI lineage: Eukaryota > Metazoa > Arthropoda > Insecta > Lepidoptera > Nolidae > Nycteola > Nycteola revayana. The sequence goes on along the minus strand of OX344859.2, from coordinate 17,265,846 downwards.
TGGGTGCTCGACCCCCATTTCCTTAAGAAGTGTAATAGTACATAGGTGACATTTAGGAATACATTTTGAAGAGAAGGGTTGAACCCCTAATGTCTTAAATATTGGGGGTTTAATTACACAAACATTGTAACAGATCGTGAAGATCGCTTACACCATACAAAAAGTAAATAAGGGTGGGTATTGAATCCAGAAAAAAAGGAATTTAACATCTTGGTAGTATGTTATGTTAGGAAATCTAAATTTCAATGCTGTAGATATAGGATCGAGGTTATACGAAGAGACGGGGACTGGTGAGTTGGAACAGTTGGTACCAGTTATGATATTCAAAAGGGGGATTATATATTTGGGGTTTTGACCCCCAGTGCCAATAGAGGTTGAATAGTCTATAGGAGACACTTATTTATAGGTGATGTAAAAATCAGACTGAGGGTTCGATAATATAAAGTATCCGGAATTGGTTGCTACAATAGATGGTCCAATTCTTTTTAATTATGTACCTACTTATTTTTATTTATATTCTTATTGTTTTGTGTGTTCAACAATTGTTTTTCTTTCTTAATTTCTTTATTTATCAACAGCAATTAAACAATGACTTGAGTAATTATTTTTGTTCTCAGAACCGGTATTTTCCCATCAAACTATGTTACCAAAGACACAACCACGTCGGACACCATAGCCTCCATACCCGAAGCTGTGGAGCCAGCAGGTTCGTAGTTTTACACACACACACACACATACATAATCAAACACACACGGACACACTCAAATACACACAGACAACACAGACACACTCAAACACACACACAATCACACACGCACACACACCCAAACGCACACACACACAACTGAAACTGTAAGCGAATGTGACAAATGTCTAGTACCATACATTTGCGTTAGCAATTATACATTAGCCATCGTTTCGCTGTTGTAGCATTTTGTCTAGGCCTTCTGAGCTTTGAGTCTCAGGCTGGTCCCAGGACACCTGAACGTCTTTGATCTCGCAATGAATTCGATCAGAAAGTATCTCTGTTAAGTTAAAACGTTTTCTTATATATGTATGTATGTGTACAGAAGAGCCGGTGGAAGTCCCCGCCCCGGTCGCCGCCCCCGCCCCTGCACCCACCCCCGTGGTGCCCACCTCCCCCGTCGCGCCCTTAGAGTTAGCGGTAAGTCAAGTTTTTTTTTTATTAATAATCTGACGCAATTCTCATAAAGAAAAAATTTTTCTTACTTTGTATTTTTTATGTTAAAGTTATTCAAGTGCCTACCTGTTGTCGTTATTGATATCGAGCAAAAAGGAAAAAAAACAAGTTTGTTGTATGGGAGCCCCCTTAAATATTTATTTAATTTTTAGTATTTGTTGTTATAGCTGCAACAGAAATACATCATTTGTGAACATTTCAACTGTTTAGCTACCGCGGTTCTTGAGATACAGCCTGGTGACAGACAGACAGACAGACACACAACGAAGTCTTAGTAATAGAGTCACGTTTTTAACCTTCGGGCACGGAACACTATGAATGCCATCAAAACCATAACTTGTAAAAATACCAAGTCTCGGTACGCTGCTTTTTTACCGTAAATAGTTGTGGGGTCCATGTAATACTGAGTCGGGTAATTTAGTCCATACTTCCCTCGCCCTCCCGATCTTTAGTTTTCACAGAACCTTCCGATGCCCTCGTAGACCCGAAGTCCGAGAGGCCCGCGAATTGTAACATACAGCGACAGTTGCACAAAACAACTAAAATTCATAATCACTCAATCGATTTTTCTAACGCCTTTGATACCGTCAGTCACTACATTCTTCTTTCCATTCTATCCTACCTTATGGTCTTGCCTGAGAGCTCTGGAGTAGTTCTACCCATATATTCGGTGTGACCAGCATCCTGTTCGCGTTGGTGAATCTTCATCTAATTGGTGCAACCTATACGCTGGGGTACCTCAAGGCGGTATTCTCTCTCCTCTTCTTTTCTCAGTTTTTATAAATCTTGTCACGAATGACCTACAATTATATGCTCAAGGGAGTGTTAATAGGTATCCTGCGGTAATCGATAAAATAAATGGGGATTTTGAAGCGTTAGATGACTGATCCATCCAGGTTGTTTGGCTATATGTTGGCGACCGTTGCTTTAGAGCGCTAAAGCAACGGTCGCCAACACGCGGCTCTCGGACTTCTTATTTGCGGTCCGTTAATGTTTTGTAAACGTACCGCGATCGACCGTATACGTATAACAAAACTCTAACCTTAAGAACGCGCTTCACTCTGCCCATTAACGAACAAATGAGGATGAAATTGACAATTTTTCGATGTTTTGTGAACAACTTAATATCACAAGTTTATCTTTAGTTTATTTTGCCAGTTTGTGGCCCTTGTCTGCCAAAAGGTTGCTGCCGACCGCTGCCCTAAAGTGCTAAGCCATAGTAGTAGGTAGCACACGGATGGTGTCGAGGGTAGATTTTAACAGATTTTTTAAACCAGACTGTCATTGCGTCCAAGCGTAAAAGATATCGGCTTAAAAAATATATTTTACTAGCACACTCCTAGTATTGTCGTTAACCCCTCGTTGGGTGCTGGGTCCGCTGATGTTGTATACAACGCAGGAGACGAAGCCCCCGACGCCCGTGTCGTCGGAGGTGGCGTCCATCACGGGCTCGGGCGCCGCCCCCGCGGGCGCGCGGCCGGCGAGCGCGGCGCGGCGCGACTCGGGCCGCGACTCGGTCACGGGGCGCCGGAAGAGCGAGATCGCGCAGGCCATCGCCAACTACACCGCGAACAGGTAATATCTTTATACTTTATCTAGAGCACATACTAATTAATAAAACCTTCTACCATATAAATTAATATACTGGATGAGTTCTTTTACTGTCAGCTATTTCGCTCACTCTTTTCATTCATGTGTGATTGCGGTCTAGGTATTATAGGCACCTATTTTATTATTATGAACTATCTAGGGTGTTTTTATTTTAAATAATTTATTGAATTTTCGTAACTTTTAAAACCGAAGTACTAGTACAAATATACTGTGGTCTATAGACTCTATTCCAATTACACAACACACCATAATTATTATGAAGACAGTTAAAAAGTCACCCAGTAAATAATAAAACAATGATATAATTAAAGACGTGAGTTGATGAAGGTGATATGTCGCATTTTTGAAGTTTTGTGTTTTTTTGCATAGATGAGCTTGA